>JAYESA010000003.1:92505573-93173073 GCA_036927795.1 Iris macrosiphon | reverse complement strand
GCAACTGAGCTGTAAGGATGGGCCATAGATAACAGAGAGCCAGGATTGAATGGAGGGGCAGCAGCCGAGAGCTTGCTCCCTTTTTTTGTTGCAGCTTTCTTTGAAGAAGAATTATGTGCCTCACCGGAACTGGAAGACGATTTCTCCACTTCACTGTGAGGGGTCTCTGTCTCGCTGTTCTCTATCATGCTCTCTTCTTGAACTGTTTCCGCTACATCTGCCATATGATCATCCTTGATCGTCTCAGGTGGATCATTGCACTTAGGAGTGTCATCTGTCTCATCTCTCTCTTTTGTTGCTTCTTCAGGTTGATCTAGTGCCAGCTTCAGAACAGTGCCGGGTGGTGAGATAGCAACTTCTTTGTAAGATACAGACTTCGAAGCCACTGTACTAAGTCTCATTGTGCCCGACGCTCTAGGATTGTTTTCTAGTTTGGCTTCTGAATCAGGAGTTTTTGCTTGTGGCTTAACTGAATCCTCTCCAGTCATGCTAGCACCCTTCGGAATCTTTGCATCTGGATACACACCACGGGAAACATTTTTTGGTGGTGCTGTGTTTACTATAAGGTTTGGAGATAGAGTTTTTGTCTTATTACTGATAGTTCCAGATCCAGTCTCCGAGTTGTTTATAACTAACTTGGAAAGGGTTGGCCTTTTGGAGCCAAATCTTCGGCGCATGTGCCCTGACCGTCCTTTTGTGCTAGCCTCTTGCCACCCTTCGTCTGAAGATCCTTCAGGCGATACCATATCCACTTGTGTCAGCTCATGTTGAGCAACCGTGTTAGTTTCTGTAAATTTTTCCGGTAAGGGTTCTCTGGGCTTTTTTTCCTCTTTTGAGTCATGCAGTTGTACGCAAGTGGTTGGCAAGCTTTCCATGTTCTCAAAATCGTTGGAAGTCACGCTTGATTGCTCATGACTAGCTCGATCATTGCTCTGGTTCAAATACAGGATATTTAAGGAGGCGATTTAGGAAAAGAAAATAAATTTACGACAGAGAAAGAAATGGTAGCATGGAAAGATATCTCATAAAATTCTCGGAGAACATAATACACAGTATATGCCTCAATTGTGGATCAAAGAAATGGTGAGATGAGAAACAGAACTTCTGAAGAATGTAAACAATGCTAGTAATAGTTGAGCAAGGAAATGGTGGCATTAGAAGTTAATTGTAAAATTCTGGAGAAATTTATATACAATGCCCTAAAGAGTTGATAGGTGTACTTTCAAATGATTACTATGTAAATCATTATTGTTGACAATAGTATGATCCAGAACAATAACATTTGAGATAATTACTAAGAGAGTATCAGAAGTTAATTATCTTCTGGGACTATGGCTACTGGAAATTGGTGACAATAGTATGATCCAGAACAATAACATTTGAGATAATTACTAAGAGAGTATCAGAAGTTAATTATCTTCTGGGACTATGGCTACTGGAAATTGGTGGTCTACATATCAGTTAATATCTATACAATGTATAGATCACTATCATGTCTGATATGTTTTTGGAGCAGTGTCTACTGGGAATTGGTGGTATACATAAATAAGAGCCTTCATAAATAGTTGTCGAATAGGATATAAGATGAGGATAACTAGAATTACCTTTGTGCGCCGGTATTTTTTCTGTGCATCTTTTTCTCTGATTTCCTGATCTGGATTTATGTAATCAAGAAGATCTGAAACACTGAAAAAATAGTTCTTTCTCTCAAGGTATATACCTTTTACAACTTAATCAAGAAAATGGGCTCACTAACTCTATACCTTAGGTGTCCTTTGCTTGCGATAGAAGCATCAGGTTTTGGGATACCTCTGCGTGCAGCTTCTTGCTGCTCTAGAGCTTTTGATTCGAAATATTCAAGCCATGCAGCAGCATCCTGCAGATAAGTTATCATGAAGCTACTTTCTTGCATAACATACACATCTTAAACCTTTTTTTTCCTCGATGCAAAATATATATATGATCTGTAAGTAACCTGAGTACGAAGATCTTCTGGTCCGAGTTTGGTCTGAAGTATCTGCAACGTGGTTTGTTCATGTTGCATGCTAAGGGTATATGCTTCCATCAATGAAAGGGCTATGGCAATGGCATGATAACTCGCAGCAGTCTGCAAAATTGAGAAAACAGAATTCAATGATAAATTTATCAAATTTTTGGGCGATAGTGTTCCAAGTTGCAAGATGATTAGTATTTGATGTATTTTCATTTTTCAAATGGGCATTTAGATTGTTCATGTGCTATAACCGGTGCAACAGTGGAAGTACTAATGTAGCTGGATTATACGCAAAAGTTCCATATGAATTTTTAGCAATCAATGAGGACAAATTTGGCATCTTATCTTTAAGAATTCCAAGTGCATAACCAAAAAAAGTAGGTCTGGGTTTTACGGCAAGGGCCTATTTTTCTTGTAGCCACCTTGGGTACGAGTTTGGCATCATCATAGAGGGTTGATTTAGGTTAATAGCCGATCAGTGTAGTCACGGAACTTTGTTAAAACTCATGTCGAGCTTTGTCAGTTTTTGTACTCGAGTTTCTGGTTGTACCCCTATCGTACTTTTAACTCTTGTTTTGGATTGCATCCTCTCTTTTGAGGTTAATTGTTTTTTAATCAACCATGGGGGTTATATCCCCACCATTTCCCTAAAAGTGAAAAGATTAAAACTTTTGAGCTTTCTTATGCTCCGTAGAGAAGGCCTTGATTATGATATACCCTGGGTTCGTTTTCGTTTCCTTAGGTTGTTTGGATAACCTCTCGGTAATGAAATATGGGGGATGGATGAGGGGGGGAGACTGGAGAGGGTGAGGTAGGGGAAAATAGAAAAAAAAATGGTTCTGTTGAGCTTTCTTATGCTCCATACTGACCCCATTCCTATGTGAGAAGATCTTGGACGATGATGAATTATCTTTACAAATTCAGAGTGCTTGTATATTATGCACTCATATAGCCATGACTAGGCAACAAGAGTTGTAGGTAGAAAAATAGCTTACCATATAGCAAATCTAATATCAATAAGTGCTTCATTATATAGTTCGTCAACACTCATCAATGTTGTAGAGATTCATTAAAAAAAAGATAAGACACTATACCCAAATTTCTGCACATTAGTTGCTATAAAAGAAACAGATAAAATGATTGAGAGACCTGTATGTGATCAGCTCCCAATAATCTTTGGTTGCACTTAAGGGCCTCATGCAAATATCTGAGAGCAACATGAACGTTACCCATACCCTCTTCCATCATCGCCACATTAATGTAGGTTGCAGCAGAATTCGGATGTGATAGGCCACAAGAGAAATGGAGAAGATAAAGTGCGCGATTGACATACCTGGAGAAGCAAGCATCGTTAAAGTAAATACTCTCAGGGAACATCAACTTTAAAATATGAAGATTAAAGGAAAAATAAAAAACCAAATATTTTGCAGTCAGAATCTTGATGCAAAATTCGCATACCAGAACTAACCTGGTTGTCTCATATCACATATAGCACTATGGAAATTTAGTATTGACAATTGGGACACTGTCATATTATCAAGGTTTAAAGTATCGGCCGATACCGATACGTATCGGCCGTATCGGAACGGATCTGGCCTTGGCCGATCCGATACCGCCCAAAAAAATCGGGATCGGCCGATTCATTGCGGAAAAATATGGTATCGGGCTGTATCGGCCGATACGGGGCCGATACGGGCCAATACTGGCCGATACACGACCGATACGAGTCGATACGGGCCGATACGAAAAAAAAAATCAGATCAGATCATCACAGGAACTTTAACAAAGTAGATATTCTACAAAAAGCCAAAAAAAGTAGAAATTGATTCCAAACATCAAATCCAACAGAGAACAATAATGAAGAACCAAAATAGTAGGAAAAAAAACTATAAATAAAGGCAAATTCTTCTATAGACATACACACAAAACATAAATTACTCAAAAAAATTCTCAAGAACTCAACTTACCTCGTTTTCCAGAAGGTAATCTTCCAAGAACCCCTTTCTTCTTCGCCTTGCCGCTGCTTCCATCGGAGAGGGGAGGGTCTTTAGGTTTTGGTCAGATGAAAAGAAGAAAAAAAAAAACAGCATAGAAAAAAAAAAGGAACAGCAGCTGCAAGTGTTCTCTCTCTCATCTCAAAATACATATATATATATATATATATATAGGATTGGTGATGTGCAAGTGTTCTCTCTCTTATATATCACAGGTAAACCATTCAGCAATGATGACTATTGTTTTATTCAATTAGAATTAAAATAAAATAAAAAACACTTAAATAATGCATAAATATGTAAATTATTTTTCTATTTTTTTTACTAATTTATTAATAATTATTTAAATATTGTCGATGCAGCCGATACCAAAAAATCCGATACTCCGATCCGATACCGTCGATATTGCCGATACTGCCGATACGGATACTCATACAAAGTGTCCGATACCGATACCGAGTTTTTGAACCTTGCATATTATGTTGTAAGGGCTCGAATATAATGTAATGATACCCAATACTCTCTTCCGCCATAACCCGATCATAGCTACTATAAATGACAAGAAAACCCCGTTATCTTTCCCCAAACTCACTTCACCACCTAGTCGTAAAGGATAGGAGAACATAAGTGAGCTATCCATCAATGACAAATTGCCCTTTAGTTCGTCTTTGCTGAAGAAAATGGAAAAAGGAAAATGAACATGAAATAGTACTTCATTTTGTTACATATCATGGGTGCAGATCATTTTCTATTTATCCTCATCACTGTGAGCAGGGTAACACAGGACTGCTTGGCAGTTGTAAAGTGAACGGGAAAACTTCAGGTATATTTGTTAAGTTTCCATTTACTGTAAATCTGCAACCTGTGACTGAAAGAAATGATGAGGAATATTGGAGAATATTATTGTTAGTTGACAACATAACCTATTACTGCCAAAAGAAAATGACAGGGTGGCAGAGACCATTGTCGGAAGGAAAAACCCTAATTTCGAGGGGGGTGGAGGAGTAGTGATGATGGACCAAGTTTCCTTCTCAAAAATCAAATCCAGAAAATTGCTTTAACGACACAGTAAATGGCATTGGATACTGTTTCCAATATCAAGAAAGAGCAAGAATACTAAGAGCCAACAGCATATTATACCAAATTTTTTGAAAGTTGTATAAGATTGAAGTAAATTTCCAGTTCAATACATGGTTTCCAGTTCAGAAAAATAAAAACTATATATACGATGGTACATATATGACTTCACATTAATAATCCGAAAAGGTGATTTGTGGTAAGAAGAAAATCAGCTAACACTTACTTCAAAGCCAGTTCAATGTGTTGGAGTCGGTAGTAAAACACTGAAAGATCTCCATAACTTTTCATGGTCTCTGGATGGTCAAGACCAAGTTCTCTTTCATTGATATCTAAAGCCTTTTGTTGGTATATGGTTGCCTATTAAAATATCATAAGAATTAGCCAAGCAGAAAGAAAAAGTATTACTATTGATTACATTCCTATAAGTTAATATCTCCTAATTTCACTTTAAAAATACGTTTGTTGGCGCAAATACTGACAATGTGTCAAAGAATGCCTGTTATGCGCGTTATGTGATCAGAAAATTGTATAATGAATGTAAATAACCAAAAAAAAGCATGACTAGAAATTGAGAAAGCTCTACGGAACTGGTGAGCATATTCCATAATTAGCATAAAAACAGACATGAACACTTCAAGTTAATGTAATTTGCCATAAATAGTTTTGATCAGGTACTGACCAATACAATAATTAGTGTCAAAGAATGCATGTAAATAACCAAAAATGAATGCATGTTATGTGACTTATGTGATCAGAAAACATTTTGTATAATCATGTGCGGAACCACATGTAGGCAAGGGTAGATAGGGAAACAAATTTTATTGCCCCTTCTAATTCATAAATTTTCATTTATTACAGCTTTCCTAAGCTGAATTAGTTAAAGGGAAATAATGTATCATTGATTGTGGATATACCATACCATAACCATCATAATCTCTAAAAAATAGATACACCAAATTTCAGCTTTCCCATCAACTGTGTTCCTAGCATTTTGTATGATATCAGCTAAAAGTTTATGGATTTATAAGGTATGATATCAACAAAAAAGATTTTCATCAACAAACAAGATCTCTTCATGTAGATCTACATGAAGAGAAGAAGTCTAAAGAGAACAAAATGACGCTTAGATATGTGAACTTAGTTCTTAATATTCCTGTTATTTCAACATTTTGAAAGATTGTCCATCGCCACCTGGGGTGGTCTCGCGGTTGGGGCTGGTGTGGGTTCGCCACCTGGGGTGGTCTTGCGGTTGGAGCTGGTGTGGGCTGAGTTCAAGCCTGGCCTTAAAAAATGATTTCATCCAATCTATGTGGCTATACCTTTAATGTGCTATAAAGAAAATAAAAAAGTTCCTAATGTTGGATAAACAAGTTCCCAATGTCTATTTTTTAAATATGTTAGTATCTTCCTTATGTTGTTTACTACCTTTTTATTTTATTTAGTGTTGCATAATATTTTTCATTCTCGTGATGAACAACACTAGGAAGCACTCTGAAAATTGTACCGTATTCTTGTTGTGTATTTGTCATATCATATTTGTGCCTGTATATTGAGAAAGCTCTACAAACTGGTGACCATGTTCCATAATTAGAAGCAAAATGGACATGAACCCTTCAAGTTGATGTAATTTTCCCAAAAATAGTTATGGGCAAGAGATTCTCCTTCCATAAACTCAAAAGACCAGAAAGACCATTTGGCAGGTAAGGTATTGAAACCTGCCTTATAGCTAAAAAAAGATAAGTTTCTCAATGAATAGAGACATTCCAAAATTGTTCTAGACTAAGAGCTAGATGATTTGAAAATCAGAAGATAAGAAAGACGAAATATTTTTTGGAAAGCCACCTCAATCAACATAACCAGTAACATGAACCTAAAAAAAACATTGCCTCCAATATCTTTACCTGATTGAAGTCTCCAGTGTGGTAAAGAACAACCGCAAGAAGACTGTAGGCATTAGCAGTCATTCGATGGTACGGGCCACAAACTGCTATCATTTTTGACAATGCCTTCACATTCAAAATGCAGGAGAGATGTCAATGGATGAGAATCATAAATACTAATTGACAATAGCCTAAAACCAAATCATATGCAAGGTTATAGTTATAGTTATATTTATTATTATATTTCATTACCTTTGTGCCATAAGCAACAGCATCCTCCAGCTTTCCCTTGTCCAATGCTGCTTTCGACGATTCCAGCAAGTTCCGACCATCTGCCGATGAGCAGACCACGTGCTGCGAAATAGAATTTCAAAATAGAGTAAGGTCCATAGGCATATCTTCCCATGAAGACATCTGGGTATTTCGGAAAACAGTATGTGGTGTAACATACTTTACACACAGGGACCAAGCTGATAATATCAGATTTCTCAAAAGGGTTACTGCTACCCATGTCATAATCTCTGGGAATCAATTCCAGCCCAACCTGAAGTTGGAAAATGCGAAGGTAAGAGGTTTGAAGTTGGGTAATCCTGAAAATTCATCTTAATATAAGAATTCAAGTTGATACCTTCTGGCAAAGTCCTCTGAGAATTACAAACTTTCTTAAGTGCTGAAATTCATCTTTTAGAATCCAGCCATATCGTTTTGAAGTGAAGGTCTCCAACCATTTCATCTTTAAAGCATGTTCGCTAGAAAGATCCTGGTCATCATTATCCAAGCTCGAAGACCCTAGAAGGATGTTAAGAACTGCAGCAATTGTAGTAGGTAGGTCCGAGAAATTGGTCACTGCGGCAACAACAGCTCGGAGTATGTGTTTAAAGGATCGCGTAACCATCTCATGAATGCAGAGAGACTGTATATGTGGTAACTTTTCTGCAAGTTCAACCTGATATAAGATGATGAATAAAAGGAATGTTAATGTATCTGTTTAATAATTCCAAAGAAGGACAGAAAAAAGCCAGCAAGCCGGATCTCGTATACTCACTATACGTCCCAAGGAACACATTTTAAGTCCCCTTATGTGCATGAAGTCAGTCAAAGTTCTTCCATCAACTGGAGAAAGTTCAAGTGACGCAAAATCTGCTACCTTTTGGAAGTAAAAGATTACCCAAAAAAAAAGTCAGACTTCAAAAAAGACTGAACAAAGTGCAATGGATAAAAATGCATCTATCATACGAACTAGTTACCACTTACCAGTTTTGGAAGAGCAACGCCCTCATATAACTTATCTGCCATCGCCGTAAGCTCGTCTAGTGACTGTTCAAAGGTGCAAATTGAACCAGTGGGGGATGAAGTTAGAGTAGATTTTGAATATTGATCCATTTACTGAATTTTATGCCCAAGAAACGTAGCCTCAGAATATTAGAGGGGAAAAATTAGAAGAAAAAGATATGAAAAATATTTATCGGTACCACTAGCGAAACAATATTGTACAGGCTCCATAATCTTATATTTTTTGGCATGGCAGTTATAGCAGAAACACGATTAGAATAAGGTTGAGAAAATTGAGAGGTAACTTAGATGTGCTTCTCGAGTGTAATGGGATAGATGTATGCGTTGACGACTTAATTTGGACATACAACACAAAATAAGGATATATGTGGTTCAAGATTTGGGCACAATGAAGGATCCAAGCAAATTAGGTGACTAGTAGTATCTGTAAGGATGATTTCCAGATAGCCTCAAAGAAAAAAAAGGGGGGGAAATGATGGCTTCCTGGGGAAAAAAAAGGAAAGATAAGATAGAAATATGTATTTATAAAAGGCATCTTATACTGATGAGCAAATTAAGATAGTACCAAATGTTGATGATATTAGCCATTACTTGACATAAAATGAGAAATGAAGACCCTTGATGTAATTAGTATATTCTGCACATTTTTGCTTCAAACTGTAATATTTCTAATAGCACGCATAAATAGCTTAAAATTTTGCCATAGCTAGAAAGATGGTTATGAGAGTACAGCTAAATGAAAGAGAGGATAAAAAGAAGGTAGTAGTTAAATGCCTTAACAAGTGGATACTCTGAACTTGCAGGACTACCAAGTGCTCTTTACATTAAGGTTCCTATTCCTAATTAAATGTTCTTTCTGCGTTCTCCAAAATTGCCCTATTTATTGTTCAACAAACTACAATGTGCGCTAGAGTCGAGATGTTAAAAATTGCTATAGAGATTTGAGGCAGGCTATTGAGATTTGAGGCAGGCCAAAGAGCGCAAATGGATTACATTTTTAAGTTCGCGTGTTTGTTTATAAATTTGAAAAGACATGTCACGAAGAAATCAATAAGTTAACTTACCTTTCCATGAAGACCAGTACCCGAATCTTTCAGACGCAAAAAGGATTCTTCTGAGAGCAATTTCCGTATTTCATCCTCCCTATCAGATTCACACTTGTTTTGTTTCTCCGTATCCGTTATTTCTTGGGCGACACTGTCACTAGTATTAGAATCTTCCTTCTCTGATGTGGAACCAGAGGTGCCCGACTTCCTTTTTATCTTCTTTAATTGTTCAAATCGCTTTCCAAGACCCTTGATGATTGGTTCGCGTGAACTGTCTTCCACGGATTCTTTAGCACACTCAGCCGTTGATGTTTCTTGTTCCTGCAAATGTTGAATCCAGCAAGAACCTAATTCCCATCTCATGGACTTCTCTGCATTGTCGGGCATTTCCTCTAATTTGGCCAAGCTATCCTTAAGTACCCTTCGTGCTAAACACCTAGCAGCTTGCACATCATCAGGACCAGAAGAAGGACCACATCGAGAGCTGGGCGATAATTCTCCATCAGAGAACTTGTGAAGCAGAACCCTTAAGCTGCCATAGATAAGCTTGAATATTGAATCTACCGACATTGTGGAGAAAAGCACATAAAAGCAAAAGATACGAACTAAAGAAGTAAACCTGTTAATATTCAGGGCATTTGAACCTCCATCTGGCTGCTCGTCTACGTCAATAGTCTGTGGCAAACGATCGCTCTCCGTGACATGTCCTGAAAGTTTTACGGTAGCAGTAAACCCGCAATGCTTCACGACTACGACACCTAATGTGGCGGTATCCTGCAGAGAAAATTTGTGTCCTTTTAGTACTTATTCCATATAGGGAAAAAGGAGTCCTAAAAGTACAAGGATTCTTAAAGGGTTGCGCTCGTACTCGAACAACTACACTCTCGTCAGCCGTAATCCCCTTGAGAATATTCCTCATCGAAACATCCTTATTCGACATACAAAGCAACTGGCTCCCATCAACTTTCTCATCCAGCTTCATACTTCCATCCGCGGCATCCCTTTTTGCTCCTACAATCATGTCGCCTACAGTCTCTTCGAACCAGTTCAGGCCATCTTTTCGCCAAGCATTTGAGTCGATGAGATGGCGAATGGCAGAAACAGCTCTAAAGACTGCGGTGTCTACAAATAGACTGTGTAACAAGAAGGCCTTCCGGTCTCGGGTCAGTCTCTCGTCTTCGGTCTTACAAGGAAGCCTTGCCAAGACCGCGAACTCCTTGGACCATTCCCTATGGTCGTGTTTACCATTCTGTTCGTGTCCTCCACCATTTCCCCCCCATTTCCCGTCTTCTGTTGGCAGCGAGGGGCACTTCATCGGGGACTCGGCAGAAACAGGAGGGACGAGCCACGTGTTTGCTCTGAATCCGTATGGCAAATTTCCAAACTGAAATTCCGGGAAAAAAGATATAATCAATGGGAAGATCAGAAATACATACCAAGATCTTTCAGTACAAAAACTACTAGTTTGGACTCTGCACCTTGTTATGCTCCATAAAAGCTTTCATTAGGGACTCGTAGGCCTGCAATATGATCAAAATTTTCAAGATCTTATATGTATCCCTGTGAAGCCGTGTAATAGTTTTCAAAATTATCGTGTCGGTGTATTTGCATAATGTCACTGCGTAACTCTCCAAAATCAGTGAGCGCTCAGTGACACAGCATGTCAAGAGCGTATCGGACACTACACATGCACTGCAAAATACATTTGGACATACCAAAATCAACGCGGTGTATCCATATCATGCGTGTCATTTTTGTGTTCGTGCAATGTATCAAAAACAAAAACGAAAGCACAAAATTAATGTGAAGTTACATTTGCGAATCCCCTGCTCAGCTGCTGCAGTAGATCCACCAGGGAGTGGCTCTGGACACGGTTCTTGCCTCTAGTGTAGAACCCATTAGCTGAGGCCACAACGTTCAGCAGTTTCCCATTGCAAACTTTAATCTGAAAAAAAAAAAAATTGTAAATGTAAACACATTCCAAACATGAGGGGTTAAATGAAAAGCTATAACGGTTTTTTTAAATAACCTCCATTTCGAAGTAGTCTCCTTCCTGCCTTTCCTCGGCGGTCCCACACTCCCGTCTCCTCAAGACTGTGAAATGACAACAATGCCCTCGATGTTGCAATTAAAAGACAAATGATAGGTTGAATCAAGAAAGTGTGGGGATTTGAGTGCTTACATGTAATGGGAGAGGAGAGGTGGGAGAAGGAGAAGAAGTCGTAGAACTCCCCGAGCTTCGGCAGCGGGTGTATCGCCACCATGTCGAACCTGTCGGAGATGGCGGGGATGGACGCATCGACGTTTGTGCTAGAGGCCGAGATTTTGCCATTTGTAGTGGTGGTGCCGCAGGTGGTCGTGGTGGCGTTCTTCTTGGGGGCCTTTGCGTCTTTGTGCTTGCCGAAGGAGGTGGTGCAAGCAACAATGTCGAGGAGCCTCCGAACATGCGACACCGCCTGCTCCTCAGTAGAGTACGGCTCTGCATGTAGAAAAAAAAGAAGTAAAATTAATAATAATAATAATATATTTGAATTTCTGACATAATGTTCGGGTCGACGTAACGCTCAGAACTTTATGCAGACTGCATTGTACGCCTTTGGCTCCACTGCCACCCAACTCCCACAATTTATAAATAGAAGGAATAATATACCCTCGTGGTTCGATCCACTGATCTTTTGCCACCCAGTCAGGGTCTTATACCTCTCCTCGGTAACCATAAGAGCAAGGTTCAAAGTATCGGTATCGGAATCGGTATCGGACCATTCCTATGAGTATCGGGATCGGCGGTATCGGTAGTATCGGCTGTTTCGGATCGGAGTATCGGATTTTTTGGTATCGAAAAGCAAACAACTATTAGTAAATTATTAACATTTTAGAGAATATATTTTATACATTTATGCATAATTTAAAGTATTTTCAGTATTGTTTCTTAGTATTTTTGATATTGAATGAAATAGTAGTCATCCTTGTCGATTGATTTATATGCGATAGATAAGTTTTTCTATTTTATATGTTTTTACAACTTTACTATGCTTTTACATCCTTTCTAATTGGTCTTTTTAATTCAAATTTTTTTGCCGAATTGACTGAAAAAATGACCTATAATGTCGGTATCGGTCAGTATCGGGTATCGGTCGGTATCGGATCGGGACATGCCAAACTGTAAGGGTATCGGCCGTATCGAATCGGTATCGGATGATACTTTAAACTATGCATAAGAGCCACTCGAGTTCGGTAATAATAATAATCTTACAAACAGATGAATCGTAGGAATTCAAAAGAGGGAGGTCAAACTCAAATGTAAACGAAATTACAAAACTTTGTTAAATAAAGTTCACTGTATCAAAATTTTGTTAAAAATGAGAATTACGAAGGAAAAGGTGCATCACAAAACAAAAAAGAAAAAGAAAAATCTGATGTAAATATGTATATAGAAATTAAAAATTAAAAATTTCAGATATGACAAAACATAAAATTAATAAAGAAAATTAAAAAAAGAACATAAGTATTTAATTGGGAAGCAAAAATTCAGTTGGAATAATTGCCCCACTCGCTCTGATGTAGGGCCGTCCCTGGTTAGAAATTAAAACTATCAACGGTAAATGATACAAAAGACTTGAGGTGTTCTTATGCTATCCAATAGGAATTTATAAATTTGAGTTTCTTCAATGTATTTTAAGAAAACTTCTATTATAGTTGGACGAGTTTTTACATAAAAATTGTATAAAAAAATACTTTGTTCTTAATTTCTTTTCTACGTGACAGAAAATGTAAACCCCCAGATTTTGCAAGAATTTTAATTTGGGATTTTTCGCAATTTTCTGGAATTTTCTGGGGATTTTCTGTAATTAAAATCAGGGATTCTAAATTATTAAATGATTTTTAATTGTTAATAAATAATATTAAAATATTATGGAAATAACATTTTTGGGTGTAAAATGGAAAACTGGACTTAGGGTAATTTTTTGGAATTTATTGGACCTCAGACCTATTTTTAAATGCCTAAAAACTATTTATTTATTTAATTAATTATTAATTATTATCATTTTTATTATTATTATTATTATTATTATTATTATTATCCTAATAATAAAACCGGCCCAGCCCGCCATTCCAGCCCAGCCCACACAACCCCAGCCCGCCATTCCGGCCCACACCCGCTAGCCCTATCGGGTCGGGTCGGGTCTGCCCGCACCCGACCCGCACCCGACCCGCTACCCCACCCCCGCACGAACCGGCCGCTGCCCGCTTCCTCCGCCGCGCTTCACGGCCGCCGCCCGCTCCGCACGGCCCCGCACCCCCGCGACCTCCGCCCGCCACGCCCCTCCGCCGCCCCCTCCGCCGCCCTGCTCGGCCCCGACCCAACCCTATATAAACCCTAACCCGGCCGCCCCTCGACTCCCTCACCCACTCCGCCACCGCCCGGCTCAGCCGCGAACCCCCGCCGCCGCTGCAGCCTCGGCCAGCTCCCCCCCCTCTCCTCCAGCTCCGCCCCACCTCGCTGCCGGCCGCCGACGCCCAGCTTCCTCCTCCTCTCTCCCCGATCCAGCGCCCCGCTCGGCCCAGCCTCCCCGAGAGCCGCCGCCGTTCCCTCGCCGCCTCCGCCCGGCCTCGTCGAGCTGCCCTGGCCCCCTCCGGCGCACCTCCGGCCGGCCACCCGCCGCAGCGTCCAGGAAACCCTAACCCTAAGCCTAATTTCCCCAATTTCGTGTCGGCGTGTCGGACACGACACGGACACAAGAAATCCGGTTTTCAGAGCCCTGTTCAGGTGCGTGTAACTTTCTCCTCGCTGTCCCGTTTTTAATTCCGTAAATTATGTTGCGAAGCCTGTATGACCCTCTCGGTGCCCGGACAAACCGCTCGGGGCATCGCGTCCTGTGGTGATCGCACACCGCGATCCAAAAACAGGAAAAACCAGACCTTGTTTCACCCCGGAACTGAGTACGTCCCGCCAAACGGGACGACTTGGTCGCGTGCGGTCTTCACAGATACGTGCGCACCGTCAATACGGACGTGTGAGAATTCGCGGAAGCTGATTCGGGTGTGCGTGCATACCGGAATCAACGCGTATCCGCGGACATCGCCCCGTATCCGACTTTTCTGCAATTCGTCCTAACTTCTTGTACACTCGTCGGATCGAGACGAAACTTGCGCCATCGGATTCATAGCGATACGCTGGTCCTGTGGGTCAAGTTTGGTTCGATTCTGAGAACGTTGACGAAATCGCGTGTCGTGGGCTCCAAGGCCCCGCTCGACGGGCGATTTTGTGTTCGGCTCATCGGAATCCAAATCTGGAAGTTCCGTTGGGTTCGTATCAGCGTTCCTGACCTGTTGACACTAAGTTTGGTGAATTTGGAGACCTTTGACCCGGACACGTTTTTCGGTGCAAAGCGGGTCCACCGGCGGACCCCGTTTTGACCCGAAACTGCCGTTTTTGCCCTTGTCTCCAAATTGGACCCAAGGACAGGCGTTTCTAGCTATTTGACATCTTCTGAGCGTGATGGTAATGTTTATTTCAGCATCTGGGCTCATCTCTGGATATTTCTCCGAAGTACAATTAATCGGATCCAAACAACAGGCAAGTACCTGCACTTCAAGTTTAATCTTTATATTGTGATAGTTAATTCCCTGCTCTACTAGTACCCTTGATGATTACACGTAGTGCTAGAATACTGGATTTCATGTCTTGGATACTGTATTTCATGTCTTGCTTTTCATGTCGGGTGGGAGAATACTAGAAGGCATGTAGTTTACCTTTCCCCCTATCATGTTTAATAGCTGTTGGTACGCGACTGTACCCTCAGCCGGATCTCGATTGTTCATGTTTAATAGCCATCTATGACGGCCGGATTAGCCTTATAAACCCCTACATGCCAACTATATATTCTAAAATAAACACAAGTTCACACAGATAGCTTCTGGTCTTGTTATAGTTCTTGCTGACTGTTGTAGTTTCATTTCCTGTCTCATTTATTTCCTGCTTTCTCATATTCCTGTTTATAGCATTAACTCTGAGATATTGATGTTCTTCTATGCAACTTTCTCAACATGATACTCAAGTTAATTGTCATGAATATTTAGTTTAATCTTGTTGTGCATTGTGTACTTTGCTCCTTTCCTGACTGGATCCGTTGTTTTAGGCGATGATGAGAACTTTGCCCCTACCTATTATGGCCCCTATGAGTCAGCAGATGACACATATGAGGAGCCGGTTCCCACTCAGGAGACTACCTTTGAGGAGGAGTAGCCAGTTAGTTATTATTTTATTTCCTTTCAGCACATACTCGGGTTTGTCCCCGATCTATCTTCTGGCTTTGTATTAACTATGGATCTGTTGTCACAATTTGTTTTATAAAAGTTAGCATTCCTATTTCCTGTTACTTTCCTTATCTATTTATTGTGGATGAGATAGATTTAAAATTACCTGTGATGACGACCTAGACAGCGTACTACCGCCGACACTGCGGCGTAGGCTGGACGTGCCCACGCACTCGTGCCCGAATAACCGGGTGCGGGTCGTGACAGAAAATAAAATGATTAATTTAATTATTTAGTTTGAAAGTATGGCTCAATATTAATTTGTATGAGAGATGGAAAATTTCTATATGAGTTTCTACATGTAGAAACTCTCATAGAAATTCTTCATCCCACATCAATTCCACGTAGAATTGAAATTGGAATATAAACCAACGTTGAGAGAAATTTTTTTTTTTCTAAAAAAAATTCTATCATATAAATAGGGATAAGTAGGGATAATAGAAACCCGGAGATGACCTTATTATTTCAAGAAACGCGTTAAACAACTTGCAGAACACATCCATCCATCATTGCTATTTCTATGGTTAATTCATTTTCGTCTCAACTCTCAACTAATAAGAATGTTTATTTTCAATATGTGATAGTCGACTCAATCGATACAATATTAAGCTCAACGTGTACGTACGCCACACTACAATACGTACGCCACACTACAATGACACATACTCTTCTCTAAAACAAATATTAGCAAGCCACTTCAAGATTAATCACTATCAAATGCCCAATTTTATATCAAATCTCAACTCATGCATGACATTAATGACACTACACATTGGTGTGGTCCATAGTACTACTAGAAATCACAAAAAGTATCTCAACTATTGAACATTTGGACTTTAGCTACATTTATTGTTGAGAGTATTTGTGGGTGTTTAGTCCCACATCTGGTAGAATAGTAGAGAGAGGGGTTAGTCTCTCCTATATATATATGTAGTCTCATCCATCAATAAAATCAAGCCAAATATTAAACCAAATTTTTATTTGGTATTAGAGCCAAACCTCCCCTCCCTTCTCCAAACCCTAATCCTAACCCTCTCACAGTTGCCCCCCCTCCCTTCTTTCACCGACGGCCCCTCAATCACCACAGCACCGCCCCTCGCCAGCGCCGCCTGGCCTCGCGCCGCCGGCCTACCCCGCCGCAGCAGCTGTTGCTGCGATTGCTGTTGTTGTCGCGGCTACTTCGGTTGCTGCTGTTGTCGCGACTGCTGCTGTTGCCGCTGCGACCCCCGACCCTGACGATCTTCTTTTTCTTCGTCTTCTCTCCTGCAAGTTGTAACTCGGTTCTGTCCATATGCAACTGCGATTGCACGAAAGACCGAAAAATTTAATTTTCTGATTATAATTTTGTAACAGCAAATTGTAATCCATAATATTAATTATATAGTTGTTAGTCGGATCGAGGTATATCAGTGAGGGAACATTTGTGTGAACTCCTGATCTCGACTACAACTGTCGGTTATTCCTTCTCGTCAGACCATGCGACCTCGGGTCAAAGCCGTGCACGGGACGTGAGCATCGACTCTCAGGGATATCGTTGCCGCTGAAGGAGGAACTATAGACGTGGAGAAGACGGCGGTCAAAGGAGGAGACGATCTAGATCTGCCACCGTCTTGCTGATCTTGTTGATGGAAGAGGACAAGAAGAAGACGATGGAGACGATCAACAACAAGCTGACGACCTAAGAGATGAAGGCTTTGGTGGACGATCTCTTCTCCAAGAGGCTGACCGAGACTAACTCCTGTGGTGCACACGCATATGTGGATCCATCGCACGGAAGACCGAAAATTTTAATTTTCTAATTATAATTTTGTAGCAGCAAATTATAATCCATAATATTAATTATATAGATGCTAGTTAGATCGAGGTATATCAGTGAGGGAACATTTGTGTGAACTCCTGATCTTGACTACAACTGTCGGTTCCTCCTTCTCGTCAGACCATGCGATCTCGGGTCGAAGCAGTGTACGAGATGTGAGCAGCGATTCTCAGGGACATCGTTGCCGCTGAAGGAGAAACTATAGACGTGGGGAAGACAGCGGCCAAAGGAGGAGACGATCTAGATCTGCCACCGTCTTGCTGATCTTGCTGATGGAAGAGGACAAGAAGAAGACGATAGAGACGATCTACAACAAGCTGACGGCCCAAGAGATGAAGGCTTTGGTGGACGATCTCTTCTCCAAGAGCGTGACCGAGACTAACTCCCGTGGTGCACACGCATATGTGGATCCTTCACCATACAAAATGGAAAAGTTTGAGAAACTGAAGATAAAGTTGGAGGATACTTCCAACTATTTGAAGTGGTCGCGTTAGACGATGCAGACTCTGAAGGCAAGAGACTTGGTAGGCTATGTGAATTGTCAAACCAAGACACATGAAGATCACTCCTCACAGGAATTTGCTGCGTGGGAGATCGTCAATAATATTGTTGCTGGATGGTTGACAGCCTCATTGACCGACCAAAGTGTCGGACAACGTGGAAGCAATGGAGGGTGCTGGTGATATTTTGATGACGCTAAGAGATATGTACTCAGGGTCGGGCAACCCTATGAGAGTTTTCCAACTACAAGATGACCTTGATAAGGTAGTCCAAGAAGATCACATCATCTCTGAGTATGCGGCCATGCTGAAGAAGTATTGATCAGATCTCGACCATTATGACCCCATTGGCGTGGAAGATGAGCAAGTGGAACCGACATTTGCGAAACATTATAAGAAGTTCATGGAGTATGTTTCGCAATAGAGGATGATGAAGTTCCTGAAGGGGTTCGACCCGGCATTCGAGCAGAGGAGGAATATCCTACTTGCTCAACCCAAACTGCCATCACTGGAGGAGGCTATAGCTTCTATGGCACAAGAAGAGGCACGACTGAAGCTGATGCCTAGCACCACTAGCTCTCTGGGGGGGGGGGAATTAGCTCTAACAGTTTTTAACCCAAACCCTTCCGAAGGGGGAGGGTGCTACAACTGTAGAGACCCTGGACACTTCATCAGATTCTGTACGAAACCCTTGAGAAACCAGTCCAGCGGCTGAGGACGCAGCCGTGGAGGGCATAGGGGTGGTAGAGGAGGCTATGTTGGTGGCATAAGTAATCATTTAGGAGGGCACAAGAAAAACCTGGTAGAAGAGGGAAGTGAGAGTCGTTCACCCAATATGACCCCTAGTGAGAGATAAATGCTAGAAATATGAAGAAGCATAAAGTTTGGAACCAACGACAGTCGAACCAAAACCTCTGGGGCATCAACTACAACCACCTCCGAGGGTAACATCACCTACTATGTCCATACAAGCACAGGTATATCTGCTCATGCCCTGGCATATATCCACAGACCAGGTTGGATAATTGATTCTGGGGCATCCTGTCATGTCACGGGTGCCCATAATAAGTTCCAACATTACACTCACATGATGATGCCTGAAAGCATTCAGACTGCTGATGGTATGGCTAGACCCATTATTGGTAAAGACACAGTTGAATGCACCCCTTCCATAACCCATAGTGATGTCTTGCATGCTCCATGTTTTTCTGTTAATCTATTATCCATTAGTGTCATTATTCTTTAACTTAATTGTGTTATTTTCTTTGACATTCCTAAGGTAATTTTTCAGGAGAAGAAAACGGAAAGACGGTTGGGGACTGGCACTTGGCATAAGGGGCTATGGTACTTGGACATGGATGAGCTGGACGCAGCACTACGTCACTGGTGGAAGAAGCACAACCGAAGGAGCCGCAAAGAACTGTGGAAGCAGAGTTATTACTTCAACATCAGCGCATGGGATACTCGTCATTCAGTCTACTGAGTTGAATGTATCCATCTATATATCAAAAGGCTAATAAACAAAAATTGGTTTGTGATGCTTGTGAACTTGGAAAATATACCTGAAGCTCTTATGTGAGTTATGGAAATAGAAGTTTAGCTGCTTTTGATATGATACACTCTGATGTGTGGGGACCTTGTCCTACAACTGCGGTTAATAGTTTTAAATGGTTTGTCACCTTTATTGATTGCTACACTCGTGTCACATTGATATATCTATTGAAGAGTAAAAGTGATATCTTTATATGCTTTCAAGATTTTTATCGCAGGGTTACAACACAGTACAGTACTAAAGTGAAGATTTTGAGATCTGACAATGAGACAGAATACACCAACAAGGCTATTAAAGAGTACTTATCAGCCCATGGATACAGCATCAGACTTCATGTGGCTATACACTAGCACAGAATGGCGCGGCAGAGCGGAAGAACATGCACCTGTTGGAAGTAGCACGGTCAATGATGTTTGCCATGAATGTTCCTAAACACTTGTGGGGGCATGCCGTGTTGACGGCTGCATATCTCATCAACATGATGCCCTCTCAGGTGCTAGGATGGAAGACACCGTTTGAGATACTAACAGGAGAGAATAAGTATATTGTTTCCCCAAAGGTATTTAGATGTGTATGTTTTGTGAAAGATAACATGTCTGCGGTGGGAAAGCTGAACCTTCGGACAGTGAAGTGCGTCTTTGTTGGCTACTCAGGGACTCAGAAGGGATACTTTTGTTGGTGTTCGGTGGAGCGAAGGCTCTTTGTGAGCATGGACATTACATTCAGAGAGATGAAACCATACTACCACAATGGTTCAGATGAAGGCTCCGCATTTGGTGACACACCTAACACAAGAGGTGTTAGGAGTGAGGGAGAGATAGGCCCAAGCGTCATTGTCAGGTTAGTTCCATGTCCAATGATGGAAGCTGGTCCAAGGGAATATAAGGGGGAGATAGCGAGGGTGATAAAAGTGATGAGGATACACACAATCAGGAGGAAGAAAGTGATGCTCCAGTGCAGAAAAAAACGATCTACAGAGCTCCAAGTCTACAGAAGGAGAAAGCAGTAGTTCCCTACTGTGCCTATTGCTCCTACTGTGCCATGTCCCTCGTCTAACCCTATCCCAACTCTTGAAGATGCACCTCCCGCACCGGATCCCTCTGATTCGGATGCGGATCCCTCTGATTCAGATGGTATGATCTCTCCACCACTACCTCATGCTCTCTTAAGGAAATCTTCTCACAGTAATGTAGGAAGAGTCCGAATCGTTATGATTATGAACATGACATTGCCAATTTTTTATCCTACTCTAATATATTCCCTACTTATCGAGCATTCATTGCATCGTTAGACACCACCTCTTTGCCTAAGTTTTGGCAAAAAGCGAAGAAAGATCCAAGGTGGAAAGCTGCAATGTTAGAGGAACTTGGGACACTCGAAAGAAATGGGACATGGGAGCTTATTTCATTGCCTAAAGTATAGAGAGCAGCTGGATGCAAATGGGTCTTCACAGTAAAGGAGACGCCAGAAGGTAAGGTGGAGCGGTACAAGACAATGTTGGTTGCAAAGGGATACACTCAATCCTATGTCATCGACTATAATGAGACATTTGCTCCGGTGGCAAAGATGAGCACTGTGAGAACACTGGTCTCTCTTGCAGCAAACCATGGGTGGCAGCTATATCAATTGGATGTAAAAATCGCTTTTCTTTATAGGGATCTACAAGAGAAAGTATACATGGAGACCCCCCCGGAGTGTTACACAAAGCAGTCAACGGGAATGGTGTGCAAGCTGAAGAAATTACTGTATGTACTCAAGCAATCTCCTCGAACCTGGTTTGATAGATTCAGGAAGGCTGTCACAGGCATGGGGTACCGTCAGACCAATGCAGATCACACGGTCTTCTTCCAGCATACAAGAGGCCACCTCACCATACTTACAGTGTATATGGATGATATAGTGATTACATGTGATAATGATGAGGAGATCATCCAGCTGAATTTAAAACTCGCCAAGGAGTTTGAAGTGAAGGACTTGAGAATGATGAGGTATTTTCTCGGGATCGAGGTAGCTCGAGGAAGAGATGAGATCATCCTCTCTCAGAGAAAGTATGTACTAGACCTGCTCACAGAGACTGGTATGCTGGAATGTCGATCAGCAGTCACTCCGATCGATCAGAAGGATAAGTTGGGGGCAGAGGCAGGAGAGCCTGTTGATCGTGAGAGATATCAGGGACTTGTAGGCAGGTTGATTTATCTAGGTCACACTCGTCCTGATATCTCATTTTTTGTGAGTGTAGTGAGTCGTTATATGCATGATCCAAGAAAGGGCCACATGGATGCAGTTTTCGTATCCTGAGATATCTAAATGGGACACTTGGAAGAGGGCTATGGTTCAAGAAAAATAGACAACTGGGTGTTGAGGGGTACTGCGATGCAGATTGGACAAGCTGCATGGATGACAAAAGGTTTACCTCAGGGTACTGTGTCTTTGTGGGGGTAACATAATCTCATGGAGAAGCAAGAAACAGTCTGTGGTAGCACGATCGACTGTTGAAGCAGAATATGGAGCTATGGCTCTGATAGTGTCAGAGTTGTTGTGGGTAAGAGCACTGCTGACTGAGTTGAAGCTGAAACAGGAAACACCGTTCCGTCTTCTGAGTGACAGTCAAGCTGCAATAAGTATAGCTAACAATCTAGTCCAGCATGACAAAACTAAGCACATCGAGATTGATCGGTTCTTTATCAAAGAGAAGATAGAAAAAATGATACTAAAGCTCTATCACGTTCGCTCAGAAGAACAAGTTGCAGATTGTCTGACTAAGGGTCTTAATTTATCGAGTCTTTCTAAACTATGTAACAAGAAGGGAATAATTGATATATATAGCCCATCTTTAGGGAAAGTGTTGAGAGTATTAGTGGATGTTTAGTCTCACATCTAGTAGAATAGTAGAGAAAGGGGTTAGCCTCTCATATATATATGTAGTTCCACCCATCAATAAAATTAAACCAAATATTCAACCAAATTTATATTCTTATGTCACGAGAGTACATAATAAAAACAATGCTTCCCAATTAATATTGTAGCATCTCTATCCCCACCAACTAGATTCTTTCAGTGTACAATTTATCCTCTATCCCTCTTTAGAATACATAACAAAAAGAAGAAACTGTATCGCGCTAGCGTAACATCCTAGAAATACCCATATGTAGACCATTTCCAATGACATTGTAGAGATGTGAAAGTATTGTATAGTTATAAATTTAAGCCGCTCACTCTTACGTGGGGAATGACATTATACAAAAGTATGACGTAGAATTTTAAGCATATTAATTATGTTGCTAATCTAGTTTGATTGGACACAACTAGTTGAAACGAGAACAAAGAGAGAAACAAAACATTAGTGTACGAAAATGAAATCTACGGTAAAAAAAAAAAAATACCATCCATTGAATACATGTGGGAGACGAAGAATTTAAAACAAGTTAAAATATTTTTGGTTAAACATAAAAAAGTAACTATAATCTATTGTTATTTTATTTCTAGCTTTCATTTTTTTTTCCCTTCAGACATGTCTACTTTTCTCTGTACATATTCAACGAACATATTTTATTACGAGTATATGGTACAAGTATCAATTATCAAAGTCCATTCATTAGACACAAGTCAGACCAGATCTGCTATTCCACTAATTCTGTCAAATATTCTATCTCTATTCTATTACATGTGGACCCAAGTCGATATAAAATAAAAAAAGGACCCACATGTAATAGGATACTAGGGACAGAATATGAAACAGAATTAGTAGGACAGCAGATTTGTTCTAGACACAAGCAGATGCGGATCTACATTTAAGCAAGTGGGGACAATTGTTCCCACTAAATTTTTTGCTTTGAGTTAAAATATTCATTTTCTTTTTAATTTTTTTAATCAAATTTTATGTCTTCACCCTCCAAAATTTATAATTTTTAATTTGGGGGACAATTATTGATACTCCTAAAATTTTATCCTGCACTCATCTTTTATTTATTCAAATTCCAAATATGTTCCTACATTCTAATTTTATCCATTCAAATACCAAATTAATGTCAGATTTAATGCATGGACAGATTTGGAATTTGAATGAATCAAATTAGAAGAGTAGATGAGATTTTAGGAGTGTCAATAACGCTCTTAATTTTTATATGCATATTTTAATCAGGTCTTACTTTTTCCTTCATAATTTTTATTTTTTTGATGATTCGATACAGAAAAAAGTCATGGTAGAGGAACAACAACAAAATTTTAATATAACAAATTTTATTTAATAAAATTTTAAATCTATTTTACATTTAAAGTTGATCCTCTTTTTTTAAAATTTTCTACATCCGCTTCCAGAGAGAAATATTTGTCAGGTTTTCAATAATTTATAAAAGTCCCATGTGAGCTACTAATAATAAAATCTAAACATCTATTTTCATCTTGTCCCTTCGGAGCACTGAACTATGTTTATATTTATTGTACTTACATTTATTGTTAAAGAAAAATATATAAATATAGTACACGGAAATATTCAGAGGTACCTACCCTCCACAACTCTGAGCGAACATGGTTTAAGAGACACGATTTCCACGCCATCCTCCACCCTCTTCCCCCCACGAGCCTGCCATGCCATGCCATGGAAACTCTCGTGCAATTATTAACACAAATAGAGAGAGAAAATATATTTATTTATTTATTCAATCCACAGTAAACAAAAAATTAAAAAAAATTGGCCCAGAAAAAGGAAAAATCCAAGCATTACGAGTACCGAATGCGTGAGCGAATAATCCGTTAGGTGGCAGGTCTGGACATTGGAGCCGAGCAGCTTCCTCACATCCAGTGTCTTATCAGTGGATATCCCCTACAAAAATAATAAGCACGATAATATTTCCATCGGCACATTAAATCAATCAATTTTTATTTAAATTACAAATTTATATTAATATATTGGTAGAAGTATATATTTACATAGACTATTTGATTTTAACCTCTGTTAGATTATGTATACTGATATTACTCCTCTATTAGATTAAAAATTAAGTTTACCTACATGAAAGTGTTATTAAAAACTTATTAACGATACTTTCAAAAAATTTAACGACATTTAAAAATTTTAACTACATTTTCAGAAAAATAAATTCAATTTTTGATCTAACAGAGAATAATATCAATATACTTAATCTAACAGTGTTAACATACCCATAAATTATTTGTTTATTACCTTAAGAATAACTTGGGGTTGGTAGGGAGTGACCACGGTGATATCAACAACACTAGGTACAACTGCACGCAATAATTAGTGAGAGGAAGGTTATATATATATATATATATATATATATATATATATATATATATATATATATAGTAAAGTAAAGAGATTCAAACAAAAAATTAAAAAAAAATTTTGGTACCCTTTTCTTCTTTCTTCCTGATCTTGTCATGATGATTAGCTTGCTTCCCCTTGCTGCTCCCCTTGCCGCGGCCAGCTTTGGGAGCCATAGCTAGCTAGCTAGCTAGCTTCACAACAATGGACTCCTCACAACAATGGACTCTTCTTCTTCTTCTTCTTCTTCTTCTTCTTCTTAATTCGATGGATGGATGGATTTGGATTTCCTCTTCAATGCTGGCCTCTCGTTCAGGTACCCACCCACTCACTCGGCTAGTAACGTTGTTTGTTAGCCATTCCCAATATTATAACAGGCAATGCGGTAGGCCCTACCAGCTATAAGTACTAGACGACCGGGTTTGCTCAAGGAACAAAAATGTTTGTTTTATCAGCCACATTGATATGGTGATGTGGAAGTCTTGCTAGCCGTTGGCTAGGGCAAAATTAAACAAAAAATTTTCCCTTTTTTACAATCTCACAGGGAACTGTTTAAAATTTGAATTTTAGATCACTTCATGTGTTTGGTTTAAAAATTTACAAACAATATTTACTGTGATTTGATATGAACAGTAAATCATATCTGTCACTAAATCAAAGTTTTGACATCGAAATTTTTTTTTTCTCCGAAGTGGAACGTGAAAGTAAAAAAATTAACATTCCCACTTCTCGTGTTTTGTTCGAGAACTACTTCCTATCTACTTTAACAAAGAGATTTACTATTTATGTCATTTCAATAAAAAAATTCACTTTCTCACTCATTTCAACAATCGACCAACATCAAATTTTAGAATTTTTCACTTATAACATCCACTTCTTCAGTGTACACAAACGAAGAATTCTTTATTTTGCTCCACTTCACCGCAATGCGTACGCAAAATATCGATTTTTATATTTTTTTTTCACTTCGTCGAACCAAACAGCAACATCAGCTGTTGATAATGTTGTGAGATGGAATCGATGGATTGATTGGAAGAAGATTTCGATATTGTGAGTGGAATGCTTTTGAGAGGAAATTACTAAACACACATATGATAGGGGCTATCACACTTCTTTTTTTAATTTGTTTTTTTTTTATATCCATAATTTTACTAGAAAATTGTTAGGGGATATCACAACCTTTGTACTTTGTATAAAAAATCAATTCTTTCTTTTCACTTATCTTCCTCTCCAATTTCCTAAGTAAAAAAAATAGAAAATTGTGGTCCTAAATTCCTAAAACCTCTCATTCCAATCACATACGAAAATCTTCGAAGAATCTTCTATGAAACATCACTCATGTACTCTTAAAAAAATCTCTGACCAAGCTTCTAAAGCTTGTTTTCCTTCTCTAAAATAAATTATTTCCAACAATGTAGAAGAGATGATGTAGATCCAATTCGATGAAGTCATCGTCTCATCGAATACACTACATCACATTATCAAATCTTCCGGAGAAACTAAGGTAGCTAGCCCTACTTTATTTTATTCAATTTAGCTAAAAAAAATGTCAAAAATAGTAATTGGAAGAATTATGACTATCAGGATTCTGGCAATACTGACTATTGTTAGGATTGTCAGAATCATAGCAGTCCTTATTTATCATGTGTAAGATTGGGTTAGGATTAGGGTTTGTTTATTTTATACTTACCTATTTATTTTTAATTTAATGTGCAAAATATTTCATCCCTAGATATTGTCATCTCTACTCCAATTACCGTCAAATTAGGCTATTTATTTCAGACGGATATTGTTTTTAACTCCCGTGAAGAAGTGCAAAATTTGTGTCAACAAGATGGAAAACATCACACTGTCTTAGTCATGTCAAGATCAATTAATAATAGACGAAATGACAAATTGCTTGAGCTTGTCTATGAGAGAGGTGATGTGTTCGGGGGTCATTATAGAAAAATACGGTCTCAAAAGAAACAAATAAAAATACGAGAAGTGTTGGGATAAAAAATGTAGATGCCCATTCAAGTTGCAGTTATTTAACACCGTCGAGGACAAGTTGTCACGCCCAGTACCGAAATACGGAGACGAACATGGCCAGCTCCCCCGCACAAGGTATAGAACGTCGTACGATGGTCACGGCTGTAGAAAGACAAGGGGGTGCATGCTACAATAAGTCTCCTAGGGTCTCAGAACAACTATGTCTCAATCATTCAAGCAATATAGAACATGTGAGATAAAGCTGTAAGGCATCCCAAATGCTCCATCAAAATATTGTAGAGATCTAGCCATCAAAATATTAGGCTAGAAGAATGTCAATAGTTACACAACCGAGATCAACTGCAGTCTGATTATATTACAGTTATGTAAAAATGAACTGTGTCCAGACAAGCCGGCTAACAAGTACCGGTGGCTGAACGTCCAAAAGAGTAGAATGTACAAGACGAGCAGTGATCAAGAAACTCACCCGTGCCCTTCAGCGACTTTCTGTCTGGTGCACATCATCGTAAGGGGGGATAAGATGGATCCTCTGGTGCTGGGTCTAAACCTGGCCATACAAAACCAGTGGGGTTTGTCACGACCCACACCCGGATATTCGGGCACGAGTACATGGGTACGTCCAGCCTACGTCGCAACATCGGCGGTAGAACATTGTCTGGGTCAACTTTAACTAACTAACATCTCAACAATATATATGGTACTTGTCAATCATCTCAACTCCAAAAGGAGGAACAATATGGTATCTCACAAATGTAACTATACTCAATCATAATGCAAACTAAGGAAGATAGAGTAGGAATAGAATAACGAAGAAAAGAAACAAGATACAATCCACAAGTCTGAAATAATATACCTGTCATGAATCTCAATATCAGTCTAATACAAATCCACCAAAATAAACTAAACCTCCTCATGCTCTGGTACTAAGTCCTCCTGGTCTACAAGAGTATCCTCTAAAGGTATGCCCTCCTGCGGTCCGTAGAATATAGGACATTGATCTATGAGCCAATCATCTGAAAAATATATTCAGTCAGGATTGGAGCGAAGTACATACATTTGAAAGCAGTTTCAAATACATAATCTAGCATATAAAATAGATAATAGAAAAGAATACAAGATAACTAAACAACTAAATAAAATAAACTAGAATGAACATGCAATGTACTGGAATGAAGAACAAGCAATAGAATATCTACAATAAAAAGGAATAACTGAAATCTAACCAATGTGCCTTGGAATACAAGTTTATTATGTGATCGATTTAGGTTGAACACGAATATAATATGGTAACTCAATTACAAGTATGGTACATAATCGACATGTACACGAATACACTGGGACTTTGATCACATAATCAACTCCTACTCCCCAATCCCAAACTAATACCAATGGATCCAATTATGACACGTTACGAACACGAATATGGGCACACTGAACACGAGCAGTGTGTGTACATGAATATAAGCACACTGAACACGAGCAGTGTGTGAACACAAAATACAATAAATCAATACCCAATACACACGATAAAATACATGTGAATGAGTACCCGCTGAATACGGTAGGGGATAACATCTCCTAACAGGATCCATGTAGTACCAGTCCATAAAACCACTGTGTCAGAATCAAGTATATAGTTCTAGAACATGAGATATATACACTATTATGAAATGAAAACTATCAGAGAAATGTACTCGTTGTAGTGCCCCGCTCCACGTCGGCACTATATACAAGAGATATTGATTTGCTGACTCAAAAATGATATCTTTCTTAAGAGCCCCTTGTTGAAGCAAAAGATGACTGATCAAGGTGAGTGGGTGGAACTTTATTCTCTGATTCTTACATGTCTTAATAATGAATATTAGTTTTTGAATGCTTGTTTGCTTAAGAAGATTGTTTCATAAGAAGAATGATAGAACTTGCCTTGCATGCTTAATAAGAGAACTCACATAGCTTATCTTTGAAATGAACCTGTCTGCTTAACTAGAGAACCTGAAACGCTTTTCTAAGAGTAAGAGATTGCTTGAACATGTTTCACTATCGCTTGTGTTTCGAGAGAACCATATCGTGCTTGAACTTGTTCAGAGAGGGCGGCTAGTCCGCACAGAGATAGATGGTCTGATGGTTCATCTCGTCTGCATCCTAGAGTTTATCTGATAGTGTTTCATGCATTCGTATCGGTCGAACAATGGCTATTGGTGAAGAGCTGAACCTTGGTCACGGTTGCTACAGCGATAGTGAAGAGCAACCACGAGTCACAGCTGCTAATAGCATCAGATAAATGAGTCATTGGTTAGCTGGATTACCGCTACTGATCTTGAGTTTCTCGGGGATCGAAAAGCATCAACTGGCTGCTCTAGATAGCTAAGAGTATGGCCCACCTCTATCTCCGAGTGATCCAATACATGACTAGGATCTGCCACGTACCATCTCAATTGCGACAAGTAAAACACGTTGTGCACTCCCTCCAATGCAAGTGGCAAGTCTAGTCTATAAGAAACTACACCGACCCTCTCTAGAATAGTGAAAGGTCCGATGAATCGGGGACTAAGCTTTCTGCCTCCACCGAAGTGAATCGTGCCTCGTGTCGGAGAAATACTCAGAAACACCAAACCACCCACCTAGAAAAACACAACCTTAAGAACTTAATCTATAACAAACAACCAATAACAAACACAAACAAAATCTAAACTATACCTCAAACTCCAAAGGTCTCCGGTGGCTATCGGCCCAATACCGCTGTCTGTCCTGCGCTACTCGAAGTCTATCTCTGATTAACTGAACCTTCTCCACTGCATCTACAACCATCTCTGGCCCAAGCAAAACCCTCTCTCCAACATCGTCCCATGACAAGGTAGTACGACATCTCCGACCATACAGAGCTTTAAAAGGTTACATCTCTATACTAGCCTGGTAGTGGTTATTGTAAGCAAACTCTACCAAATAGAGATAGTCCTCCCAAGAACCCCCAAAATCTAGTACACAAGTGCGCAACATATCCTCGAGAGTCTGAATAGTCCTCTCTGACTGCCCATCTGTCTGGGGATAATATGCACTACTGAACTTGAGCAGAGTGCCCAAACTCGCCTGCAAACTCCACCAGAAATGAGAAATAAAACGACTATCCCGATCCGAGACTATGCAGGTGGGAACTCCTTGTATCCTGATGATCTGTCTCGCATACATCTCTGTCAGCTTCTCTGTAGATAAACCCACCTTGAAAGGCAAAAAGTGGGCCGACTTTGTCAACCTATCAACGATGACCCAAATCGCATCTTTTCCTCCTGGAGATCGTGGAAGTCCGGACACAAAATCCATAGTAATGTGCTCCCACTTCCACTCAGGAATGGGTAATGGCTGAAGTAAACCTCCTGGCCTCTGCCTCTCGGGTTTTACCTGTTAGCACACTAAGCATCTGGATACAAACTGTGCCACTTTCCTCTTCATGCCATACCACCACACACTCTCTCGTATATCCCGATACATCTTATTGGCACCTAGATGTATGGAATACTGAGAGCGATGCGCTTCCCACAATACCTCCTTATGCAGCTCCCCACTAGGTACACACAATCTAACTCCATGACGCAAAGAACCATCATCAGCAATGGTGAACTCATCCTCCAATCCTGCTCTCACCGGAGATCTGATGCTCCTCAAAGATACATCCTCATATTGTGCTGCCTTGATCATGTCCATCAAATCTGAATGTATCTGCAATCCCCATATCTGCATCGCATAACCAGGAACTATCACCTCAATGCCCAAGCTCTCCAAGTCTTCCAACAAATATCGATCATGTGTCAAGAACATATCTACCGGATACCTACTCAAAGCATCGACAACTATATTAGCTTTTCCAGGATGATACTACAAAGGTATATCAAAATCCTTCATCAGTTCCAACCACCGACGCTGCCTCATGTTCAATTCCTTTAGTGTGAAAACGTACTTCAAGCTCTTGTGGTCTGTGAAGATCTCCACACGCTCTCCGTACAAATAATGTTTCCACAACTTCAGGGCGAAGATGACTGCTGCCAACTCCAAATCATGGGTAGGATAGTTTTTCTTTTGATGACGCAATTGCCTGGATGCATAGGCAATTATTTTCCCATTCTGCTGAAGAACACAACCCAAACATTTTCCTGATGCATCACAATAAATAGTGAAACCTCCAGACCCTGATGGCAACGTCAAAATAGGAGTAGACTTCAACCTCTTCTTCAATTCCTCAAAATCAGTCTGGCAATCCTCCGTCCAAACAAACTCTACATCCTTCCTGGTGAGTCTGGTCATCGGCTCAACAATCCTCGAAAAATTTTGCACAAACTTTCGGTAGTAGCCTGCCAATCCCAAGAAACTCCTGATCTCTGCTACCGAACTCGAGGTCTTCCAAGACTCCACTGCTGCGATCTTTTTCGGATCTACTGAAATACCATTACCAGTCACAACATGTCCCAAGAATTCTACCTTATCCAGGAAGAACTCACACTTGGACAACTTTCCATATTGCTTCTCCTTCCTCAGCACATCCAACACAATCCGCAATTGCTCCTCGTGCTCCCCCAGTGTCTTCGAGTATATAAGTATGTCGTCGATGAACACCACCACGAACTTGTCAAAGTACTGATGGAATACCTTGTTCATCAAGTTCATAAATACAGTCGGTGCATTAGTCAACCCAAACGACATCACCATAAACTCATACTGACCATACCAAGTTCTAAAAGTAGTCTTCGGTATGTCCACCGGCTTCACCTTCACCTGGTGGTAACCTGATCTCAAATCTATCTTAGAAAATACCTTAGCACCACTCAACTGATCGAACAGATCATTAATCCGTGGCAAAGGGTACTTATTCTTGATAGTGAGATTATTCAAAGCCCTGTAATCAGTGCACATGTGCACTGATCCATCCTTCTTCGGTACAAACAATATCGGGGCTTCCACGGTAAAGAACTCGATCTGATAAACCCCTTATCATGCAATTCGTCCACCTGCTTCTCCCTGCTCTGCAGTTCCTCTAGCAAACTCGAACTCTGGCTCCCCCGGTGAACTAAACAAAACTCTACCTCCTCTATAATCTATGCTAGCACGGTGCTTACTCAACCAATCTATCCCGAGTACAATGTCATAGCTAGAAAGTGGCATTACAAGTAGACACGCACTCAATTCTCGGTCTCCTAGAGTAACTCTTCGATCCTTGCGAATATCATTAACCAGGATAATGCCTCCCCCGGTCATGATCTTGCAAGTCCTAAGCAAAGACTCAGCTACCAAACCATGCTTCAGAGCAAAAGAAACAGATACAAAACTATAGGAAACACCACTATTAAACAAAGCTAAAGCCAGAATGGAATCAAGAAGAATAGAACCTGCGATGACATCTCCGGTGGGTTCATCCTCCTCGACGGTCCTAGAAAACCTCGTCCCTGACGTGCATCTCCCTGTTGTTGATGCTGGACATAACGATTCTGCTGTGTCGAAAGCGGTCCCCTCGGTTGTACTGAAGATGGTCTCCTCTGTGCCCTCGGAGCTGAAGCTGCTCCCTGAACTGCACGACGAGGATTGGAAGGATACTCCCTCAGCTGATGCCCTTCAGTACCACAATACAAACAAACTCCCAACCTCTTACTGCAAACTTCCCAGATATGGCCGGGCTTCTTGCAGAAGTGGCAGAAAGATTACTGTAACTGTCTCTACTGCTGGGGTGTCTGGTAAAATGGCACCCTAGCTGGAGTCTAGTGCTATTGAGGCTGCTGGAAATGAGGACGTTTGGCAGATATTGCACTGCTGTTTGCCCCCATAAAAGAATTACGGTCTCTCTTGGGCTTCAAACCCAACTCCCGCTCAACCTTGCGTGCCTCCGCAAGTATCTCCGAGTATGTCTCATAAAAAGACGGAATGAGGATCTTCACTTTCCAGTTTAGACCCTCACGGAAACGAATAGCCTGAACCTCCTCTCTCACCAAATACTCTACAAATCGGCTCAACCTGTCGAACTCCGCAGCGTACTTCTCCACAGACATGCTCCCCTGAATGAGGCTCTCAAACTGCCTTCCCAAGTCTAGCCTGTCTGCCCGAGAGAAGAACTTCTTCTTGAATAGGTCCTTGAATACCTCCTAAGACTATCCCGCATTAACAAGAATAAAGCCAGAATGGAATCAAGAAGAATAGAACCTGCGATGACATCTCCGGTGGGTTCATCCTCCTCGACGGTCATATTAAACGCTCGTCCCTGACGTTCACCTCCCTGCTGTTGATACTGGACATAATGCTGCTGCTGTGTCGGAAGCGGTCCCCTCGGTTGTACTGCAGATGGTCTCCTCTGTGCCTTCGGAGCTGAAGCTGCTCCCTGAACTGCACGACGAGGATTGGAAGGACACTCCCTCAGCTGATGCCCTTCAGTACCATAATACAAACAAACTCCCAACCTCTTACTGCAAACTTCTCAGATATGTTTGGGCTTCTTGCAGAAGTGGTAGGAAGATTGCTGTAACTGTCTCTGCTGCTGGGGTGCCTGGTGGAACGGCACCCTAGCTGGAGTCTAGTGCTGCTGAGGCTGCTGGAAATGAGGACGTTTGGCAGATACTGCACTGTTGTTTGCCCTCATAAAAGAATCACGGTCTCTCTTGGGCTTCAAACCCAACTCCCGCTCAACCTTGTGTGCCTCTACAAGTATCTCCGAGTATGTCTCATAAAAAGACAGAATGAGGATCTCCACTCAGTTTGGACCATCACGGAAACGAATAGCCCGAACCTCCTCTCTCACCAAATACTCTACAAATCGGCTAAACCTGTCGAACTCCGCAGCGTACTTCTCCACAGACATGCTCTCCTGAATGAGGCTCTCAAACTGCCTCCCTAAGTCTAGCCTGTCTGCCCGAGCGAAGAACTTCTTCTTGAATAGGTCCTTGAATACCTTCCAAGACTGTCCCGCGTTAATAAGAATCGGCTCATTCCTGAACCAAGTACGGGCTGTTTAGATATAAAACAAATAAACGGTTTATACGAAGCTCTTTTTGGTTTACAAACTCAGGCTATTAAACTCTCCTGGTATACAAAACACTATCAGAGGTATCATGAACATGATAGGTTTTGGAAATTCACCTGACAAGTCGCCATTTTCTTTGAGATAAAACAAATAGAGGGTTTGTACGAAATCTTTTTGTTTACAAACAAGAAAAAAGTACAATTAATCCTATATGAGGATATTAAGTACAATAAAAAAATAATTCTGGAAAAATATTGCTATAGGAGTCTGATCTGCCGTCGATCACTTTGTCCCTTGGACCACACGATGATGAAGAAGTGCTGTAGAAGAAGAAGAAGCTTCAAAGATTGCAGGAGGGATTGAACTCATGTTGCCCAAGTTGTCAATCAACACTCTCTGTATGTATTCTCTCTCTCTGATTTCTCACCGTCTTCTCTCCGACCTTGATCTCCTGTGACCGAAGGTCTCTATTTATAGAGCTCAGTCACAGTAACCGTCCAGTAGGTATAGAAGCCAAATTGTGAAGAGAGTGACGCTATTTACGCGACGGTTATAATAACTGCTACCCATGTCTAAATGATCTCCTGAATCCGCGTGTGACGCGTGTCCCATTATGAGGTAAATGCGTATAATCGCTCATCGAAGATTACGGCATGCAAGTCACGTAGGTAACTGTCCCTCGCGTAGAGATGGTTGGCATAAAAGCCAAATAACTATCTCGTTGGCGTAAAAGCCAAATAGCTGTCTTGTTGGCGTAAAAGCCAAGTAGCTGTCTTGTTGGCGTAAAAACCAAGTAGCTGTTGTGTTGGCGTAAAAGCCAAGTTCTGTGTAAAGCTTGATGATGTATAAATACTAGGCAACCAGCGTAAACTAGCCAATTATCCTTCTTGACTGAGGTCTTGAGCGTATTCTGGGCCAAATAGCCTTATCACGTACCTTTGCAAATATAGCATGAGTTGGCATATTTCGAGGAGATAGCATACGGCGTACTCCTATAGTTAAAAATAGCCTGGATGGCGTAACATGCAGGGATAGTGATGTGAGCGTATTAACCCTAGTTTTAGCTCTCCAGTCATTAAAAATAGAACAAAATCTTATACATTAAATGCAGAGATCTGCCCCCATCTCGCGCATTAACTGCAGAGATATGCCTCGAGTTCTGTACGAAGAACAGCTTTTGACGTGGCATCTGTTTTCGTCTCATCTTGAGCGTAAAGGCTCATTTATGCCTGTGTAAAATAGGCAGCGTATTCCTTGAATGCGTAAAAATGACTTGTATCAAGGATATGCCACTAAATGACAACTTGGGCCTCTGTGCAGAATCATCATTACAGCCGTCCTCTCGATCGCCGTACAGTACTCTTTGTTAGGAGTCAGGTTCACTGTTCTGTCTGACAGGTTCATTCAAGGAATACGAAGAGTTCCTCGTACAACTTTATGCAGACATAGTTTACGCCGGAGGGAGGTGTAGCAACCTTTTACGCCAAAACAGCCTTGAAGTGCTACTTTACGCGGGCAGCTCTGAAGTCATGTTTTACGACACACAGCGCTAAAGCTTCTGTTTTACGCGTGCTTCATGTATGTTGGGAGTTTTTACGCGTATAATTCTCCAGCGTATTTTTTATGCTTCTACAAGACCCCCTTAAAAGTTTTCAAATTCCTCGTAATTTGAAATACTTTGAATGAAGCATGAAATGGTCAAACTTGACTCGTTCTGCGAGGCTGATTTCTCGGCTAATTTTAAAAATTTGTTGGGATTTGGTATATTCTCTTCTGCCTATATAAAGGCAAGCAAGTGAACCTGTCTTTCCATACTTCCTTCACCAAAAAGAGATGGTCGCCGAGATCCATTGGGCTGACCTGAGGAAGAAGAAGATCATGCTCTTCTAGCATGTAAGGAGCCATAAAAGGAGGCATCTTCGAGCAAATATCATCTGCAACGATGGATCATAGAAGGATATCATAGCTTCCTTTGCTCAAGATAATCAGAAATTTTATATGGCGATTCATCCAGGAGAGAGGAAGGGTCTCATCGGACCACACAACTTGCTAGCTGTATTTTCTCCTATTATAAAGCTGGACGTAGGTAGGCAGTTTGGCCCTGTCTTCGAGTATTGTGTTGGGTCTGAACCCCTAACACAATTCTAGGGCGTGTCTGCCATGGCGTTTGGAGGGTGGACTTGAATAATTCAAACAGGCCCAGTTTTGTATCCTTCCGCCATTAATTATTTTCTTGTTCGTCGATCCAGGAAGCCGATGAAGTGCCGTAGAAGAAGAAAAAGATCTCCATGAATATGAGAACCTGGCACAACAGATTCCCAGCATGATCTTTAATGAGAAATCCTTTGTAAAAAAGGATTTCCATCATATGTAATCATGAAAATGAAAAATCCTTTATAAACCGAATTTTCATCATATGTAATCATGATTAATAAATTTGTCTTCTTCTATGCATTGCAGATTTGCCATATTTGCTGTGAGGAAGTCTGATAATGTGCAGCTTCGACACGTCTGAATAATTTTATGCTGACTCTGATAACCGATTATCCGGTCATGTCCCGACTTTTACGCATAATGGAAGATGCGTAAAAAGCTCTTTAGCATTAAGGTGTCTTGAAGATCCAACTGTCATGCTATTTTTGGACAAGGAGTCGCATAGAATTCTGAACTGTCACTTCTTTGATACGAAAATTTTCTGTTCAGACCATCATCTTCAAGAATGGTTTCCCCAAAATTCCCTGAAACAGGGCAAAGAATATCCGCCGAACAGGCCATGCTTGAACTTAAATATTAAGGATTCTGGCTAGACTTCGAATGAACTTCCAATGGCCCTAGAAGAAGAGTCATCTTTAATGCTGACATCTGTGTGTTTCAGGCACTTAGAATGTTTTGTAGCCAAAAAGGAGCATTTTCAGCGTAAACTCTTGTAATTGGCCAATCTGTAGCTTCTGAGCGTAAAATCGTAGATTTGTAGCTTCTGTGCGTAAAAACTTCTGAGCGTAAAATCATAGATTTGTAGCCTCTGTGCGTAAAATCGTAGATTTGTAGTCTCTGTGCGTAAAATCGTAGATTTGTAGCCTCTGAGCGTAAAAGCTTCTGAGCGTAAAACCATAGATTTATAGTCTCTGAGCGTAAAACCGTAGATTTGTAGCATCTGAGCGTAAAAGCTTCTGAGCGTAAAACTATAGATTTATAGCCTCTGAGCGTAAAATCTGGATCCACTACGCAGCATGACTGTCCGTCTTCTTTTTTTAAATGATAGGCTTACGTGGTCCCAAATCATAACCGACTATTAAATATCGAATTTAGTTAGGGATTCGAAGAGTTATCCGAACTCTATAAATAGCCCAAGGTCTTGAGAAAGAAACCCTTCATCTGTCTTTGGAAAACCCTTCGTCTCTTCCAGAACTCTTCATCTTCATCTCTTTTCTGAGAACTTTTGAGCTTCTGCCATGGCACCGAAACAGGTTTCTACTGCTAAGGGAAAGAAAACTGCTTCTTCATCTCGCTCCTCTGCTCAAGCACGAGCAACCCCCATTAGGCTGAGTGAGCCACATTCTGAACGAAGTGCTCCGCCGTCGAGTTGTGCTCCGGGCATCACCGGTAAAGACTTCGATAGGAATGAAACCCTTCGCACACGTTGTACGTATACGCGCAAGGTCATCTTCTATGCTAAGAGCCTCTTCGAGGAAGATGATGCACAGAGATATTTTATTATTACGCCCACATTCCTAATGTGTCAGCGTAAAAACTTCATATTTTCGCAGTCTGGCGTAAAAGCTTAGACTGTCAAAATTTGGCGTATACTACAATCTTTGAGTTTTACGCGCTGGATGTAAATTCCAGCGTAAAAACTCAAATTTTGGCAGTCTGTCGTAAAAAGCTCAGACTGTTAGATTTTGGCGTATACTGCCCACCTTGAGTTTTACGCATTGGAAATAGATTCCAGCATAAGACTCAAGTTTTTGCAGTCCGGCGAAAAAGCTCAGACTGTTAGTCTTTGGTGTGTCCTGCAAGATTGTAGCGTCTAGCGTAAAACTGACTTGTTTACTTGCATTTTGCAGTGGACTTGCATATCCCTCCTTTGGATGAAGTGATGGGCTCTGCTATTGGGATGCTTAATTCCAGCTATCTGGAGGATTTATCCCATGTGACATTCCCCATCTCTGGAACCGAGTATCCTGAAGAAAGGGAAACTCTGATCTCGTCCCAAGGAGAACGAATGCTGCTGAGTATGATCAGTGGGGAGCCCCTGACATACCTAGATGGGACAGAATATAAGAAACCAGGTTTCTTATTCGGAGATGTTATCGACAAACAATCCCAGACTAAACCCAAGAAAGAAGATTCGGTATTTTCTGCTGAGGGCACGGTCATGTATCTGCCAAGGATGTCCAGAGATTACCCTATCTCGGCATTCTTCTATGCCACCCATCGTAGAAAGATGATGTGGACTCTGACTCCCGATCTTCACGGTCGGTCGGGGAAGATCTTATACAACAAAGGATTGAACCAAGGAGCCTTTATGAGCAGACCTTTAGGCCCTGTTATGCCTTTTAGGGGATTACTGTCGGGCAGCGTCCCGAGTGAAGACACTTCACTGATTCAGCCGGTTCGAATATCTACTTTCTGCAATGACTTTATGGGGCAGGGAGGAGTATACCCCAAGGTTAACCCTCGCACCGGTGGATGGCTTAGCCCCGGGAATCTTCGATGGGACAGTTTAACTGCCTGAGCCCTGAAGCACTTCTAGATGGAGCTGGAGAGTATTGGCTTATTTGCGGCTGTGAGTGCCACTAGTGTTGGGTTGCTTGTCAACCCCAACTTGTTCTTATCTTTGATGGAGCGATATAACTCGCTCACTGGGACTTTTGTCACTCCACTAGGTGAGTTGGGCTTAGCCCTTCATGAGATGGCAGAGATTTCAAAGTTGTCAATAGAAGATACTCCTTATGAAGAGTACGTTCCCACAAACAGGGAGCTAAGGGATACAAACACTCGGGCAGTGGCGGTGTACCAGGAGCTGATGTGCCACTATCTTTCCTGCACCACCTTCTACAAAGAGCCTTCTGATTTGGCTAATATCAACAAATGGGTATCCTACCTCTTCTTCCATCAGGCCAGAAATGCTAAGCCGGACAAGGTTGTAGATAGCCGAGATAAGCCCTTGAATCTTCTGAGTATGCTTAATGCCAATACGGTCGATGATCTCATTGAAGACGCAGGGGCTTCAGATTATATTCTGGATGAGGAGATAGGGGGTTATCCTGCAGGCACTAAAGCCTTCAGTTATATGAGGCATTGTCGCAAGCCTCTATCGAGGGAAGCTCAACTGGCTGGCTTCCTCTCTGTCTGGCTACGCCGATGGGTAGTGCCTAGCATCGCGTCTGCGGATCGCATTCATCGCAACACTTTATGGCCCGCAGTGCGTCTGGTGTTTGGAGCGAGATTGGGCCTGCTCCCTACCATGGTGTGCAGAATACAAGCTGGCCTGAGGGCCATTACTGATGGGCTGCTTGCAGATGATACCCAGCGTGAAGGATTTCCCATAGTGGAATTGCCATTCTTATATCTGATGGGATGGTTAATCCTTCACAACAACAGAGTGATGTCTCCCGGCTCTGCCAGCGGTTCGGGAAATAACTTCTTGTTGAATTACAAGAATTTCCTTTGGAATGTGGCGAGCGTCATAGATTGCCGGCGAGCATTAAATTTTGCACATGGCTGGAAGCTCTTCTGTACCGTCCCCCCCCCCCCGTACATATCAATCAACAGGAGACGAAACTTCAGGATGCAAGCCAAGGGAGGACTATTCTTTCTCCTGAAGCCTTTTATTGGTTGGTCTGTATTAGACCTTCCCACTTGCTGTACAGAAGTGATGACCACTGCTACTTGGAGCCTTATATGCCAAGCCGATTTGCCAGACAATTTGGGTATGACTAGTTGCACGTAGGGAATCCCATCACCAGCTTCAAGTCCAAAGGTGGACTTATTGATGGAGCTAGAGGATGGCGGTACTTTATCATGGGTTGTACTGGTGTAATATTTGCTGTGCCCGCGACTTCTGTCTCTACGGAGTTGCGCATTCTTTACTCGTACGCACAGTTTTACGCGTCCATCAATACCTTCTATCGTGATTTTGATGTGCATGGAAGTTTCAGGATGCCCTCCCAGAAGTCTACTGGAAGAGAGAAGATCCCATCCGTCTCCTCTGATGAAGGTGAAGACACTACCGGTGCAGACGATTTCTTGTTGATAATACCGAGAGGCGTAATAGCTCCGCCAGCAGAGCCTCTAATTATCTCCAATAAGCGAAAGGCTTTCACTCTGAAAGAGCCTTCCCCCCGCAAGAAGAAGACGGTCAGGGGTCCTAAAGTGACTTCCACCAACGGGGGCTCTAGGAGTGAGCCTGTTGTTTCCCCTGTTGGGGATGATTCTTTGATTAGAGGTCCTTCGCCTTTTAGAGAGGGAACCTCCATAGTTCCGGCTGACAGTGCTGGAGATTCTTTGCTCGTGATCACTGTCGCTACTACCGCTACTGGTAGTGTTTCGAGATCGCCTTCGAGACCGAGCATATTAAGAATAATATATCTTTATCCAAATAAATAATGGGGATAACCCCTCCTTCGTCTGTAAGTATTTCTAGCGAGATTCCACCCGATGAACCTCGAGTGGATCTGGATGATGACTGGGATGACTTCCCTCAAGCGTCAGTCGGTGCACCCTTTTCTCCAGGTATGACATCTTGCTTAGCATCATTAAGAAATGATTTAGCTGTACAGGCTGCAGACGCAATATACATACCATCGGCCATGGGTAAATATTGTCTTCACATTTTCTTCAGGAAAATTAACATCAAATTGATATTAACTTTCTTCTGTCTTCTTTTCAGGTGAAGACATCTCTAGGGAGGGCAGATTTGACACAACTTCTGAATTTGTTGCGGATCCCTCTAATGAAATGACGATGCTCATCGTCGAAGAAGCATGCTTTGAAGCTGTCGATCCTTCATCCGCAACTTTCTCGGATGTCATCCCGCCAGTGGTAGTTCAATTAACATCAGAGGAGGATGAACCCGCCATCTTGTCTGTGCCTCCTTCGTCGAGTATACCAGCAACATCAACTGTTGTTGGTGTCTCTTCTTTTGTCGCTCCATCTGCTGAAGCAACGACTGTGGCAACCTCCTCTGCCGTCATTCCAGAAAGGAGGCTTACCGATATTGCGGCCACTCCCAGCGTCCATTCGAGTTTTGCTATGCTAGTGGATCAATACACTAGCATATTCTATATCACTTTGAAAGAATTGATATCGATGGTGCTGGAGAAGAACCTAGGTTTTGATGCTCTGAAGATGTCCTCCAACCTCCCTATAGCGCAGATTAGAAATTTCAGTGACGCTGAAAGAGCTGATGCGCTAGAGCAAATAGTTAATGGTTTAGAACAACCCATTAACGAGTATTTGCAACTATCCCGAGGCAGCATCAACGATCTGGTTCAAGCTGAGTATGACTCCTTAACTGCAGAACTTGCTGAGCAAATAGAATCTCTAAACAAATCCATCCAGGAACAGCAACAAGAGATAGATAAAGAGCAGGCTGTCTTGGTGGAGTTCGTTCCTCAACTAGCTGAGTGCCAGGCCGAATTTGAGGGAAATGAAGCGAGGATTCGAGAATTGGAAGCTGAACTTGCTCAGGCAAGGGAGAGGCTTCTCAGGACATCGGCAGTCCGCAATATGCTGAAGGGCCAAGTGGATACAGCTAAACAGAACTTGACACATGCGGGTATTATCCACGCAAGTTTTGTTAATTCTCTATCCGAACTATCTCGCTTGAGCAATGACGAAGCAAGGCTGGAGCTGGCTCACACTAACATTTTGAACTCCAGGAATGAGAAGATGGCTGCTTTGGCGCGACAGATCAGGGATTTAACTGCTCCTCTCCAATAATGTACTTTTTATTCCTCTTATAATTTCTCAGAGATAATAAAGATACATTTTCTGACTTTGTCTACCCATCACTTTAGAATATAAATGATAGGCTAAGATGAAAGTGATATCAGAGGTATCATTAACATGACATACTTTCGTTAAGGTTTTGCTGAATGTAAATCTATTCAGAGGCAATATGAACCTGATAGAATATAATCCAACTAAATTTGTATACTAAACACTATCAGAGGTAATATGAACATGATAGGTTTACAAATTAGTTAAGCATATCCATTAAGAGGTCATATGAATCTGATAGAATATGATCCAGCTAACATTTGTGCATGGTATCGTCAGAATAAGATCTTCATCACACTCCGTTAAGCAAAGGAGATCAAGTGTAGTACTTCTTCAGGAATTTGCTGTTGATAGGAGCCATTACCGAATTTTCATTAGGTTTGGCAAATTTGTGAGCGCTATTTGTAATCATATAAGGGCCCTCCCTTTCTTTATAATTGTTTGTGCGAGCTTTGGACATCATACCAGAGGTAATATGTACATAGTATAATACCGTGTTTATTGAGGATATTCTACTGGAGGATTTTTGGTGGACTTACTATTTATTGCGCACGTTGAGTGCAAATAATAAGTTCGAAACAAGCCCAATCAGATGATAGGTTTTGTGGCTGGCGAAGACATCCTGCTGGGAATTTTCTCGTGGACCCATTACATTTTGTGCACGAGAGTGCAAATAGTAGGTTTGAGACAAGTCTTGCCAGAGGTAATATAGCCGCAGTAAGATATGACTCTGTGGGGATGGTGGAGAGATATTGTTCAGAGGTAATATGGACGTGAACTGACTTTTTCTCCGCTGGGGAAAATGAGGATAGTTCAGAGGTAATATGAACATGAATAATTTATTTCCATTGCGGGCATCCCACAGGGGTTTTTTTGTGGACTCATTACTTCTTGTGCACGAGACTGCAAGTAATAAGTTTAAGACAAGCCCTGCCAGAGGTAATATGGACATGGCAGTTTTTATGGACCAAACACCACTGGCGTACTTAGAGTTAAGTACGGGGGCTAAGTTGAGATGACAATCGATATCAGAGGTAATATGGACATGATAATCGATAGCCAAATCCCAGAAGGTTTGTTCAAAGGTAATATGAAAATGACAAACTCAGCCCGAGAGAAATATTATGGCAGCAGTTCAGAGGTAATATGAACATAAACTAATGTCCAAAAAACTCATTAAGGAGTAATTCGTTGAGTGTGGTCTATCCAAACATAAAGATAGACCAAAGGATTGCTCCGCTGGGGAGATTGATGGGACGATAGCTCAGAGGTAATATGAACATGGCTAGCGTCTAATGAGACTGGTTTGAATAGTCATTGCGGGAGTGTGCAAGTAGACCTAATGATTGCTCCGCTGGGGGGGGGGGGATTTTGAGGATACATTATCCATTGTGTATCCGGGACTTTTGGATACGGATGATGGCTCTTTGCAAGAATTTGTAACGAAGGATAAGATATTGCAGATAAGCATTTGCTGGGGATGCCAGATTGTTGAACATATCTATTCAAAGGTCATCTCAACATGATAGAATATGATTCTCGATCTTCGACGATCGAAAAAATATTGCTCATAGGCACTTGCTGGGGATGAAGAATCAAGAATTGATTTGTTCATCTGGTTTGTGGACTTATCACCCATAGCGTACTTTAAGTACAGATAATAAGTTGAAACGACTAGCACTATCAGGGGTTATGCGAACGTGATAGTAGGAAGTCGAAGAGAAGAACTTTACTCAGAGGTAATGTTGACATTGAGAAGTTTTAAAAATATCTTACTCAGAGGTAGTGTGGACGTGGTAAGATATAGTGGGGATAAAGAAAAACAGGACAGAGGAAATATGAGAATAACCATTTTTTGTGGTGATAGATTTACTCTGCTGGAGAAAGTGGCTAGACATAGTTTAGAGGTAATATGGACGTGAACTGATCTATAGCCACAAACTGGGAGGTTTGCTCAGAGGTCACTTAGACATGGCAAATTCAGCTGGGGAAACAAAAATGCTTGGACAACAGTTCAGAGGTAATATGGAAGTGAACTCATGTCCGAAAAATTTACTGGGGAGTAATTTTCTGAGTAATGATAGTCCTGAAGGTTGATCATCTGGGGAGATATCGTCTCTTTATAAATGCAAAGTGATGACTTCGGCATCAATCAACTCATGGATTTTCCTTTTCAGCACATAGCATGCCTTCGTGGGATGATGAATATATCGATAAAAGAGACAATAATCTGGGTCATCGACTTTGCCGACCCTTTCAGGGTATATGATGTTGGGCAGCCGAAGTTTGTTTTCCTTCATCAATATTTTGAAGATTTCAGTGATGTCATCCTCAATGAAGGAGAAAGTCCCCTTTGGCTTTCGGGCTCTCGATACCTGAGTCGTACGGTCCTCAGGGAAGACGGTCACAGTTGCATCATCTTTGGACTCGGAGGGTCTTCTACCCCCAGCTTTGGATGCTGCTCTGTTTTGTCGAGAGAGACCACCCCCAGACATGTCGTTGTCTGGTTCTTCTCCTTATTTTTGTTTGTCTTTGTCCACAGAAGTCGATTTAGAAGGACCTGCCTCTGGTATTATAGGATCAGACTCTAGAGGTTTGGAGTTTGCAAGAGATGTAGTAAACCCTAACCCAAAACGATTTCGTTGACAGTATAGATCACCATGCAACGGTATTCGTCTGCCTTTTCCATAGTTGAGGCCTCGTTTCAACTTCAGATCATAACCTATGTTTTGCATAATCCTCAAAGCCTGAGGGCTATATCTGTGGATTTATATTTTCCCAGCATCAGACTCGCGAGATTCTTCTTGTACAATCGGGCTATTTCGCATGCGACCGAAGACTATTGGATACTGATCGTTGCAATTAGGTAGAACAATAAAGATAGAATCTTCATGTGGTCCATATGTCATGAAGACGTTATGCGTCGACGCTACTTCCCACATGATCTCCCCACGCTTGGTAGTTAAGGGAACTGAATCATGGTTATGACCTCTGTCTTTGCGTTTCTGGATCAAGAAATCACGCAAATCAGGGAGATTAACAGAAGAAGAAAAAGAAGAATAAGGCTTATTTTTGCCTTTTTACATCAGTAGGGGCGTGGAGATTGGGAACCATGACCCTCTCTCTGCCATAAGTATACAGCAGTTCGCCCATGTGAGTAGCATACGATCCATAATCCGTCTGAGGAGTGTATTTCCCCATGAAGCGGGTCTTCTTTACGCGGATGAGCTTATCCTGGCGTAATCTGGAGCTTTGTACAGATTCGCGTAAAACAGGGGGAATCTTCAAACAGCCTCCAGCTTCACGCGTAATCTTCTTCTCTTGGTGGCGTACAACTCTAGAGGTTTGGGAGATTCGCCACTCGTTTTCCCTTGCTGTGATCCAAGGGTCCACCTGCCATATCACAGATGGGAGATATATTTTTACGCACATGGTAGAAGCATAAAAAATATGCTGGATAGCTATACGCAGCATGTTGATGCTGGGCAGCGTAAAAAGATTGCTTCGGAGCCACCAACGTACAACAGAGCTTTTTCGCTGAGCACAGCGTAAAATATAAGCTCAAGGACTATCCGCGTAATGCAGTATGTCCAGGCTGCTTCAGCATAAAAATGGTGCTACATCGCCTTTACGGCGTACAAGTTCATCCGCTTTAATGCAGCATTGAAGTGTACGAGGAATGCTTCGTATTCCTCGAAATGAAACTGTCAAATCGTGCAGTGAACCTGACGTCTGACTCCTGACAAAGAGTACTGCACGACTACCCAGACGACGGCTATAATGATGGCGCGGTACAGCAACCCAGACTGTCGTTTAGTGTCATTTCCTTAGCGTAAGCTGCTTTTACACATACAAGAGAGTACGCTGCCTAGTTTTACACAGGAAGACGTGAGCTTCTTACGCTCCGCAGAAGACAAACAGACTGCTACGTCAAAAGCTGCTCTTCGTACAGGGCTCGAGGCACGTCTCTGCATTTAATGCGCAGAATTACGACAGATCCTCGAGGCACGTCTCTGCATTTAATGTACAGAATGATGGCAAATCTTCGAGACACACCTCTGGAATACGCTGCCTAGTTTTACACAGGCAGACGTGAGCTTCTTACGCTCCGTAGAAGACAAACAGACTGCCACGTCAAAAGTTTCTCTTCGTATAGGGTGTAATGCCCCGTTCCCCCTATTTGGGGAGCGCGGCCAAGAAATACTTACGACCGTCCGAACGGGACAGATTGAATTAAGATCCTTTCCTCGTTATGGATTGGTTTCTTCGGAATCAGGTCCCATATACAATGGATTGTGCCTCGAGGATGGACTCGGCGGCAGAGTCGAGAGGGGCCTTTCCGTTGCGTTGGTTTCTTGTCCGTTTTCGTGCCGCTTGGTTGCTTTCTTGTTGGTTTTATGACTTGCGTTTTCTTGAACGGTTTCAATGGATTTCATTGCTTTCGTTCTTAGGATTTCGCATTTCGTATCGAGCCTTGGAGACCGAAGCAGGAGGTATTGATCATCCGTTGGTGCGTGCAGGTGATCGTGTAGACGATGCGCGAGCGGAGTCTTAGAGACCTCTCCTTCTTCTTCCTATTCAACAAACTTGTGAGTGGCTCTATTTCGATAAGCACCTTCTTTCCAAGGGCTCCGTTCATAATAAAATTGACTCAGTTGTGCATTCGATCAAATGATACCAATTAAGTAACAAGTTGGATAACAAGATAAGATAAGAAGTAGGCTTGGAACACCCATTGCTTGTCAATACAAAATCTTGCATAAATTCATTGATGCATGCATGTTTGTTGGATGTTTAATGGGTTGGTATTTATTGATAGTTCAAAGTGTTCTTCTATAAACTGCTGCATGTTATTTCATATAACTTTTGGTTGATTGTTATAGTACAGTAAAGCAGTTTCGTACATGATGTTCTTTAAATGGCTAGTAAGTAAATCTATGATGTAGAGTTCATAGAAATGGTCATGGGAATTCTTGTGCACAAGGGATCCAGGTTCCTGCGAGCGGTTACCGGGGCACCGGGCTATTTTGACCCGGGCGGAATCTACTTTCTTAGTCCTGGGAGCGGGAAATTATAGCGGGGCTAGCTACCCGCGCTGCAAGCGTCGCCGCCAGCCCAGACTAAACCCATGATGGCTGGTAGACAACAAAGAAAGATGTTGTGTATATTTAAACTGTGCAGACTAACTATGTCTTCGTGACAGGGAAGGCTATGGTAAGTTGTACAGGTGGTTCAGACGGGACAGGTAAAGTCACCGAACGGTGGCATGTGAAGTTATGTTATTTTGTTCTTGCATATCTGCTAAATGAAATCTGAACTAGGCAAGAATAGAAACCCACCTAAGAACATAATTGTAGCATACTCATTAGATCTTATCTCATGAGCTTGGTAAAGTTGAGCAGCTAGCCTTCACCAGTACTTTCCGAAGTACTGACCCTCGTTGTAGCAGGTTCCCCGGCGCAAGGCAACGCGACGAGGAGCTGAAGTTCTCTCCGAACTTTTGGGATCCTTGGCGGTTCGTGGCCAAGACTTTTGGAGGCTCAAGCTAGAAGCCTTTCACTCTCTCTCCGTTGCTGAATATCGCTAAGGCGATGGTGCTTACTCGCACCCAAGGTGGTTTTGCGTTTTGAATCTATGTAAAGGGACATAATGTATGGATCGGCTATCTCATTTTGCGTCCAAGTTTGTAAGCCCGTGGGGCATTTTATACTTTTGAGTCAAGCGATGTAAAAAGATGTTCATTATGAATAAAAGAGAAACTTTTCTATGCCTCAACCTTGTGTTATCTTATATGTCCACTCTGTTGCATTGTTCTAAAGAATATCCTTATGCCTAAGGCCTTGTGCACGCGCGCCCTACGCGTGCACGGCATCACGCCCGGGGGACGATTATCGATTAGCCAAAATTGGGGCGTGACATATTGGTATCAGAGCATGCTTCAGATCCTTTGATCTCACAAAGAAAGTTTCTAAAGAGGACCTTGTTCCTTCCGAGTAGACCCTTGAAATCGCTTGGCCAAAATGAGATACGTTCCATACAGTGAGTCCATAATATACCTTGAGACTAATACAAGTTACTTTCCTTTCAAGGAACGACTTCCGAGCCTGGTGCACAAGCGCAGATGGTGGCGCAAGTGCAAGCGAGTAGTTCAGGCACCTCGGGCAGCTCTGGGAGTCCAGCTGCCGCACCCTCTGCCGATCCGTTCGAGCGAATGATGCGTTTGATGGAGACGCAGCAGAAACAAGCTGAACTACGGCAGAGTTAGTTCGAGTCACGGATTGAAGCTCAATTCGTGGCGCAGCGACTTCAGGCGGATACACAGCAAAAGCAGATGAATAGTCTGCAAACAATGGTGACGAATATGGTCGCCAACAATCATTCTGCATCCGCCCCCGCAACCGTGCCAATAGTTGCTGAAGCCACCGGACCGCAGAATTCCCAGGGTATCTTACCCTCAGGCGAGAATGGGTCAATCGTGTCGATATCTGAATTTAAGAAGATGTGCCGTGCTACGTTTAAAGGCACCGAGGACCCTTCCTTAGCGATGGACTGGCTGGTCGAGTTGGAGGACCACTTCGAAGCGCTGTGCCTAGACGAGACCAAGAAAGTGGCGTGTGCCCAGCTTCAGCTCCGACAAAATGCACATGACTGGTGGGATGTGCACAAGCAAGCTATTTTGAGTGAAGGTGGCACAACGGCTATCTCCTGGTCCGTGTTTCGCAAGGCCTTCGTGGAGGAATACCTTCCACCCGCCGTCCGTCGCGAAAAGGAAGACGAGTTTGCGCTACTGAAGCAGGGGGATATGACGGTGCGTCAATACGCTTCAGAGTTCAACCGACTTGCAAAGTTTGCCAAGTCTCAGTTCGCCGATGCCGAAAGTCGTGCACGAAAGTTCGAGCTCGGACTACGACCTTCTATCCGTGCTCACGTCGTAGTGACTCAATATCGTACCATGCGGGAGTCCTTGAATCATGCACTGTCCCTAGAGTCGCAGTATCCTCCAGTTAGCACCGGCGTTGTGCAAAATCATAATCACAAGCGTCCTGCCAACACAGGAGGAAACAACGCGCATAAGCGCCACAACAACAACGGCGGCTCCCAAGACTCGAATCAAGGAAAGAGGCAAGGACAAAATTGTGCCTACTGCCGCAAGCCAGGACACCACATCAGCGAATGTCGTGCGGGCAAAGGAGGATGTTTCAAGTGTGGCAAGGTGGGCCACATTGCTCGTAATTGTCCAACCCGTTCCAACGATCCATCTTCACACCATCCGCAGCAGAATAATGACTCAGCTCAGGGTCAGGGGCAAACTCAACGAGCAAACCAAGCACCGCCAAACGCTCAGGGCCGAGTTTATGCTTTGACTCGGGACGAGGCACTTGCATCAAACACGACGGTGTCAGGTATATTACTTTTTAATAATGTACCTGCTCGAGTATTGTTTGATTCTGGTGCAACACATAGCTTCATTTCGGCAGATTTTGCCGCCGAACACACATTCCCTATGACACCGCTAGGCTTAAACCTAAGTGTTAGTACTCCTTCGGGCGTAGATTTATCGGCTCGCTTAGTCTGTCTTGAAGGTAACATTTGCATCGGGGGACGGAGATTGTCATTAGATGCGATAGTTCTAGACATAAGGGACTACGATCTTATTCTGGGGATGGATTGGCTCGGCGCTTGTTCAGCTACAATCGACTGTGCGAAAAAGGAAGTCGTGTTTCGTTTGCCCGGCGAGATCGAGTTTCTCTTCACGTGCAGTCCTGAGTCGAAAGCGTCGAATACCTGCATGGTGATCTCGGCAATGTCTGCTCGACGGATGATTCACTCCGGTTGCGAAGGGTACTTAGCGTCCGTTCGAGACACTCGGCAAGATTGCGCAAACGTTGAGTCTATTCCCGTTGTGGCAGATTTTCCTGATGTGTTCCCCGACGAGTTGCCAGGCATGCCGCCCGATCGAGAGACAGAGTTCACTATAGACACGTTCCCAGAAACTCGACCAATTTCTAAGACGCCGTATCGAATGGCCCCGGCAGAATTGAAGGAGCTTAAAGTACAGTTGCAAGACTTGCTAGATCGAGGATACATTCGGCCTAGTGTATCTTCGTGGGGTGCGCCAGTACTATTCGTAAAGAAAAAGGATGGCTCGTTGCGGCTCTGCATCGACTATCGAGAATTGAATAAAGCAACCATTCGTAACCAGTATCCTCTTCCAAGAATAGACGATCTTTTTGATCAGTTGCAAGCTGCCACGGTATTCTCTAAAATCGACCTCCGTTCGGGCTATCACCAACTAAAGATCAAGCCAGACGATGTGCCAAAGTCAGCTTTTCGAACTCGCTATGGCCATTATGAGTTTCTGGTGATGCCGTTCGGACTAACCAATGCACCCGCTGCCTTTATGAGTTTAATGAACCTTGTGTTCCGGCCCTACCTCGATAAGTTTGTAGTAGTATTCATCGATGATATCTTGGTGTATTCGAAGAGTGAGGAAGAACATGCAGAGCACTTGCGGACCGTGCTACAAACTCTTCGGGACAACCAGCTATATGCTAAGCTGAGTAAGTGTGAATTCTGGCTAAGTAGTGTATCTTTCCTCGGGCACATCATTTCTGCGGGAGGCATCTCAGTCGATCCGAAGAAGATGGAGGCCATTATCGAGTGGAAGCGACCTGCATCCGTTAGCGAGATTCGAAGCTTCCTCGGGCTAGCGGGCTACTACAGACGGTTCGTGAAGGATTTTTCCAAACTTGCACTACCTCTGACTCGCCTCACACAAAAGGGAGTCGCATTTGAGTGGTCCGCCGACTGCGAAGCTTCGTTTAAAGAGTTAAAGCATCGCCTCACCTCTGCCCCGTTACTTGCACTACCAGACGAGATCTCGGGATTCCAAATATTTAGCGACGCGTCCGGGCAAGGCTTGGGGTGTGTACTTATGCAACGAGATCGAGTGATAGCCTATGCCTCCAGGCAACTAAAGAAGCACGAGAAAAATTATCCTACACACGACCTGGAATTAGCGGCAATTGTCTTTGGCCTAAAATTGTGGCGACACTACCTTTATGGAGTGCCTTGCCAAACTTATACTGATCACAAGAGCTTGAAGTACTTATTCACCCAGACGGACCTCAACCTTCGTCAGCGCCGTTGGCTAGAATTGATAAAAGATTACGACTTGACGATAGACTACACGCCTGGAAAAGGGAACGTTGTAGCGGATGCTTTGAGTCGGATTTTCGCTGGATCTCTGTCAGTCGATCGCAGGTTACGAAGGGACTTAGAAGAAATGGGCATCGAACTCCGAATTCGATATCGTGGCGCGCGGGTCGCTCGGATGCGATTCGTACCCAACCTAATAGAGCGGGTCACATCTACTCAGAAAGACGACCCTTTCCTAAGGAAGATGCACGAGCAGATTCTAGCGGGGAAGGCGAAGGACTTTGCAGTAGATGAAAATGGAGCGTTGCGGGTGAGAGGAAGGCTATGCGTCTCCGATGATTCAGAACTTAGAAAGGAGATCCTTGCGGAAGCTCATTACGCAGCCTATATGATCCATCCCGGGAGCACGAAGATGTATAAGAACCTCCGAACGACCTTCTGGTGGCACGGCATGAAGAAAGATGTTGCACTCTTTGTGTCCCAATGCATAACTTGTCAAAGGGTAAAAGCAGAGCATCAGAGGCCGGGCGGGGAGATGCAAAATCTTGCTATCCCGGAATGGAAGTGGGAGCACATCTGCATGGATTTTATTGTTGGCCTGCCAAGGACGCAACGGGGGAATGACGCGATTTGGGTTATCGTCGACCGGTTAACCAAGTCTGCACACTTCATTGCCATCAAAAGTACTTGGAGCGCCGATCGCCTCACCCAGACCTACCTTGACGAGATAGTCCGGCTGCACGGAGTGCCAGTTTCTATAGTATCAGATCGGGACGGGCGATTCATCTCGCATTTCTGGGAGAGCCTTCAGCTGGCGATGGGGACCAAGTTGAAGTTTAGCTCAGCCTATCATCCATAAACCGATGGTCAGACGGAACGAGTGAATCAGATACTAGAAGACATGTTGCGCCTCTGCGTGATCGATTCGAAGTCAAGTTGGGACGTCTACCTGCCGCTGGCCGAATTTGCATACAACAACAGTTATCAGTCCAGCATCGAGATGGCTCCGTACGAGGCTTTGTATGGGCGGAAGTGTAGGTCACCAATCTGCTGGGACGAAGTCGGAGAACGGCAAATCCTTGGGCCGGAGCTGGTTGAACAAACCGTACAAAAGGTTCGGTTGATTCGTGAACGGTTGAAGACAGTACAAAGCCGACAAAAGAGTTATGCCGATGCTCGATGTTGCCCCCTTGAATTCCTTGAAGGGGACCATGTGTTCTTGAAAGTCTCGCCTATGCGCGGAGTCATGCGATTCGGAGTAAAAGAAAAACTAAGTCCGAGACTTGTTGGGCCGTTTGAAGTTCTCAAACGGGTTACTCCGGTCGCCTATCAAGTTGCTTTGCCGCCTGCCCTATCAGAAGTACACGATATTTTTCACGTTTCGCAGCTGAGAAAGTTTGTACACGACCCGAACCACATAGTCGACTTGGGGCAGTTGAATCTGCAAGCTGACTTGTCGTACGCGGCAGAGCCTGTCCAAGTTTTGGATCATAAAAAGAAGCAGTTGCAGAACCGAACCGTCTCGCTAGTGCGTGTCCTGTGGCGGAACCACTCGGTCGAGGAGTCGACCTGGGAACTTGAAGCTGATATGAGGGAAAGGTTCCCCTCATTATTCCTTAGTGGTAGGTTCTATTCCTAAGTTTCGGGACGAAACTTTCTTTTGGATGGTTATGATGTAATGCCCCGTTCCCCCTATTCGGGGAGCGCGGCCAAGAAATACTTACGACCGTCCGAACGGGATAGATTGAATTAAGATCCTTTTCTCGTTATGGATTGGTTTCTTCGGAATCAGGTCCCATATACAATGGATTGTGCCTCGAGGATGGACTCGGCGGCAGAGTCGAGAGGGGCCTTTCCGTTGCGTTGGTTTCTTGTCCATTTTCGTGCCGCTTGGTTGCTTTCTTGTTGGTTTTATGACTTGCATTTTCTTGAACGGTTTTAATGAATTTTATTGCTTTCGTTCTTAGGATTTCGCATTTCGTATCGAGCCTTGGAGACCGAAGCAGGAGGTATTGATCATCCGTTGGTGCGTGCAGGTGATCGTGTAGACGACGCGCGAGCGGAGTCTTAGAGACCTCTCCTTCTTCTTCCTATTCAACAAACTTGTGAGTGGCTCTATTTCGATAAGCACCTTCTTTCCAAGGGCTCCGTTCATAATAAAATTGACTCAGTTGTGCATTCGATCAAACGATACCAATTAAGTAACAAGTTGGATAACAAGATAAGATAAGAAGTAGGCTTGGAACACCCATTGCTTGTCAATACAAAACCTTGCATAAATTCATTGATGCATGCATGTTTGTTGGATGTTTAATGGGTTGGTATTTATTGATAGTTCAAAGTGTTCTTCTATAAACTGCTGCATGTTATTTCATATAACTGTTGGTTGATTGTTATAGTACAGTAAAGCAATTTCGTACATGATGTTCTTTAAATGGCTAGTAAGTAAATCTATGATGTAGAGTTCATAGAAATGGTCATGGGAATTCTTGTGCACAAGGGATCCAGGTTTCTGCGAGCGGTTACCGGGACACCGGGCCGTTTCAACCCGGGCGGAATCTACTTTCTTAGTCCTGGGAGCGGGGAATTGTAGCGGGGCTAGCTACCCGCGCTGCAAGCGTCGCCGCCAGCCCAGACTAAACCCATGATGGCTGGTAGACAACAAAGAAAGATGTTGTGTATATTTAAACTGTGCAGACTAACTATGTCTTCGTGACAGGGAAGGCTATGGTAAGTTGTACAGGTGGTTCAGACGGGACAGGTAAAGTCACCGAACGGTGGCATGTGAAGTTATGTTATTTTGTTCTTGCATATCTGCTAAATGAAATCTAAACTAGGCAAGAATAGAAACCCACCTAAGAACATAATTGTAGCATACTCATTAGATCTCATCTCATGAGCTTGGTAAAGTTGAGCAGCTAGCCTTCACCAGTACTTTCCGAAGTACTGACCCTCGTTGTAGCAGGTTCCCCGGCGCAAGGCAACGCGGCGAGGAGCTGAAGTTCTCTCCGAACTTTTAGGATCCTTGGCGGTTCATGGCCAAGACTTTTGGAGGCTCAAGCTAGAAGCCTTTCACTCTCTCTCCGTTGCTGAATATCGCTAAGGCGATGGTGCTTACTCGCACCCAAGGTGGTTTTGCATTTTGAATCTATGTAAAGGGACATAATGTATGGATCGGCTATCTCATTTTGCGTCCAAGTTTGTAAGCCCGTGGGGCATTTTATACTTTTGAGTCAAGCGATGTAAAAAGATGTTCATTATGAATAAAAGAGAAACTTTTCTATGCCTCAACCTTGTGTTATCTTATATGTCCACTCTGTTGCATTGTTCTAAAGAATATCCTTATGCCTAAGGCCTTGTGCACGCGCGCCCTACGCGTGCACGGCATCACGCCCGGGGGACGATTATCGATTAGCCGAAATCGGGGCGTGACATAGGGCTCGAGGCACGTCTCTGCATTTAATGTGCAGAATGATGGCTGATCTTCGAGACACGCCTCTGCATTTAATGCGCAGGATGGGGGCAGATCTCTGCATTTAATGCAAGAGATTTGATTATATCTCCAAAAGCCGTAATTTCGGCTAAAACGTCCACATCATCACTTTGGCACATTACGCCATCGGGCTATTCTCAGCTATGGAAGCACGATGTATGCTATCTCCTTGGAATATACCAACTCAGGCCACATTTGTATTGGTACGTATTAAGGCTATTCGGTCCAGAATTCGCTCAAGGCCTCAGTCAGGGGAGGAGGATCAGCTATCTTCTACGCCCACTCGGCTTCTATGCCTACTCGGCTTCTACGCCTTCTCGGCCTGTCACGCCCCAGTCCCAAAGTACGTAGGACCAGGAATACGTAATACGCCCAGCCGTATGTATATGAATTCCAGTATATGGAAAACCATATACTTACGTACGCTGTAAATGAATATGCAATCCATCAGTGGTAATATACTGTCATAACAAGTCACACACCATCTATATCTCATCCACAGCACAAAATACTCAGTGGGAACAAAACTGACATAACTGGATATCAAAGTGTATAGAGTCTATAGTCTGGTGGAAACAAATCTACTACAAAACGACTATACTAAAGCAGACACAAAAATCCCTAAAACAGAGATCATAATCACAGAAACTCTGTTGGTATGAGCTCCTCAGTCTCGTAAGTAGCATCCGGTCCAGGTCCATACTCTTGTGGAAACTCCTGATCATCCATATCTGGAAAGGGACCAGGTCCTCAGAGGGACATAACAAGATACATAGAAGCATGCCAATAAGTACTGAAATATAAATATCCATCGGGTCGCCTAACCATCTAAGTGAATGCAGTTTGAGGACAACTTTGAGTGTAAGAGAAAGTGTAGGCTAGACATATGCTGACGTAATTCACCAATCATGACAACTGGCTAGTATATGCCACATATGCCCTCCATCCCAGGGGCGCACGGTAAACAAGATTAATAACTACATAAGAAAGTAGGTGTCCCGTACACTTATGAGTTGTCCTCCCTGTCCCAATGATCTATGCATGTTGCCTCCACCACATGTTAATACCCTAAATAACTGCCAGGTCTACTAGCATACAAAGTTTCTATCAGCAGTCATTCTTAACGTACGGCCATGCGTACAGGAGGCTATCCCTGTCACGCCGTCCATGATCTATATGAGACACACACCCGTGTAAACCACTGTGTCATGGTTAATGAACCTAATGATGCTTTTTAATACTGGGTGGTCTCAAAATTAGGTCATAAATCTACAAAATATACATCTATATAAGCAGAATAAAACATGCATGTACCAATATGAAAGGTAAAATAACAGTATTATGGCAAGGTATACTTGCCAAGTAAAGTGCACGTCCAAAGTTGTTGCTGATCAGAGAAAGGAGTTATTGCTTTGTAATTAATTATATATAGGAATAGGGGGCGGTGGAATTTACTTAATGTTTAAGAAAACTCTTGCTGTTGTTCTCTTCTTATTGGTTTAGGTGTGCGGTTGTAGATATTTTCTAAAGAGTGGTGGAATGAAAAACTTATACGTATAAAAGAACAAAGCAAAGCAAAGTTGAGTTTTGCTTCTGATACAGATATTTCTTTCTTAATAATTTGTGGTTGGATTCTTCGCAGAGGAAAGAAGAGTTTACGTTGGGTAAATAAGCGATGGTTTAGTTACTGCTGCTGCGGTTGTGGTTTATGCTGGGTAGTTTGCTATTGCTTTTGATATTTACGCACAGAGAAAATATACGCAGTATGGTGAGGGATTTGCTATTTGACTGTTTTACGCGAGGTGAACTGCTGATGTTAATTCCTTACTTTACGTGCGGAATTGGTTTTGTGCGTAGAGAAAAGGATTTGGACAGGTTGGGTTTTTATGCATGAAAGAGTTCTGTAGGATTTTTGCTAAGTGAGGTTTACGCTGGGATGATTAACGGGTTGCGGGTTTAGTATAATAGGAATTATACTTTAATAAATAGTTTAAATAATTAATTAAATAATAACTAATACGGTTTTCAGGAATGGGGGTTTACATTCTACCCAACTTATAAAAATTTCGTCCTCGAAATTAGAACTAAGCCAGGGTAGAAAGTTAAGAATGGTACAAGATAAAAATTAACAAAGTAATTCATACCTTGGTCTAAAAATAGGTTCGGGAAACGTTCTCGCATGTCATCCTCGCGTTACCAAGTAGATTCTCCTGGCGAGCCATGTTTCCATGCCACGCGGACTAAGGGAATAGACGGGTTTCTCAATACCTCCTCTGATACAGATATTTTTTTCTTAATGATTTGTGGTTGGATTCTACACAGAGGAAAGAAGAGTTTACGCTGGGTAAATAAGAGATGGTTTAGTTACTGCTGCTGCGGCAGTGGTTTATGCTGGGTAGTTTGCTATTGCTTTTGATATTTACGCACAGAGAAAATATACGCGGTATGGTGAGGGATTTGCTATTTGACTATTTTACGCGAGGTGAACTGCTGATGTTAATTCCTTACTTTACGTGCGGAATTGGTTTTATGCGTAGAGAAAGGGATTTGGGCAGGTTGGGTTTTTATGCATGAAAGAGTTCTGTAGGGTTTTTGCTAAGTGAGGTTTACGCTAGGATGATTAACGGGTTACGGATTTAGTATAATAAGAATTATACTTTAAAATAGTTTAAATAATTAATTAAATAATAACTAATACGGTTTTCAGGAATGGGGATTTATATTCTACCAAACTTATAAAAATTTCGTCCTCGAAATTAGAACTAAGCTAGGGTAGAAAGTTAAGAATGGTACAAGATATAAATTAACAAAGTAATTCATACCTTGGTCTAAAAATAGGTTCGGGAAACGTTCTCGCATGTCATCCTCGCGTTCCCAAGTAGATTCTCCTGGCGAGCCATGTTTCCATGCCACGCGGACTAAGGGAATAGACTGGTTTCTTAATACCTTCTCTGATACAGATATTTCTTTCTTAATGATTTGTGGTTGGATTCTACGCAGAGGAAAGAAGAGTTTATGCTGGGTAAATAAGCGATGGTTTAGTTACTGCTGCTGCGGCAGTGGTTTATGCTGGGTAGTTTGCTATTGCTTTTGATATTTACGCACAGAGAAAATATACGCAGTATGGTGAGGGATTTGCTATTTGACTGTTTTATGCGAGGTAAACTGTTGATGTTAATTCCTTACTTTACGTGCGGAATTGGTATTGTGCGTAGAGAAAGGGATTTGGGCAGGTTGGGTTTTTATACATGAAAGAGTTCTGTAGGATTTTTGCTAAGTGAGGTTTACGCTGGGATGATTAACGGGTTACGGGTTTAGTATAATAGGAATTATACTTTAATAAATAGTTTAAATAATTAATTAAATAATAACTAATACGGTTTTCAGGAATGGGGGTTTACATTCTACCCAACTTATAAAACTTTTGTCCTCGAAATTAGAACTAAGCCAGGGTAGAAAGTTAAGAATGGTACAAGATATAAATTAACAAAGTAATTCATACATTGGTCTAAAAATAGGTTCGGGAAACGTTCTCGGATGTCATCCTCGCGTTCCCAAGTAGATTCTCCTGGCGAGCCATGTTTCCATGCCACACGGACTAAGGGAATAGACTGGTTTCTCAATACCTTCTCTCGACGATCAAGGATTCCGACGGATTGCTCTTGATATGTCAAGCTTGGTCCAACAGTGATCTTCGAGTGGTCAAGAATATGACTGCTATCTGCCACATATCGCCTGAGCTGTGATACATGGAATATATTATGCACTCCCTCAAGTGAAGGTGGTAGCGCAAGTCGATATGCCACTTCTCCCACTCTTTCTAGTACATCAAATGGTCCAATATATCTTGGACTCAATTTGCCGCACCCTCCAAACCGGATGATGCCTCTGGTAGGTGATATCCTTAAGAAGACATGATCGCCCTCTTTAAATTCTAAGGGACGACGATGAAGGTCTGCCCATTGCTTCTGCCTATCTTGCGCTGCTCGCAAGTGTCCTTGTATTTTCTTGACTGTCTCAATAGTATTGACTACTAACTCTGGTCCCAGAAGTTGACGTTCTCCTACGTCACTCCAACATACAGGAGATCTACATTTCCTTTCATACAATGCTTCAAATGGAGCCATCTGGATGCTTGCCTGATAACTATTATTGTAAGAAAATTCCACAAGATGTAGGTGGTCCTCCCATGATCCTCCAAAGTCTAACATACAGGCCCTCAACATATCTTCCAATGTCTGAATAGTACGTTCTGACTGCCCATCTGTTTGTGGGTGATAAGACGTACTGAATTTTAGACGAGTTCCAAGACTTTCTTGCATGCTCCTCCAGAAATATGATATAAAACGTGAATCCCTGTCGGATACAATGTTGACTGGTACGCCATAAAATCTCACGATCTGCCTCATGTATAAGTCAGCCAAAGTTTCTGTAGTTTGGCCAACTCTAAAAGGCAAGAAATGAGCTGACTTGGTGAGTCGGTCCACTATTACCCATACTGCATCTCTTCCACTTGGACTTTTGGGAAAACCCGTGACGAAGTCCATAGTGATGTGTTCCCACTTCCACTCTGGAATCTGGAGTGGTTGCAATAAACCTGCTGTCCTCTGGTGCTCTGCCTTTACTTGTTGACATACCAGACATTTAGCTACAAAGCGAGCTATCTCTCTTTTCATTCCATGCCACCAAAAGTGTTGTCGTAAATCATGATACATTTTGGTGCCTCCAGGATGAATAGAATATATCGAACTATGAGCTTCTGTCATCAGCTCCTATCGAATATCTCCATTGGGAACATAAAGATGATTACCACATCGTAGTGTTCCGTCATCATGAATGTGCAGTCCGGTCTGTTCTCCGGCCTCTATCCTTTCCTTTAATCTTCTGAATGTGGCGTCTGTAGGCAAAGCCGCCTTGATCCTCTCTACTAGTAATGATTGTACTTGTAAATTGGCCAGTATCCCGTCTACTCCGGGTAATATCACTTTAATGCCAAGATTTTGCATGTCTTCCAATAATTCTCTCTGCGTTGTTAAGAAGTAAGCTGCTGGCTTCCGGCTTAACGCTTCTGCTACGACGTTAGCCTTTCCTGGATGATAATGTAGCTCTATCTCAAAATCTTTCACCAATTCGAGCCATCGACGTTGCCTCATATTTAACTCTTTTTGTGTGAAGACATACTTGAGGCTTTTGTGGTCTGTATAGATTTCCACTCGTTCCCCATATAAGTAATGTCTCCATAGCTTCAAAGCAAATACAACTGCTGCAAGTTCCAAGTCATGAGTTGGATAATTCTTCTTATGTACTCATAATTGCCTAGATGCATATGCAATTACCTTGCCATGCTGCATCAATATGCATCCCAAACCTTTCCCTGATGTGTCACTGTAGATCACATAGCCTCCTGATCCTGATGGAATAGCCAATATTGGTGCTGAGGTCAGTCGCTTCTTTAACTCCTCAAAAGCGGCTTGACACTCATTGGTCCATATGAACTCTTGATCTTTGCAAGTCAACCGAGTCATAGGGGTTGCTATCTTTGAGAAATTCTCCACAAACCATCGGTAATATCCCGCAAGTCCAAGAAAACTTCTCACATCTGCTGCTGATTTAGGAACAGGCCATATTTCGACTGCCGAGATCTTCCCTGGATCAACAGAAATACCATCTCCCGTGATAACATGTCCAAGAAATGAGACTCTTTCCAAAAAGAACTCGCATTTACTGAGCTTCGCAAATAATTGCTCTCTTCTTAAAGTCTCTAGAACAATCTGCAGGTGTTTTTCGTGCTCCTTGTGGTTCTTCGAATAGATAAGTATATCATCTATGATGACAACCACGAATTTGTCCAAATACTGGTGGAAGACTCGATGCATTAAGTCCACAAAGATAGCTGGAGCATTGGTCAATCCAAATGGCATGACCAAAAACTCGTAATGCCCGTATCTTGTCCGGAATACGGTCTTAGGAATGTCCTCCTTCCGTACCTTCACCTGGTGATATCCTGATCTCAAATCTATCTTTGAGAACACCTTGGCTCCACTAAGCTGATCAAATAGGTCATCAATGCGTGGTAATGGATATTTATTCTTTATTGTTACGGCATTCAAGGCTCTATAGTCAATGCACATACGTACTGACCCATCCTTCTTTGGTACAAATAACACTGGTGCTCCCCAGGGTGATGCACTTGGTCGGATGTAACCTTTCTCTTCTAGTTCCTTCAATTGTGTCTTTAATTCATCCATCTCCTTCTTTGCCAGTCTATAAACATGTGATGCTATAGGTGATGCTCCTGGTATTAATTCAATTAAGAATTCTACGTCTATATCTGGGGGTAGTCCTGGTAATTCCTCTGGAAAAATGTCTTGAAATTCTGAAATAATGGAATGGTAGACAACGTCATCCATTGCGAGCTGCATACCATCAAGAATTTCTGTGGATCCTCGTGCAAACTCAAGTTCAGGCTGGCCTGGTACCTTGAAAAGAATACTTCCTCCAAAGCAATAGAAGAAAGCGTGGTACTTGCTCAGCCAGTCCATCCCAAGTACAATATCAAAAGTAGGCATAGGAAGAACTAAGAGTCGGGTATTCATCTCTCTGCCACGTATTGCTATAGGACACGATCTACAAATTCTACTAATAGATACTACTCCTCCTCCGGTAAGAATTATAACACAACTAGGTAAAGGTGTAGTGGTAATGTTGTGTTTGGCAGTAAAACTAGATGATATGAATGAGTGAGTGGCTCCCGTATCAAATAATGTCACAGCAGGAAAGGTAAAAGAAATAGTGATACCTGCTATAACATCAATTTCCTGATCCATGTCGTCTATTTCTATAACAAAAGCTTGCCCATTCCTCTGTGGCTGTCCATGATTAGCTCTCAGGTACTGATCTTCCTGGGTAGGTAGCGGTGGCCTTTGCTAAAATGCTCCTGCTGTTGGAGGTCGAGGTGCTCATGGTCTAGCCATCTGTTGAACTGGTCTTGGTGCTGGAAGTGCTAGCCTCTGTGTTGGTGGTGGAAGTTTTGATGCTTGTTGCATAGGACAATCTTTCAAGATATGCTGTCCAGAACCACATCTCATACACTGTCCGAGGCGAGCTCGACAGTCTCTTCTGATATGTCCATGTTTGCCACAATGATAGCAGAGGGGCTTCTCTGGGATCTGGTATGGTCCCGCTCTTTGCTGGTACTACTGTTGCTGAGCTAAAAGACGTCTGATAGGTCCTCCTTGTTGTGTCCTGATCGGTCCCTGCTGTATTCTTGCTGGTCCTTGTTGTGTTCTCAATTGTTCTCCCTTTCCTCTGCTGATAGTTTCTTGCACTCTGGCTTCGGTTAGTAGTTCAGTGTAAGAGATTCGGGACTGGGAGCTTGTATAGTGTTGGAGTTCCTGAGTCAGTCCACGATGAAACCTCTTAGCTTTGGCTAAGTCATCTGGTATCAAAGCAACGCCATAGTTGCTAAGGCGGCTAAATTCAGCATCATACTCGTCTACTGTTCGGTTTTCCTGCTCTAGATGGAGAAATTTATCGTATAATGCATCTCTAACAGTGTCCGGAAAATACTTTCTTTCAAAACATTCCAGGAATTGCTCCCATGTCTGGTATGTACCTAGTTGGCGCTCTATGGATTCCCACCAGTGATGGGCATTATCATCTAGAAGCGTTCTTATACCCGTCATCCACAGCTCTGTAGGTAGCTGTGATGCTTCTAATAACTTCTGAGTGTGAGTAATCCAATTGGTAGTTTCTTCTGGACTCTCAGTACCTTTGTACGTCCTTGGACTCATTTGTACAAAGTCCTTTACTGAACCAACTCTAGCTCGAGGTTCTGATGCTAGTGCTTGAGCTGGTACAACAGCCTGAGCAGCCATCCTTTCAAGTACTGCCAGAAATTTTTGTCGTTGCTCGGCTGCCTGTTGCCTCTGTTCCTGCATCATCATCTGGAAGAATTGAAACAATTGGGCCTGACCGTCCTGCGGTATTGATGAGACTGGAAGGGTCCCATTAGGTGGAATGGGAAAGTCAGATGGAGCTGGATTATGAGTTTGTCCATCTGATCCGGAAAGTCTAGGGTTTGTTGAAGTCCCCCCTTGAGTCTGACCATTGACTCCAGGAGTTGTGTCACTATTAGTGATAGTACATTCTTTCTGCATATCCATCTTTCTGCAGTTAATGTATACAATAATTTAGGCAAAGTATACGAATCAAACAGGGTATGAGTTTGTATTACGCTGGAGAGTTATCTGCGTAAAACGTAATTTCTGAACTAGCTGCATAGGGCATGGCGTAAAGTAAAGATTTCAATTCGCCAGCGTAAAACGTAGTTCAAAACTTATCTGTATAAAGGTCTATGCGTAAAAATTTGCATATAATATGCGTAAAAGATCTGCGCATAATTCTGAGCTCGAAATATGTCTGCGTGAAGTATAGCATACTTGGCAGCGTAAAGTCGTATGAAAAACTTTTCGTTTTCCTTGGATGGATTTGTCAGAAAACCTGACATCTGACAAAAGTACCGCACGATAATCGAGAGGACGGTTGTGATGATGATTTGCACAAAAACCTGAGTTTGTTGTCTATTGACAGAGTCAGACGCCACGCCAAAGACTGCTACTACACAGGGCTCGGAGCATATTTCTGTATTTAATGCAAAAAAAAATTGATTTCTTAATGGCTAAAATAATGACAAATACGCTTATCCTCCTGATCAACTAGTACGCTGGGTTCAGGGATCATCAGGTTTATACTGGCTATTTACCTATGTCATGGTATACGCAGATTTTTAGAAAAAAAAACTAAGGGATCGTGGAAAAACAGTTTGTTATAACTGCAGCGTAGAGTGAACCTAACTACGGCATAAAAATAGGTAATCTCCTGGAGCATAAAATATATGCTAACAAGAGTAAAGGGTTGATGGTGGTGGTGGTGTAAGCCAATTCACTGGTAGGAATCCTCAGCGGTCTGAGCAGACTATGAGGAATGATGCAGATTGATGATCCCGGATCTATGTGAATCCGGTCGACCTCCATGGAACCGATGTACCCGGTGTAATAGAGGGGTCTGTCATGCCTGTTGTGCTTTAACAGCATGTCATCTTGAGTGAAAGTGATATTCGGGACCACCTCTATCACATTGTGGCATTGAGGGTATGCCATGGGTTCTTCGTCAGGGGACTTGAGCTGGGTCAAGTATGCATCTGCCTGCATTAATGCTTCACTCAGGGCTTGACGAGTGTCTTGAGAGAGCCTGAGCAGTTCGAAGATGGACAGCCTGGCTGGTGTATTGGCCAATTGGGCCAGGATGTCGAAGTTGTATGGCTTCTCCAAACCTTTGTTTTGAATATTTTTCAAAGGTTTATCGAAGCGCACTTCTTTTTGCTTCCCCTTGTCCGCCGAAGTTGGTCTCGAAGGACCGGTCTCTGATATGGCGGGCTCCGGTTCTGAAGGCTTGGTAGCTGAAGCGTCTGCCGGTGCATCTTTCTGACTCGCTCCATAATCCTTGAGGTAAGCTTTCCCTGAACGGGTTCCAGTAGCCAAGACCTCGTCTTCTGATGCCGAGCCTGCCGTACATGTGACATGGTTTACGCTTCGAGTTCTCCTTGGACTTATGTCACGCCCCAGTCCCAAAATACGTAGGACCAGGAATACGTAATACGTCCAGCCGTATGTATATGAATTCCAGTATATGGAAAATCATATACTTACGTACGCTGTAAATGAATATGCTATCCATCAGTGGTAATATATTGTCATAACAAGTCACACACCATCTATATCTCATCCACAGCACAAAATACTCAGTGGGAACAAAACTGACATAACTGGATATCAAAGTGTATAGAGTCTATAGTCTGGTGGAAACAAATCCACTACAAAATGACTATACTAAAGCAGACACAAAAATCCCTAAAACAGAGATCATAATCACAGAAACTCTATTGGTAGGAGCTCCTCAGTCTCATAAGTAGCATCCGGTCCAGGTCCATACTCTTGTGGAAACTCCTGATCATCCATATCTGAAAAGGGACCAGGTCCTCAGAGGGACATAACAAGATACATGAAGCATGCCAATAAGTACTGAAATATAAATATCCATCGGGTCGCCTAACCATCTAAGTGAATGCAGTTTGAGGACAACTTTGAGTGTAAGAGAAAGTGTAGGCTAGACATATGCTGACGTAATTTACCAATCGTGATAACTGGCTAGTATATGCCACATATGCCCCCCATCCCAGGGGCGCACGGTAAACAAGATTAATAACTACATAAGAAAGTGGGTGTCCCATACACTTATGAGTTGTCCTCCCTGTCCCAATGATCTATGCATGTTGCCTCCACCACATGCTAATACCCTAAATAACTGCCAGGTCTACTAGAATACAAAGTTTCTATCAGCAGTCATTCTTAACGCACGGCCATGCGTACAGGAGGCCATCCCTGTCACGTCGTCCGTGATCTATATGAGACACACACCCGTGTAAACTACTGTGTCATGGTTAATGAACCTAATGATGCTTTTTAATACTGGGTGGTCTCAAAATTAGGTCATAAATCTACAAAATATACATCTATATAAGCAGAATAAAACATGCATGTACCAATATGAAAGGTAAAATAACAGTATTATGGCAAGGTATACTTGCCAAGTAAAGTGCACGTCCAAAGTTGTTGCTGATCAGAGGAAGGAGTTATTGCTTTGTAATTAATTATATATAGGAATAGGGGGCGGTGGAATTTACTTAATGTTTAAGAAAACTCTTGTTGTTGTTCTCTTCTTATTGGTTTAGGTGTGCGGCTGTAGATATTTTCTAAAGAGTGGTGGAATGAGAAACTTACACGTATAAAAGAACAAAGCAAAGCAAAGTTGAGTTTTGCTTCTGATACAGATATTTCTTTCTTAATGATTTGTGGTTGGATTCTACGCAGAGGAAAGAAGAGTTTACGCTGGGTAAATAAGCAATGGTTTAGTTACTGCTGCTGCGGCAGTGGTTTATGCTGGGTAGTTTGCTATTGCTTTTGATATTTACGCACAGAGAAAATATACGCGGTATGGTGAGGGATTTGCTATTTGACTGTTTTACGCGAGGTGAACTGCAGATGTTAATTCCTTACTTTACGTGCGGAATTGGTTTTGTACGTAGAGAAAGGGATTTGGGCAGGTTGGGTTTTTATGCATGAAAGAGTTCTGTAGGGTTTTTGCTAATTGAGGTTTACGCTGGGATGATTAACGGGTTGCGGGTTTAGTATAATAGGAATTATACTTTAATAAATAGTTTAAATAATTAATTAAATAATAATTAATACGGTTTTCAGGAATGGGGGTTTACACGGCCTCTATGCCGGTTTGATAACTCTTTGGCTTCTACGCCAGGGTGACAGTTATTGGCTTCTACGCCAACCTTTTCTACGCGAGGGATAACTACCTACGTGGCTTTTATGCCGTGATCTCCGCAGCAGTTATACGCGTTATCTCTTAATGGGACACGCGTCACACGCTCATTCAAAAGATTATTTATACATGGGTAACAGTTATTGTAACCATGGCGTAAAAGGTGCTATGCTGTCCACTGCCCGGCTTCTACGCCGACTGGATGGTCACTGTCACCAAAACCCTATAAATAGAGACCTCCATCGACAGAGGTCCACGGTCGAAAAAGGGTCGAAAAATGGTCAAAAAATGGTCAAAAAATGGTCGAGAAAATGGGGGAAGAAAATTAAGATCAAAAGGAGAAAGTCAAGGAACTAAGAGTCGAAGAGTCTTTGGGAGAGAAGAATCCAGAGCTCAGGCAAAGTGTAGTGATCGACAACTTTGGCATCGAGCATCCACCCTCTTTTGCAACCTTCGAAGCTGCTTTCTGTCTTCCACGGCACTTCTTCATCATCGTGTGGTCCAAGGGACAAAGTGATCGACTGCAGATCAGACTCCTATAGCAATATTTACCCAGATTAAAAATTGTACTAGACATCCTCGTATAGGATTAATTGTACAATCTTGTTTGTAAACCAAAGAGCGGGTTTCGTATAAACCTCATCCTTATTTCTTTCGTTTATTATCAAACATAAGATGACGACTCTGCTGGGGACATCTTTCTCTTCTGATGAGAAAGCTATTGCTCAACACGATACGGTATCCGTGGAATCCGCGAAGAAGACCCTGGTCGTCCAGTTCGACTAGTCTGCCTACGAAGATATGCTTCGAGCATGGGGTAGCTCTCACTCTCTCTCTGTACAAGACAACTGGAAGCTGCGTAAGGTCTGGATGCCCTACCATTCCTGTCGACTCTTCGATCTCTCCGATCTCTCCGAACAGCCAGGTTGTAGCTGCACAACCTTCGCGTTCTGCGCATAAAATTCAGTCTCCCGTCCCTGACGTGGCAGACAAAACTTCGGACAATGCCTCAGCGCTAGTCCAGAAGCCTACTTCGCGCTCTGCGCATAAAATTCAGTCTCCCGTCGATGACATGGCAGACAGAATTTCTGACAATGTCTTAGCCCCAAATCAGAAGTTCCAAACGCGCTCCACGCGTAAAGATGCATCCGCCCTCCTCGATAAAGCAGATGATCCCTGCAATCTACACAAGGGAAAACAAGAGGTGGACTGCTCAACTTCTCGGCCTTTACGCCAGCAAAGGAAGAATCTGCCCGCCCTCCGGATTACGCGAGGAGCAGATGGCCGACTGAGGACCTCCTCAGCTGTACACCACCCTGAGCATAGATCCAATTTACGCCAGGTGAAGTCCCTCAGCGTGAAGAAGGCTCAGTTTGTGGAAAGACACTCCTCAGGGATCATCCGCTACCCAGATGGTCAACCTGTTGTATACGGGTGGCACAGGGAGGGCTATGGTTTCCAACATCCGCATGCCCACTGACATGAACAGAAGGAACAAGCCATCTTCTTCTTCTGTAAATCCTCCTGACCTGCGCGAATATCTGATCCAGAAACGCAAGGATAGGGGATCTTCCAGCATGTCTATTACGTCTCTTAGCGAGCACTACTGTAATAGCCATAGGATTATAGTTAACTATTGTTGTTTAGAAACAAAATGGTCAGTTTTCGACCGGTTGAACTACTCTCCGTCTTTCCAGGAAGAAGAGCACACACATGCATCAGTGAACATAGCTTCACACATACCTAGGGAAAGATCGAACTCAAGACGTCATCCCTCTAGAACTCTGAGCCGAAGGAGATTCAACAAGCTCCTTAGGAACACTGAAGCTGGGGTGTTCCGAAACACCCGTTCGAGGTTACGACAACCGACTTCGTACTCTTCTAATTTCGATGCTGGGGGTCGCCAGTCTCCCGAATCAGATGCTGAAAGTATAGAGTCAACTTCTACAGAGACCTATACTGATCCTTCAATGACACCCAGGGAGATGGGAGTTTATGCCATTGGAGATGAACGCGAGGAAGCTTCCCCGTCTGGGAGCGCTGAGCAATGCATTACTGTACTGGAGACGTCTCTGAAAGAGATGCAATCCATGATGGAGAACATGCACCAGATGATGCTGAATCAATACACAACTGCTATGGCTCAAGCATCGGTCCCTCCAACTCAGATACGTGTGGGGGTGGACTTACCACCATCCAACGCAATCCAAGAGCCTGCTCCAGATCAGGAGTCAGCAGTTCCTCCACTTTCCCACTCGGAGAATGTATTACCTCCCATTGGAGTCACGATGCAACCGATTCCTCACCACTCCATGGTCCCGCTACCGGCTAAAAATCTGATACAGGCAGTACGGGAGTTGAAAGCCCAATTTGATGCCTTGAAGCACAAAGATCAGCTCAAGAAATTGGGAATCAACCAGCCTTACCTGGCTATCTGGAAAGAGGCCCATTTTTCTCCTAAATACAAACCGCAGACTATCGCTTTGTTCGAGGGAAAAACATCACCGAGCCAGTACATAAACTACTTTAGTATGATGATGGTGTTATTACAAGGGAATGACGCCCTCCTCACTCGGGTGTTCAAGGGTTGTCTCTCGGGAGTGGCTTATCAGTGGTACCGTAGCCTGGCGGACAACTGCATTACTTCCTTTGAAGACTTCAAGTATTTATTCTTCGCACGATTCTACGAGGGAGGGATGGACATGTCTATGTCCTCTCTCATCGAAGTGAAGCAGAAGGAAACGAAGAACTTTCGCACTTTCATCGAACGTTTTCGTCAAGCCACTTTGCAAATGCCTCCCGAAGTTCCAGACTCGGCATTGGTGGATATTTGCAGGAAGAACCTTCTTCCCATGATCTCGGTGTTCACTGGACCATATCAGTTCCATGATTGGCCCTCGTTCATCATCTCAGCGGTAGCTGCTGAGGACAACAGTCAGAAGGCGCGTGATAACGGCATCATGATCTCTTCTTCTGATAAAGGCAAGAGGCCATCCTCCAGCAGCGACCATCCTCGAGGTTCCAAAGGAAAAGAAGCTTTGGCGATCAATACGTCCAGGCAAAAGACCGCGGCAACCACGCAGACGAAATCTGGGACTTCCAGGCCCATTGAAGTATACTCTTTCGACGACGACGATATTTCGAGCATATTCGAGTGTCTCGTCAAAAGCGGCAAGATTACCCTTTCTGAGGAGAAGCGGTCTAATAAAGTCGGTAGTACTAATAACCCCAAGTACTGCATCTTCCATAGATATATACACCACCCTACAAAGGCGTGTTATGTACTGAAGAGGAAGATCCAGGAGCCGATCGATGCTAAGGCCATCACTCTGCACAACAGCGAGAAAATGGTCACAACCAACATGATCTCTCTACAATTTGGCAATCTGCCTCCCCAAGAAGTCCCGGACGGTGTAACACCTATTTCTCGGACAACGATGAACATCGTTAATCTCCCTCCAGCTAGGGGTCAAAATCATGACCTGGTACCCCTAACTAACCAGCGAGGCGAGATCATATGGGTTCATCCAGATCTGGTGTCAGAGATCGAGAAAGAGACTCAAGCTGCTAAGGCTAAGTTGTAAACCCCCATTCCTGAAAACCGTATTAGTTATTATTTAATTAATTATTTAAACTATTTATTAAAGTATAATTCCTATGATACTAAACCTGTAACCCGTTAATCATCCCAGCGTAAACCTCACTTAGCAAAAACCCTACAGAACTCTTTCATGCATAAAAACCCAACCTGCCCAAATCCCTTTCTCTACGCACAAAACCAATTCCGCACGTAAAGTAAGGAATTAACATCAGCAGTTCACCTCGCATAAAACAGTCAAATAGCAAATCCCTCACCATACCGCGTATATTTTCTCTGTGCGTAAATATCAAAAGCAATAGCAAACTACCCAGCATAAACCACTGCCGCAGCAGCAGTAACTAAACCATCGCTTATTTACCCAGCGTAAACTCTTCTTTCCTCTGCGTAGAATCCAACCACAAATGTCACAACCCGCACCCTGATATTCGGGCACGAGTACGTGGTTACGCCCAGCCTACGCCGCAGAATCGGCGGTAGAATGATGTCTGGGTCATTTCTAACTATCTAATATCTCAACAATATAATATGGTACCTGTCAATTATCTCAACTCCAAATCGGAGGAGCAATATAGTATCTCACAAATATATCAATCTCAATCACAAAACAAACTAAGGAGGAAAAATAATGCATGAATGGAAATAGCGAAGGAAAGATAGATACAATCCACAAAATAAAACAATAGTACATCTATGAATCTCCACAAAAGATAGTCTAATACAACATCTAAACAAAACTAGACCTCCTCGGTCACTGCTACTATGTCCTCTGACTCTAGGGGAGTGTCCTCTAAAGTCTCACCCTCCTGAGGTCCGTAATGTGTGGGACACAGCTCCTCTAGCTAATCATCTGGAAAAAATATATCCAGTCAGGATTGGAGCGAAGTACATACCTCTGAAAGCAGTTCCAATAACATAATCGAGCATATATAACAAGCAATAGAAAAATGATACAAGATGCACAAGTAGAAAGAATAAACTGTACAAGTGAACAGGCAATAGGCACAATAAAGCTGAAAAGTAAATGCAAGAATAACTGCAAGTAGAGAACAAGAAATACTAACTATGTGTTTTAGAGTGAGAGTTCGTTATGTGATCGGTTTAGGTTGCACATGAGGTATATAGGTAACTCCATTATACGTGAGTTGTATAATCGACATGCACATGAGATCAAGAGGGCTTTGATCACATAACCAACTCCTACTCCCCCTCCCCAACCAATACTCATGGATCCAATCACGACATGTTACGTACATAATCACGATAGTCACACTAGCATACGAAATAGTGGATGCACAAGAAGCACATGAAAGTCAATACCCGATGCACACGATGAAATACATGTCATTAGGTACCCGTTGCACACGGTAGGGGATAATACCTCCTGACGGGATCCATATAGTACCAGTTCATGAAATCACTGTGTCGAGAATCAATGTATACTAATCTAGAACATGCATATATACAACATTATGAATTGAAAACAATCAGAGAAATGTACTCGCCTGAAGTCCTGAGCAAAGTGTGTCTCTCGATGCCCAAGCTGGTGTCTCACAACCTATATATGGTATGTTGTATCAATACAAGATTCCATGATAAAAATAAATGAAGTTGAAGAAGTTCTAGGTCAATACGCCATTTCTAAGTCAAACCCATGTATTTCTAGGTTGCAAGAGTCTAATGCTAGTCTCTAAGTCAATACACTATGAAGCTATGCTATACTAGCTAAACTAACACACCATAGTGCAATCAAGAAGCCGTATCTTAAGATACGCGGATTTTCTAATATGAAAATAGGTTTATATATATATACATAAGTCATATGCAATAATAATATCTCAAAACTATTTAATTATGATACTTTGGCCTTGTGCCAAATGCGTATCGCAATCAACTAGATACCCAATCTCAATACCTTGGGTATCGGTCCGATACCTTGGTATCTCAAGGTAATCTAAAACTAAACACAAAAGATATAAATAGATACCTTAAACTAGATGCTAACTATACACTAATATCTTAAACTAATTAACCAATACCTTAACTAAATAACTAATTGTTTTCTAACAAGTATACTAAACTAATATATATTACCTATACTAATATACATATCTATCTAATAACATAATCAACTAATACCTATAATACTCACTAACCACTATTATAACTAGTATACATAGTTATATACTAACTACACCATACAAACTACTAACCAACCTCAAAACTTTAACACAATAATACCCAAAATACCTTACCTGATACTGAAACTGTGCAGAACACTAATACTGCAAAAATAAATTATGAGCTAACTGATACTGTGTACCTCCTCTGTTGCTGTAGTTGTTTTCTTCGAGTGAAGCATTTGCTTCTAACTGTGGAACACACAGTGAAGCATTTGCTTCAATGCCAAGTCCCAGGTGAACTGCTTCACAGTTTCACACAGTGAAACTGCTGTTCTCTTCAGTCTCAACCTACTGAGTTCAGAGGTTATCCTCACTGCAGTTCAGTCTGCTGTCAAGTTGCTGAGCAGTCTTCATGTCTCAAGTTGCTGTGTTCAGTGTTCAGCTGTCCTTGCTGTGTGTTCAGTAACACAGCCTCCTTGCTGTGTTCAGTTCTTCAGTCTCCTTGCTGTGCACATGACTCAGTCTTTGCTGAGAACTGCTACTGCACCTTGCTGTGTTCCTCTGCAGGTAGCTGTGCTGTTGATCCTTGAAGCCACTGTGCAGTAGGATACTGCACAGTCTTCTCATTAGATGTGCACTGTTTGCTGGTGATCCCCCCCCTTTCTATATGCACTGAGTGCAGATGCTGCTGTGTATGAAGACCCTGTCTGATCACCCCCTGTCTAAATGCTCGCTCACTCACACTGATCACACAACACATAACACTCACTACACCTTATGCATATAAACACAACCAATATGTAGCTATCCACAAATATATATATATATATATCATATAAGCCAAATACATATATATATATACCTATAGATATTAATACATATAGCTATATACACCAATATATATATACACACACACATATAGATAAAATACAACACACACATGAATATTTATAAGCACATTTAAATACATATAGATCTAGATCTAAACCTAGTTATAAACACTAGTATATAGACACAAAGACACACACATGAATCTATCAAGATACTCTAATATATACATATTGACACCCATAAACATAAAAACTTAAAATACACCATTATATACTCCAATTAAAGTATAGATAGCATATACAAATATATTTATATATGCATGTATAGTACAAAAGCCAAAAACACAAACACATGGGGTGCACCGCACCCGTATCACACTTTTCTATGATACGCTTGCGACACGGCCCCCAACTCACAACCAAACGTATCCCGGAGGACACGTACAAGTCTAATACATAATTTATGATCAATACTTATATAAATTATAGTGTCTACGTGTCCGTGTCATCATATGATATGCACATGGCCCCGTGTCGGAGGAAAACCCCCAAAATCGACCGTTTCGTCAAATCGACGAGATACGGCCCACACGTATCCAATTGTGGACACGAAACAAGCTACAAACAAACAATCTATGGTCAATTAGATCTACCAGATCCATTGACAAGCACTACATGTGCCAAATTCAAAATTCCCCAAAAATTGGTACCAAAATGGACATAACTACCACCGTAGGTCTCCAAATGATTCCAAATCAAATCCTATGGGTAACCTATGCATGTGGGGTAGTTTTTCATGGTAAAAACTCAGATCTATAGCCTATAGGAAGGGGGAAAACTGATTTGTACCTATTGGGAGATGGATTCCCAATGAAAGGTCCCAAATGACAAGTTGCTCCTCTCCTTGTAGATCTTGGCCTCCTCCTCCTTGTTCCTTGCTCCTTGCTTGTAGATCCTTGATGTAGGGGCTTCAATGTTGAATTTAGAAGAAGATTTAAAGAGAATTGATGGAGAATTGATGGGGAATTGGAAGGGGGAAAACTAGATCTAGAATTTTGGGGAAGAACTAAAATGAGAGCACTCTCTCTCCTCTCAATTATGGCTGGACAAAAATCCTTCCTCAAGCAATGTACAAAGTCAAAAATACCCCTTGGGGCCTCTCATGAAGAAATAATTAGGGAGGGAAGGTTCTAGTTTAATGGTTCCACTAATTAATCATGTTTCCTAATCCATGGGCCTAATTCATGGGCTCAACTTAGACTAGTCCAAAAGTTTGTTCATGTCCCCTAATTAAATGGTTAATTCCACTACACAAGTCCAAAATAAGTCTACACTAGCAATAAATAAAATAAATAAATTAGTCATGCACAATTATTAATTATAAAAATCCTAAAATAATTAATACCCATGATAATTACCAAACTACCCTTAGATGGAAATGTGAGGGTGACAAACCTACCCACCTTAGAAAAATTTCGTCCTCGAAATTAAGGAAGAAACTATCTACCAAAACAAACAATATAATGCAAGAAAGAATTATACCTCACGGCTCGAAAAGATACGGATATCGCTCGTGCATCTCGGCCTCTCGCTCCCAGGTACTCTCTCCTGGTGAGTGATGCCTCCACGCGACGTGCACCAAAGGAATCGCCTGGTTCCTCAGCACCTTCTCTCTCCGATCCAGAATCTCCACTGGCTGCTCTGGATAACTGAGAGTAAGGTCCACCTCTATCTCCGAATGATCCAACACATGACTGGGATCTGCCACGTACCGTCTCAACTGTGACACATGAAACACGTTGTGCACTCCCTCCAGTGCAGGTGGTAAGTCTAGTCTGTAAGCGACTGCACCGACCCTTTCAAGAATGCTGAAAGGACCGATGAATCGTGGACTAAGCTTGTCGCCTCCACCGAAATGAATCGTGCCACGTGTCGGAGAAATCCTCAAGAAAACCAGACCGCCAACCTAGCACGAAACACAAACTTAGCACTCTAACAAGCAACAATCAAACACAAACAAGACAAAACTAAAGCTATACCTCAAACTCCAGAGGTCTTCGGTGGCTATCGGCCCAATGCCGTTGCCTGTCCTGCGCCACTCGAAGTCTATCTCTGATAAGCTTCACCTTCTCTGCTGCATCCACTACCATCTCTGGTCCCAATAAAGCTCTGTCACCAACATCATCCCAGGACAACGGAGTACGGCATCTCCGTCCATACAACGCCTCGAATGGTGACATCTCAATGCTGGCTTGGTAGCTGTTGTTGTATAAAAACTCTACCAAGTGAAGGTGATCCTCCCAAGAACCTCCAAGATCCAAAACACAGGTGCGTAGCATATCCTCGAGAGTCTGAATAGTCCTCTCCGACTGTCCGTCCGTCTGAGGGTGATAAGCAGTACTGAACTTGAGCTGAGTGCCCAAGCTAGCCTGCAAACTCCTCCAGAAATGGGACGTGAAGTGGCTATCCCGATCCGAGACAATGCTCACGGAAACACCGTACAATCTGACAATCTGGCGTACATACATCTCCGCAAGTCTCTCCGTAGATGTACCCACTTTAAATGGCAGAAAGTGGGCTAATTTGGTCAACCTGTCCACGATGACCCAAATCGCATCCTTGCCTCCTGGAGAACGCGGAAGCCCTGATACAAAATCTATCATAACATGCTCCTATTTCTACTCCGGAATGGGCAGAGGCTAAAGCAATCCTCCTGGTCTCTGTCTCTCCGCCTTTACCTGCTGGCAAACTAAGCATCTGGACACAAAGCTAGCTACCTCTCGCTTCATGCCATACCACCATACATGTTCCCTCATGTCTCTATACATCTTGTTGGCACCGGAATACATAGAGTATTGGGAACGATGCGCCTCCTGCATAATCTCCTCACGCAATGCTCCCTTCGGTACGCACAACCTGGTACCGTGTCGCAATGATCCATCATCTGCGACGGTAAAGTCCTCTGCCAGCCCGACCTGAACCTGTGCTCTGATGCTCCGCAGAGACTCATCCTCATACTGTCTGGCTCTGACTCGGTCCATCAGCTCCGACTGAACCTGAAGTCCCCACATCTGCGCTGTGACTCCCGGAATCAATACCTCAATGCCCAAACTATCGAGGTCTGCCAATAGATGCCTGTCCCTAGTCAAGCACATAGCCACGGGATACCTGCTCAAAGCATCCGTGACTACGTTGGCCTTCCCTGGATGGTACTGCAAAAATATGTCGAAGTCCTTCATCAGCTCCAACCATCGCCGCTGTCTCATATTGAGCTCCTTCTATGTAAACACATACTTCAAGCTCTTATGGTCTGTGAAGATCTCTACTCTCTCTCCATATATATAGTGTTTCCATAATTTGAGAGCAAAGATAATTGCTGCAAGCTCCAAATCATGGGTAGGGTAGTTCTTCTCATGCGGGCGTAATTGCCTGGAAGCATAGGCAATTACCTTCCCGTGCTGCTGTAGTACACAACCCAAACCCTTCCCTGATGCATCACTGTAAATAAAAAATCCTCCTGCTCCTGATGGTAGTGTCAAGATGGGAGCTGTAGTCAATCTCCTCTTCAGCTCCTCAAATGCTGACTGGCAATCTTCAGTCCAGACGAATTCCACGTCCTTCCTGGTCAGCCTAGTCATCGGCTCTGCTAGTCTGGAGAAGTCCTGAACAAACTTCCGGTAGTAGCCTCCTAATCCAAGGAAGCTCCTGATCTCTGCTACTGAACTCGGGGTAGACCACGATTCAACTACTGAGATCTTCTTCGGGTCCACCGAGACTCCATCTCCTGTAATGACATGCCCAAGAAATTCAACCTTATCAAGGAAGAATTCACACTTCGACAACTTGCCATACAACTTCTCCTTCCTGAGGATCTCCAGAACAATCCTCAAGTGCTACTCATGCTCCTTCGGGGTCTTCGAATATATCAGAATATCATCTATGAAGACTACAACAAACTGATCTAGGTACTGATGAAATACCTTATTCATCAGGTTCATGAACACTGCCGGGGCATTGGTCAACCCAAACGGCATCACCAAGAATGTGAAGGTCGCAGGTTCGAGACCTGCATGGGCCACCACTAAAAACGTGTCACGACCCGCACCCTGATATTCGGACACGAGTACGTGGTTACGCCCAGCCTACGCCGCAGAATCGGCGGTAGAACGCGATCTGGGTCATTTCTAACTATCTAACATCTCAACAATATAATATGGTACCTGTCAATCATCTCAACTCCAAATCGGAGGAGCAATATGGTATCTCACAAATATATCAATCTCAATCACAAAACAAACTAAGGAGGAAAAATAATGCACGAATGGAAATAGCGAAGGAAAGATAGATACAATCCACAAAATAAAATAATAGTACATCTGTGAATCTCCACAAAAGATAGTCTAATACAACATCTAAACAAAACTAGACCTCCTCGGTCACTACTACTATGTCCTCTGACTCTAGGGGAGTGTCCTCTAAAGTCTCACCCTCCTGAGGTCCGTAATGTGTGGGATACAGCTCCTCTAGCCAATCATCTGGAAAAAATATATCCAGTCAGGATTGGAGCGAAGTACATACCTCTGAAAGCAGTTCCAATAACATAATCGAGCATATATAACAAGCAATAGAAAAAAGATACAAGATGCACAAGTAGAAAGAATAAACTGTACAAGTGAACAGGCAATAGGCACAATAAAGCTGAAAAGTAAATGCAAGAATAACTGCAAGTAGAGAACAAGAAATACTAACTATGTGTTTTAGAGTGAGAGTTCGTTATATGATCGGTTTAGGTTGCACATGAGGTATATAGGTAACTCCATTATACGTGAGGTGTATAACATGCACATGAGATCAATAGGGCTTTGATCACATAACCAACTCCTACTCCCCCTCCCCAACCAATACTCATGGATCCAATCACGACACGTTACGTACATGATCACGATAGTCACACTAGCATACAAAATAGTGGATGCACAAGAAGCACATGAAAGTCAATACCCGATGCACACGATGAAATACATGTCATTAGGTACCCGTTGCACACGGTAGGGGATAACACCTTCTGACGGGATCCATATAGTACCAGTTCGTGAAATTACTGTGTCGGGAATCAATGTATACTAATCTAGAACATGCATATATACAACATTATGAATTGAAAACAATCAGAGAAATGTACTCGCCTGAAGTCCTGAGCAAAGTGTGTCTCTCGATGCCCAAGCTGGTGTCTCACAACCTATATATGGTATATTGTATCAATACAAGATTCCATGATGAAAATAAATAAAGTTGAAGAAGTTCTAGGTCAATACGCCATTTCTAAGTCAAACCCATGTATTTCTAGGTTGCAAGAGTCTAATGCTAGTCTCTAAGTCAATACACTATGAAGCTATGCTATACTAGCTAAACTAACACACCACAGTGCAATCAAGAAGCCGTATCTTAAGATACGCGGATTTTCTAATATGAAAATAGGTTTATATATATATATACATAAGTCATATGCAATAATAATATCTCAAAACTATTTAATTATGATACTTTGGCCTTGTGCCAAATGCGTATCGCAATCAACTAGATACCCAATTTCAATACCTTGGGTATCGGTCCGAAACCTTGGTATCTCAAGGTAATCTAAAACTAAACACAAAAGATATAAATAGATACCTTAAACTAGATGCTAACTATACACTAATATCTTAAACTAATTAACCAATACCTTAACTAAATAACTAATTGTTTTCTAACAAGTATACTAAACTAATATATATTACCTATACTAATATACATATCTATCTAATAACATAATCAACTAATACCTATAATACTCACTAACCACTATTATAACTAGTATACATAGTTATATACTAACTACACCATACAAACTACTAACCAACCTCAAAACTTTAACACAATAATACCCAAAATACCTTACCTGATACTGAAACTGTGCATAACACTAATACTGCAAAAATGAATTATGAGCTAACTGATACTGTGTACCTCCTCTGTTGCTGTAGTTGTTTTCTTCGAGTGAAGCATTTGCTTCTAACTATGGAACACACAGTGAAGCATTTGCTTCAATGCCAAGTCCCAGGTGAACTGCTTCACAGTTTCACACAGTGAAACTGCTGTTCTCTTCAGTCTCAACCTACTGAGTTCAGAGGTTATCCCCACTGCAGTTCAGTCTGCTGTCAAGTTGTTGAGCAGTCTTCATGTCTCAAGTTGCTGTGTTCAGTATTCAGCTGTCCTTGCTGTAAGTTCAGTAACACAGCCTCCTTGCTGTGTTCAGTTCTTCAGTCTCCTTGCTGTGCACATGACTCAGTCTTTGCTGAGAACTGCTACTACACCTTGCTGTGTTCCTCTGCAGGTAGCTGTGCTATTGATCCTTGAAGCCACTGTGCAGTAGGATACTGCACAGTCTTCTCATTAGATATGCACTGTTTGCTGGTGATCCCCTCCCTTTCTCTATGCACTGAGTGCAGATGCTGCTGTGTATGAAGACCCTGTCTGATCACCCCCTGTCTAAATGCTCGCTCACTCACACTGATCACACAACACATAACACTCACTACACCTTATGCATATAAACACAGCCAATATGTAGCTATCCCCAAATATATATATATATATATATATATATATATATCATATAAGCCAAATACATATATATATATATATATATATACCTATAGATATTAATACATATAGCTATATACACCAATATATATATACACACACACATATAGATAAAATACAACACACACATGAATATTTATAAGCACATTTAAATACATATAGATCTAGATCTAAACCTAGTTATAAATACTAGTATATAGACACAAAGACACACACATGAATCTATCAAGATACTCTAATATATACATATTGACACCCATAAACATAAAAACTTAAAATACACCATTATATACTCCAATTAAAGTATAGATAGCATATACAAATATATTTACATATGCATGTATAGTACAAAAGCCAAAAACACAAACACATGGGGTGCACCGCACCCGTATCACACTTTTCTATGATACGCTTGCGACACGGCCCCCAACTCACAACCAAACGTATCCCGGAGGACACGTACAAGTCTAATACATAATTTATGATCAATACTTATATAAATTATAGTGTCTACGTGTCCGTGTCATCATATGATATGCACATGGCCCCGTGTCGGAGGAAAACCCCCAAAATCGACCGTTTCGTCAAATCGACGAGATACGGCCCACACGTATCCAATTGTGGACACGAAACAAGCTACAAACAAACAATCTATGGTCAATTAGATCTACCAGATCCATTGACAAGCACTACATGTGCCAAATTCAAAATTCCCCAAAAATTGGCACCAAAATGGACATAACTACCACCGTAGGTCTCCAAATGATTCCAAATCAAATTCTATGGGTAACCTATGCATGTGGGGTGGTTTCTCATGGTAAAAACTCAGATCTATAGCCTATAGGAAGGGGGAAAACTGATTTGTACCTATTGGGAGATGGATTCCCAATGAAAGGTCCCAAATGACAAGTTGCTCCTCTCCTTGTAGATCTTGGCCTCCTCCTCCTTGTTCCTTGCTCCTTGCTTGTAGATCCTTGATGTAGGGGCTTCAATATTGAATTTAGAAGAAGATTTAAAGAGAATTGATGGGGAATTGATGGGGAATTGGAAGGGGGAAAACTAGATCTAGAATTTTGGGGAAGAACTAAAATGAGAGCACTCTCTCTCCTCTCAATTATGGCTGGACAAAAACCCTTCCTCAAGCAATGTACAAAGTCAAAAATACCCCTTGGGGCCTCTCATGAAGAAATAATTAGGGAGGGAAAGTTCTAGTTTAATGGTTCCACTAATTAATCATGTTTTCTAATCTATGGGCCTAATTCATGGGCTCAACTTAGACTAGTCCAAAAGTTTGTTCATGTCCCCTAATTAAATGGTTAAGTCCACTACACAAGTCCAAAATAAGTCTACACTAGCAATAAATAAAATAAATAAATTAGTCATGCACAATTATTAATTATAAAAATCCTAAAATAATTAATACCCATAATAATTACCAAACTACCCTTAGATGGAAATGTGAGGGTGACAACAAATCATTAAGAAAGAAATATCTGTATCAGAAGCAAAACTCAACTTTGCTTTGCTTTGTTCTTTTATACGTGTAAGTTTCTCATTCCACCACTCTTTAGAAAATATCTACAGCCGCACACCTAAACCAATAAGAAGAGAACAACAGCAAGAGTTTTCTTAAACATTAAGTAAATTCCACCGCCCCCTATTCCTATATATAATTAATTACAAAGCAATAACTCCTTCCTCTGATCAGCAACAACTTTGGACGTGCACTTTACTTGGCAAGTATACCTTGCCATAATACTGTTATTTTACCTTTTATATTGGTACATGCATGTTTTATTCTGCTTATATAGATGTATATTTTGTAGATTTATGACCTAATTTTGAGACCACCCAGTATTAAAAAGTATCATTAGGTTCATTAACCATGACATAGTGGTTTACACGGATGTGTGTCTCATATAGATCACGGACGGCGTGACAAGGATGGCCTCCTGTAAGCATGGTCGTGCGTTAAGAATGACTGTTGATAGAAACTTTGTATGCTAGTAGACCTGGCAGTTATTTAGGGTATTAGCATGTGGTGGAGGCAACATGCATAGATCATTGGGACAGGGAGGACAACTCATAAGTGTACGGGACACCCACTTGCTTATGTAGTTATTAATCTTGTTTACCGTGCGCCCCTGGGATGGGGGGCATATGTGGCATATACTAGCCAGTTGTCACGATTGGTGAATTACGTCAGCATATGTCTAACCTACACTTTCTCTTACACTCAAAGTTGTCCTCAAACTGCATTCCTGGTCCTACGTATTTTGGGACTAGGACATGACACGTTTTTGGTGGTGGCCCATGCAGGTCAGAATATATTGTCTTGGTTACGTAACTGTGCCAAACAAGCCTGCATATAGGAAAAGATTTTAAGGATCTCATCCATATTTAACTAAAACCTCATTCATCCTTCCACCTATCCTATATTTTATTTTACGACATCAACCCTTTACTCTTGTTAGCATATATTTTATGCTCCAGGAGATTACCTATTTTTATGCCATAGTTAGGTTCACTCTACGCTGCAGTTATAACAAACTGTTTTTCCATGATCCCTTAGATTTTTTTTCTAAAAATCTGCGTATACCATGACATAGGTAAATAGCCAGTATAAACCTGATGATCCCTGAACCCAGCGTACTAGTTGATCAGGAGGATAAGCGTATTTGTCATTATCTTAGCCATTAAGAAATCAAATTTTTTTTTGCATTAAATACAGAGATATGCTCCGAGCCCTCTGTAGTAGCAGTCTTTGGCGTGGCGTCTGACTCTGTCAATAAACAACAAACTCAGGTTTCTGTGCAAATCATCATCACAACCATCCTCTCGATTATCGTGCGATACTTTTGTCAGATGTCAGGTTTTCTGACAAATCCATCCAAGGAAAACGAAAAGTTTTTCATACGACTTTACGCTGCCAAGTATGCTATACTTCACGCAGACATATTTCGAGCTCAGAATTATGTGCAGATCTTTTACGCATATTATATGCAAATTTTTATGCATAGACCTTTATACAGATAAGTTTTGAACTAATATTTTACGCTGGCGAATTAAAATCTTTACTTTACGCCATGCCCTATGCAGCTAGTTCAGAAATTACGTTTTACGCAGATAACTCTCCAGCGTAATACAAACTCATACCCTGTTTGATTCGTATAATTTGCCTAAACGATTGTATACATTAACTGCAGAAAGATGGATATGCAGAAAGAATGTACTATCACTAGTGACAACTCCTGGAGTCAATGGTCAGACTCAAGGGGGAACTTCAACAAACCCTAGACTTTCCGGATCAGATGGACAGACTCATAATCCAGCTCCATCTGACTTTCCCATTCCACCTAATGGGATCCTTCCAGTCTCATCAATACCGCAGGACGGTCAGGCCCAATTGTTCTAATTCTTCCAGATGATGATGCAGGAACAGAGGCAACAGGCAGCCGAGCAACGGCAAGAATTTCTGGCAGCACTTGAAAGAATGGCTGCTCAGGCTGTTGTACCAGTTCAAGCACTAGCATCAGAACCTCGAGCTAGAGTTGGTTCAGTAAAGGACTTTGTACAAATGAGTCCAAGGACGTACAAAGGTACTGAGAGTCCAGAAGAAACTACCAATTGGATTACTCACACTCGGAAGTTATTAGAAGCATCACAGCTACCTACAGAGCTGTGGATGACGGGTATAAGAACGCTTCTAGATGATAATTCCTATCACTGGTGGGAATCCATAGAGCGCCAACTAGGTACATACCAGACATGGGAGCAATTCCTGGAATGCTTTGAAAGAAAGTTTTTTCCGGACACTGTCAGAGATGCATTATACGATAAATTTCTCCATCTAGAGCAGGGAAACCGAACAGTAGACAAGTATGATGCTGAATTTAGCCGCCTTAGCAAATATGGTATTGCTTTGATACCAGATGACTTAGCCAAAGCTAAGAGGTTTTATCGTGGACTGACTCAGGAACTCCAACACTATACAAGCTCCCAGTCCCGAATCTCTTACACTGAACTACTAACCAAAGCCAGAGTGCAAGAAACTATCAGCAGAGAAAAGGGAGGACAATTGAGAACACAACAAGGACCAGCAAGAATACAGCAAGGACCGGTCAGGACACAACAAGGAGGACCTATCAGACGTCCTTTAGCTCAGCAACAGCAGTACCAACAAAGAGCGAGACCATACCAGATCCCAGAGAAGCCCCTCTGCTATCATTGTGGCAAACATGGACATATCAGAAGAGACTGGCGAGCTCGCCTCGGACAGTGTATGAGATGTGGTTCTGGACAGCATATCTTGAAAGATTGTCCTATGCAACAAGCATCAACACTTCCACCACCAACATAGAGGCTAGCACTTCCAGCACCAAGACCAGTTCAACAGATGGCTAGACCAGGAGCACCTCGACCTCCAGCAGCAGGAGGATTTCAGCAAAGGCCACCGCTACCTACCCAGGAAGATCAGTACTTGAGAGCTAATCAAGGACAGCCACAGAGGAATGGGCAAGCTTTTGTTATAGAAATAGACGACATTGATCAGGAAATTGATGTTATAGCAGGTATCACTATTGCTTTTACCTTTCCTGCTGTGACATTATTTGATACGGGAGCCACTCACTCATTCATATCATCTAGTTTTACTGCCAAACACAATATTACCACTACACCTTTACCTAGTTGTGTTAGAATTCTTACCGGAGGAGGAGTAGTATCTATTAGTAGAATTTGTAGATCGTGTCCTATAGCAATACGTGGCAGAGAGATGAATACCCGACTCTTAGTTCTTCCTATGCCTACTTTTGATATTGTACTTGGGATGGACTGGCTGAGCAAGTACCACGCTTTCTTCTATTGCTTTGGAAGAAGCATTCTTTTTAAGGTACCAGGCCAGCCTGAACTTGAGTTTGCACGAGGATCCACAGAAATTCTTGATGGTATGCAGCTCGCAATGGATGATGTTGTCTATCATTCTATTATTTCAGAATTTTAAGACGTTTTTCCAAAAGATTTACCAGGACTACCCCCAGATAGAGACATAGAATTCTCAATTGAATTAATACCAGAAGCATCACCTATAGCATCATATGTTTATAGACTGGCAAAGAAGGAGATGGATGAATTAAAGACACAATTGAAGGAACTAGAAGAGAAATGTTACATTTGACCAAGTGCATCACCCTGGGGAGAACATGCATAGATCATTGGGACACGGAGGACAACTCATAAGTGTTTATAGACTGGCCGTGCGTTAAGAATGACTGCTGATAGAAACTTTGTATGCTAGTAGACCTGGCAGTTATTTAGGGTATTAGCATGTGGTGGAGGCAACATGCATAGATCATTGGGACAGGGAGGACAACTCATAAGTGTACGGGACACCCACTTTCTTATGTAGTTATTAATCTTGTTTATCGTGCGCCCCTGGGATGGGGGACATATGTGGCATATACTAGCCAGTTGTCACGATTGGTGAATTACGTCAGCATATGTCTAGCCTATACTTTCTCTTACACTCAAAGTTGTCCTCAAACTGCATTCACTTAGATGGTTAGGCGACCCGATGGATATTTATATTTCAGTACTTATTGGCATGCTTCTATGTATCTTGTTATGTCCCTCTGAGGACCTGGTCCCTTTCCAGATATGGATGATCATGAGTTTCCACAAGAGTATGGACCTGGACTGGATGCTACTTACGAGACTGAGGAGCTTCTACCAACAGAGTTTCTGTGATTATGATCTCTGTTTTAGGGATTTTTGTGTCTGCTTTAGTATAGTCGTTTTGTAGTGGATTTGTTTCCACCAGACTATAGACTCTATACACTTTGATATCCAGTTATGTCATTTTTGTTCCCACTGAGTATTTTGTGTTGTGGATGAGATATAGATGGTGTGTGACTTGTTATGAAAGTATATTACCACTGATGGATTGCATATTCATTTACAGCGTACGTAAGTATATGGTTTTCCATATAATGGAATTCATATACATATAGCTGGGCGTATTACGTATTCCTGGTCCTACATATTTTGGGACTGGGGCGTGACAGGCCGAGAAGGCGTAGAAGCTGAGTAGGCATAGAAGCCGAGTGGGCGTAGAAGATAGCTGATCCTCCTCCCCTGACTGAGGCCTTGAGCGAATTCTGGACCGAATAGCCTTAATACATACCAATGCAAATGTGGCCTGAGTTGGCATATTCCAAAGAGATAACATACATCGTGCTCCCATAGCTGAGAATAGCCCGATGGCGTAATGTGCCAAAGTGATGATGTGGATGTTTTAGCCAAAATTACGGCTTTTGGAGATATAATCAAATCTCTTGCATTAAATGCAGAGATCTGCCCCCATCCTGCGCATTAAATGCAGAGGCGTGTCTCGAAGATCTGCCATCATTCTGCGCATTAAATGCAGAGATGTGCCTCGAGCCCTGTACGAAGAGCAACTTTTGGCGTGGCAGTCTGTTTGTCTTCTGTGGAGCGTAAGAAGCTCACGTCTGCCTGTGTAAAACTAGGCAGCGTATTCCAGAGGTGTGTCTCGAAGATTTGCCATCATTCTGTGTATTAAATACAGAGACGTGCCTCGAGGATCTGTCGCCATTCTGCGCATTAAATGCAGAGACGTGCCTCGAGGATCTGTCGCCATTCTGCGCATTAAATGCAGAGACGTGCCTCGAGCCCTGTACGAAGAGCAGCTTTTGACGTGACAGTCTGTTTGTCTTCTGCGGAGCGTAAGAAGCTCATGTCTGCCTGTGTAAAACTAGGCAGCGTACTCCCTTGTATGTGTAAAAGCAACTTACGCCAAGAAAATGACACTAAACGACAGTCTGGGTTGCTGTGCCGCGCCATCATTATAGCTGTCGTCTGGGTAGTCGTGCAGTACTCTTTGTCAGGAGTCAGACGTCAGGTTCACTGCACGATTTGACAGGCTCATTTCGAGGAATACGAAGCGTTCCTCGTACACTTCAATGCTGCATTAAAGCGGATGAGCTTTTATGCCGTAAAGGCGATGTAGCACCCTTTTTATGCTGAAGCAGCCTGGATTATGGAGCGAGTCAGAAAGATGCACCGGCAGACGCTTCAGCTACCAAGCCTTCAGAACCGGAGCCCGCCATATCAGAGACCGGTCCTTCGAGACCAACTTCGGCGGACAAGGGGAAGCAAAAAGAAGTGCGCTTCGATAAACCTTTGAAAAACATTCAAAACAAAGGTTTGGAGAAGCCATACAACTTCGATATCCTGGCCCAATTGGCCAATACACCAGCCAGGCTGTCTATCTTCGAACTGCTCAGGCTCTCTCAAGACACTCGTCAAGCCCTGAGTGAAGCATTAATACAGGCGGATGCATACTTGACCCAGCTCAAGTCCCCTGACGAAGAACCCATGGCATGCCCTCAATGCCACAATGTGATGGAGGTGGTCCCGAATATCACTTTCACTCAAGATGACATGCTGTTAAAGCACAACAAGCATGACAGACCCCTCTATTACACCGGGTACGTTGGTTCCATGGAGGTCGACCGGATTCACATAGATCCGAGATCATCAATCTGTATCATTCCTCATAGTCTGCTCAGACCGCTGAGGATTCCTACCAGCGAATTGGCTTACACCACCACTATGATCGTGGGTTTCAACGCCAGGAAAAGTAAGTCGTTGGGGAAAATTTGCCTGAGGATCCAGATTGGAGACCTCAGATCGGCGGCTACATGTTATGTCATTGATTCAGAGGTGTCCTACAATATTCTGCTGGGTAGACCTTGGATCCACGACCACAACATCATTCCTTCGACTCTGCATCAATGCTTTAAATATGTAGATGCCCAAGGAACAATACAAACGGAGTTTGCTGACCTGAACCCGTTTAAAGGAGTAGAATCCTACTACTCTGATGCCATGTTGTACAATCAAGACTACATGGAGGAGGTATCAGGCGAAGTAGAGAAGGAATCCCACCGGGAGCCAGAAGAACCCTCTATCAAGCAACCTCTGTCAATCAAGGTGAAAGGGCGAACTACTCGTCCAAAAGCCATGGAACCTATGGCCATCCACCTGAACAAAACCTGCTCAGGAAGAGGAGGTGATCCTCTAGTGATCACTTTAAACCAGAAATCTCCACCCTTGGTCATCAACCTTTGGCGCAGTAAACAGCCGATTGATATAAATACAACCGGGAACGTGGTTTCGGATGATAATAAAGATCCTCTTTTCCAGTATATTGACGCTCAAATTCTGAATCAGGAATCCTCTCCCCATGACGATATAGAACCTATAGCATAAAAATTCTTGGAAGCTATAGATTCCTATCATCCGTATATGTGGGAAGTAGCATCATCATCCAATGTCACCATGACATATGGACCACATGAGGATTCTATCTTCATTATCTCGCCTACTTGCAGCAGTCAGCATTCAATAGTCTTCGGCCGCATGGGCAACGAACCGACTGTACAAGAAGATTCTTTTGACGACGATGTTGGTAAAATACAGGTTCACAGATACAGCCCACAAGCTTTGAAGATCATGCAAAGTATGGGTTATGAATTAAAGCTGGAACCAGGTCTCAATTACTCGAAAGGCAGACGAATATTGCTGTACGGTGATCCCTACTGTCAACGAACTCATTTCGGGTTAGGGTATACCACCTCCCTTGCAACTTCTGAGTCAAACGAGGATATCTTTTCCTCTTTTCAGAATGGCTCGTCGTTCTCCGACTCATCTGATGCTCTCGAACGAACATTATTAGTAAATACGGTGGTGGCAGATTCTTTTGAAGCAGACGAACAAGAATCCGAACTGTTTGAGAATGACTCTTGGGCTCAACAAATGAATTCACAATTGGAATTCTGGTTCGAGCAGAGAGAACCTCCCACTGAAGACGAAGTTATCCGGATCGATGTTGGGGATGAGCTTTTGCCAAAACCGATATTTATCAGTAACGATCTTTCCAAAGAAGAAAGGGAAGAAATTATCCAGCTGATAAAAGAATATATCGACGTCTTTGCGTAGAATTATGAGGATATGCCAGGTCTTGATCCAAAGGTGGCTACTCATAAACTCAATATATTGCCCGATTCGAAGCCTGTGAAGCAGCACCAACGCCGGTTCCGCTCGGATATGATGGACGCCATCGAAGCTGAAATCAAGAAGTTGATAGCCTACAGTTTCATCCGGGAAGAACAACATCCCGACTGGGTCGCCAATGTTATCCCAGTCATGAAGAAGAATAGGAAAGTACGTGTCTGCATCGATTACCGAGATCTGAACGCAGCCTGCCCCAAGGATGAGTTTCCTCTTCCCATTACAGACGTCATGATTGACAATACATGCGGTTTTGAATGTATGTCTTTCATGGACGGATTCTCAGGATATAATCAAATCAAGATGCATCCTGAAGACGAGAAGCATACTGCCTTTCGGACACCATTGGGGGTATATTGCTATACGGTCATGCCCTTCGGATTGAAGAATGCCGGGACTATGTACCAACGGGCTATGAGTAACATATTCCATAAGCATTTACGCAAAATAGTGGAATATTTCGTAGATGATGTAGCTTTCAAAAGCCGCCTCAAGGATAATCACATCCAAGACTTGAAGACAGTATTTGAGTTGATGCGCCAACATCAACTCAAAATGAATCCTACAAAGTCCTTTCTGGGTGTATCTAGTGGCAAATTCCTGGAATTTGTCATTACCGCCAAAGGCATTCAAGTGGACCCTGATAAAGTCAAGGCCATATTAGAAATACGACCGCCCCATAATCTGAGGGAACTCAGGAGATTTCAAGATCGTCTGCCTTTTCTCATCTCATGAAGAAAGGTGTATCCTTCGTATAGGACGAAGCCTGTCAGCAAGCGTTTAATGATATCAAACGCTACCTCACTAGTCCGCTAGTTCTGGTGCCTCCCGTTATAGGAAGACCATTCTTGCTGTACGTTTGAGCGATGGATCATTCTCTGGGAGCTCTTCTCGCACAGAAGAACGATATGGGTCATAAACAGGCTATCTACTACCTCAGCAGGATGATGGTCAGAGCCGAACATTGGTATAATCCAGTAGAAAAAGAATGCTTGGCTCTGATGTTCGCTATCCAGAAAATGCGACACTATGTCACAGGCCAAACCATCCACATCATCTCCAGGATCAATCCTCTTCGGGTACTGATGAACAAGCCAAGTGTTCTTAATTTCCGACTCGCGACTTGGGCGATGTCATTAACACCATATGACATGGTGTATGTCCCTCAGAAGTCCATAAAAGGCCAAGCGTTGGCTGATTTCCTAGCTGCTCATCCGATCCCGGAGACCTCCAAACTGTACGAGGACATTCCTGACGAAGTTACAGAATGTAATTCTGCAATGGAACGTGATGCATGGCAACTATTCTTCGATGGTGCCTCCAGGACTGGTCCCAGGGGAAACGTGGTTTCAGGAGTAGGGATTGTCCTGGTCACTCCTGATAAACTCGTCATTTATCGAGCATATTCTCTTAGCGAGCCATGTTCTAATAATGTGGCGGAGTATAACGTTGTACTAAACAGGCTCCAAGTTGCTAAAGAATTGGGCGTCGAATCTCTGGAAGCTTTCGGTGATTCTCTACTGATCGTCAATCAAGTCAGAGGAATATATGAAGTCCGGAATCCAGACCTCATCCCCTATCACCAGGCAACGGTCGAGGTAGCCATGACATTCAAAGGATTCTTCCTGGAACATGTGCCCCGATCTCAGAATCTGGAAGCTGATGCCCTAGCCAGTCTAGATGCAGATCTAGCTATTCCTATAAGAAGGCAGAATTCGGTGATCCTTCTTAACAGAGATTTATTCTGTGTGAAAAATAACTTTCACATAGAAAGCAGCTACGCTGTGAACACCGATGCTCCCAGGAGAGACTGAAGAAGTCCCTTTATAGATTTTGTAGCATACGGAATCTTGCCGGAGGACCCTAAAGAAGCAATATCCGTCAAAAGACGATCATTACGCTTCTATTTTGATGCGTCTTAACAGTGTCTATATCGCCGGACCTACGACGGACTACTATTGAGATGTCTCTCCGATCATGAGGCACAGCGGATTATCCGTGAAGCTCATGACAGCGTATGCGGAGTGCATCAACCCGGTCCTAAGCTACAGGATCGTATCAGGAGAATGGGCTATTACTGGCCTACTATGATCACAGATGCAATAAGGTATGCAAGACACTGCAGAGCCTGTCAGGTCCATGCAGACTTTATACATCGATCTTCTGAACATCTACATCCTACGATTGCATCATGGCCTTTCGAAGCATGGGGTATGGATATCATTGGTCCTATTCACCAGTCTTCTTCCAGAGGTTATCGGTTCATACTGGCCATCACGGATTATTTCTCCAAATGGGCAGAGACGATCCCTCTTGCTGAGGTAAAGGCATCTAATGTGATCAGCTTCATTCAAGCATTATGTCATTTATCGCTTTGGGATACCCCCAAGGATAATCCATGACAATGGGCCTCACTTCATCAGCCAAGCGTTTCAACAATTTTGCGATAAAAATCGGATACAAAATGTGGCCTCTACGGCATATAATTCTGCTGCTAATGGTTTGGCGGAAGCTTTCAACAAAACCATTATCAAACTCCTGAAAAAGTTCGTCTCTTCAAACAAAAGGGATTTGAATGAGAAGCTAGGAGAATGTCTCTGGGCATACCGCACAACGGTACGGGCACCGACAGGTTGTACCCCATTCTCACTGGTTTACGGGAGTGAAGCAGTTCTCCCCATCGAAGTCCAAATTCCGTCACTCAGGATAGCAGTGGCTAATGAGCTGACTCAAGAAAAGAATGACCTGTTAAGGCTTCAAGAGTTAGAAGGATTAGACGAGAAATGCCTCCAAGCTCAACAGTGCATCGCGTTCTACTAGGCACGCATTTCCAGATCTTTTAATCAAAAAGTAAAAGAAAGAGTGTTCAAAGTTGGCGAGCTGGTTTTAGCTGTGAGAAGGCCAATGATTCTTACTCACAAGAGTAAGGATAAATTCCAGCCCAAATGGGAAGGCCCTTATGTGATCGAGACGACGTTCTCAAACGACGCTTACAAGTTAGCCAAGCCTAATGGAGAGTTATTGATGGCTCCTATCAATGGCAAATTCCTGAATTGGTACTATGATTAAACCTCCTTTGCTCAAATGGAGTATGGCGAAGATCTCATTCTGACAAAACTACTTCCAAAATAAAACTAGTTGAATCGTATTCTATCATGTCCATATAACCTCTGAATAGATATGTTTAACTAATTTGGAACTCCAAGACCTATCACGTCCATATTACCTCTGATAGTGTTTTGTGTACAAATTTTAGCTAAAGCATATTCTATCATGTCCATATAACCTCTGAATAGATATGTCCTGCTAAAACTTACCGAGAGTATATCACGTCCATATTACCTCTGATATCACTTTCACCCAAACCTGTCATTTATATTCCAAAATGATGGGTCCACAAAGTCAGATGAAAGCCTCTTTATTATTCCCAGAAAGAGCAAAATTATATTGGAAAGAAAAAAAGTAAATCACTCAGGGGGAGCGGTTAGGTTGCGAAGCTGCCATGCCAGAGCAGCTATTCTCTCATCCCTGGAGTTCAAGACGTCGACGCGAGCACGCTCCAACCTTGCTGCATCATTGTTCAAAGCGGATAGCTCAGACCGAGTATGTACGAAACCCGCGTGGACAATACCCATATGAGTCAGATTCTGCTGGGTGGTCTCCCTCCGATTCTTCAGCACATCTCGAGTTATCGACAAAGAGACAGCCTCCTCCTCCGCTCGAGCGAGTTCATCTCTCAAACTGCGGACCCTTGCTGTCACTTCCTCATATTCGACTTCGCACTGAGTCAGTTGAGGAATGACGTACTCCAGTTCAGCACGCTCTTGATCCATCTCCTGCTGCTGTTCCTGGACGAATTTGTCCAGAGATTACAGTCGCCCAGCAAGCTTTGCAGTCAAGGAGTCAAACCTAGCTTGGACGAGACCGTCGATGCTGCCTCAAGAAAGCTGCAAATATTCGTTAATGGGTTGTTCCAAACCATTAACTATCTGCTCTAGCGCATCAGCTCTTCCAGTGTCACTGAAATATCTAATCTACGCTATAGTAAGGTTGCAGGACATCCTCAGAGTCTCGAAACCTAAATTCTTCTCCAGCACCATTGATATCAGCGTCTTCAGAGTGGCATAGAAAATGGTAGAAAACTGCTCAACCAACTTGGTGAGATTCAAGTGGGTGCTGGGGGTGGCTGCAATATCAGAGAATCCCCCTCCAGGAATGACTGCCGACGACGTTGCCACAGTCGTCGCCTCGACAGGTGGTGCGACGAAAGAAGAGGCACCAACAACGGTTGGAGTGACTGGCATACTCAAAGGAGGCATTGTCGTAATGACAGGCTCCTCCTTCTCTTGAGATATCAGAATATCTTCGACGGGCGAGCCGCACCCGAAAATGTTTCCTCTTCGAAGCCGGGTACCTCCATGTCATCGCCAGGAGCTGAAACAGTGCCAAAAGGCGCATCAACACTGCCCTCCCCGTAGATGTCTTTCCCTGAAAAGAAGAAAAAAGAAAGTTAATATCAACATGATGTTAATTTTCCTAAAAAAGAGGCGTAAAGACGACATTTACCCATGGTTGATAGCATATATGTCGCGTCTACAGCCAGTACAGCTAAATCATTTCTTAATGATGCTAAGCAAGCTGTCATACCTGGAGAAGGTGGTGTGTCAACCGACACTGGCAAATATTCTTCCAGGTCCTCGTCAATTTCCAACCGAGGTTCATCGGCTAAAATCTCGCTGGGTGCACTGACAGACACGGCAGGGGTTTCTCTCGATGCTGATCTAGATAAAGATATCCTTATTCGACTCTGCCCCGAAGGAGATCTCGTACCACTACCTGAAGCGGTAGCAACGATAGCAGCCTCAAGCAGAGATTCTCCGGCACTGCCAGCCGGAACCGTAGAGGTTCCCTCTCTAAAAGGCGAGGAACCTCCAATCAAAGAATCGTCCCTGACAGGGGAAGCAGCAGGCTCACTTATAGGAGCATCGCAGCCGAGAATCCTGAGAGGACGACTAACCGTCTTCTTCTTCTTCTTGCGAGGGAAAGTCTCCTTCGGAGCAGGAGCCCTTCGCTTACCAGAGATGACCAGAGGCCCTGCAGGCAGAGGTATTTTACCCCTCGGTACTGCCAACAAAGGCTCATCTGGATTGACGGCATCATCACCCTCATCGGAGGAAACTGAGAGGATTCCGTATCTTCCCCCAGGCTTAGAAGAGGGCATCCTGAAACTTTCACGCATATTAAAATTGCGATGGAAGGTGTTGGTTGCCACATAGAACTGGGCATACGAGTGGAGGATGCGCAGCTCTGTGGAAAGTAAAATGGTGGGCACAGTAAAAGTTGCTTCAGTGCAACCCATGATGAAGTATCGCCACCCTCTCGCTCCATCAATAAGTCCACCCCTGGACTTGAAGCTGGTGACGGCGTTGCCCACATGCAACTGGTCATACCCAAACTGCCTGGCGAACCAACTAGGCAGGTAGGGTTCCAGGAAGCATTGGTCTTCACTTATGTACAGTAGATGGGAAGGTCTAATGCAGACCAACCAATTAAAAGCCTCAGGAGAAAGAACGGTCTTCCCGTCGCCCATATCCTGAAGTCTGCGCCCCTGTTGATTGAGATGTACAGAGGGGACAGTGTAGAAGATCTTCCAGCTGTGACCAAAATTCAGTACCCGTCGACAGTCTAAAACTGTGGTCACGTTCCAAGAGAAATTCTTGTAATTCAGCAAGAAACTACCCCCCGAACTGCTGCCAGAGCCGTGAGACATCACCCGGGGGTTATAGAGAATTAACCATCCCATCAAATACAGGTAGGGTAATTCTACCCTGGGAAAGCTATCACGCCGAGTTTCATCGGCGAGCAGCCCATCAGTGATGGCCCTCAGGCCAGCTTGTATACGGCACACCATGGCAGGGAGCAAGCCCAATCTTGCCCCGAACACCAGACGGACTGTAGGCCATAGCGTGTTGCGGTGAATGCGGTCCGCAGATGCAATGCCGGGTACCACCAGTCGGCGCAGCCATATAGAAAGGAAGACAGCAAGTTGAGCTTCCTTGGACAGAGGCCTGCGGCAATGCCTCAAATAACTGTAGGCCTTAGTGCCTGCAGGATATTTCCCTATCCCTTCGTCGAGAATCTGATCTGGAGCCCCAGCGTCTTCCATGAGATCGTCGACTATCTGAGCACTAAGCACGCTTAGAAAGCTCAAAGGCTGATCCTTAGTATCCAAGACCTTCTCTGGCTTAGCAGCCCTGGCTCGGTAAAAGAAGAGGTAGGACGCCCATTTATTGGTGTGAGCCAAATCTAAGGGCTCATTGTAAAAGGCGGTGCAAGCAAGGTAGTGGCACATTAGCTCCTGGTACACTGCCACTACCCGAGGGTCTGAATCCCCCAGCTCCCGGTTTGTGGGAACATACTCTTCATATGGAGTATCCTCCATCGGCAGTCTCAAGATCTCTGCCATCTCGTGGAGGGCCAATCCTAACTCCCCCAGTGGAGTGGCGAAAGTCCCGGTGAGCGAGACATATCGCTCCATCAAAGCCAGAAACAGGCTGGGTTGAGAGGTAACCCAATACTGGTGGCCATCACAGCTACGTACAGACCAATGCTCTCCAGCTCGGTCTGAAAATGCTTCAGGGCCCAGTCAGCTAAACGAGCCCATCGAAGATTTTTGGGGGTGATCCACCCACCTGTCCGAGGATTAACCTTAGGGTATACTCCCCCGTGCCCCATGAAATCATTACAAAAAGTCGATATTTGGACTGGCTGGAATGGTGCAGTGTCCTCACTCGGGACAATGCCCGGAAATAACCTCCTAAACGGCATCACAGAGCCAGAAGGACGGCTGACAAATGACCCCTGGTCAGACTCTTTCAGATAAAATATCTTCTCCGGCTGGCCGTGAAGATTGGGAGTCAGTGTCCATGACATCCTCCTGGGATGTGTGGCATGGAAGAATGTCGAGATAGGGTAGTCTCTCAGCATCTTGGGCAGATACAGAACCAAGCCCCCGGCAGGGAAAACCCAGAGTTCTTTCTTGGGCTTCGTCTGGGACTGCTTGTCAATCATGTCCCCGAAGAGAAAAGCCGGCTTTATATACTGTGCCCCGTCTATGGATGTCAGGGGCTCTCCGTTGATCATGCTCAACAGCATTCGCTCGCCTTGAGCCGATATCAGGATTCTCCTTCCTTCAGGATATTGGGGTCCGGAGATAGGAAATGTCACGTGGGACAAATCCTCCAGGTAGTTGGAATGAAGCATCCCGACAGCGGAACCCATCACCTCGGCCAGCGGAGACGCATGCAAGTTAACTGCAAAATGCAAGAAACACACGTCAATTTTTATACTAGGCATTACAATCTTGCAGCATATGCTAAAAGGCAACAGTCTGTGCTTTACGCCAAGACTGTAAAAACTTGATCTTTTACGCTGGAATCTTATTCCAAGGCGTAAAAAATCAAGACTGGCAATATACACAAAAAAATCTAACAGTCTGTGTTTTACGACGGACTGCCAAAGTTTGAGTTATTACGCCAGAATTTTCATCCATAAGCGTAACACTCAAATTTTATAGTATACGCCAAGTTTCGACAGTCTGTGCTTTTACGCCAGAATGCGAAAATATGGAGTTTTTACGCTGACACATTAGAAATGTGGGCATAAAAGATGAAACATCTCTGTGCATCATCTTCCTCGAAGAGGCTATCAGCACAGAAGACGACCTAGCGCGTTCACATACAATGTGTGCGAAGGATTTTTCCCGTTCTTGTCGTCCCAAACGCTTTACCTTTAACGCCCGGTGCAGAGCTCGTCGGTGGGGCACTTCGTTCAGAAAGAAGCTCGCCTTGCCCGACGGAAGTCACTCTCGCTTGGGCAGAAGAGCGAGAAGAAGAAGAGTCAACCTTCTTTCCCTTAGAGGAGGAGATTGGTTTCGGGGCCATTGCTGAAAACTTTGAATGCTCAGAGAGGAAATGAAGGAGAGAACTTGAACAGTCGAAAGCTTTCTTTTGCAAAAGACAGATGAAAAGTTTTTCTCTGAAAGCCTTGGGGTATATATAGAGTTCGGATGGACTCCTCGAATCTCGAACCAAATCCAACATTTAATATTCGGTCATGATTGGGGATTACGTCAGCCTATTACTCAGGGAAGGCGGACAGTCAGCGAATTCGAAAAGTTTTCGTGCAAAGCACATTCGTGGTTCTACGCAAAGGAGCTTTCTACGCTCGACGACTACAAATCTACGATTTTACGCTCACAAGCTATAAGTCTATGGTTTTACGCCCGGATGCTTTTATGCTCGGTAGCTTTTATGCTCGAGAGGCTACAAACCTACGACTTCACGCTCAGCAGCTACAAATCTATGATCTCACGTTCGGTGACTTTTACGCTCGGAGGCAACAGACCCACAACTTCACGCTCGGAAGACTTTCTTTTCAAAGGCTACAAATCTACAGTTTTTATGCCCGGATGCTCTCATGCTCAACAGATTTTACGCTCGAGAGGCTACAAACTTATGATTTTACGCTTATCTCCATTTATAGATCTATGACTTTCCGCATATCTGAGAATATGCAGGCCAGAGTAGGCGTATATCTGAACAATTCTCAAGGTGGTCAATTATAAGAGTTCACACAGAAGATACTCCTTCTTAACCTCAAAATATCCCAAGTACCCGAAGCATACAGGATTCAGCATTGAAAATGACTCTTCTCCTTGGGTCGATTGGAGGTTCATCCAGAATCTAGTATGAATATTTCATCTACAGTTCAAGATGGCGACTCAGTTTTTGACAGCCATTTCTCGCCCTGTTCCAAGGGATTTTTTGAGAAATCATTCTTGAAGATGATGGTCTGAACAAGAATTCTGTTTATCAGAAGTGACAGTTCAGAATTCTACGCAGCTCCCCATTCCTAACAGCAGGACAGTTCGAATACTCGACTTAAATGCTAAGCGGCTTTCTGCGCATCCTTAGTTATGCGTAAAAGACAGGACGGGACCTAGCACTCTTTCTATCAGAGTCAGCGTAAAGTTACCAGACGTGTCGAAGCTACACATATTCAGACTTTATCACAGCAAAATATATGGCAAGATGATCATATGCACAGAAGAAGACGATTTTATTAAAATCATGATTACATATGAGGGAAATCCCGTCTACAAAGGATTTCCTCATCGTCGTCGGAAGGCCACCCCCAGAATCTGTTCTGCCAGGTTCTCGCATTGGTGGAGATCTTCTTCCGTCTTCTTCAGCAGTTAATCGGTTTTCGCGACCGATTAACAAGAAAATGATCAATGGCGGGAGAATACAAAACTGGGCCTGCCTAAATTATGCAGATTCCATCCTCCGTACGCTATGACAGATTGAGTTGAGGTATTTCACCCAACTCAATACTCGAGGACAGAGCTAGTTTCTGCTCTGGACCACGAAAGTGACAGGAGAAAATACAACTTGCAAGCTGTGTGGTTGAATGAGACCCTTCCTCTCTCCTGGACGAACCGCCATACAAAGTTGCTGATTATTCCGAGCAAAAGAAGCTATGATATCCTTCCATGATCCATCGTTGCAGAGGACATTTGCTCGAAGACGCCATCTTTTTTGGCTCCTTACATGCTGGAAGAACATGGTCTTCTCCTTCCTCCAGTCGACCCGACGAACTCCGGCCATCATCTCTGTGTGGTGAAAGGAAATATGGGAAGAACAGGTTAACTCCTCAGCCTTTATATAGGCAAAAGAGATCACACCGAATCCAAACAAATCCCTAACAATCCGCCAAGAAGTCAGCCTTGAAGAACGTGTCAGGCTTGACCGTTTCATGCTTCATTCAAAGCGTTTCAAATTATGAGGAATTTGAAAGCTTTGAAGGGGGTCTTGTAGAAGCATAAAAAATACGTTGGATAGCTATACGCAGCATGTTGATGCTGGGCAGCGTAAAAAGATAACTTCGGAGCCACCAGCGTACAACAGAGCTTTTCTGCTGAGCACAGCGTAAAATATAAGCTCAAGGACTATCCGTGTAATGCAGTATGTCCAGGCTGCTTCAGCGTAAAAAGGGTGCTACATCGCCTTTACGGTGTAAAAGCTCATCCGCTTTAATACAGCATTGAAGTGTACGAGAAACGCTTCGTATTCCTCGAAATAAACCTGTCAAATCGTGCAGTGAACCTGACATCTGACTCCTGACAAAGAGTACTGCACGACTACCCAAACGACGGCTATAATGATGGCGCGGCACAGCAACCTAGACTGTCGTTTAGTGCCATTTTCTTGGCATAAGCTGCTTTTACACATAAAAGGGAGTACGCTGCCTAGTTTTACACAGGCAGACATGAGCTTCATACGCTCCGCAGAAGACAAACAGACTGCCACGTCAAAAGCTGCTCTTCATACAGGGCTCGAGGCACGTCTCTGCATTTAATGTGCAGAATGGTGACAGATCCTCGAGGCATGTCTCTGCATTTAATGCATAGAATGGCCACAGATCCTCGAGACACGTCTCTACATTTAATGCGCAGAATGATGGTAAATCTTCGAGACACACCTCTTGAATACGCTGCCTAGTTTTATACAGGCAGACGTGAGCTTCTTACGCTCCACAGAAGACAAACAGACTGCCACGTCAAAAGTTGCTCTTCGTACAGGGCTCGAGGCACGTCTCTGCATTTAATGCGCAGAATAATGGCAGATCTTCGAGACACGCCTCTGCATTTAATGCACAGGATGGGGGCAGATCTCTGCATTTAATGCAAGAGATTTGATTATATCTCCAAAAGCCATAATTTTGGCTAAAATGTCCACATCATCACTTTGGCACATTACGCCATCGGGCTATTCTCAGCTATGGGAGCACGATGTATGCTATCTCCTTAGAATACGCCAACTCAGGCCGCATTTGCATTGGTGTGTATTAAGGCTATTCGGTCCAGAATTCGCTCAAGGCCTCAGTCAGGGGAGGAGGATCAGCTATCTTCTATGCCCACTCGGCTTCTACACCCACTCGGCTTTTATGCCTACTCGGCTTTTACGCCTACTCGGTCTCTATGCCGGTTTGATAACTCTTTGGCTTCTACGCTGTAACACCCCATTCCGCTCAAGCGGACTACCGTCTCAACGGCAATCGTGCAGCTGTCCCGACCTGCTTTGCCTCGATCAAGAAGCAAAGGATATCCAGACTTGCCCCTACAGGAACCCGGCTTGGACTTTCATAGGCTCGCTCAGACGTATCGCTCTACCGAGGCGAATCATCGCTAAGGTGGGTGGCTATGGTGAACTTGTCTTTGCTTAGCCAGCACACCTAAAATCTGGAATATTCATGCTAGTCGCTAGGTGATTCACCCCCTGCATGCTAATAAATCCAACGCACCTAGCTAAGGGAAAAATCCTAACTCCTATTGCTTATGCTAGAACATGGAAATTGAAATACTGCTTATGTTCAGACCCTCGCATGCTAAGTCCCTTAACGGTTTTAACTCTCGGCTTACCTTCGGGTCCGAGCAACGTGCCTGCTTATGTTCCTTAGAAACGCATGCTAGTCTGCTTGAATGTTGCCATGTTTTCATACAAATCCCGGAAGACTACTACGTAGTCGCTTCGTGCCTGAATGAACCTGCAAGTGTCCGGGACCGTTAGGTCACCCAAGGCAGCCCCGAACCAGGGGAATGCATCAAGACAAGTTACTCACCGAACGTGTAATCGTGTTGCCTAAAATTGGTCAAATAATCGTGTAATCGTGTTGCCTGAAATTGGTCAAATAATCGTGTAATCGTGTTGCCTGAGATTGGTGAAATAAATCGTGTTGCCTGAGATTGGTTTAACCCTGACTTGCATGTCACGGACAACTCAAAAAAGAGGCATAGTTCCACGGACGGACACCGGGGCACTGGGGCCGCTCCGATCCGGATGGAACTTCAAGTGTGGTTCATCGTGTGCAGGCGAGTGGTTTGCAGCATATCGTGTACTCGGTTGCATTCCACTTGGCCTAGGACCACATTATATGTAGTCTATCGTGTGCTGGCGAGATGGTTTGTAACATATCGTATACTTGGTTGCATTCCATCTTGGCCTTGGACTACATATGCAAATCCATCGTGTACGGGCGAGATGGTTCGTAGCGCATCATGTGCTCTCGTTGCGTTCCACTCTCGTCTGGGATTAGTCCTTTATGGCTTTGCCAGCGACTCATGTTTATATAGATAAGTCATCCTCGCTTAGCGGCTATCCGCGTGCGAGTTACTGCATCGCATCAAGTACAACTGAGCACACCAAATACTGTCCCGTTCAATAACTCTCGTGTTGCATGTTGCATATGCTATGCTCCTGAATGCTTATACTTGCCCGTGCTTGAATTAATCATGTTTGCCTTGGACAGGGAAGGAGAAATGGTAAGTTGGTAAGTCTCGCCGTATTTCCTCAAATATTGCACGGCGCACTGCCGACACGTTAGGCTATTCAATGCTTGCATGAAACTGATCCTAAGGCAACTAGAAAGACAACTTAATAGTTATGCACGGAACCTGTATTACGTGTTTGGATTTGTCGAGCGGGCGAGTAGCTTCCCCACCAGTGAATTCAATGTACTGATAATCCACCAGTTTGATATACAGGGTGCGGGAGAACCTCGTACGGTGCGGACGCCTCCTTCGTGCGTGCTAAGGCCAGGAGTTTCCTCTGAAGCCTTGCAACGGTGCGTCCGGGACTGAAGCACATATACAAGACATAAGTTGTGAACATCGCCTGACCATCGCCTGTACAATCATTCCACAGTTGTAGCCACTTGGCACGCTTTTACTGTTTCAGAGAGAGAGGCTTGAGCGACTTGTAATCTCGGCTATACGCTGCCTGTAACACATGTTTCATATCAATAAAGAGATTAATTTACTTGTTTTAATGCTTCCACTATATTTATCAACTCAGAGAACTTGTTACCGAATTGCTATGCGTTTATGACTCTGCTACACTCGGACAATCTGTGCGACTCTGTGGCTTAGAACTCTTATCGCCAGCCAATGAATCACGGCCTTGTACGGGCGTGGATCACGCTCGTGCAGCATCATGCCCGGATGGGTTAAGCGATCGTTCCGCGGGAGCGCTGGCGAGGGTGATTCCCGCCTAGCGGGAACGGCCGATTTGCCTGTGGAAGATCGGGGCGTGGCATGTTGGTATCAGAGCCTGGCTTCTACGCCTTTGGACTTCAATTCGATATCTCTGTTTCGAAAGCTCGTTCGTGGGTTATGTGCACGCTCTCTTTCAATGCCTCGATGGGATGTTCCAACAATAAGTCTAAATACTTTCAAAATACGTTTTGAATGATATGCTTGCTTGTCTGGTTGTATGCTGCGAGTGGCCTTTGAGCCAACCTGTGCGAACCCTTGAGAGTATCGCTAGTAGCTTGTCCGAGATTTCACTAACTCTAAGTTTGGTTGAATGCATCTATTCGAGGGACGCCTTGAACTAGTGCACCATCCAAGACTTAGGAAAAGGTAAAACTCGAGTGCTGAGACTTCGCTATCACTAAGCTGGTTGACGTGTTCACACTAGAAATGCATGTCGAAGGTGCGCACGATCCAGTCTAAGCGGTATGCTGATTTCGAAGCTTGTGCAAGTGAATATCCAAACGAACAAGTAAAATGACTTGTCTAGGATTGCCTCAACCCTAGATTACTGCTTGTCCTTAGTAAGTCTCGAGGACGAGACTTTTTCTAAGTTGGGTAGGATGTAACACCCCGTTCCGCTCAAGCGGACTACCGTCTCAACGGCAATCGTGCAGCTGTTCCGACCTGCTTTGCCTCGATCAAGAAGCAAAGGATATCCAGACTTGCCCCTACAGGAACCCGGCTTGGACTTTCATAGGCTCGCTCAGACGTATCGCTCTACCGAGGCGAATCATCGCTAAGGTGGGTGGCTACGGTGAACTTGTCTTTGCTTAGCCAGCACACCTAAAATCTGGAATATTCATGCTAGTCGCTAGGTGATTCACCCCCTGCATGCTAATAAATCCAACGCACCTAGCTAAGGGAAAAATCCCAACTCCTATTGCTTATGCTAGAACATGGAAATTGAAATACTGCTTATGTTCAGACCCTCGCATGCAAAGTCCCTTAACGGTTTCAACTCTCGGCTTACCTTCGGGTCCGAGCAACGTGCCTGCTTATGTTCCTTAGAAATGCATGCTAGTCTGCTTGAATGTTGCCATGTTTTCATAAAAATCCCGGAAGACTACTACGTAGTCACTTCGTGCCTGAATGAACCTGCAAGTGTCCGGGACCGTTAGGTCACCCAAGGCAGCCCCGAACCAGGGGAATGCATCAAGACAAGTTACTCACCGAACGTGTAATCGTGTTGCCTAAAATTGGTCAAATAATCGTGTAATCGTGTTGCCTGAGATTGGTGAAATAAATCGTGTTGCCTGAGATTGGTTTAACCCTGACTTGCATGTCGCGGACAACTCGGAAACGAGGCATAGTTCCACGGACGGTCACCGGGGCACTGGGGCCGCTCCGATCCGGATGGAACTTCAAGTGTGGTTCATCGTGTGCAGGCGAGTAGTTTGCAGCATATCGTGTACTCGGTTACATTCCACTTGGCCTAGGACCACATCATGTGTAGTCTATCGTGTGCTGGCAAGATGGTTTGCAACATATCGTGTACTTGGTTGCATTTCATCTTGGCCTTGGACTACATATGCAAATACATCGTGTACGGGCGAGATGGTTCGTAGCGCATCGTGTGGTCTCGTTGCGTTCCACTCTCGTCTGGGATTAGTCCTTTATGGCTTTGCCAGCGACTCATATTCATATAGATAAGTCATCCTCGCTTAGCGGCTATCCGCGTGCGAGTTACTGCATTGCATCAAGTACAACTGAGCACACCAAATACTGTCCCGTTCAATAACTCTCGTGTTGCATGTTGCATATGCTATGCTCCTGAATGCTTATACTTGCCCGTGCTTGAATTAATCATATTTGCCTTGGACAGGGAAGGAGAAATGGTAAGTTGGTAAGTCTCGCCGTGTTTCCTCAAACATCGCACGGCGCACTGCCGACACGTTAGGCTATTCAATGCTTGCATGAAACTGATCCTAAGGCAACTAGAAAGACAACTTAATAGTTGTGCACGAAACCTGTATTACGTGTTTGGATTTGTCGAGCGGGCGAGTAGCTTCCCCACCAGTGCATTCAATGTACTGATAATCCACCAGTTTGATATGCAGGGTGTGGGAGAACCTCGTGCGGTGCGGAGGCCTCCTTCGTGCGTGCTAAGGCCAGGAGTTCCCTCTGAAGCCTTGCAACGGTGCGTCCGGGACTGAAGCACATATACAAGACATAAGTTGTGAACATCGCCTGACCATCGCCTGTACAATCATTCCACAGTTGTAGCCACTTGGCACGCTTTTACTGTTTCAGAGAGAGAGGCTTGAGCGACTTGTAATCTCGGCTATACGCTGCCTGTAACACATGTTTCATATCAATAAAGAGATTACTTTACTTGTTTTAATGCTTCCGCTATATTTATCAACTCAGAGAACTTGTTACCGAATCGCTATGCGTTTATGACTCCGCTGCACTCGGACAATCTGTGTGACTCTGTGGCTTAGAACTCTTATCGCCAGCCAATGAATTACGGCCTTGCACGGGCGTGGATCACGCTCGTGCGGCATCACGCCCGGATGGGTTAAGCGATCATTCTGCGGGAGCGCTGGCGAGGGTGATTCCCGCCTAGCGGGAACGGCCGATTTGCCTGCGGGAGATCGGGGCGTGACATACGCCAGGGTGACAGTTATTGGCTTCTACGCCAACCTTTTCTACGCGAGGGATAACTACCTACGTGGCTTTTATGCCGTGATCTCCGCAGCAGTTATATGTGTTATCTCTTAATGGGACACGCATCACACGCTCATTCAAAAGATCATTTATACATGGGTAACGGTTATTGTAACCGTGGTGTAAAAGGTGCTATGCTGTCCACTGCCCGGCTTCTACGCCGACTAGATGGTCACTGTCACCAAAACCCTATAAATAGAGACCTCCATCGATAGAGGTCCACGGTCGAAAAATGGTCAAAAAACGGTCGAGAAAATGGGTGAAGAAAATTAAGATCAAAAGGAGAAGGTCAAGGAACTAAGAGTCGAAGAGTCTTTGGGAGAGAAGAATCCAGAGCTCAGGCAAAGAGTAGTGATCGACGACTTTGGCATCGAGCATCCACCCTCTTTTGCAACCTTCGAAGCTGCTTTCTGTCTTCTACGGCACTTCTTCATCATCGTGTGGTCCAAGGAACAAAGTGATCGACTGCAGATCAGACTCCTATAGCAATATTTACCCAGATTAAAAATTGTACTAGACATCCTCGTATATGATTAATTGTACAATCTTGTTTGTAAACCAAAGAGCGGGTTTCGTATAAACCTCATCCTTATTTCTTTCGTTTATTATCAAACACACATGGCGCTTTTAAAAATTTTGCACGGGCACTGAGGCCTTGCTAGGAATTTTGTCTGCCACGTCACAGACGGGAGACGAATTTTTACGCACAGAGCGCGTTCTAGACTTCTGGATTGGCACTGGGGCCTTGCCAGAAGCTTTGTCTGCCACGTCACAGATGGAAGACAGATTTTTATGCGCAAGGCGTATAGGTTGAGATGTCACAACCTTGTTGATCGGAGAGAGAGAGCCTGCAGGAAGGGTAGAGGATGTCCGGGGCATCCATACTTTATGCAGCTTCCTGTTGTCCTGGACAGAGAGGGGATGAGAGCTACCCCCTGCGCGAAGCATATCTTCGTAAGCAGATTGGTCGAATTGGACGACCAACGTCTTCTTCGTCGATCCGACGGATACAGCATCATGTTGAACAATGGCTTTCTCGTCAGATGAGAAAGAAGTCCCCAGCAGAGTTTTCATCTTGTGTTTGGATATAAAATAAATAAACGGTTTATACGAAGCTCTTTTTGGTTTACAAACTCAGGCTATTAAACTCTCCTGGTATACAAATACTATCAGAGGTATCATGAACATGATAGGTTTTGGAAATTCAACTGGCGAGTCGCCATTTTGTTTGAGATAAAACAAATAGAGGGTTTGTACGAAACCTTTTTGTTTACAAACAAAAAAAGAGTACAATTAATCCTATACGAGGATATTAAGTACAATAAAAAATGATTCTGAGGAAATATTGCTATAGGAGTCTGATTTGCGGTCGATCACTTTGTCCCTTGGACCATACGATGATGAAGAAGTGCTGTAGAAGAAGAAGAAGCTTCAAAGATTGCAGGAGGGATTGAACTCTTGTTGCCCAAATTGTCAATCAACACTCTCTGTATGTATTCTCTCTCTCTCTGATTTCTCACCGTCTTCTCTCCGACCTTGATCTCCTGTGACCGAAGGTCTCTATTTATAGAGCTCAGTCACAGTAACCGTCCAGTAGGTATAGAAGCCAAATTATGAAGAGAGTGGCGCTATTTATGCGGCGGTTATAATAACTGCTACCCATGTCTAAATAATCTCCTAAATTCGCATGTGACGCTTGTCCCATTATGAGGTAAATGCGTATAATCGCTCATCGAAGATCATGGCATGCAAGCCACGTAGGTAACTGCCCCTCGCGTAGAGATGGTTGGCATAAAATCCAAATAACTATCTCGTTGGCGTAAAAGCCAAATAGCTGTCTTATTGGCGTAAAAGCCAAGTAGCTGTCTTGTTGGCGTAAAAACCAAGTAGCTGTTGTGTTGGCGTAAAAGCCAAGTTCTGTGTAAAGCTTGATGATGCATAAATACTAGGTAACTAGCATAAACTAGTCAATTATCCTTCTTGACTGAGGTCTTGAGCATATTCTGGGTCAAATAGCCTTATCACGTACCTTTGCAAATATAGCCTGAGTTGGCGTATTTCGAGAAGATAGCATATAGCGTACTCCTATAGTTGAAAATAGCCTGGATGGCGTAACATGCAAGGATAGTGATGTAAGCGTATTAACCCTAGTTTTAGCTCTCCCAGTCATTAAAAATAGAACAAAATCTCATGCATTAAATGCAGAGATCTGCCCCCATCTCGCGCATTAACTGCAGAGATATGCCTCGAGTTCTGTACGAAGAACAGCTTTTGACGTGGCATCTGTTTTTGTCTCATCTTGAGCGAAAAGGCTCATTTCTGCATGTGTAAAATAGGCAGCGTATTCCTTGAGTGCATAAAAATGACTTGTATCAAGGATATGCCACTAAACGACAACCTGGGCCTCTGTGCAAAATCATCATTACAACCGTCCTCTCGATCGTCGTGCAGTACTCTTTGTCAGGAGTCAGGTTCACTATTCTGTCTGATAGGTTTATTTGAGGAATACGAAGAGTTCCTCATACAACTTCACGCTGCCTTAAAAGCAGACATAGTTTACGCCGGAGGGAGGTGTAGCAACCTTTTACGCCAAAACAGCCTTGAAGTGCTGCTTTACGCGGGCAGCTCTGAAGTCATATTTTATGCCACACAGCGCTGAAGCTTCTGTTTACGCGTGCTTCATGTATGTTGGGGATTTTTACGCGTATAATTCTCCAGCGTATTTTTCATGCTTCTACATGAGCGACGTCGAACAGTTGAACTCCTACCGCCTCAACCTTCAGATCCTCAGAAAGACGGGATACCCTTATAAGATGCTCAACTTCTCGGTATGGGTAATCCAGTTTGTGGTCTCTTCTGGGCTTTCAGTGCCTTTATACGGCTTGGGACCCATCTGTACAAAGTCCTTGACTGAACCAACTCGAGCTCGCGGTACTGGAACTAGTTCCTAGGCTGGTACAGGTGCTAGTGTAGCCATTCTCTCAAGTGCTGCCAGAAATTCTTGCCTCTGCTCCGTCGCTTGCTGCCTCTGCTCTACAGCTAGTGCGGCTGCCTGCTGTCTCTGTTCCTGCATCATCATTTGGAAGAATTGGTACAGCTATGTCTGGCCCTCCTGTGGTGTCGATAAAGCTGGAAAAGTCCCATTAGGTGAAGCAGAAAGATCAGATGGAACTGGATTGTGAGTCTGTCCATCCGGCCCCAGAAGTCTAGGAGTCGTTGCGGCCTCTCCTCGAGTTTGGCCGATGACTCCTGAAGGTGTGTCACCTCCAGTGGCTGTATATCCACTACGCAAATCTATCTCTCTGTAAGAGGTGGACGAAAGATTAGAAGGAGTACAGGAATCAAACAACATGCAAGTATTTTAAATAGGAAGTTGAAAGGGAAGATGAGTTTTAGTCAAGCGTGGATGAGACCTTATACTCTATACCTATATACAAGCTTGTTCGGTACAGTAATGTAACCGAGAAAATATATTCATTGACCTGCATGGGCCACCACTAAAAATATGTCATACCCCAGTCCCAAAATACGTAGGACTAGGAATGCACAATATGCTAGTCGTAAGTATACGATAACTCCAATGTGTTGAAAGATCCTAATACATACGTACGCTGTACATGAATATCAAATCCACAAGTGGTAATATACTGTCAACACAAGTCACACGCAATCTATATCTCATCCACAGCATAAATAAAGAAATAGGAAATAAATAATTGAATCTTAAATATGAAGTATCAAAGAATGATAGTCGGGTGGAAACAAATCCCCTGCCAATCGACTATACTAAAAACTAAATGAGAGAAGAGATCAAACTCTAATATAAGATAAATGTCAATAAAGGAAATAGCAACTTGAATATCCATCAGCTGCGATGAATCATGGGTACTCTGAAGGTAAGACCTCCTCAGTCTGGTATGAAGCATCAGGTCCGGGTTCGTACTCCTGTGGATAATCTTGTCCGTCTATACCTGGAAAGGGACCAGGTCCTCAGAGGGACGTAACAAGATACATAGAAGCATGCCAATAAAGTACTGAAAATAAATATCCAAAAAGGGTCGTTTAACCGCCTATGTGAATGCACTTTGAGAAAACCTTTCCAACACATAGGCTATCTGTCCAAAATAGGATTGGCATGATTATCTTGGAGAATCAGGGGCCTACAAAGCATAACATCTTTTGAACGTCAGAGGCCGCCTGTAGATAATAATATAGGGGTCATCATGATCGTGCATCTCCGGCGAAGCGTACGGGTTACACAAGGAAAGTGCAAAGGAGCCCAAACGCCTTACTTGTTGTCCTTTATACCCCATGCTCTAAGCATGTCATATCCATGAAACGATGATACCTCTAATAACTTTCAAGGCTTCTAATAATACAAATTCTATCAACAGTTATCCCTATCCGTCGCACGTCCCATACGTACCAGTGGCCAGCCGAATACGCAAGTTCGTGTCCTACATGAGACTCACAATCGTGTAATAACTGTGTCATGGCCAATGAAACATAAGAATGCCTCATGATAATGGGGTGGTCTCATAAACTAGGTCAACATGCATAATAAATAATAAAACAAAATACGACGCCACCGTCGTTGCACCCACGTTATTCTTGGATGCACAGTTTATATAGCAGTTAAAATATATGAACTAAATAACAAAAATAAATGAATGCACCATATGGAATATAAATTATAGTACAATGACAAGGTATACTTATCTGGCAAACAATTTGTGTAGTGTAAGCGTCCAGACGTCAAGCACACAAGATCAGAAACTATAACCTCCGAATAAACATCTCTGGATGCTGAAATAAACATCACCAATATTTCCGGAATTATCGAGATAGCTAGAAAACACTACCTTTTCGTCCAATTTGGACACAGGGGCAAAACGGTAATTTTGGGTCAAAACGAGTCCACATGGGGCCACTTTATACCAAAATATGTGCCAGAGTTAAAGGTCTCTAAATAGGATAAATTATAGGTTAAACAAATTCTAAATGTCAATACAAACTCAACGGTATGTCCAATTTTGGATTCGTGAGCCGTACACAAATTCGCCCTTAAAGTCAACCGTAGGGCCCGAAAATATGCGGCTTGGTCAACTATCTCGGAATCGCGTAAAACTTGGGCCACAGGACCAGCGTGATACTATGAATCCAATGGCGCAAGTTTCGTCGCATTCCGACGAGCGTACACAAAATAGTGTAGTATTTTACAAAAGTCGCGATACGGGACCTGTTTACGGATACGGGTTGATTCCGACGTGCACACATGTCCAAATCAGTTTTTGCGAAAGCCCACACGTCAGGACATACGCACCTTTTAGTGCGATTGGTACTCGATGAGGCGGTCCCATTTGGTGGGGCGCGCTCCGTATCGCAAATTCTAATATTTTAAAAATATTTTTTTCTCAGTTTTCAACCTAATTTATCTCTTATTCTAACACAAAATAAAATAAACTAATTAACAGGAAATGATCTTGGTTATATAGACTTTATATAGTAAAAAGTAGATTTTAATTTGGAGGTTTATGGTGGAAGGTATCAGTCTCTAAACATAGGTCATTGAAATAGTTCATAACAGTTTAAAATATATAGTTTTTTCTCAATTTGGCTTCGATTTCTACCTAGTGTTTATCGCTGTTCGATTGAAACTAATTAACAGGGTTTAGAGGGGATAGGTTGTGATCATAACGGTGAAGACGGATCCAAAATCGGTCGAGAGACGATACGGGAAATGACGCATGAAATATGGGTCGTTGTTGCATGTGGTGTTGCGGTTGACCGCGCGGGCGTGGCCTGCCGGCGTTCTCCGGTGGCGATACGAAGGTCCAGGCGTCTCTCTGGCAACGCGGGGTTGGGGGTATGGATGTCAGATGATTAGTTTAGGGTTAGGGTTTCGAATAAATGGGTATATATATAGGCGGAGCGGGGGTTGGAGATGAGAAGGGGGGTCGCGGGTCGCCTGGCCGCTGGCGGGTTGGGTTAGCAGCTGCTGCGGGTTAGCTTAGGGCTTAGGCTTAAGGAGTTAAGGATTATGCTTAAGGTTTAGGATTTAGTTAAGGGCTTTAATGATTTTCTAATTAACTAAAAAATAATATAATTAAATTCAATGATTAATTAAATAAATATAATATTTAAATTTGGAGGTTTTACAATGATCAACACTCACAAGGAATAAGGCATACACAAGGAGGGTATGATCACATATCTACACTAAATACTTTCCACCCCGACTGGTATAATAGATCCAACCATGGTATGCTATGGCACGGGGTTCTCTAGGAAGGTAGCAAATCTTCCCGAGAATCAGTGTCTGTATATGCACAAGATAATCAATAAAACAAGACTTACACAAGATACACCATATACAAGGAATAATATCTCATGACGAGATCCGGATATACCAATTTGTGTAATCATCGTGTCAAGAAACATGGATATCTACACTAGATATAATAAACATAGAGGATATCATAAATGAGAAACTATCAGAGAATGTGCTCGCCTGAAGTCCAATGAATAGTCTCACAGATGTCTGATACGGTGCCTCGAAGACCTAGATATGGAATATAATATCAATACAAGGTTTCAGAAAGAGAATAAGTTAAACTAGTCAATTTCTAGGTCAACAAGCCATCTTTAAGTCAAAAGTCAAACTAAGTCAACTTTAAGTCAAACTATGGTCAACTATGGTCAAACTATGGTCAATTATGTCAAACTACCTATTTTTAGGTTGCATGAGTCTATCTCAAGGATATTGGGTTCAAACACTAGAGACTATGTCATAAAAGCTATATCTTAGGATACTAGGATACCGTATCTCAGGATACGTAAAACAATAGGTAAAGCATCACATATACATATCAAACAAATATTAATTATATAAAATCCTAATTACAAACATTAAATGAATATCTTGGTTTTGAACCAACTTGGTATCACAACACTAAACCCAATACCTTGGGTATCCCCAAATACCTTGATACTTACCTTGGTATTTCAAGGTAATATCCAATACCTTGCTTATACTAACTACCCATAAATAATATATACTAACAACTTAAATATTATAAATATAGTATACTAAAACACAATTAGCAATTAGGAATATATATACGTATATTTTAATACCATATACACATATATATCTATATAATATAAACTATAACTATATATAAATATAGCCGCAGAAACATCGCTAAAAGTTGTTGACCGCCGTCGCAATTGCTACTGCTACTGTGGCGGGAACTGTCATGCCCCAGTCCCAAATACGTAGGACTAGGAACACGTAAGCATGCCAGCCGCATGGATATGGCAACTCCAATATATGGAAACCATAACCCATACATACGCTGTAATATGAATATAAACTCACATGTGGTATATATAATGTCACAAGTCACAGATATGCTAATCTCATCCACACAACAAGTCATAGAAAAGAAATACTAAACTAGAATAAGGAGTCTGAAATATCTAAAATAATAGTCGGGTGGAGACAAATCCACTACACATGACTATATCCAAAACTAAAATGAGAGAGGAGTATAAAGTCTCCAATGTAAAATAATGTGAAGACAGAAGTGCATCAGCTAAAAGAATCCATCGCCAGATAATCAACGATGCTCAGAAGGTAAGACCTCCTCGACAGAAAATAATGCGTCAGGTCCAGGCCCGTACTCCTGCAAATACTCAAGAGCAGATACACCTGGCAGAGGACCAGGTCCTCAGAGGGACGTAACAAGATACAGAAAATACGAGCCAATTTGAATACAGTAAACATGCATATGGTTTGAAAATAGATAAGTACGCTGTACAAGACAATCTATATGAATGCAAATGAGGACAACTTTTCGACGTATGGGCAAGGGTAGGCTACTCGATCTAATCCTCACAATCTCACGCTCGTCTAGAATATCAGAAATTGACATACCTCTGGGGTAGAGACCAGCGCGACTCTACATAAATCGACATACCTCTGGGGTAGCGACCAGCGCGACACACGCCCGTAGTATGAACTATATACTACGGTTTACCAGAGTGGTTAAAAGCCTATACGCCTAATGATTGTCCTCCCATGATACTAGGTGCCATGTGTGTGTCAACATATCTAATACATAGTAATGACTCGAGAAAAACTACACATGCAAGAACTATACAGAAATGAAATAAATAAAAAGAAATATAAATAGCATGCAAAGTACTATAAACAATTTGGCAAGGTATCTTGCCTGGGGTCCTGTTGCTGGTATGAATCAGAGTCCAAGTCACAGTCCAAATAGCCTATGTATTACAAATTTATCACGTCAAAAGATAATTTATTTTAATTTATTTAATTCTGGAATAATTACTCTAAAATCCTATTTTAATCTTATTATTCTGATTTTTATGTTAATTCCTAAATTTTGTCCAAAGAAACTAAATTTTATCAACTCGAGACTCATGGCACGCAAATCGAGGCGATCTGTTGACCAAAAATTCAACCGACACAAACTCAACTTTCATGCATTATTTCCTATAGATTTTAGCGTCAAAAACATGATGGAATTTATAGCTCATCCGAATTCAAATTCGTTTGGGAATTATGGCACATACAAATTTTGTATTGTGCACCGATGGTTAAATTCTAACCTAGAAGTTCTATAGAATTAACAGTATATAAATACTTCGAATTAAATTCTAGGAAAAATATATGTCGATGATCTCGACATTAGCTTTCCGAAACTTTAAACGGTTCATGATTCTGATTCCGGGTTCTCCCAAAATTACGAAAACATCGAAATACATCTATTTTCGGACATGCTGTGCTCTACGAATTTTTCAAAATTTAATACTAATAATTTAGAAAAACAATTTATATAATCAGAAATCTAACCTCATTATCGTTCTAACAAAAAAAAACTACGCCTCGTTTGGAGTCCGAAGCTATGCGCAATGGCTTCTGGAAGATGAAGGAACCCTAGATGATAATTCTCCAAAAATCGGCTGAAGAAAAAAACCCTAGAAATTAATATCTAAACTATTATATATATATATATATATATATAGGAGAGAGAAAGTGCAGCCGCGGCTCACAGCGCGCCACGTGGCAGCAATCCAGGGCTGCCCGCTCAGATCGGACGGTCAGGCACTGACGCGGCTCGGCTAAGCTGAGTCCGAGTCGAACTCTGACTCGGCTCGGCTCGGCTCGCACCCACTCAGCGGTCACTGACAGGCGGGTCCGACACTGTTCACTACTGGAGGCTGACAGGTGGGCCCCTTGTTTGCTGACTGGGCAGAATTAATTACTTTTTGGATTTTTTTTTTCAGAAATTAGTTTTTAATTCAGTTTTTCATAATTAACTCAAAATAAATGCTAAAAATAATCGAAAAATTCCCAAAAAATTCTAGAAAATATATTTTATTATTTAGAACCTAAAATAAAATTTTGGAATATTTTTAATTAAGTTTGAACATAAAATAAATTCTTTAAAGTTCTCAAAAATTAGTGTTACTAGTTTTTAATTAACTAAAATTTATGGAAAAAACCCAATAATCTAAAATAGCCTAAAAATAATTCTAAATAAATATTTATATAAGTAAATATACTAAAAAAATTTATTTTCTAATTAACTAAGAGAATACTCTAAATAAATTCAACATCTATAATAAATATAATAATATAAAATATACACAAATACCTATTTTGGGTGAGGGAGTTTACAGGAACTGTTGCTAATGCGACGATTTTCCTGCTGCAGTTGTTGTTGCTGAGTTATTGTTGTTGCTGTTGCTGAGCTGTTGTTGCTTTTGCTGCTGCTGTCGTAATTGTTGTTGCGGCTGCTGTCGCTAAATCTGCTGCTGCTGCTGTATGCTAATGCTGCTGCTGTTTGGTGACGCTTGAACCGTCGCCATAGCCGATGTCGCCTCTCCCATCTCTTATATATAACACAATATATAATATATATATATATAACACAATATATAATTACTATTATATATAACTTATAACTATATAAAATATATGTAAACATACACATACCTCCACAAACATAGACATGTACATAATAACTATTATGACATAACATACATATATATAGTAATATATATACGTACATGTATATATAATCATACACAATATAAATACATATAACATATAAGTATGTATATAACAACATATATATATATATATATATATATATATATATATATATATATATATATATATATATATATATATATATATATACACACAACAATATTAAATAGCTCTTACATATGTAGAAGAATAGCTACATAAAAATATATACACATAGATATAATAGATACATAGATCTAAGACACATTAATACATAAATATATATACACCATAATATACATACATACATATTTATAATTACACATTACCATGTTCAAGAACAAAAGAGAAATAGATCTAGAAGAAATTGCACAAATACATTGAGCGTATCACCCACATATCCCACTAGATCTAGGATACGCTTGCGACACGAATCCACCACACATCCAAACGTACCCCGAAGGACACGAAGAAGTCTAACATATTATTTATGAACAATATGAAGAGTCAAACACAAATCTACGTGTCTGTGTCAAAATATGACATATTCAAAGTCCCGTGTCGGAGAAAAAATCTCCAAATCAACACGTATCACCAAATTGTTGGGATACGACCTACACGTATCCAATTGTGGATACGACACTAGTTTCAAACACACAAGCACATGCCAAATTGGTCTATAGAACCAATTGACACACAAAACAATTGTCAATCTCGAAATTCTCCCAAAATTGACACAAAAAATACCGTAACTTTCTCAATAGGTCTCCTATGAACACAAAACCAAATCCTATGGGTAGCCTATGCATATGGGTTAATTTCTCATAGTTAAATCTCAGATTTAGAACCTAAATTAAGGGAAAAAACTAAATTATACCTATTGGGAGATGGATTCCCAATGAAACCTCAAAATATGATAAAATTGACCTCCAACTTGTAGATCCTTGCTCCTCTTTGTAGATCCTTACTTCATCCTTCTAGATCCTTGATCTACTAGTCTCCAATGGTGATTTGGAAAGTAATTAGGATGAAATTTGGTAGGAAAAATGATGTGGAATGAAGGAATTTGGTTGAAAAAAATTCTAGATCAAGTTTTCAAATAAAAAAAGGAGAGAGAAACTTTCTCCCTCTTCTTTAATAGGTCGGCCCCCTCTACCCCTTCCTCAAGCTACTATGTAATGTCCATTATACCCCTTGAGGCCTCTCATGAAGAAATAATTAAGGAGGAAAGCTTCTAGTCTAATGGTTTAATTAATTTAATCAACCTCCTAAATAATGGGCTTTCTAAATGGGCTAAAATCTTACAATTAATACATGTTGGTCCATGAGTCTAAACTAAACTAGTTAGGCTCCACTAACACAAGTCTAAAATAAATAACTAACATCTAACAATAATTACATAATACAAAAAATAATTATTTATCAAGCATAATATTTAATTAATTATAAAATTACTAAAATATTATTTCCTAGAAAATGTGGTAGTGACAGTTATTGGCCACTATCGTTGTAATAATTTGAGTCAACGCATCGAGCCACTTTTGTTGCATAATGAACTGAGACTTATATTGCCAATGTTGGGCTTCGGTTTGCTTTCACTACACTTCTATCAGGTTCATCATCCTTTCCATCGGATCGGTCGAGGTCGATGCCTTAGATTTATTCGAGTTATTTTCCTTCATCATTGATCTACAAAAGAAAGTAACTTTCATTAGTATCATAAAATATTATGGACTTACTATATGGACATTGGTTTTCTATAAATTTAAAATCGAGGTTTTAAATCAAGAAAACTAGAGTCTTTCTTAAAACTTTCAAAAAAAAAAAAACTAAAGAAGTAAAATTGTGCTCTGATGCCATTATGTCACGTCTCGATCCCGAAGGATCGTAAAGTATAACATCTGTATCCTGGAATTCTAGCTTAAATATTGTTATTGGGTTAATTTGTGGCTATTGATTTTTTTTTACAATTTTTGGTTAATTAAAACTAGTAACACTAATTTTCTAAGGCTTTTAAGATTTATTTTAGTGTCAAACATAATTAAAAAAATTTAAACTTTTATTTTAGGTTCTAAATAATCAAATATATTTTCTAAACTTTTCTAGATTTTTTTTGAGTATTTTAGTATTTATTGGGAGTTATTTAGGCTAATAACTAATTTTCTAGGACTTCTAGAATTTATTGTGCAAGCCAAGAAACATAGAATAGACCTAAGTAATTTTTTAGGTTTATAATATTATTATATATTTCCTGGATTTTTTTTAGGATTTTTGGAAAAAATTTAGTATTTATTTTTAGTTAAATAGGTAAAACTAATTTTTAGAGCTTCTCCTAATTATATTAGAAAATCTATGAACAAAAAACTATCCCAAGTATTTTTTTTTTTAGGATTTGTGAGTTCAAAATATATTTTCCGTAATTTTTTCAGATTTTTATGATTATTTTTAATATTTATTTTGAGTTATTTAGATTTAAAACGACTTAAATAATGTTTTGATAAAGATAAATCAAAAACAAATAATATAAACAAACCATCCAACCATATTCTGACACGTGTCCAGCCATCACTTTTCTTTCAACCACATATTATATATATATATATATATATATATATATATATATATATATATATATATATATATATATAACCTTAATTAGCCGATTAATTTTAGAGAGAGAGAGAAGGGGTTGGGGATTGTCATCTAGGGTTCTTCGATCTTCCAAAATCTATTGCGGATAGCTCCGGACTCCAAACTTATTCTAGTTTCTTGTGTTAGAACTGTATTGAGGTTAGTTTTCAGAATTTATAGTTTGTTTCACGAAATTCATAATATTAAATTCTGGAAAATTTGTAGAGCACAATATGTCCAAAAATAGATTTGTTTCGGTGTTTTCGCGATTTTGGGAGAACCAGGAATCAGAATCATGAACCGTTTGAAGTTTCGGAAAGCTAATGTAGAGATCATTGACATATATTGTTTTTAGAATTTAATTCAAAATATTTCTATATTTTTAATTTTGTAGAACTTCTAGGTTAGCAATCAACCACCGTTGCACAATACAATTTTGTATGTGCAATAGTTTTCAAACAAATTTGAATCCGGATGAGCCATAAATTCTAGCATATTTGTGAAACTAAAATCTACAGAAAATCATGCAAGAAAGTTAAGATTGTATCGGTTGACTTTTTGGTTAATAGATCGCCTCGATTTGTGTGCCATGAGTCTCGAGTTGATAAATTTGGTTTCTTTGGACAAAATTTATAGTTTGTGGGTTCAAAATATATTGCCTCGATTTGTGTACCATGATCCATGAGTCTCGAGTAGAAAATCTATGAACATAAAATTGCCCCAAGTATTTTTTTCTAGGGTTTGTGGGTTCAAAATATATTTTCTTTAACTTTTTCATATTTTTATGATTATTTCTAATATTTATTTTGAGTTATTTAGATTTAAAATGACTTAAATAATATTTTGATAAAGGAAAATCAAAAACAAATAATATAAACCAACCACCCAACCATATTCTTACACGTGTCCAGCCTATCCCTTTTCTTTCAACCACATACGTGTCAGTGTCCAGCCTATCCCTTTTCTTTCAACCACATACCAATATATATATATATATATATATATATATATATATATATATATATATATATATATATATATATATATATAATAACCTTAATTAGCCGATTAATTTTAGAGAGAGAGAGAAGGGGTTGGGGGATTGTTGTCACTACCGTATTTTCTAGAAAAGTATATTTTGGTTATTTTATAATTAATTGAATATTGTGCATGTTAAATATTTATTTATTATTAGCATGATAGATTTATTTTTTGGACTTGTGTTAGTTGACCTAATTAGTTAGTTTAGACTCATGGACCAACATGTATTAATTGTTAGAATTGAGCCCAACTAGAAAGCTCATTAATTAGGAGGATGATTAAATTAATTAAACCATTAGACTAGAAGCTTCCCTCCTTAATTAATTTCTTCATGAGAGACCCCAAGGGGTATTTTAGACTTTACATAGTAGCTTGAGGGAGGGGGCAAGTGAGGCCTATATAAAGGGGATGAAAATTTTCTCTCTCTTCATTTTTTTTATTCCAAATCTAGATCTAGAATTTTTCTCAACTAAATTTCATCAAATCTCTACCAAAATTCCACCCAATTACTTCTCAAATCACCATTGGAGACTAGAAGAGCAAGGATCTATAAGGAGGAAGCAAGGATCTACAAAGAGGAGCAAGGATCTACAAGTTGGAAGCTAATTTTACCAATTTTGGAGGTTTTATTGGAAATTCATCTCCCAATAGGTATAATTCAATTTTTTCCCCTTAAAATAGCTTCTAAATCTGAGATTTAATCATGAATAATCAACCCATATGTATGTACTACCCATAGGATTTAGTTTTGTGTTCATAGGAGACCTATGGAGAAAGTTATGGTATTTTTTGTGTCAATTTTGGGGGAATTCCGAAAATGACTTTTGTTGTGTGTGTCAATTGATCCTATAGATCAATTTGGCATATGTTTATGTGTTTGGGGCTAGTGTTGTGTCCACAATTGGGTACGTGTAGGTCGTATCCCAACAATTTAGTGATACGTGTTGTTTTGGGGATTTTCCCTCCGACACGAAATTTTGTACATGTCATATTTTGACACGGACACATAGATCTACATTTGACACTTTGTTTTGTTCATAAATATTATATATGATTTGTTTGTGTCCTTCGGGGTACAATTGGATGTGTGGTGGACTCGTGTCGCATGTGTATCCTAGATCTAGTGGGATACGGTGTGATACTCTACAATTGTTGTGTGTTTATGTGTAGATCTAATTAATTGTGCTTTAATTCTTGAATTATAATTGTGTATGTATCTATATATATTATATATATATTATGTATATTTATTATAGTATTTATTGTATCATAGATCTATGTATTATATGTATTAATAGAATATATATTATGTAGCTTTCTTCTACATGCATTAATATATATGTTATAATATATGTTAGGGATATAAATATATGTATATATTTTATATAATATATGTGTATGTTTAATTAAGTAATTAGATTATTTATAGTTATTATATGATTATATATATATATATATATATATATATATATATATATATATATATATATATATATATATAAGTGGTAGCATATGTATATATAATATAGTAGATATATTCATATATGGTTATATATATAGTTATATTATATATTGTTATGTATTTATATTATTGTATGATTATATATATGTATACATATATGTATAGTTATATATACATATTACTATGTGTGTGTGTGTATGTTACTATGTGGTATTTTATACAATTTACTATGTATAAGTGTATGTATAATTATATATAGTTTTATATGTATATTGTATAAATATATATTATGGGTTATATATATGTATTTAAATATATATTGTATAAATATATATGGTGGGTTATATATATGTATTTATATATATATATATATATATATGGTAATTAATATATATATAAATATGTTCCTAATTGCTATTTGTATTATAGTATACTATATATGTATATATTTAGTTGTAGCATATAAATTTATTAGAATAGTTAGTATATTTTAGTTATCAATTGTTATGAGTATCTTTTATATATTATATATTTGTAGGTATGTATGTATGTATGTATATATGTATTAATAGTTAGTGTGTAGTTGGTAGTTAGTATTTTTCTATTAGTACATACTAGAGTTATATTGGATTGATATATGTAATTATTGTTGGGTAGTTAGTATATATATGAGATTTTGGCAATTACCTTGAGATACCAAGGTAAGTATCAAGATATACCAAGGTATGAGTAGTAGGTATTGGCATAAGTAATAGGATAGTTGTAAACTAATTATGGGTTGGTATTAAGGTGACTAAAATAAGGTATATAGTGTTATATAAATATTAAATGCATAGTAGTTTATAATTATTGTTGGGTAGTTAGTATAAATAAGGTTTTGAATTTACCTTGAGATGCCAAGGTAAGTATCAAGGTATTGGAGGATAACCAAGGTATTGGGTTTGGGTATCAAGATAGAGGTTTAGTATTGCGATACCAAGTTGGTTCGAAACCAAGGTATCCATTTAGCATTTGTAATTAGGATTGTATATATATATAATATTATTTGATATGTACATATGTGTTATATTTATCCCTTGTTTGCGTATCCTGAGATACGGTATCTTAGTATCCTAAGATGTAGCTTGTATGGCCTAGATTCATAGTGTGTGAGCCCAATATCTTTGAGTTAGACTCATGCAACCTAGAAATAGGTAGTTGACCATAATTTGACTATAGTTGACCATAGTTGACTTAGAGTTGACCTAGTTTGACTTTTGACTTAGAAATAGTTTTATGACCTAGAAATTGACTAGTTTAATTTATTTCTCTTTCCCAAAACTTGTATTAATGCAATATTTCATATATAGGTCTATGACACCAGTTCGGACATCATTTTTTATCATTTGCTCTGGACCACAGGCGAGTACATTCTCTGATAGTTTCTATTATTTGATTACCACTATAATTCAAGTATTTAGAAATGTTACTTATGATTCTTGACACGATGGTACACGGATTGGTATTGTTATTGGATCGTCAGTCATGGGATGTTACCTTGATTATGGAGATGGTATCGGATACTGTCCTTATTAGTATTGGATAACATTGAATATTGTAGATTAAACATTGGATACATTGGCTAGTGATGTGTCATGATTCGATCCATCATATCAGTCGGGGCGGAGAAAATACCAATTAAATATGTGATCAAGAAACTATCGGCTAGTAGTGTAATCATTGGCTACTAACTAACCATGCAATTCACGTATGGTTGAGTTAGCTCCTTAGTGTAATCATTGAATCTCCCAGGCCGATCACTTATTTAGTTAGTATCTCAAATCACATAGTTATTGTAGATTCCATTATTCAGTTCATTGATTACCTTGTTCTATTCTGACATTATAGTTTATTCCTTTATTCTTGTACGCATTGATTATATTCTGTTGTTAGTATTGCCTATTCTCTCATTGTTCTTGATTATCAGTTATATCATCATCGTAGATAGCATCTTCTATTCTACTGCTTTATAGTTTTTGTCAATTAATTGGAACTGCTATTGGGTTGTACTTTGTTCCATTCCTGATTGGAAAATATTTTTTAGAGGATCCGGGAGATTGGTGTCCGACATACTACGGACCTCAGCCTATAGATGGTGCAGACTTGGATCCACTAGTTCTTGAGTGACTGTCGAGAGATTTAGCCGGATTCACTAGTTAGCATAGTTAGTTCTCTTTAGCATTTTGGTACTGGATTTATTTCCGGTATATATTTGTGCTTGGATATTATTTTTATTTGTTGTTGTTATATTTTTAACTGCTTAGTTATGTTAGACTTCTTTGATATCTTCTCGTGCCATAGTAATGTGATTGAGTATTGTGTTGAACTAAGTTGATTATACTCTCATCTTGGAGTTGAGATATTATTGGAGGTTTATGCTTTATAGTGAGATAATTAGATAGTATAGTTGACCAAGACAGCGTTCTACCGCTGATGCTGCGGCGTAGGCTGGGCGTTGTTCCCGACTTGCATCCCTACACCGGGTGCGGGTCGTGACAATTGTCATCTAGGGTTCTTCGATCTTCCAGAAGCCATTCAAAAGATCGAGGGACTAGCCACGTGGCAATGGCCAGCAGCACACTCCAAAGGGCAAACTCAATTTAATGGACCCGTTAGAGTATACTTAAGCTGTAAAACAAAATATAATGATCTACGGTATATGTCACAGTCTAATTCTAATCTCATCCACAGAAGATAAACATAATTCAAATGTCAGACTAATCAAAAAGAAATATAATCCAACAAGTCTCAATAAAATATCTCGGGGAACAACCCGATAATGAGTTTAATACAATAATCCACGAGACAGGAAATATAGTATTATGAAACAGGAATAACTGAGTATATAGCAAAATACTCAGAAGAAATCCTCTGGTATCACCTCGTCCTCTGGTGTTGGTACTGCTCCAGTGTCTGCTCATGTTCCGTATACCTCGGGGAAGATCTTCTCCGCTATACCTGGGAACATAATCCGGATCTAGGTCCTCAGGGGACATAGCAAGGTACAAGAATAACTCAAGCTAAATAAGATGCAGTAAATAAAATATATCAACAGGACAAACTATGTAACCATCTATATGAAATGCAAATGAGAGCATTAATCATACTCAAGCTGAAACTACTATAGGCTCTGGGAAACCCATAGCAGCATTTATTATCTTGAAGGGCCAGTACGTGTGCCAAAGCTCTGGTCATAGTCTAAGGCACTCCCAGAATATATATATATATATATATATATATATATATATATATATATATATATATATATATATATATAAAACATAATCAGCCTTTAATATGGTAAGACTCTCCCTACCCAATGTAACCTCATGTTTCATGTCCATAACACGTAAGATCATGACCTCTAACTATTACAGCGAGTCATAATGATATCTCTATATATGCAAGTCATATGTCACGAATCCTGTAATCCTATACAGAATCACCATGAATATCTCAAGAAAGATTTTGTCTCATGAATAGTGTCAGGTATCCTATGGTATGACGTACTTGGTAAAGCAAGCACGTAAAGTATAGATGATCGTGATATCAACTCTCTAAGTAACGTTACACGACTTCGCGTAAGGCATCGACACCCGAATAATATTCGGACGTTAAGCAATATCTCACGGTCCTAGGTTGAGTCGGTACATCACAGAAATAATCAAACAAATAATATTAAGACAATTACTGCAAGTTTTGGCAAGATACACTTGTCTGGGGCTTGAACTCTTTCAGTTGCTCTGGTAACAGCAAAATCTTCAGGTACGCCTCCAGATGCTGAAATAAATATTATCATCACTCTAAAAAGATATGAAATAGTTAGGATTGACTACCCATAAGTCCAATTTGGACACAGGGGTGGAGTTGACAGTTTCTGGTCAAAGCAGGGTCCACATGTAACCCGCTTCGCACCAAAAAATATGCCAAAGACAAAATTCTTCAAATTCATCAAACTTAGTGTCTACAAGTCCAGAACAATGATACGAATCCAACAGAATATCCAGAACTAGATTCTGATGAGCCGATCACAAAATCGCCCGTCAAGTGGAGCCGTGGGGCCCACGATATAAAATTTTGTTAACGTTCTCAGAATCAAACCAAACTTAGGTCACAGGACCAGTGTAACGCTACGAATTCGATGGCACAAGTTTTGTTGTAAAATGACAAGTACACACAAATTTATGACGAGTGTCAGAACGGGCTCGATACGGGACTTTTCGACGGATATGCGTTAATTCCGATGTGCACGCATATCCAAATCAACTTTCACAAAATCTCACACGTCCGCATTGACGATACGCGCCATTCGATGTAATTCACACACGACAAAGTTGCCTCGTTTAGCGGGACGCACCCAGTTTGGAAAAAATTTGGATTTTGAAAACCAAGTTTTTGGTCAACTTCACCCGTGAATAAAACATAACTTACAGCAAATTAAAATAAACTAATTACAGGATTTAAAACTTGGTTATATTGTTTAATTTACTGTTTAAGTAAAATTTAGAAATATTAAACAGGTTAGGAAAAAAATGGCCATGAACATGGGGCTTCGAGACAGTTTTTGAACTCCAAAATTGGGCTATTTTTTCTGTTTTTGCGTCGCGGTTTGCGATCGACACAGGACACGACACCCCAATCAAATTGCACAGGGTTTGAGAGAATCACACAGTAAACATGTCGTAATAAGCCGTTCGAGAATCGACACAGCGAGGAGGAAGAAAAACTCACCGGAACAGGGGTCAGCCGCGGTGTGCTACGCATGGATGGGGCGACGCGGCGGTGCACCTCGTCGATGGCGGCGGGTAGCTGCGGTTGTTGCGGCTGCTGGTGGGTCATGGTGGCCGGTGAAGTTCGTCGTCGCCATCATCGGGGTGGCAGTAGGGAGCTCGGGGTTGTCGCCGGAGGCTCAGGGTCGAGTGGCGGCTGTGATGGTGAAGGTGGTGGTCGGGTTTTGGGGGTTTAAATAGGGGAGGGCCGTGGTTACAGGGAGGTGGATGGTCGGCCGGCGGAGGAAAGTCGAACCGAGGGGTCGTCAGCGGGTCGCGGCGGCGGGGAGGCGAACGGTCGGCGGGTTGCGGCGGGGAGTCGAAGGCGGCAGTAACGGTCGACGAAATTAATTCCTTCGGTTACTGTAGATGAGGGTACGGGTCGGGTTGTGGGTTCGGGTCTAGATCCGAATTCATTATGGTTGGTTTGGTTTAATTGGGTTTAATTTGGTTTGGTTCGGTTCGGTTCAGGTTGGTTCAGTCTGGTTTAGTCTGGTTTATTTTAAAACGATATTTTTAGCTGTTTAAAAATAGTTTTTGAGCCCAACAAATTCCAGAAAAATTACACTATATCCAAAATATAACTATACACTCAAAAATATAATTTTCATAATAAATTAATATTTAATTTTAATTTTCAAAAATAATTAATTCCTGAAGAACATTTATTATAAATATCTAAAATTAAAAAAAATCCCCAAAAATTATATTTTAATTTTAAAAAAATCTGGGTGTTTACAATCTACCCTCCTTAAAAGAATTGCGTCCTCACAATTAAGAAAATAAAACATAACCGGTCAGAAGAGATGACATGGTTGCAAGACATGTTTGTTGAAGCACGACACAGAGAATAAGGAATCATGAACAAGGAAAAATCGAGAGAAAGGTGAGGGATTAGTTCAAGCAGAATATGTAGGGAAGGAATAAAATATTTTCCCTAGGCAATGAAAGATAAGTAACTCAAAAACCTAATTAGAATGAAGATCAACTACAGCTTATGAAAACTTGGGTACTAGTGACACCTAGACTAACAAGTTCATGCTAACATAATACTAGGCTTAGGCTAGTAAATGGAACTAACAAGCACGTGCTAAAGCATTACTAGGAACAGATAGCTATGATAAAACTTAAATCTTACTCATATTCACTACTCCACGAGTCTGTGCCTCCTCTACCGTCATCGCAAAAGCCTGTCCGCATACTTGTGGTGGTGTCATCTGCTGTTGCTAGCCCTGCTGGAAGAGTGATGCTCGTGGTGTCATGGGTGGTCTCAGCTGATATCCTTCCGATGCTGGTAAAGCTTGTCGGTTAACCATCGGTGTTTCTCTTCGATGCTCTGTGCAATTTCTGGCTGAATGTTGGCTGGATCTGCAAACAAAGCACAATCCCAATATGCGTCGGCATTCCTTAGCAAGATGGCGTACCTTGCCACAATAATGACAAGTAGGGAGTCCTAGTGCTAGTGGTATAAATGCTCTTTGTGGTGGATTCATCTATTGTCGCTTTGCAGCTCTTTCCTGTTGTGCTCGGTCTGGTGCTAATGCATGTGGCAGCTTTTGGCTGGACTCTCTCCTGGTGACGCGCTCCATGAGTCGGGCTGCAGCAAGGACGTCCGTGTATGAAGTAGTGGCAACGGAGCTGATTAATTTCTCTAGCTCAGAGCTAAGTTCGTTAAAGAACTTCTCCGTCTGGCTTTGGTGGGCCTCTTGATGAACCTACTGTTGGGCTTGTATCATTGCGTAGAATATTTGGAACATCTGCTGACCATCCATAGGTTGTCCTGGTGGAAAAATAGGCATCGGTGGAGTAAATTGCGGTGGTGGTGGAATGGTGTCTCGCCAAAATCTTGAGGTATGTTGACCTGCTTGATTGCTTTGTTGAGCTGATTGACCTCCACCCACTAGTGTCACTCCATCGTCGTAGGTGACAACTATAATTTATGGTATTCCTGTGGGAGTCTCATCGCTGGCTCGTGGATCCATTACTCTGCATCCAAAGTAAACTATAAGAGGTGCACAGAGGAATCAAGGCAGGATGCAAGTCAAGAAATTATTTTGAAGTCGATATAGAGGTCAAGAATGAATCAATCAAGTGGATGAGATCCTATAATTTATTCTATCCTTATCGCAAGCTTGCTCGGTCCCTTAGCTAAAATTGAAGCAATATAGTCGTAGACCTGCATGGGCTACCACAAAAACCATGTCACGCTCCAGTCCCAAAATACCGAGGGACTAGCCACGTGGCAATGGCCAGCAGCACACTCCAATGGACAAACCCAATTTAATGGACCCGTTAGAGTATACTTAAGCTGTAAAATAAAATATAATGATATACGGTACATGTCACAGTCTAATTCTAATCTCATCACAGAAGATAAACATAATTCAAATGTCAGACTAATCAAAAAGAAATATAATCCAATAAGTCTCAATAAAATGTCTCGGGGAATAACCCGATAATGAGTTTAATACAGTAATCCACAAGACAGGAAATAGAGTATCAAGAAACATGAATAACTGAGTATATAACAAAATACTCAGAAGAAATCCTCTGGTATCACCTCGTCCTCTAGTGCTAGTACTGCTCCAGTGTCTGCTCATGTCCCGTATACCTCGAGGTAGATCTCCTCGGCTATACCTGAGAACATAATCCGGATCCAGGTCCTCAGGGGACATAGCAAGGTACAAGAATAACTCAAGCCAAATAAGATACAGTAAATAAAATATATCAACAGGGCAAACTATGTAACCATCTATATGAAATGCAAACGAGAGCATTAATCATACTCAGGCTGAAACTACTATAGGCTCTGGGAAACCCATAGCAGCATTTATTATCTTGAAGGGCCAGTACGTGTGCCAAAGCTCTGGTCATAGTCTAAGGCACTCCCAGAATATCTATATATATATATATATATATATATATATATATATATATATATATATATATATATATAACATAATCAGCCTTTAGTATGGTAAGACTCTCCCTACCCAATGTACCTCACGTCTCATGTCCATAACACGCAAGATCATGACCTCTAACTATTACAACGAGTCATAATGATATCTCTATATATGCAAGTCATATGTCATGAATCATGTAATCCTATACAGAATTACCATGAATATCTCAGGAAAGATTTTGTCTCATAAATAGTGTCAGGTGACCTATGGTATGACGTACTTGGTAAATCAAGCACGTAAAGTATAGAGGATCGTGATATCAACTCTCTAAGTAACGTTACACGACTCCGCGTACGACGTCGACACCCAAATATTATTTGGATTTTAAGCAATATCTCACGGTCCTAGGTTGAGTAGGTACATCACATAAATAATCAAACAAATAATATTAAGATAATTACTGCAAGTTTTGGCAAGGTACACTTGCCTTGGGCTTGAACTCCTTCAGTTGCACCGGTAACAGCAATATCTTCAGGTACTCCTCCGGATGCTGAAATAAATATTACCATCACTCTCAAAAGATATAAAATAGCTAGGATTGACTATCCATAAGTCCAATTTGGATACAGGGACAGAATTGACAATTTTTGGTCAAAACGGAGTCCATATGTGGCCCATATCGCACCGAAAAATGTGCCAGAGACAAAGTTCTCCAAATTCGTCAAACTTAGTGTGTACAAGTCCAGAACGATGATATAAACCCAACAAAATGTCCAGAACTGAATTTCGATGAGCCGATCACAAAATCGTCCGTCAAGTGGAGCTAGGGCCCACGATACGGGATTTCATCAACGTTCTCAGAATCGATCCAAACTTGGGTCACAAGATCAGCGTAATGCTACGAATTCGATGGCACAATTTTTATTGCGAAACGACAAGCATACACAAAATTATGATGAGTGTCAGAACATGCCCGATACGGAACTTTTTGACGGATATGCGTTGATTCTGGTATGCACGCACATCCAAATCAACTTTCGCGAAATTTTACACGTCTGTATTTATGATACACGCCTTTCGATATAATTCACACACGACGAAGTTGCCTCGTTTAGCGGGACGTACCCAGTTTCAGAAAAATTCGGGTTTTAAAAACCAAGTTTTTGGTCAACTTCACCCGCCAATAAAATACAACTTACAGCAAATTAAAATAAACTAATTACCGGGTTTAAATTTTGGTTATATTGTCTAATTTATTGTCTAAGTGGAATTAAAAAAATATTAAACATGTTGGGAGAAAAATGGCCATGAACATGGGGCTTCGAGACAGTTTTCGAACTCTAAAATTGGGTTATTTATTCTGTTTTTGCGTCGTGGTTTGCGATGGACACAAGCCACGATAACCCAATCAAATTGCATAGGGTTCGAGAGGGTCACACAGCGAACATGTCGCAATAAGCCGTTCGAGAATCGATACAACGAGAAGAAAGAAAAACTCAACGGAATATGGGTCGGCCGCGGTGTGCTACGCGTGGACGGGGCAGCCCGGCGGTGCACGTCGTCGATGGCAGTGGGTAGCTGCGGTTGCTGCGGCTGCTAGTGGGTCATGGTGGCCGGCGAAGGTGGTCGTCGGGGTGGCAGTGGGGAGCTCAGGGTCGTCGCCGGAGGCTCAGGGTCGAGTGGTGGCTGTGATGGTGAAGGTGGTGGCCGGGTTTTGGGGGTTTTAATAGGAAAGGGTCATGGTTACAGTGAGGTGGGCGGTCGGCTGGCGGAGAAAAGTCGAACAGAGGGGTCGCCGGCGGGTCACGGCGGCGGGGAGGCGAACGGTCGGCGGGTTGCGGCGGGGAGTCGACGGCAGCAGTAACGGTCGGCAAAATTAATTCCTTCGGTTACTGTAGATGAGGGTACGAGTCGGGTTGTGGGTTTGGGTCTAGATCCGAATCTATTAGGTTTAGTTTGGTTTAATTGGGTTTAATTTAGTTCGGTTCAGGTTGGTTCAGTCTTGTTTAGTCTGGTTTATTTAAAAACGATATTTTTAGCTGTTTAAAAATAGTTTTTGAGCCCAATAAATTCTAGAAAAATTACACTATATCTAAAATATAATTATACACTCAAAAATATAATTTTCATAATAAATTAATATTTATTTTTAAATTTCAAAAATAATTAATTCCTGAAGAATATTTATTTTAAATATTTAAAAATCACAAAAAAATCCCAAAAATTCATATTTTAATTTTAAAAAAATCTGGGTGTTTACACCAAATGCATTCCAATTTTTTGCGTTAGAACCGTATTAAGGTTAGTTTTCTGAATATGTAGTTTGTTTCACAAAATTCAGAATATTAAATTCTAAAAAATTCGTAGAGCACAACATGTCTGAAAATAGACGCGTCTCGGTATTTTTGCGATTTTGGGAGAAACAGAAATCAGAATTATGAACTGTTTAAAGTTTCAGAAAGTTAATGTCGAGATCATTAACATATATATTTTTAGAATTTAATTTAAAATATTTCTATACTGTTAATTCTTTAGAACTTCTATGTTAGCAATCAACCACCGTTGCATAATACGATATGTATGTGCAATAATTTCCAAACAAATTCAAATTCGGGTGAGCCATAAATTCTAGCATATTTGTGATAATGAAATCTATAAGAAATCATGCATGAAATTCGAGTTTGTATTGGTTGACTTTTTGGTCAATAGATCGTCTCAATTTGTGTGTCATGAGTCTCGAGTTGATAAATTTGGTTTCTTTGGACAAAATTTAGAACTAACATAAAAATTTTGAATAAAAATTAAAATATGATTTTAGATTAATTATTCTAGAATTAAATAAATTAAATAAAATATTTTTTGACATGGTAAATTCATAATACATAGGCTATTTGGACTTTGACTTGGATTCCGACTCATACCAGCTAAGGACCACAGACGAGTACATTCTCTGATAGTTTTTATTATTTAATATTTTCTATGATGCTGTTTATAGTAGTATTTTACATGATTCCTGACACGATGGATACATGGATTGGTATTATATGTATTCATTTTCGTGAGATAAGTATTTTCAGGCCTATTAACTTTTTCTGGACTAATGAATTACTGGACTAATGAATTAGTGGACTAATGTATTTTCTGGCATGTTGACATCTTCTAGACTATTGAGATCATTCTTGTCTGGACTTGGATCCATGAGTACTAGTCGGACGAAAAAATACCTAGGAGACGTGTGAACATTCCCTTTATATCCTATGGTCTTACTGGAATAATAGCAGCCACACACGACACGTGTGGTTTGCCGGATATTACCCCGTAGTCGTTCACATGTCAACTTGATATTTCAAAAATACTAGTTAGATACGGTCATTCTGGATTAATTTATACTTGCTGATTGTACACTTGCATGACAGGTTTTCTAGTTCACATATCTGTCTGTCTTTATATGCTTCTATGTTCTTCTTTCTTGTCTTTCATTATTTCTTTATTTAACTATTCCTCTATGATGTACCATATTCTATTATTATATGCTCATCAAGTATTTCATAACTATTTACTGTTCATAGTATTTGTCAATTAACTGGAACTGTTATTGGGTTGTACTCGTTCCATCCTGATAGGGTAAACATTTTTAAGTGACTTGCTATCTTGCTCATTGGATTTTGTTGGAGATCGAAATACTTTTGGAGGCCAATATTAGAATTTATATAGTTTAGAAACTTCTTTGGATTTGATGTTTAGCGGGTTTGTTCCCGAGTTATGATTTAATTGTAAATTGAGAATCTTGTAAAACTATGTAAATGTTGTGAATGAGCAATATATTTGAATTTTTGATTAAATATTATCTATTTGGATTGATGAACCATTGTTATCATAGACAACTTACTACCGCCAATGCTGCGACATAGGCTGGGCTTGGCCACATACTCGTATCTGAAAAGCGGGTGTGGGTCATGACAAATTTTTATGGTGGCCCACGCAGGTCCGGTTTCACAAATAGTATGAACTCATAGTAGTACTTAAGTTAGTCGTACACTGCGAGCCTGCGATTAGTAATAAGATTTTGTGAGAAAGTGCTCATTCACAACTTAGGATTGATTTAAATTTAGGAGAATGACTAGGACTAGATATATAATAGGAAAGCCTTATTTCAATTTTATTGCTTGAGTAGTTAAGTTGTTACAAATGTACATGATTAAGGTAGGTATAAATATTAAATTTTGAGGTAAACTCTAGTAGATGAATTTGAGAAAATTAAGTGTTATATATTATGGTATTTTGATAAGTAGGAGTGACCAAAGGTGGGGGTAGCATTCTCGATTGGCGATTTATTTCTTTGGGGATAATCAATTGTTGAAGATAAGAATTATTATTATTATTTGTGCTCTGAGATTTAAATTTTTATCTAGTTTGATGATTATGATTTTCTTCCTAAAATAAGGTTAAAATTTTATTTTAGAAAAAATAGTTTTCAACGTAAATGATGATAAAAATAAGAAGTTGAAGATTTATTGAATTTTAGATTTTTACAAATTGTTATAATGGATTTAAGTTTAAGTTTGAAGAATTTAAATTTTTAAGATTTGATTTAGAATTTTGAGTATTGGTTTACTAAAATATGACTAACATTAGAGCTATTGGACTACAAGATGTGGATTTAAAATTTATATTTTGAACATTGGAAATAAATTTTAAGTTTTGGAAGTTTTGATGAGTTGAGATTTTATGGATTTAAAATTTTTGAGGATTAAAGACCAATTCAATAAATATAGTCATTGCTATAAAGATTTCTGGAAGTGATTATAATTTTATTTTATTAACTAAAATTTTAATTTTTAGGAAAGTATGATACATTTTATTTAATTTTTTGAAGAGTTAAAATTTGAGGATTATATTTTAAGGATAAAATGATAAGGTGGATAGAAGTTGTCAATTTGATTATTGAGAAAAAAATTAATTTTAAAATTGAGGATAATCTTGAAAGTTTTGAGATATAATTCGAAGAATTTAAGGATAATGTTGAGAATTTGAGTGTTAGGTGTTGAATATAATATTGAGATTTGGTTTAAGGGTTGAGTTAGACCAAAAGAATAACAATACAAAGATTGATTTTATAACTTGTTGAATTCAAATTTTAAGGACTTAATTTGAATTCAAATTAAAAAAAATGAGAGATATGATTGATGGAGTAGATTTGGAATTCAAATTTTGAGGATGAGACTTTGAATTTTTTTAATTTATTCATGAAATATATATTAGTAGGATTTACTTTGAAGATTGAATTTAACTTTTAAATTTTTAGGAATGAATCATTAATCAATTTTTTTAGGATGATCATTAATTTAAATACCGAAAATTCGTATACGTAATAGTAGTGAGGACAAAATAAATTATGGCTATGGGGACAAATCAAATTATTGTGAGAAATGATTACAATATGAGATTCCAATTTTTAAGGATGAATTTTTTTTTTTTAACTTCAAGATTGGATTTAATTTTTAAGTTTGGATATGAGATTAAATTTGAAGGATTTAATTATTAAATTTTTAAAAACAGTTATAAATGAGATTTAAATTTTGAGAAAATAATGTTAGATTGTATTTAAGAGTTATGACTTGTGAATCTGATTTAAGAGAAAATTTCTATTTGATTTTAAATTTTGAAGATAAATACAAATTTCGAAGATTTACTTTAAAATTTTAAGTTGTCAGGATAAAATTAATTTTTAAGGACTTTGTTAAATAACAATAGTGGTTTAGCTTCATGATTATATTGCTTGAATTTTGATGATGGCAGAAAAAAAATTATTAAGGATTTTAAATTTTGAGGATAAACATTAATTTAAATAAAAAGTTGATAATTTAATATGATAGAATTGATGATTTTGTTAAATCACATATTTTTATGAAGATTATGATATGATTGTATTTGGCATTAAATTTTGAGAATTTAAGAAGATTGTCATTATATTTATTTGACTACAAGATATAAATTTAAAATTTATATTTTGAATGTTGTATTTGAAGATTTCGTAAGTATTATATTGTTTGAGTATTGGGTGAAAAAAGAATCGAGAAGTAAGATCATTAATGGATTAATGTTTGAATTCAAATTTTTGTGATGAGATTTTAAATTTTATAAATATGCATTGATTGGATTTAAATTAGAGGATTGGATACTAAATTTTTTGAGTATTTAGTTATTAACTTAAAATTTTGGTGAAGATTGTGATAAGAATGTAATTTGATTTTAAATTTGAAGATTTTCAGGAATATGATATTTTTAGAATTTAGAAAAATTTGTGAAATAACAATATGGATTTACTTTATATGGTTTGTTGAATTTAAATTTTGATGGTAAAAAAAAATTATTGAGGATTTTAAATTTTGAGGACAATTTTTTTTAAGGGGGTAGACTTGTAACCTCTGTATCTTGAAATTCTAGTTTAAATGTTGTTATTAGGTTAATTTGTGGCTATTAAAATTTTTTTCACAATTTTTGGTTAATTAAAATTAGTAACACTAATTTTCTAAGGATTTCAAGAATTTATTTTAGTGACAAACATAATTAAAAATTTCTCAAACTTTTATTTTAGATTCTAAATAATCAAATATATTTTCTAAAATTTTCTAAATATTTTCTGAGTATTTTAGTATTTATTGTAAGTTATTTAGGCTAATAACTAATTTTTTAGGACTTTTAGAATTTATTGTGTAAGCTAAGAAACATAGAATGGAACGAAGTAATTTTCTAGGGTTTATAATATTATTATATATTTTCTGAATTTTTGGAATATTTTTAATATTTATTTTTTGTTAAATAGGTAAAACTAATTTTTAGAGCTTCTCCTAATTATAGTAGAAAACCTATGAACATAAAACTGCCCCAAGTATTTTTTTTCCTAGGGTTTGTGGGTTCAAAATATATTTTCTATAATTTTTCATATTTTTATAATTATTTTTAATATTTATTTTAAGTTATTTAGATTTAAAATGACTTAAATAATGTTTTGATAAAGGCAAATCAAAAACAAATAATATAAATAAACCACCCAACTATATTCTGACACGTGTCCAGCCTATCCCTTTTCTTTCAACCACACACACACACACACACATATATATATATATATAATAATAATAATAATAATAATAATAATAATAATAATAACCTTAATTAGCCGATTAATTTTAGAGAGAGAGAAGGGGTTGGGGGATTGTCATCTAGGGTTCTTCGATCTTCCAGAAGCCATTGCGGATAGCTCCGGACTCCAAACGTATTTCAGTTTCTTGCGTTAGAACCATATTGAGGTTAGTTTTCTAAATATATAGTTTGTTTCATGAAATTCAGAATATTAAATTCTAGAAAATTCGTAGAGCACAACATGTTCGAAAATAGACGTATCTCGGTATTTTTGCGATTTCTGGAGAATCAGGAATCAGAATCATGAACCGTTTGAAGTTTCAGAAAGTTAATGTCGAGATCATTGACATATATTTTTTTAGAATTTAATTCAAAATATTTCTATACTGTTAATTCTATAGAACTTCTAGATTAGCAATCAATCGCTGTTGCATAATACGATTTTGTATGTGCAATAGTTTCCAAACGAATTCAAATCCGGATGAGCCGTAAATTCTAGCATGTTTGTGATGCTAAAATCTACAGAAAATAATGCATGAAAGTCGAGTTTGTATTGGTTGACTTTTTGGTCAATAGATCGCCTCGATTTGTGTCATGAGTCTTAAGTTGATAAATTTGGTTTCTTTAGACAAAATTTAGGAACTAACCTAAAAATTTAGAATAAAAATTAAAATAGTATTTTAGATTAATTATTCTAGAATTAAATAAATTAAATAAAATATCTTTTGATATGGTAAATTCGTAATACATAGGCTATTTGGATTTTGACTTGGATTCCGACTCGTACCAGCTAAGGACCACAGATGAGTACATTCTCTGATAGTTTTTATTATTTGATATTTTCTATGATGCAGGTTTATAGTAGTACTTTACCATATTTCTGATACGATGGATACACAGATTGGTATTGTATGTATTCATTTTCGTGAGATACGTATTTTCACGCCTATTGACTTTTTCTAGACTAATGAATTACTGGACTAATGTATTTTCTGGCATGTTGACATCTTGTGGACTATTGAGATTATTCGTGTATGGACTTGAATCCATGAGTACTAGTCGGACAAAAAAATACCTAGGAGACGTGTGAACATTCTCTTTCTATCTCATGGTCTTACTGGAATAATAGCAGCCACACACGACACGTGTGGTTTGCCGGATATTACCCCCTAGCCGTTCATATGTCAACTTGGTATTTCAAAATACTAGTTAGATACAGTCATTCTGTATTAATCTATACTTGCTGATTGTACACTTGCATGACAGATTTTCTAGTTCACATATCTGTTTGTCTTTACATGCTTCTCTGTTCTTCTTTCTTATCTTTAATTATTTCTTTATTTAACTATTCCTCTATGATGTACCATATTCTATTATTATATGCTCATCAAGTATTTCATAACTATTTACTATTTATAGTACTTGTCAATTAACTGGAACTGCTATTGGGTTGTACTCGTTCCATCCTGACTGGGTAAACATTTTTAGGTGACTTGCTATCTTGCTCATTGGATTTTGTTGGAGATCGAGATACTTTTGGAGGCTAATATTAGAATTTAGATAGTTTAGCAACTTCTTTAGATTTGATGTTTAGCGGGTTTGTTTCCGAGTTATGATTTAATTATAAATTAGGAATCTTGTAAAACTATGTAAATATTGTGAATGAGCAATATATTTGAATTTATGATTAAATATTATCTATTTGGATTGATGGACCATTATTATCATAGACAGCGTACTACCGCCGATGCTGCGGCGTAGGTTGGGCTTGGCCACGTACTCGTATCCGAAAAGCAGGTGTGGGTTGTGACTGTCACAACCCGCACCCGGTGTAGGGATGCAAGTAGTGAACAACGCCCAGCCTATGTCGCAACATCGACGGTAGAACGCAGTTTGGGTAAACTATCTATCTAACAATCAAGATATAATATGCCACCAATGTAAATGAATATACTCAATCACAGTTCTATAGATGGAATAAAGCACGAATAGGATACAAGAATAGAAGAGTCACAAATACAACTCATGAGACAAAATAAAATCCAATGAGTCAGAGAAATACTAATAACATAGCTGGAGACAAATCCAGTACAAAAGAAAACTAACAACTAAGCTATGAGTCATGGCTCGTCTGTCTCAGTCGAGATGAGACCCTCCTGAGCCAAGGTCTCTGGCTCTAAGCCAACCACGTCGTGAGGCCAGTAGTGAGTGGGGTACCACTCCTCAGTGTTATCTGGAAAAAAAATATCCAGTCAAAAAATGAGCAAAGTACATCTCTAACAGCAGTTCTAATAAATGATATAAACTATGTAACAGTAAATATGTGAATATACAAGATACAATATACAAATGCAAGAGATATACAATAAAGGAAATACTGAAAATAAATATGAGAATGAGTAATATAGAAATAAACAAGAAATACTAATGACTAAGTGAGTGAGTACCAGCTTTAACAAGTGATCGGCTTGGGAACTTGATACAAGAATTATGGCCTTGTTAATCATACGTGCAGTATATGATTAACACTATTCAATGAACAAGACATGATACAAAGAGGGTATGATCACATATCTACACTACATACTTCCCGCCCCCGATTGGTATAGTAGATCCAACCATGGTACGTTATGACACGGGATTCTCTGGATAGGTAACAAGTCTCCCCAAGAATCAGTGTCTGTACATGTACAAGAAGAACAAGAAAACAAGGCTTGCACAAGATATACCATACATACCAAGTAATAACATCTCATGACGAGATCCGGATATACCAATCTGTGTAACCATTGTGTCAAGAAATCAAGGATATCTACACTAGATACAAGAGACAGAGAGTATATCATAAATGAGAAACTATTAGAGAATGTACTCGCCTGAAATCTGATGAACAGTATCAAAGATGTCCGGTACGGTGCCTTAAAGACCTAAATATGGAATATTGCATCAATACAAGGTCTTAGAAAGAAAATAAGTTAAACTAGTCAAATTCTAGGTCATAAAGCCATTTCTGAGGCAAAACAGTCAAACTAGGTCAACTTTAGGTCAAACTTGGTCAAACTAGCTATTTCTAGATCGTATGAGTCTATCTATAGGATATTGGGTCCATACACTATGTAACTAGGCCACATGTAAAACCCCAAATTTTAAAAACCGTATTAATTAATTAATTAATTAATTGATTTATAGTATTATTAGCTAATTAGAAGAAATAGAATTTATTGAATTTTTATTTCTAGGTGATTATGCAATAGAGGATTTATGGAGCGACGTGTAATTTTACCTTAATTTATTTCATGTAGGAGACCTTGTGGACGGGTGATAGATTTATTGTATGCACTAATATAAATTTCTAGAATTATATATATATATATATGTAAACTCCCTCACCCAAAATAGATATTTGTGTATATTTTATATTATTATATTTATTATAGATGTTGAATTTATTTAGAGTATTCTCTTAGTTAATTAGAAAATAATTTTTTTTAGTATATTTACTTATATAAATATTTATTTAGAATTATTTTAGGTTATTTTAGATTTTTGGAGATCTTTCTAGAATTTTTGGTAATTAAAACTTAGAAAACATAAATTTCTAGGACTTCTATGATTTACTATACGACCATACTTGCATGTCGTTCCTACCAAATATTTATTTTAGTTTAAAATATTTAATTATATTTTTTGTAATTTATTTAGAATTTTAAGAAATTTATTTAGATTTTTTAAATTATTTAGGTTTTATTTGGATATATATAGTCTTAATATTAGATAGATGCTAATTTAGTGTTAATAGATATTAATAAGATTTTATAAATTATTTGTATTATCTTTAATTATATTTAAGATTATAAATTATTGAGATAGATTCAAACTCTACTTTAAATTAATTCAAATCCTGAACCTACTAGGAAATCAACTTCATGCATATCCTATCCTTATTTAAATTCATCATAATCCTATCCAAATTAACCAATCCTAGTCGTATTTAATTAAGTAGTGTCCACCATTATAAATACCTCATCCTTCATATTTTTCTTCCCCAAATTCCTCCCTTTTTCGTCCAAAAATAGTCAAAATTCGTCATAAATTCAGCCTCATTTTTTACTAGTTATGACGAATTAAAAAGACGATATCTCCTAGCTCCGGACTCCAAACGTGCTCCAGTTTTTTTGTTAGAACGATAATGAGGTTAGCTTTCTTATTATATAAATTGTTTTTCTAAATTATTAGTATTAAATTCTGGAAAATTCGTAGAGCATAGCATGTCCGAAAATAGACGTATTTCGATGTATTCGCGATTTCGGGAGAACTAGGAATCAGAATCATGAACCATTTAAAGTTTCGGAAAGCTAATATCGAGATAATCGACATATATTTTTTATAGAATTTATTTCGAAGTATTTACATACTGTTAATTCTGTAGAACTTCTAGGTTAGAATTTAACCATCGGTGCACAATACAAAATTTGTATGTGCCATAATTCCCAAACAAATTTGAATTCGGACGAGCCGTAAATTCCAGCATGTTTTTGACGCTAAAATCTACAGGAAATCATGCATGAAAGTTGAGTTTGTGTCGGTTGACTTTTTGGTCAACAGATCGCCTCGATTTGCGTGCCATGAGTCTCGAGTTGATAAAATTCAGTTTTTTTTGGACAAAATTTAGGAATTAACATAAAAATCAGAATAATAAGATTAAAATAGAATTTTAGAGTAATTATTCCAGAATTAAATAAATTAAAATAAATTATCTTTTGACGTGATAAATTTGTAATACATAGGCTATTTGGACTGTGACTTGGACTCTGATTCATACCAGCAGCAGGACCCCAGGCAAGATACCTTGCCAAATTGCTTACAGTATTTTGCATGCTTAGTATATTTTTGTATATTTATTGCATTTCGGTATATTTCTTGCATGTGTAGTTTTCTTCCAGTCATTACTATGTATTAGATATGTTGACACACACATGGCACTTAGTATCATCGAGGACAATCATTAGGCGTATGGGCTTTTAACCACTCTGGTAAACCATAGTAACTAGCACGCACTATGGTGGTCGTGTCCGATGGTCGCTACCCCCGAGGTATGTCGATTGATGGAGTCCGAGGGTCGCTACCCCAGAGGTATGTCGGCTGATGATGTTCACTGACGAGCGTGAGGTTGTGAGGATTAGATCGAGTAGCCTACCCTTGCCCATACGTCGAAAAGTTATCCTTATTTGTATTCATATAGATGGTCTTGTACAGCGTACTTATTTATTTTCAAATTATATGCATGTTTACTGTATTCAAATTGGCTCATATTTTCTGTATCTTGTTATGTCCCTCTGAGGACCTGGTCCGCTGCCAGGTGTATCTTTTTTTGAGTATTTGCAGGAGCACAGATTTGGATGGTTACATGTGATCCGAGGATGTCTTCTCTTCGAGCTGTGATAGATAGCTGGTATTCTTATATTGTGTTGGGGTGTTGTACTTATATTGTATTTACCTCTCCATTCGAGTTGGTAGTGGATTTGTCTCCATCCAACTATCATCCTTAGATACTCCTTATTGAGATCTAGTTTCATAGATACTGGTCATTTATTTCTATATGATTTTGGTGGATAAGATTTAGATTATACCCTGTGACTTGCGATATATATTTTATACCACTTGTGGATTTGATATTCATATTACAGCGTACGTGTGGATTTGGTTTCCATACATTGGAGTTGCCATATCCATGCGGCTGGCATGCTTACGTGTCCTAGTCCTACGTATTTTTGGGACTGGAACATGACAATATATATATATATATATATATATATATATATATATATATATATATATATATATATATATAAAGAATTATTAAGGAAATAGAAAAGAAAAGAAATAGAAAAAGGAAAAATAAAATAAAATTTACCCAAACCCTAACTCTTACTACAAACCCTAATCCAATATCCTAATAAATCCAAACCCGTTAGCAACCCTACCCGACCCTAAGACCCTACCCGCACCCGCGAAGCTTAAAAGCAGCAGCAGCTGCGATTTCTCACCCGCCCGCGCGCAGCTAAACCCCAACCCCGCCGAATCCCTATGTATATAACTATAGTAAACCCTAACCCTAAAATCTATATCTCCTCGACATCAACTTGCGACCGCCGCCGCCGACCCAGAACTACCGCCGCTACCGGAGTAGTCGCAGAGCCACCGCCGCCCGCCGCTCGTCCGTGTCAACCCCTCGCCGCGACAGTATTTGAGCAGCAACCTAGCCCTGTTCACAACTCGTTTCCCGCGCCATCGCTCAACCAAATTCGACCTCGTCAACACCGGTATGTTCATGACTTATCCCTCTTCCAACTCTGTGCATTAGTTTACTTCGAACAGCGCGTAACCCTAGGCGAAAACCAAGACAAAGTTGGAGAAAAACGACAACTTTCAATCGCAGAAAACTGCGGTAACCACCCATGTTTAAGGACTCGTATCTCCCACCACAGATATCCGAATTTAGTTATTCTTCTTGCTATACGAAGACTACCTAACCTAGATTATTTTTTGTTAATTATATTATTTTATTTGATACTGCATGCTAAATTAAATTAGGTTAAAAACTCATAAAAACCTGTTTTTCTAACTTCTAAAATTTGTGATACGGAGCGCGCCCCGCCAAACGGGACTGCCTAGTCACGTACCAGTTGCACCGAAAGGTGCGTATAGTATGTCCAGACGTGTGGAGTTTTGCGGAGACTGATTTGGACGCGTGTGCGCGTCGGAATCAACCCGTATCCGCGAAAAGATCCCGTATCATGACTTTTGCAAAATACCGTACCATTTAGTGTACGCTCGTCAAAATACGATGAAATTTGCGCCATTGGATTCGTGGTATCATGATGGTCCTGTGACCCAAGTTTCATGCAATTCTGAGATAGTTGACCAAGCCACCTATTTGCGGGTCCCACGATTGACTTTTTGGGCGAATTTGTGTTCGGCTCACCGGAATCCAAAATTGAATGTACCGTTGAGTTCTTATTGACGTTTAGAATTGGTTTGACCTATAATTTTTCCCTTTTAGAGACCTTTACCCCTAGCACACTTTTTGGTGCAAAGTGGGCCACATGTGGAGCCCGCTTTGACCCAAAATTACCGTTTTGCACCTGTGTCCAAATTGGACGAAAGGGTAGTATTTTCTAGCTATCTCGCTTATTCTGGGAATGTTGGTGATGTTTATTTCAGCATCCGGAGACGTTTATTCTGAGGCCGTAGTTTCTGATCCTGTGTGCTTGACTCCTGGACGTTACACTTTGCAGCTTTCTTACCAGGCAAGATACCTTGCCAAATTGCTTACAGTACTTTGCATGCTTATTATATTTCTGTATATTCATTGCATGTATAGTTTCTTTCAGTCATTACTATATATTAGATATGTTGACACACACTTGACACTTAGTATCATGAGAGGACAATCAGTAGGCGTATGGGCTATAACCACTCTGGTAAACCGTAGTAACTAGTACGCACTATGGTAGTCATGTCCGATGGTCGCTACCCCCGCAGTATATCGATTGATGGTGTCATGATGGTCGCTACCCCCGCGGTATGACGGCTGATGATGTTCTAGACGTGTGTGTGAGTTATGAGATTAGATAGAGTAGCCTACCCCTGCCCATACGTCAAAAAGTTGTCCTCATTATGCATTTCATATAGATTGTCTTGTACAGCGTACTTATATATTTTTTCGTCTATATTGCATGTTTACTGTATTCAATTGGCATGCTTCTATGTATCTTGTTACGTCCCTCTGAGGACATGGTCCCTTTTCAGGTGTAGATGTTCATGACTATTCGCAGGAGCACGGATCATGACTTACTACTTATCTCTTCCGAGGAGGTCTTACCTTCTGAGCATATTTGATTATCCCCAGCGATGGATCTCTTAGCTAATACTCTTATATCATCATCTTATTTATATTGGAGATTACCCTTCTCCCTTATTTTAGTATTGATATAGTCATTGGTAGTGGATTTGTCTCCACCCGACTATAGTTTTAGATTATTCAGACTCATTATTCTAGTTTAGTTATTTCTTTCCTATGACTTGTTGTGTGGATGGGATTAGTATTTCTGTGACTTATGACTATATATATACCACATGTGAGTCTATATTCATATTACAGCGTACGTGTGTATCCTAGTATCCATATATTGGAGTTGCCATATACATACGGCTGACATGCTTACGTGTTCCTAGTCCTACGTATTTTGGGACTGGGGCGTGACACCACACTATCTATACTAAGATACTAGGGAACCAACAAGATATCGTATCATAAGATACACAATTTTATAGATATAAAAATATTATAATATGTATATACAATCAACAATATATAATATTTCTAACTAAACTAATGCTAAGTAGATACCTTGGCTTTGAACCAATGCGGTATCACACCACTACACACCCATCTTGATACTCAAACCCAAATACCTTGGATACAACCCAATACCTTGACATTACCTTAGTATCTCAAGGTAATTCAAATTCTAGTATATAATTAACTACCCAAAACTCTAAACTATAACTAATATGCATTAACTAATACAATACTACTAACTACCTACTAACATACCAATATATTTATACATACGTACATATAGCTACTAGTAAACAAGTATATATATATATATATATATATATATATATATATATATATATATCCAACTACGAGATAACAATATGTATACATATATATATATAACTATATAATAACGTAACTAACTAACTAAACTACACATCAAGCTAACTAACCTCCCCTTACCTTGCTCTAGCTGCTGTGCACACTGTACTTGCATTTGCTGTTGCTAGCATTGTTGTTCTCTTGCATTGTTGTGGTTGTTGTCGCTCTAGCTGCTGCTACAGGCTTTCTGTGCTAGCTTGTTGTTGCTGCTCAAGCTGCTGCATGTTGTTGTTGCTTCACTGCATACTGCTGCTACTTTGCTGCATGCTGCTACTGCTTTGTTGTTGCTGTGGTTGCTGCTGCTGCTCATGCTGTTGGCTTCAGTTGCTGCTAGCTGATAGCTAGCTGCTGCACTTTGCTGTAGCTGCTGCTACTGATACACTGCTATTGTGTATCCCGACCCCCTTAACACACACACACACACACACACACACACACACACACATCTATGCACATACACACACACATATCTATATACTTATATATATATAACACTAGATACATACACATATCTATATATATATATATACACATCTAAATAATAAAGCTATATTTACATATATACATATATGCAATCTCTCTTTCTCTCTCTCTCTCTCTCTCTCTCTCTCTATATATATATATATATATATATATATATATATATATATATATATATGTGTGTGTGTATATGTATAGATATGTAATTATATATACATATGTGTAGTATGTATATATAATTACATATCTATGCACACACACACACACACACACACACACACACACACATATATATATATATATATATATATATATATATATATATATATATATATATATATATAAACCAATCACCATAAAATGAACATAGAACAAAACATAATATATATATATATAATATATATATATATATATATATATATATATATATATATATATATATATATATATATATCATATAACAATGATAACTATAATATTATAATAGTTATTACCAAGGCAAATTGAATCTAAAATGCAATAAAACAAACACGTGGAGTGCATCGTACCCGTATCACACTAGATCTATGATACGCTTCGATACGAGTCCACTACACCACCAAGCGCACCCCGAAGGACACGAGCAAGTATAAAATAATAATTATAAACAATACGAAGAGCTAATTACACATCTACTTGTCCATGTCAAAATATGACATGCTCAAACCCCCCGTGTCGGAAGAAAACCCCCAAATCAATTCGTATCTCCAAATTATCGGAATACGGCCTACATGTATCCAATTGTGAATACGACACTAGTCACACACAATCAAACACATGTCAATTTGATCAAATTGACCAATTGACAAATACAAGATGGGTCAATCTCGAAATTCTCCCAAAATTGACACAAAAATAACACATAACTTTCTTCATATGCCTCCTATGAACCTAATTTTAATTTCTATGGGTAGCCTTAGCATATTGGGTAGTTCCTAATGATTAAAACACAGATTTAGAGTCTAATTAGAGGGAAAAAACTGAATTGTACCTATTGGGAGATGGATTCTCAATGAAACCTCCAAATTTGGTGAAAATAGTCTCCAACTTGTAGATTCTTGCTACTCCTTGTAGATCCTTGCTTCCTCCTTGTTCTAATGGCCTCCAATGATGATTTGGGAAGAAATTTGGGTGGAATTTGATATGGGAATAAAGAAATTTGGAAGAGAAAAATCTAGATCTATATTTGAAATAAAAAATTAAGAGAGAGAATTTTCCCTCCATTTAATACATGGTCGGCTACTTAACCCCCTCCCCAAGCTATTATGTAAAGTCTAAAGTACCCCTTGGTGCCTCTCATGAAGAAAATAATTAAGGAGGGAAGGTTCTAGTCTAATTGGTTAACTTAATTAATCCTCCTCCTAATGATTGAGCTTATTATTAGGCTCAATTCTAACTAGAATTAAATGTTGGTCCATGGATCTAATCTAAACTAGTTAGGTCTACTAACACAAGTCCAAAATAATAAACTAATATCTAACAATAAATAAATAATACAATAAATAAATTTACAACATGCACAATATTTAATTAATTATGAAATGACCAAAATATTTTTTTCTAGAAAATGTGGTAGTGACAATGACATAAAGTCGCTACTAGGTGTGATGATATACAAGTCTAAATTATGCTTGTACAAGACATAAAATTGCACAGTAACAAAATGGACTGAGTTGAGATCTAAGCAACGAATAATTAATACAAAAAAACTAAATAACAATAATGAGACCAGAACAAAATTCTTTTATTCATAACTTGCAGCGGGATTACAAAAGGCTTTTCATGGCTAACTCAAAAGTCTGAAGTTGGCTTACATTTTTGGTAACCAAAATAAGCTATAATGTTCCATACATCATATCCCTTTACTAAAGAAAATATAAAATACCTTGAAATAAAAACTTCAAAACTTAAGAGATGTCAAACAAATTTTCACTAAGTTGAACGAGCTTCTAAGGCCTCTGAATATACTCATTGCCTCTTAGTACCTATTGGGATGTGGGTCAACATATTGGCGAATGCACTGGTGAGCGGTATCAACCCGACTCATCTAAATCTACACAATAATCATATAAAAGTATGCAATATTATTAAGTGGTCTTTCTACTTGTTCTAGGTTCTTTTACAATTCATAATAAGAAACATAAAATAGTAGAAATATTACTTATGCAATGATTTTTACCCCGACCGACTATCCATCCCTGCAACATACAATGATTAGAAAAATAAATAAATAAATAAATAAATAAATAAATAAATAAATATATATATATATATATATATATATATATATATATATATATATATATATATATATATATATATATATATATATATAATTTCATGTCTATCCCTGCATCAATTAATTAGGCCTACAATATAATTGATACAACTTATGTTTTATATTTTGGGTTCTCAACATCTCGTCAAGCTTCCTTTATGGTAATTTCTATTAGAGGTTGACCCCTCTGATTTTGTATAACCAGATACCGTAATTGAACAAAAGTGGCTATAGATCATCGAGCTTAATTGCGGTATTTGGTCATACAAAATCAGAGGGTTCAACCCTAATATCAAGTATATCACAAAGGAAGCTTGAAGAGATGCTAAAAACTCAAATTCAAAACATAAGTCATATAAAAAAAAAATACGATTTATTTATTTTTCCTACTAATTTTTTTTGAACATAATATTTTTTTTTTCAAATAGCAACCTCAAATCGGGTTATTATTTTTTAAATAGTAGGCTCAAACTCAGCCCAGTTTTTTTAAATAATTAATTTTGAATAAAACTGTTCCAGATCGGACCCGGCTCGCACTCGAAGTAGACCAAGTCCAGTCTAGCGCAAACCGACTCAGACTGAATTTTGGGCTAGGCTGAATTTTGGGTTTTGGTCTCTTAGTCCGGTCCGACATGCTGCTCAAGATCAGACTGGTCCGACTCGATTCAGACCCAATTAAATGTAGGTTCGGTTGGCTCGGCCCGAGCCGGGTACACCCCAAAGGATGTCATATTCTTCACTTCTTCAGTGTCGGCCACATTGTGAGGTATGTCTGGACATAAAAAAAAAAAAAAAATCCGATGCACTTCTTTTATGTATTAGTTTAGTTACTGTGGTGGGTTGGGTTATAGTTATGCTCTCTCAGGTTCAAGAAATGATAAAAAAAAAAGTTGGGGTGACGTTTCCGAACAATTTACGGCTCCTCTTAATAAAACTATATTTGAATGAAATGAATGAATGAATGAGCGGAAACGTTAACTAATAATAACGAGAGAGAGAGAGAGAGAGAGAGAGAGAGAGAGAGAGAGAGACGACGGAGCGAGCGAGCTAGCTTAGCGTGGAAGGACCAATCAATCAATTGCAATTAGTTTTCCGTTTCTTTCTTCTTTTTTTGTTTTTTTTGTTTTTTAATATTTTGTAAATACTTATAATAAATAAGTTCGTATCCCTAGAATTCCGTCACATGCCATAAAAAGAAGGAAATAGAAAGAAAGAGAGGAGCATGTTGTGATTCTGGATCTCCTCTCCCCCGCCCCCCCCCGTCTCTCTCTCTCTCTCTCTCTGTTCTTTCCTACCAGATCTGCACATGTCTGAATTCTGACCTCCTATCGGATCCACCGCCCGTTATAGCCCAGCACCTCCCGGCGGATCTCCTCTCTCTCTCTCTCTCTCTCTCCGCCCGTTATGGGTGTCGCGGGTTCCGGATCCCGGCCCAGCAGTACCCGCCGGGTCGAGATGGTGACTTGGTAGTTTGGGTTTAATTCGATTTGATTTGGATCTGAAGAAGAAGAAGGAAGAAGATGAGTTGGAGGTACAGAGCTGGATTATTCCTCATCGGAGCCGTCGTCGTCATATGGGTCACCTCCGCAGAAGTCACCCAGGTCCGTCAATCTCTCCAAATTCTTCATTCCTCTTTATTTTTTGCTTCTAAACCTTTCTGTACGCTTACTAGTAATGGTGCACGTGCATTGCACGCTCTCAAAAAATATTGTTGAAAAAATTAAATATGAATTTATTATAGATACCGTTGTCTCTAAGAATCGAACTCAAGCAAAAAAAAAAAAAACTCCCATCTTAACCACTTGTGTTAGATGTACTTAATTATAATAAGATCATATTATATAATTAAATAATTAGTTATTTTTTAATAATTAATGTAGTATTTAAAAACGGCTTAGACGGCTCAATTTTGAACCGTTTTCAAGCCAACTTATATTAGTAGAGAGTAGTCGTTGTATATAAAATGTTTAATTATGTAGTAATTAGTAAACTATAAACTGTTAGCGAGATTGTGACAACGATTAGAACCACGTGGATAATAATTTTCTTTCACTAGTTGTGACCTGATTAATATTAGATATGATTTGTCGTCTTTTAAAAGTTGTCCAGAAAATGAACTAACTTATACAAATAAAACTAAAAGGAAAAGCAAAAGCAACGGTTACTAAACAACTTTTGTGGTTATTTTCATTAAAGCAATCACAAGCGAACAAAATAAGCAATGTAAAACCCAGCTTTAGTCTCTCACCTAAAGCCCCATTCTGACACAGCACAGAAACACCGATCGCTGAAAACTAACGGCCCAAGAAAACAAGAAGTAAAACCTCAGTTATCTTACAAGAGAACCACAAGAGAAAAATCTAAGCATTAATGAAATTATAACAATAAACTTGTCTATATTATGTTACAAGGTTCTATTTATAAGAAAACACAACTTAAATCCTAAGAACGACTCCTAAACAAACTAGGAAAAAGAAATACAAAAAATAGACCAAAATTTGTCCAAAATATGAGACCCAAAATAGGTCAACCACTATGAACTAGCATACTTGTGGTATGGCAAAAATTGCCAAAAAATTTAACAACTTTTGGCTCAATTTTTTATTCCCGCATCAAGCATACTAGCGATATGCCGTTCAAAGCCCAAAATTTGGGGTGGGTCTTGTTGCAACATCTGTGTCAACTCCTCCGCTTGTAGAGAACTCCACCTGAGTTCTTCCTTATTAATGCGGCCTGGATAAAGTGCTTCATTGTTTGCATGATAGTTGTATAGGTCCGTTGCATTGAATGTTGATGAATTTTCCATCGAGCCTAGTAGATCTATGACTTAGGTGTTGTCATTAGTCTTTTGCAGCACTTTGAAAGATCCAAACTTGCTCGGTTGAATTTTACCATATTATCCAACCGACACCCTCTCCTTTCGAAGGTACACTATGACGCCATAAGTAACATTGAAAACCTTGAACTTTTGGTGGTTATTTGCCATTTATTTGTACCCTGCATTAGCCTTCTGCAGAGTTTGGGTCCCAAACCTCTTCGTGAACCTTTTTGATTTTATTCGTCAAATTCTTTGTTGATGTACTTTTTATGTCCCTTTTGGCAACAAATGTAAATCAAGAACATGATTAGGTGATTTGGAATAAACAATATCAAACATAGACTTTCATGTTGATTAGATTGTGTTGTTATACACAAATTCTGCTTGAGCTAAAGCAAAGTCCCATTGTTTTGACTTCTCTCCACATATGCTCCTGATCATGTTGTCCAACGTTCTATGACCACTTTGGTTTGGTCGTTCGTCTGCGAATAAGCACTACTAACTCCAATGTTGAACCAAACATGTTCCAAAGATTTTACTAAAACGTGTTCAAGAACTTCGTATCTTGGTCAGATGTATATTCTTCGGCATCCCATGGAGATACACTACTTTTGAAAAGAACAACTTCGTCATATCCGTCGTCCTCTTGCAAGGAACAAAATGAGCCACGTTTGAGAACTGGCCCACCACTATGAAAGTCGAATCAGAGCCTGGTTGAGTCCTCAGTAACCCTAATACAAAATCAATGGATAAGTCATCCCAAATAACTTTCGGAAACGGCAATGGAGTGTATAAATCCGTGTTTTGTCTTCCCTTTAGCGATTATTCCCTTTAGCGATTTGACATAACATTATTGCACACATTTATCTCGTCTCAATTGTGGCTAATGATAACGTTTGGAAATAAACGCAATAGTATTGTCACGTCCCAAATGTGCCGCCAAATTATCACCATGGAGCTCTCGAATCAACTTTTCCTTCATTATGTATGTGGAAGTCGTCATCAACTTGTTTTTGACGAAACTTCTCTTATATCTCTGCTCATCTTTCACATAAAGTCCCTTGATGTACTTCAACCCGACGACTTATTGACTAAGCGTAGACAACAATGAGGCTCTTCTGCTACCCGATTAGAAGCTCCAGATTCATGCACAAGCTTGTACGGAAACTTTCGTAGGAAATTGCAGCACCTCACATGTAAGTCACTACTGATGCGCTTCTGGCTACTTTAATATTTAAGAGATTCATGATCATAATATAACACAAATTTCTCACCAACCAAGTAATGCTCCTAATGCTTAAGCACTCGCACCACTACACCACTGCATATAACTCTTTGTCATAGGTGGACCACTTCTTTTGAGCATCGCTAAAGAACGCCATAAAAGAAGAAGCGAAAACTGACATCGTGCAAAGCTTTTTCTTAATCATCGCAAAACTTGTTGATACCTTTTCCTCAAATAAAATTTCCCGTCTTTAATGCACTATGTAATAGGTGCATAATGTAATGGTACTAAAATTTCGGATGCACTACCAAAAAATGTTGTCACTTCATTAAAGATAGACATCTCTACGGTCTTTGGTGTCGGTCATTACTAAATTGCACAAACCTTATCCTCATCGATATGAATGTCACTCGCACACACATTGAACCCGAAAGGGAGCAACTTTGACGTCATAAAAAAAAAATCAAGTTGATGTTAAGTTGATTATGTTTCAACACTTCCAACACCCTCCTCCAAGTGTTGTGATTTCTACTGTAGATTAGGATATCATCAATATAAACCACAAGAGATTCATTAATGAAAGGTCGAAGAACTTGATTCATGAAACGCATGAAGGTACTCAGTGCGTTGGACAATCCGAATGGCGTGACCGTCCACTAGAACAATTCATTTCTCGTCTTAAACATCGTCTTTCACTTGTCCTCCGGTCAGATGCGAATTTGGTGTAGCCGCTTCGAAAGTCTATCTTGAAGAAGATTTCGGCCCCACTCAACTGATCAAGTATATCATCCAGTCGTGGTATCAGAAACTTGTAGCCAATCGTGATCTTGTTAATCGCATGACTATCTAGTAGTATCTACACATATCCTTCAATTTTTTTTAACATTAAAAGTGTTGGTACCACACATGGGCTCATACTCTCTCTAATGTGCGCCTTTTGCAACAAATCCTACACAACATGAAAATGTTGATCACTGAAAATCAACGACCCAAGATAACGAGAACTAAAATCCCAATTCTCTAACACAAGAATCATAAGAGAAAATTCTCAATATCGATAAAATTATAACAATGAACCGTTAAGTTCCAATCATATCTTTTGACAAGTCGAGGCTCTAATTTCACCCGACACAACACGGAAATGTCGCTCATGCTCACTGAAAACCAAGGACCCAAGATAACGAGGACTAAAATATCAATTCTCTAATACGAGAATCACAAAAAAAACTATCAATATTAATCAAATTATAACGATGAACTTGTTTTACTATTTTACAAGGTTCTATTTATAAGAAAACATAACTTAAACCCTAAGAAAGACTCATAATCAAACTAGGGAAAAGAAATACTAAAAATAGACAAAAAGCCTATCCAAAATATAGCCCAAAATAGGTCAGTTGCTACGGACTTGCTACGGACTGATATACCGGCGGTATACTAAAAGTTGCCAAAAAATTTCGGCAAATTTTTGGCTCAAAATTTCTCCGTATCAAGCATGTCGGTGGTACGTCGGCGACATACTGGCCGTATGTCATTCAAGGCCCAGGAATTGGGTGGTCCTTATTACAACGTCCGCGTCACAATCACGCAAAAATCCCCTAAAAGTTTTACCAAAGAACAAGAAAAAAATCAATATATGCCTTAATGCTCTAATTGTTAGTTATGAGATGTTGATGCCCACCAAACATGCCTTGTTTATCTTTTTAAAGCTTGAAGGAATTGTTGTTCCTACTTTCATACTCACATCATCCAAGTACTACACCTATATAAACTAGGCGTCTCAAGGATAATCTTGTGTTAGTGGCTAGGGACTTCTAGACGGTTACCAAAATTGTGACAGCTCCCCATGTTTTAATAGAAATAACATACACCATAGTTTAAAAGAAACGCCGATGTCTTCTCACTACCCAATTGCCTTAATTTTGCCAATACTTTGCATACTAGACATTTATACATCTTCTTTAAATTAAAGAGGACAAGTTAAGTTATATCTTTATATGAGTTATTATCTTTTGAATCTCCATATCTTGTGTATCCCATAAACCATGATGATATCTAAATTGAGAAGATTTTAACTATACATGCAAAATGACCAATTACGTTTATATTTTTTCAAGTTTCTAACTATTCACTTGCTTTCAAAAAAAATTCTAATAGGAAGATGGTTATAGGTACTTTTTATAATGAGTTTAGAATTTAGCTTGGTCTTCTTGAAAGTACAATTTGCAAATATTTTTTTTAATCTATACTTATCTCATCTTTCCGAGAGATTCATATGTAGTTGTATTATAATAGTTGAAATGTCTATACTCCAAAATTATTTTTTGAGAAGATATGCTAAAAAAATATAGATTATTTAAAAATTTGTAATATAATAGTGGAAAACTATATGCTTCTAAAAGTGGGATATATTGTGGTTGCATTTTTTTTTCCTTGGTCCTTATAATAAATTAAATTATCAGTATTTTGTTTCATCAACATATGAAATTAATTATATTATGATTTTTGCCATGCAAGTAAGAGTCTTATCTTCAATGTGAAAATATGGGATATGTTTGAGATTTGTTGGAACAAGTGCAATATATGAATAGATTTGGTAATCATTTGGATGAATACAACTCTAAACTTCTAACTTTACAGAACCTAAAAATAAAGGTGAAGTATATATGCCTAACGTTCTTAGAGTTTGAAAGCAAATATCTAAAGTTTATAAAGTTTTAATTAAGCACACACATACAAGGCATGACTGCTCTTCGATTACACCTAGATTCATCGTGCCCACCTGCCTCAGATTCCTGTCTGTGACCTGTTTTGAACCATTCAAGTTATCCTGAAGTTCTATTTGTTCTTTACCATATATTGCTAGATCAGAGAGTTAATGTATGAGACTACCATTCGTGAATTGTGGTTTAGGTCAAATTCTTCCATCAGGTTGACTAAAGCATGCAGTTCTCCTTTTGGTGTTTGAGAATTGTAGCTTGAACACTAGAATTTATTCTTCAATGGTTTCAACCTGTTCCCAATATCCAGGAGAAGATTTGTGGGATATTACTTGTTTATTAAATTCCTTACATGTATGTAGGTGTCAACTTTTTCAGCATATGGATTTCTTGATGAAAAGCTAAAAAAACGTGGATTTCATTTAGAACAATAGATGTATTAGCATTTTTATGCTTGGTTGCATAGTCTGCTTGTTTGGACTTCATGAAATTTACGTGGTCCTTATTATCAGTGTACAGAATAATAGACATGCAGTTGCAGTTGGTATTTCTTAGATCTGAAAGTTAGCAAGCTATCCTAACTATGCCCAAAGCAAACTCTGAAATTTCTTTCTAATGATTGTTGTGCAGGATATATTTACGGATTACAAACAACCATTTGCAGTTACTTATTTGGGAGCGTCGCTTATGGTTGTTTATCTCCCCATATCTTTTATCAGGGATTGGTTCTGCAGTTTACTAAAAAAGCGCAAGAATAAAATTGCAGAAATTGTTAACAGTTCTGGGCTTGATTCACCTCTAAAACTTAGTGGAGTGCAGAAAATCTTGGAAATGGGGTCACATTCTCCTTTATCTAAAAAAGATAGTGAAACAGACCTTTCCACACACGAGGAAGGGAAACCTTTAATTGCTAATCTCCAAATAGAATGTGAAGATGTGGCTCTGAAAGATAACAAACAGCTTACTACAAGGGAAATTGCTACATATGCATTTTATCTTGCACCAATCTGGTTTGTGACAGAGGTATGTTGTCCTCTGAACTCTGTAGTAAGTTAATTCTATTTCTTTCTCAGTTCATACTTACAGTACAATTTTCTCTCTCTTGTACTCTTCATATTGATCTAGGTTATTTTCATTTAAATGACTTAGGCACTGTCACATAAGGATTTGGTGAACTAAACATCAATTCTGATTTGTTTAGCATGTTTGTGTATTATCAAATAACAAAATATTTTATTCTTTTAATAGTTTATAAGCTTCTTTATGTGCTTAGATATATGATATTAAAAAACACCAAATAGAAAAGGAAAAAGTTAATCTTCAGCACATCATTTTTTTTAATCGTACCTGGGAAAGTTACTTACTTTGTCTATCTGGATGGATGCAGTACTTGTCGAATGCTGCGCTTGCACGAACTAGCGTGGCCAGTACTACAGTACTTTCTTCAACTTCAGGGCTTTTTACTCTCTTTATTGGTGCATTCTTGGGCCAGGACTCCTTAAATATAGCAAAAGTACTTGCTGTTTTTGTTAGCATGGCTGGAGTTGTGATGACAACTCTGGGAAAGACTTGGGCAACAGATGAGTCACAGTCAAACTCTTCTGGGTGAGTTTTCTAATCATAACTTTATGTCAATCAGATTTGTAATGAGTGTACCTTCCTTACTTCGGTATAACGAATGACTTACTGCAAAAGCAACTATATATACTCTCTTTTTACTTGAGTATTTCCTTCTTTTTCCCGTAATGTAAGTTGGAATTATCTTTGTGCAGGAATGGCAAGCGCTCTCTTGTGGGAGATCTATTTGGTCTTCTTTCTGCTGTAACATATGGTTTATTCACAGGTTGGCTATCTTTTCTCTATTCCGGTAGTTTGGTTTGACAATTGGGCGAATTTGCACGCACCCACACATACACACACAAACCCATGCATAGCCTGTCTTGTCTTAATATCAATTGGCAGGGCTGTTGTTAACAACTGCAATGTCAAAATTGCAGTTCTTCTTAAAAAGTTTTCAGGAGAAGAAGGTGAAGGGGTTGATGTTCAAAAGTTGTTTGGATATGTTGGATTATTCACACTTGTTGCTCTTTGGTGGCTTGGTATGTCCGTAATTGTCTAGTTACTGTGAGCTGTTATCTGTTTCTTTAAAATGAGTGCAGCTTCCAGCGTTTATAATATATCAGTTTCAGTTTGCATAATACTCAAGCCCCTTATGATGTTTCAAACGCGTTACATAATACAATTTCACTGTTTTTAATTATTGAGTGTGGTTCTCTATCCTTAAATGTCTATCAAGTTTTATCTGTTTATTCCTTTTGCAGTTTGTTGTTACTTCTCATCTATTAAGGAAGAACTCCGTAATTGTTTATATTTATGGAAAGTGTACATTTCTTTTGTGAATTTAGTATTTATGAATCACTTTAATGTTGCAAATCCCATCTCCAACTACGAAGTAAGTTTGCTAAACAATTTTTTTTTATAACAATGAACTTGATGATAATTCAAATGTAAGCAATGGCCGCAGTATCCTCAATTGAAGAATTGTTGCAGGAATGCTGAAAGTATTATTTGACTGTAGAATATCTGTGAAAATGAAAGAAAAATTATACATGACAGATATGACCCCTGTAAGATAATCTTATGTATCTCTTACAAGCCCAACCATGATTATGGGTCATAATAAGTGTGACATCATTCTGAAGTGATAGATCAATGCGTGGACTGAGGGCAAAGAGAAAAATGAGTTGGAAATAGATTTTATTTAGACATATGAATGTTATGGAATAAATATCAGTACACTTCTGGGAGAGTTAGAAGTGACTTCAATTGAGGTATGATGGAAATTTTGAGATGGTTTGGGAACCCGAGAGGGGGGAGTGAGTAGGGTGAAGAGAATATTATTAAATAAAACAAAGAAAATTTACCAACTAAAAATTCAGCAAGCAAGTAATAAGAAATGCAAGAGTTCAGAAGATCAAACACGCGATATATCCTGGTATCTTTCGTGGAAGGAAGTCCAGTCCTGGAAACTCTTATTCGGCTTTAATCCACTACTGAGAATAGTAAATACACCACGGACTTTGATTCGAATGGCTTGCCGACTTCTTACAATACCATAAGCTTTGATCCGAAGAGCTCGCCGACTTCAATAGCGAAATGGAAATCAAACTTGGAAATCCAAGCTTTTACAACTCGACAAACTTCTAATCGAACGCGACTGGCACTTAGAAAGGATTAGGAGTTGTTCATGGGGATTGGAAGGTTTGTATGCTCAGAGTATAAGAATTTTTGCAAGAAAGAATTGGTGAAAATGAAAGAAACTCACAGCTATTTATAGCTTTTGTGCTTAATTGAATTTTGCTCGAGGTCTCAGCCAACGTTCAAATTTTCAAACGTATAAGCATTTATATACGTTGAAGACCAATTCAAATATTCTGAAACCAACCAGGACCGAGTTCGACCCGAATTCAGGTGGGACCGAATTCTATCAGAGTTCGATGTGATCTGGAACATAATGTTTTAGTGTTTCGAAACAGAGTTTGGGCCGAGTTATGGGTTTTCAAAACAAGTTTTGTCTTGTAAAAACTGCGTTCGACCAGTATTCATAAGACATGGACTTTTGAATGTATTTGGGTTTAACCCTTAGAAGCCAGAAGCGGGAGCGGGGACGGAAGCGGGGGCGGGGAAGCGCGACTACTTAGAAGATTCTAAATTTGGGAGTGTGGTGGGAGCGTGCGCTAATAAATTTTTAATGTTTATTAATTATTGTTATCAAAACTTATAAATATCTTAAAATTTATTAGAATTTATAAAGGTCAGTTCAAAGTTATAGAGAGATCTTTCGCATGTTAATTTTTTATGACGTCAAAGCAAGAAATCTTTAGTTTCTTGGTACTTTGATAAATGTGTTGAAAATATTCCAATTTTTCTCACAAAATTTGTCATCTTCTAAAATTATGGTCATATTATGGGAAGCGATCATGTCGTTGGAGAAACGAGTTTCCGTCCCCGGAGAAACGAAGCTCCCGTCATCGGAGAAACGAGCTCCCAAGTAAGAAACGTCGAATCGAAGGTTCTTACTGAGATTCGTTGACCTCCTAGGAGTTTCTGGCTTCTAAGGTTTAACCACTTCCTATTGCCAGTGCGAACTTGACTCACATTGTATCCTATAATAAACCTGAAAAATACATAAACAAAATAGAAACTGAGCACTTTGACGATGCTGATCACTAAGCACTTTGATGATGCTGATCACTTTGACACTAACTCTGGAAAGCTTGAGTTCAACATGTAGCAAGTCGTATCGAGTCACAATTGATCAATATCAAAATCAAGTTAATTATTGACCAAATAAGACAATATAGGTAAGATCTCACAATCGTCAACGTTAACTGCTGAAGAACCTGGTCTCGGTTCGTACACCTCCGGGTAGGTCTAATCGTTTAAGTCTAGAAGGAAACCAGGCCCTAACAAGATACAAAAAGACCATACCATAATGTAAATATGATACACACAAAGTCTCGGGGTACACTATAACTATGTGAATGCATACAAGGACAACTATTGCACACATGAGCTATCACGCTAAGAGGGCTAAACGGGCAGCATATAACGCTCATCTGAAACGCTAGCGGCCAACATATATATATAGGGCTCGGGTTGTAGCGCTCATACGACACGCTAACAACCATCATGTAGGGGCATGCTACATAACTCATGCGCCTAATAATTTTTCTCCCCACCCAATACTACTGTCTAAGTCGAACTATGTCAATACATACAAGTTTTGAACACATGAGCAAGCACGCTAGGAGGGTTAAACGGTCAGAATATATTGCTCATCCGAAATGCTAGCAGCTACCATGTATATATAGGGCTTGGGTTGTAGTGTTCATTCGAAACGCTAACGACATCATGTAAGGGGACATGCTACATAGCTCATGCGCCTATAATTGTCCTCCCCACCCAATTGTTCGAGTTGAACTATGTGAATGTATACGAGGACAATTGTTGCACACATGAACTAGCACGCTAGGAGGGCTAAACGGTCAGCATGTAGCACTCATCCGAAACGCTAGTGGCCATCATGTATAAATAGGGCTTGGGTTATAACATTCATCCGAAACACTTAACGACCATAATGTAAGGGGGCATGCTACGGAGCTCGTGTGCCTAATAATTGTCCTTTCTACCCAATGTTATAGTCCGAGTCGAACAGACGACACGTCCAATCCAAATCTATCTAGTAATATGTCCAACACAAGTATACTATGTAACAATTATCTAATGAAATCAAGTACGAGCTATACCCAAACACGACCCGATCGTATCAATGATACGTTGGATACGAGAGTATGTGTCCTCTCATGGGTATTACAAATTCGTGTCTTGAATCCATATAAGTGTCCAAGTCATACGAGATATCAAAATACCTCGACACGAAATATTATTCGTATACTAACAACTAGGTCAATCAAATAAACTACAATCGATGTCTATCGTCGACTGTACCCGAGTAAGTCTAGGACGCACAAATATAAAGTATAAACATATAAATATATCAGACGATGAAAGTAAACATGCAGTAACTGTATAATAATTTATCTACATATGACAAGATATCTTGCATGTTTGTTGGTTGGTGACGGGTTAACGTATCGGACATGATCGTGGGATATGAATGGGCTCGAAAAATTGAAGTAGAGCAACTGACTTCGAATGCTTAAATAGACGTGTCCATGAGTCCTGGATGATGTCCACATGCAAAGAAAATGTGTCCATAACCCCAATTTGGACAGTACCAAAAAGTCGTCGTTCAGGGTCAAACCAAGGTTCAAAAACTCGGTATCGGTATCAGTATCGGACAGTTTGTATGAGTATCCGTATCGGCAATACCGACAGTATCGGATTTTTTGGTATCGGCTATATCGGCAATATTTAAATAATTATTAATAAATTAGTAAAAAAATAGACAAAATAATTTTTGGTATCGGCTGTATCGGTTGTATCGACAATATTTTTTGGTATCGGCTGTATCAGCAAACCTCTCCGTATCGGGTCCGTATCGGTCTATATCGGTTCGTATTGGGTTTGTATCGGGGCCGTATCGGGTCTGTATCGGCCGATACTGACCGATACCAAAAACTTTTCGTCACGAATCGGCCGATACTGATTATTTTGGGTTGTATCGGATCGGCAGTGGCCAAACCAGATCCGATACGGCCGATACATATCGGTATCGGCCGATACTTTAAACCTTGGGTCAAACGGGATCCACATGTGGGCGCACATGGTACCGAAAAATAGAACCAAATTAGCAGATGTCCAAGAATGACAAACTATATATCAAACTAGACTAGAAAGACGATGCATACTAATCCGTGCTCTTAGAATCGAATCACGGTAAGCGATTTGCAAATGCACTAGCCTTATCGGATTGTGGGATCCGCGATACGACGATTAGATCGGCGATCACAGACTTGATGAAACTTACGTCGTAGGATAAGTCAGATGCGACGTGTTCAAGGGCACAAGTCTTGTCGGGATCTGACGAGCATACAGAAAGTAATTACAATCTATCCAAAATCACTGATACAATAAAAATTGACGGATACGGGCCAAATCCGTCATGCTCGATCGACGAATTCTAGTTTCGTTTATTCCTATACGTCGGCAATAACATTACGCGTCTTTCAGTACAATCAGTTCGCTACTGGGTTGTCTGATTCATGGGGACGATACCTAGTCAAATATTATTTTAATTCCTAGAAATCTACATGTTTACAAAAGGGGTATAGAAGATCGTACCAAAGTGATCGATTCAAAATTTGGTTGATTGTAGAGGGAGAGAACTCTTAAAAGTCGGCATGAGTCATCTTGGGTGTTGTGCTCCCCTGCTCTCTGTCGACTAGTGATAGAGTCGGTAGCTTCAACGGCTTCGGGCGGCGGTCCTTGGTGGTTCGTCGAGTCTTGGTGCAGCGCGAGGGGGCCTAGGGGATTATGACGAGGTCTTTAGATTATTGGCAAGGGTGGTGACAGTCGTCTTCGAGCTCTACTTGCCGGCGGAACACGCAACAACGGTTTTGACAGTGGGTTGTAGGCCTCGGGGATGGTCGAGGACAGTGGAGAGTGGTCGGAGATGGTCACTAAGAGATTAGCTTGGAGTTTATAGGCTATGGGGAAGAGAAGATTCGGGTTGAGGGAGATTTCTATCGAATTTCTCTACGAAGGATTCAAAAGAACGAAGCTTGTATTTATAAGATTTAATCAATTTAAATTTGAATTTAGATTGATTTAGTCTCCATTTGGAATTATTTAATTAATTAGTTTAAAGCAATTTACTAATTTTTTTTATGAAATTTTTATTTACTAGTTTATGTAATTGATTGATTTAGTGTTTTATTTAATATGTATTTTTCTTTTGGTTTTATTTCTCGTCGAGTCTTAGGGCAGCGCGAGGGGGCCGGGGGATTATGACGAGGTCTTTAGATTGATGGCAAGGGTGTGACAGTCGTCTTCGAGTTCTGCTTGCCGGCGGAAGCGGAGAATACGCAACGACAATTCTGACAGTGGGTTGTAGGGGGGGGGGGGTCGAGGATGGTGGAGAATGGCGGAGATGGTTGTGAAGAGATTGGCTCGGAGTTTATAGGCTATGGGGAAGAGAATATTCGAGGCGAAGGGAGTTTCTGTCGAATTTCTCTACCGAGGAATTCAAAAGAACGAAGCTTGTATTTATAAGATTTAATCGGTTTAAATTTGGATTTATATTGATTTAGTCTCCATTTGGATTATGATAGGGCTGAGGTTTGATTGGAGATAGGATTCAATTTGATTTTAGGATTTGAATGGATCGATTTCGATCGGCTTAGGTTGAATTTCGTGGGAGAATTCAAATCCGAGAGGAAGAAGATGTGAACAGTAATTCTATTGTTCACTCAATTAATTAATTGCCTAAAATTTTCTTTATTTAGTTTAATTATTTAATTAATTAGTTTAAAGCAATTTACTAATTTCTTTTATGAAATTTTTATTTATTAGTTTATGTAATTAATTGATTTAGTGTTTTATTTAATATGTATTTTTCTTTTGGTTTTCTTTGGGTTTGTTTAAACTAGAATTTATTCATCTTAATTAATCTAAAAATAATTGGGGATTTTAAAGGGGTTTACACATCTATAATTCTTCTTTTTTATTTGAATGAATGTCATTCCCTTGGCAGTTCAACCACGTGTACTTGTTCGATATGTTTGCCACATCTTTTACTTATTCCTTAACAAATAAGTCACAATAACTTCAATAACAAATAAGTCACAATAACTTCAATTAATAGACACAATAATCAATTATAAAGGTAAAAGAAACAAATATTATGTGCATGGATGTGTATTATTGGGTTGTGTTCTTTTTTCCGCTTTCAAGCTGAGCGTACTGTGAGCACTGTATTGTGATTGACAATTTAGTGGAGAATCCCTTTGTTCACATTTCTGCACACCAGGCATGTATATGTTATTTTCTTTTAAGTTTATGATATTTTTTGAACTGTTATGCTGTTGTTTTGACGTATCATCTTAACTTGGCCAGATAGTATTAACAAATTGATGTTGTTGTAATAAAAAAAATGATGTTGTTCAGTGAAATTTGGTTATTGTTAATTTCTTCTTTGAATGAAGTGCTTTGCTGAACCATCTTTAGTTTTATCAAATAATTTATATTTCCATTTCTGCTTTCAGTTTGGCCCTTGACTGCATTGGGGATTGAACCCAAGTTCACAATACCCCACTCACTTAAAATGGATGAAGTAGTACTTGCTAATGGCCTTATCGGGAGTGTACTCTCGGACTACTTCTGGTATGAGAGAAACCCCTGATTATATCTTACACATGTTCCATTATTCTGACTAAGGTAATCTTTCCACAGGGCACTATGTGTTGTTTGGACTACCCCCTTAGTCGCCACCTTGGGTATGTCCTTAACAATACCACTCGCAATGGTTGCTGATATGGTGATTCATGGACGCCACTACTCCACAGTATACATCCTTGGTTCTGCCCAGGTACTTATATGGGTATATATGCTTCAATGTGGTTCTGTTATATAAACTGTACATAAACACAGCTTAGTGATGTTGACAGTAACTAACACCAAATAAGAAACATTCATGAGATATATCTAAATGTTTATGGATTATTTTTATTTGGGAGTTATTCGGTAGTATGAACCATGGATATATAGGCTAGCATATCCATCCAATGCTAACATCAATTTCTCCTAACATTATGCAAAATAAATGCACAATCAAATGGATTTAACATAGAAACACAAAGGACAGAATGTTTTAGAAATTGGTAATATAATTATTATAGTATATCAGGTTAAAACTTACGAAAAATTAAGAGAGATCGATCTTAGGAACTGTTTTGGGTTATTCTAGTAGAAGAATAGGCTTACTAGACATTACTATGCAATTAAAATTTGGGTCTGAAAGGAAGTTATTTATGACTAAAAACCTTGGGTTTATGGTTGGGATAAGGTATATATGGCTTAAGGTGGACAAGGTTTCTTATTTTATTGGAGGAATTAGGGGTATTTTCAAGAGTTCCAAGGGTCGTTTCTTATACTGAAACAGTAAAAATAGGATCAGATTTTCAAAGGTAGGATTGTAGGAATAACAATTATTGACGGGTTTTATGGTGAAGGAATAAAGATTGGTGAGGAAAGTAGGATAGACACCAAATCAGTTACGGGACGATCTCATACTGTCAGGTAGCAAACAGAAGGATAGTGTGAAATAAGCCATATCCAAATTAGAGAGAAGCATATCTAGATTTTTATTCAAATTCAAAGTCACATATTTAAATCCAAATATCTAAACTCATTCAAATTTAAAATTCAGATCATTATTACAAAATCTGAAATAAATAAACTTGCAATTAAAATGTATCCTAAATATCTACCCCATGGACATCTTTTTTTTGGTAGATGGGAACACAAGAATCCCTTCACACCCATGAACAATGGAGAAAGCAATAAATACTTATTGGAAAGCACTCCTATGCGACAAAGATTCCTCTGATGAAACAAAGATTGAGTGCCTACATAGAGAATGAGGACTGGTATCTATGGGCAATGGTTTGAAAATATGCAGAGGATTTCTAAATTATGGTCAAATGAACTTGCAGGATCTTGGTGGCATAAGGCTGAAGGGGAATAAACAATCAGGAGAGTGAGGAATGGCACCTTTAGTGATGAAAAAGGCAAGAGACTCGGAGGCATTAAATGCTTGATTATAAAGTCTATATATACCGTGGTACTAAAGAGGCTAATTCATTTAAATGAATTTAACTTTACCAATATATAAAAATATTTACATAGCGAAAAATTGCTGATAAAAAAGTTCAAAAATGTAAAAAAACTACAATAAGCTATTAAATCAAGAAACCGACCTCTCCTATTCATAGATAAGATAGTAATTGGCCAACTAAATGGGAGTTGAGAAATTTGAGGATTATTATTACAAATTTGTGTGGTAAAGAGAGAGACTGTGTAATTTTGTTCACTTCTACATGACCCTGGCTTCAGTTACAACGGGTCAATGTAGACAAGAACTCCATTCGAAAACTATCAATGTAGACAAGAACTCCATTCGAAAACTATCTGTTGTTGGTTGTTGCATTGACTTGTCTAACTTAATTCAAAGACTACTGAATCATGAAGTAATATATGCCAACCAGAAAAGTCTGAGAATATTGTGTTATTTCTGGCTTCTTTAATATGTTTATTCCCTTCTATCAATGATTTTGTGAAATTTCACTTGGTTGTTTTATTATCCAAGATTGTGTGGATACCCTTGATGACAAGAGCTGGTTATTAATTAAAAGCAGTACATAGAGGCCTTGCTAAGGTCAACACATTTTTTTTTATGTGCTAACATTTGTGCAAGCTGGAGAAAGGGTACTACTACTACCAAGGTGGATATGTTTATACTAAATTGAATCGATGCATGCAAGTAAATATCATATTGAGAGCATGGTGTAAAATGACAGAGAGATTAATGCAATTCCTTATAACAAATCTTATTATCTTTACCTATAACTCTCTCATTCTAGGGGAACTTTGAGGTTTGTTGAGAGTATGAGGTTAAACTACAACAACAACAAAAACAACAATGCCTTTATCTGAAATTTTTGGGGGTTGCACTTTGAACCCTCTTCTTCCATTCGGTTATGTTAAGGGCTGTGTCCTCTATAATGGAAACAAAATTCATATCTTTCTTTTAACACTTCAAATCATGTTTGTCTAGTCATGCATGTAGTCTTAGCGGTTCCATTAGCTACTATATTGTCGCTCTTCCTTGTAGGAGCATCCATTGGTTTGTATTGTACGTGTCTAAACCATTTACGTCAATTTTTTCTCATCTTCTCTCAATTGGAACCATCTTTAGCTTCCCATGGACATTCATTTCGTAACTTATCATTTAATGTATTAACTCATCCATATTAGCATTCCCATTTCTACTATACTAACTTTTTGGACATGTTTCTTAATTTTTCAACACTCTGATTCATAAAGCATGGATGGTCTTGTAGCAGTCTTGTAAATTATTCCTTTCAACTTCAGAGGTATATTGCGATCATAAAGTACCCCATAAGTACTCCTCCATTTCATCTATCATGTTTATCCTATGCATGATATCCTTCTCAATTTCTATTTTGATAAATGACTGATCATAAATTTCGTAAAACTATCACTCTTAGGTATCTCTTCTCCCATCTATATTGACTCTCCCATCTCTCTCGATCCTTGATACAACCCAATGGTAATATGAAATGATTTACTATCTCCTCAAATATTCTGCACGGTTCTCGTAACTCTATAATACATTTCCTTAATAATCTTGATATAACTACCAAGGTTCGAAAACTCGATTTGGACTCGGTATCAAATGTCCAATATAGTATTGGTACCGGTAGACGGAATATTAGAATTTTGGTTTCACAAAGAAAAAAATGGTCATTTTTTAAAAAGAAGCAAAAATGTTATATATTTTGGTATAAATTTATGTATAATTTAAGTTGTTTTTCGATAGTTTCAAAAGGAATAACTAGTTGATTTGATTAGTAACATACAAGAAAAAACATAACATGTTGATTTCATTAACCCCTGACCTAATTAATTAACCCAAACAAACTCATTATATCCAATTAAACCCAATTAATTAACCCCTAAATTCAAACACAAACTAAGCGCAATTAATTAATTAACAGGAGGTGGCCAAAGGCCCTAAACCCAAAACCAATGTGTGTGGTTCACACGTGCATAGACAATAAAGAAGTCACTGATGTGGGCCTGGTGAAGTACTTCGTATTAATGTATGATTGTAGTTTTACCCAGAGCTGTCTCAAAACATTTGGGAGCCCTGGAGGTCCTAGGCAAATTGAGGAAAGAAGATGATTGCTCTTCCCCTTAAATCATGGGCCATAGATCAATTAAATAATTAAGAAAATTAAATGATTATTGTTTTCCTTAAATCATGGAACCCTAGATCAATTAAATAATTAAGGAGATGATTTATTTCCTTTTGCTCCATATATATATATATATATATAAAGATATGGGAGGCCCTTAAATTATGGGGCCCTAGGCACAAAGCCTAATTTGATTACATGGTAGAGCCGGCTTTGGTTTTACCGGGCCTACATGTCAGTTGGACTTAATGGACATAAGGAATCGATGTCCTCTCCCCCCATAAATATTGATTAATATAAATAGGAGTGGGAGAGTGAAAATAAAAATAGAACCCAAAATCTCTCCCTCCCAATCTTTGTGGCTCCCTCTCTCTTTTATTGCGTCAATCCTCCACCAACACCACCCTTCTCCTCCCCCTCTACCCTTGCAAATCCTTTCCCGTTGCTTCTTTCGTTCCCTAGTCAATTCCATCCAGGTTTTGCCTATTTTTATGAGATGCAAATTAATGGTTTTATGTGTTATCTCCCACACTTTTATAGAATTAATTTGTCAATTGTGGGTGGGAATCATGGGGCCTCGAGAGCCTCAAATTCAGCCGGTCGGTCAAAATTATTGCATTCCATTGTGGAATAACATGATTCTACGGTGGAATTCTCTTAACACTAAAAAAAAATCAGCCTATACTATCCGATATTAGTATGTATTGACTGGTACATACCAAATATTGGCTGATATGAACCGATTTTTGGTTGTACGGCTGATTCCAGCCATGAATCGACCAGATCTAGCCTCTCCAAACCGAAACCAATATTTAAGGTCGTTTCAGATTGTAATTCCCAATATCTCGTATGTATCAATATTGGTCAGTTTCTTCATCAGAGTTCACTACATTCTCTCTTTAAGAATTTATCATAAGCATTCTCTAAGTATAAATCTTTATTTTTTTTTTTTCTAAATCTTTCTATTAATCCTATTAGTAAGTAACGACTTCCATATGAGATTTTTCGACATAAAATCAAATTGATTTTCTGAAATTCTAGTTTATTTTCTTAATCTTTTTTCAATTACTCTTTCTCATAATTCTGTAGTATGATTTATACGCTTCATTCCTCTATAATTATTAAAACTATGAATATCTCCTTTTTTCTTTTATATGTGCACTATAATATTACTTCTCCATCATCTAGCATTTTTTTAGTTATTAGGATTTTGTTGAATAAATTAGTAAATCACATAAATTTTTTTATCCCTAAACATTTTCAAACCATAATAGAAATATTATCATATCCTACTATTTTTTCCATTTTTTAATTTTTTAATACATACTTGATTTCAGAAATTCTAATTTTACGACAAAGTAATATTGTTTATCCTAAACTAGCTTTGCATTAAAACTAAGTTTTTCTAGGTTGCTCTTGTAAATTAGTTTGTCAAAATACCTCATCTACCTCTCTTTTATATCAATGTTCTCTTCCCAATACTTTTTGGTCATGTATCTATTGGTGTTATTGCCTTTGGACTAGTAAAGATAGTCCCACCTTGGCTACACCACCAAGTGGGTATCTCATTATAATGATTTGCTTGTGTTGAGGTGTGCACATGAGGTGTGGTGGTAGTGGCGTAGCCATACGGTGCCGAGGGGGTGCGGCTGGTCCCCCTCAAATTTGGGTTGGCTAAGAATTACTTAGCTTCATTATTGGTTTGTTTGTTTATACAGAACATAACTGAGTATTATGCTGGTACTACGTATCTAAAGGGTACTACCTATCTAAAGGATATATAAGAATTACTTAACTTCATCATGTCATATCTGAGGATCAATTTTCATATGGGATCTAATTTATGATTTTAGTGGAAGAGCTATATTGAGTTTGAGTGTTAATATTGTCCGAAAACAACTTTGATTCCTACTACATATTTGCAGTATTTGTTTTTATCTGTTCAAGGAAAATAACATGTGTGTTGGCTGCAGTTCTGGTTTAGTTTATTAACCAGTTTAGCTGGTCAATAACAAACACTTATTTGTGGTTAGAAATTTTCTGATGGTTTCATCTCCTAGACATATAGAAATATTTTCTGATGCCTGTAGTGCAGTGCATAATTCTGAGTCCTCTTGAGATATTCCATCACTCTCTTCACAGCTTTCTAGTGCTCAACACCTGGATTGCTCGTGAAACGATTTAGCATCCCCACGGCGAAAGCTATGTCAGGCCTTGTGGCAGTTGTTGCATACATCAAACTCTCGATGACGTTTGAATACTTCAGCTGCCTGACACATTTTCTCGGATTTGGCTTCAGTCTCTTGTCACACCTGTACGGAGTATCGATCCCTGGAAGATCCTGATATCCATAGTGTATGAACATCTTCTCAATATAATGAGACTGTGACAATGCCACTCCAGTGTCCGTCTGGATGATCTTTATCCTCATGATAACATCAGCTTCCCCTAAGTCCTTCATACTGAACTTAGATGAGAGGAACTTCTTTGTCTCAGTGACACGTACTTGATCCGTACCTAGAATCAGCATGTCGTCCACGTATAGACAAACGATGACTCATCTCCCATCAGTGAACTTTGTGTAAACACACTTGTCCGTCTCACTGACCCTGTAGTTGTTTGATCTAATAACTTTATCAAACTTCTCATGCCACATCTTGGGAGCTTGCTTCAGACCGTATAACGATTTCACCAACTTGCAGACTTTGTCTTCAAGGCCATTGACGATAAATCTTTTTGGCTGTTGCATGTAAATCTCCCCGGTCAATTCATCATTCAGGTATGCTGTTTTCACATCCATCTGATGTATAACTAGCTTAAGGATTGCACTTATAATAATCAGTATCCTGATGGTCGTCATCCGCGCTAATTGAGCATATGTGTCGAAGTAGTCGATTTCCTGTTTCTGAAAAAATTCCTTGGCTACCAGCTTTGTCTTGAACTTGTCAACAGTTCCATGGCCTTCATCTTCTTCCTGAAGATCCACTTGGATCCGATTGGTTTAGCTCATTCAGGTAGATCGGCCAACGCCCAAGTGTTGTTGGAGGTTATTGAGTCATACTCATCATTAATAGCCTCTCTCCAGAAGACAGCGTCTCTGGTCTTCATCGCCTCATCATAGGTAAGCGAATATGCTTCCACATGATAGGTGACAAAATTATCTCCGAAGTCCTGTTTTATCACTCGCTTAGTTCTTGGTTCTTCGAGTTCTGGTTCGAAGGTTGTCTCAGGGATGACAATTTCTTCTTGGACCACATCTTTATTGGAAGCGTTAGCCTCCGTTACACTCACATTATTCTCCAGAATTTTTGCGGTAACAACGTTCTTGTGCCTTGCAAATTTATCTTCGAAGAATTCTACGTTGCGAGATTCAATGATATAATTAGACTCGATATCAAGGAACCTCCGAGTATCACTATTTTCAGCATATCCCAAGAATATAGCTTTTGTAGTCCTTGTCCCTAGCTTCTGAATCTTCAAGTCCGGAAGCTTCACATATGCCACATCCCCACACTCGAATGACATTCAAGTTTGATCTGACCTTGAACCAGAGTTCATGAGGAGTGACATCGGAAGTTGCGTACGACACTCTGTTCAGAATGAACGAAGCCGTTAGCGCAGCTTCTCCCCAAAAGCAGTTTGGAAGACCCGCAGTTAACAACATAGAGTTCATCATCTTTGTCAATGTCATGTTATTCCTTTCTGCTACTCCATTTGATTGAGGAGAATACGGAGTAGTTGTCTCATTGACGATTCCATGTTCTTTGCAGAACGATGCAAATTCAATATATCTATACTCTCCGCCTCGATCACTTCTGAGTCTCTTCAGTACCACTGTCCCGATCCCATGTACTTCAGCTTGTGACTTGTCCGCCACCATAACCTTCTCAGATGTAGGTCTATAGGTGGTGAATAACTCCTTTGATCAAACATGACAGTATATGCCAGTGTCCAGCCACCAGTCAGTGTCGACGCCAGCCGTAGCAACCTGCACAATCATGGTAACCTTGTTAGGCTCACCTTGCTCATTCTGTTTGGACTTGTATCTGCAGTTTCTGCTGAAGTAGCCTTTCTTGTCGCAGTTGAAACAAGCCCCATCCTTCTTAGGCTTTGGTTTGAACGATGCCGACTTCACCTTCAGATGGTTGAAGTCATTTTTGTTGTTGTGAGAAGCCTTCTGCTTCCCCTTGGAGTCACCAACATGAACTAAGTTGGCCTTTGCCAACTGTTCAGACAGTGTGTCCACTTTGTTTTGAGCCCTCATCTTCTACATGGATATTGTGCAGTAGTTGATCAAGACTCACCTCCATCTTCTTTTGGTGCACGTCTGGGATAAACTTTCTCCAACCAGGCGGGAGCTTGGCAACAATACCTCCCACAATGAAAGAGTCGACCAAGGGCTTGCCATCATCCTCAAGTTTTTGACGTAACTTGAGAAATTCCTTAACATAAGGCAACATCGTCTTGTCGTCCTCAAATCGCATTTTTCAGACTTTTTCGTCACATGGATCTTGTTGCGGTTCTCATCCTCCTTGTAATGTTTTTCCAGAGCCTTCCAGACGACCTTTGCATAGTCCGTCTTGCTATATGACTCCGCTAGAGTATCTTCCATAGAGTTGAGAATCAACAATTTGCATAGGTGGTTGTTTCTCCTCCACTTGTTCTGCTTACTTTTGCATTTGCAATCCCCCGAACAGTAACATCATCACCCCTCGGAACAACAGACTCATGATCTGTCAACACGTAGTCCACATCTACGGAGTTGGAGATTAATCCTGAAATTTCTCTTCCGGACGTTGTAATGCTCCCCACCAAACTTCTCAAGTTTGTTAAACTTGTGTCGAGAAGACTTACACGGTTCTCCATCTTACTTGGATCTTGCTTTGAGATTGTTAGTCTCGGGACTTAATCAAAGATGGTAGAACCAGAAGTTGAAGTCGAGATCAGGAGTTCACACAAAAGTCCCCTCACCGATGAACCTCGATTCCAACGAACAACTAATAATATGATTCTGATTACAACTTGCTTACACGATAACAAAAGAATCAGAATAAATAAACTCCTCGAACTTTCTTGCAATCGCAGTTGCAGACAGACAGAATAGAGTTACACTAAGAAGAAGAGAAGAGGAGGAAGAAGAAGAAACTCTGCTTGCTGGGGTGATGAAGATCACCGTTGTTCAAAATAAGATACGTCCCACACGATCTGCTTCCAGGAACCAGCAAGTTCACGAAGAACTTCTGGAACGCTCTATGTCACCTCATACTTGGACTCGCACGACCTTCCTAGACTTTAATGGCGGCAACAACAATTCTCTTCGTCTCCTCTATATCGAAGTAAGTTGTCAATGGAGGCACGAAAATAGTATTTATAGAGGAGCCAGAACGCCCATTAGTTATGGAAAGATAGGAGCAAAAATATTCGCAAATTCAAATATAGGCACGAACTAATTCAAATCCCACAAAAAATAGATCTGAATAACTGACCATATATTTCCATAACCGTTCAAATATTTCTGATAGCAACGGCCACGCAAGCAACCGCTCATCCAGCCGCTCATGCAGCAGCGCATGCGGCTGCTCATGCAACAGCGCATACACTCACGCATAACTGAGCGCATCAAAATGCGTACAAGCGCCATGCGCCAATGCTGACGTGCTAAGTGCAAAGTGTGCCAACAAAGTGCCACTTTGCGCCCTTTGTCACGCCCCAGTCCCAAAATATCGAGGGACTGGACACGTGGCAATGGCCAGCAGCACGCACCGATGGACAACCCAATTAGATGGATCCATCAGGGCATGCTTAAGCTGTAGTCTAACAGGAAATAGATCAATCATACAGGTCACAGACTAATCTATTCTCATCCACAACAGATAAACACAGAGTAACTGCCAGAAATAATGCAATAGAATAAATAAGCAAATCTCAATAAATATCTCGGGAAACAATCAGAGAATATGTCTGGTACAACAGATGCAAATGGACAGGAAATAATCAACTGGAAATAGAAATAAATGACTACATACGGCCAATGCTCAGGAGAAGTCCTCTGGTGCGAGCTCGTCTTCAGGTCCTGGTACAGCTCCTGGAAGTGCTCTGGTACGGGGTATCTCTGGATGGATCTCTTCAGCTATACCTGGGGACATAGTCCATTCCAGGTCCTCAGGGGACATAACAAGGTACAGATAATACAAGCCAAAATATAAGCAGTGCAGCAGCATTAAATGAAACAGCAGGGTAAACTATATAACCAGCTAAGTGATAAATGCAAGTTGAGAGCATCACTAGAACTCAGGATGAGACCGCTACAAGCTCTGTGTCGGGGAGCCGGTAGCAGTAATAACACGTAAAGGGTCTAGCTCTGCTGGAGAGTCTACGACCTCACACTAATAGTATATATATATGAAAACAGCCTGTAGCCTGTGTGTCTCTCCCCACCCAATGTAATCACACGTCTCATGTCCATGACACGCAAGATCATAACTAATGCAGCAGTCATATAGTATCTAGGAATAAACTGTCCATGTCATAACCTGTATCCTATACAGAATCATCGTGAATATCTCAAGAGGATTCTGTCTCATGAATAGTGTCAAGTGTCCTGGGTTTTGTTGTACTTGATAGGACAAGTACCAAGAGTAAGGGTACCGAATATCCATATCTAAATGACGTACCCAACACCGCGTACGGGGTTGGCACCCGACTATGATCGGACACTAAGTACGTCACACGTTTCCTAGGTTAAGCAGTTAAAACAAGTTATATGATTTTACACAAGAACTCCAGCAAAATATTATCACAGGAACTACTGAGAATTGACGAGCTTTTACTTGCCCAATGATGCTAAATTAAGCCAAGGAAATAAATAGCAGACTGCAGGGTTTGGCAAGGTACACTTGCCTGTGGTTCCGGCTCTGTTTGCGGCTCTGACTTCAGTTGGATTTGCAGGCGGTACTCCGGTTGCTGGAATAAACATCACCATCAGATCCAGAAAATATCAATCAGCTAGAAACGCCTGTCCTTGAGTCCAATTTCGAGACAAGGGCAAAAACGACAATTTCGGGTCAAAACGGGGTCCACATGCGGGCCCGCTTTGCACCGAAAAACGTGTCAGGGTCAAAGGTCTCCAAATTCACCAAACTTAGTGTCAACAGGTCAGGAACGATGATACGAACCCAACGGAACTTCCAGAATTGGATTCCGATGAGCCGATCACAAAATCGCCCGTTGAGCGGGGCCTGTGGGGCCCACGACACGCGATTTCGTCAACGTTCTCAGAATCGAACCAAACTTGGGTCACAGGACCAGCGTATCGCTACGAGTCCGATGGCGCAAGTTTCGTTTCAATCCGACGTGTGTACACAAAGTTAGGGTGAATTGCAGAAAAGTCGGATACGGGACGATGTTCGCGGATACGCGTTGATTCCGGTGTGCACGCACACCCGAATCGACTTCTGCGAAATCCCACACGTCCGTATCGACGATGCGCACGTATCTGTGAAGACCGCGCGCGACTAAGTTGTCCCGTTTGGCGGGGCGTACTCAGTTCCGGGGTGAAACAGGGTCTGGTTTTTCCTGTTTTTGGATTGCGGTGTGCGATCACCACAGGACGCGATGCCCCGAACGGTTTGTCCGGGCACCGAGAGGGTCATACAGGCTTCGCAACGCAATTTGCGGAATCGAAAACAGAGCTACGAGCAAGAAGATACACGCACCTGAACGGGACCCGAAAATCGGGGTCTGAATCGTGTCCGACACGTGTCGGATACAGGGCAAGAATTAGGGTTAGGGTTAGGGCACGTTGGTCGGCGGAGGGCGGCGGCTGGGCGGCCAGGCTGAGGCGGAGGGGGCCGGGGGCACGCGGCGAGGGTGGCGGCGCTGGCCGGCGGCGGCGACGTGCCGGAGTGGCCTGGGGACGGCGGTGCGGGACACGGGCGGCGCCGGGGCTCGGGTGCAGCTGTGGGCGGCCGGAGGGCTTGCTGCGGGCGGAGGCTCTGGCGGCGAGGCGGGGTCTGGAGGCGGAGGAAGGCGGGGCGGCGTCGCGGCGAGGCGGGGCGGCGCGGCGTCGGGCTGAGCGGCGAGGTGGCGGTGGCGGTTCGACGAGGGGGGGGGTTTCTAGGGTTGCGGCGGGGGGTCGAGGCCGGGAAGGGCGGAGGCTGGGCGAGGAAGGCGGGGACGTGGCGGGCGAGGCGGGAGCGCGTGGCCGTGGGCGCGGGGCGGCACTGCCAGAGGCGGGGGAAGCGGCGGCAGGCGCGGGCGGAGCGGGTCGTGGGGGAGAGGAGCGGGCTAGCGGGTCTCGGGTTGGGTCTGGCGGATCCGACCCGACCCGCTAGGGGCTGGGCCGGGCTCGGGCCCAGTGGGCCGGGCCGGGCCGCGGGCTGGGCTGGGTTTATATTAAAAATAGTAATAATAATAGTAAATAATTAATAAATAAATAAATATTTAAATAAATAAATTTAGGTGTTTTAAAAATAGGTCCGGGGTCCGATAAATTTCAGAAAAATTATCCTAAGTCTAGTTTTTCATTTTACACCCAAAAATATTATTTTCATAATATTTTAATATCATTTATTATCAATTAAAAATTATTTAATAATTAAAACCTTGTTTTTAATTTCAGAAAAATCCCAGAAAAGTCCAGAAAATTGTAAAAAATCCAGTTTTGAAAATCTTGAAAAATCAGGGGGTTTACACCCTTGAGTCCGAGTCCGAGTCGCTAAAGGGGCTTAGCGACTATGGAATAAATTTTAAGAGCATGACAAAAAGCATAAATACTTTCATTGAGGAGTTAATCATTTTTTCTCCTAATAAAATACCCCCACATGGCACCCATGTGCCCTACCAAACCCCATGTGCACACCTCAACTCATACAAAGTATTATATTGAGATACCCACTTGGTGGTGTAGCCATGTGGGACTATTTTTTTTAGTCTAAAGGAAACAATACCAACACATTCTTTGTAAATCGTTTCTCGATTTCAACAAGGAATTGTTTGACACTGGCCTCATCAGATACTGCACCTCTGAATGCCTCCAGAATACCTCACTTTATGATCATTAGACTTATGCGGTTTGAGCATTCTCATTTTTCAAAGTTCGCTCTGTCAGCAGAGGAACTGTCTTCCTTAGTAGTGGGACGCTCAATCCTAAATGCAAGATCTAGATCCATGCAGCCAAGAACAATGTAATGTTCTATTTTCAATACTTCAAGTTTGTTCCATTAAGCATGAGAATTGAGTTTAGATTAGCAGATATTGCAGCAATATTAGCTGTAAAGAGAACAAAACAAACATGCTCTAATTAATAACAAAAAATAATAGTCAAATAAATTCAATTAATGGTGAACCCCATCTCAAAATACCTAGTACACCGTTAATATCAAGTCTTTGGACAGTGATATTAACTGTAAGTGGTACTCTTGGTGTAATGATCAAACATTGACAATAATTCATGTCAAATAATAAGCCTATCTTTGGATCGAGTTATTATTCACATGTAAACTTTATAATTGTCACACATTTATCACCACGGGTATATGTGCAATTCGGCTAAGTATTAATTTTCCTTTGGGCCGGCTAATACTCTCATGAATGTACACACACAAACATCCGACATCCCTCATAGACTATTTACGCAAGAGATGTTGCTTTGGCCATATCTTGTTTCAATGGGTCTAGTTAGAATGTTAGACAACTATTGCTAGTCATAAAAAAGCACCGAATAATTTGAATTTTGACTGAACTTTACATGATTGAATCATGACTAAATTCTTATGTACATACATATTTACAAAATTATAATTCAAAGAAAATAATCATAAGCATGTTCAAACATGAAGCAACCATGTTAACTGGGAAGGAAACAACTAATGCTAACATTCAAATTTGTCCACATTCGTAGAATATAATGTTCTATTAACCATGCTCCATACCCATTTCTGCTTATACGAAAACATGCGATCATCTACTACAGATAGCATGTGTTGAACTTTGGTTGTCAAGAATTTGATGGTATGCCATTTAAATTCTTATAGGAAAACCAAGTCATTTAATACCATAATATACATAGTCTGCATATGCTGTTGATACTAACAATCCTCTGTCAAGATAATCTGAAAAATATTAAAATTCTAACAATCCTCTGTCAAGATAATCTGAAAAATATTAAAATTTGATGCATATGCAGACTATGTATATTATATGTCAATATAACCTCGGTTAAAGCCATTTAATACCATCTAAACCAAACATCACCAACAGAGACTACCAAATTCAAGAAAACCCCATAACTTTCTACTAAAAAACCACTTAACTTCTCAATAAAAAAGCAGCACTATCCGGATCAAAATACACATGCCCAGATCAAAATAAGTATAAATAGATCAAAACCCAAAAGAAAGACACTTTCCCTCAATTTTTTTTTTATATAACCTCTCCTGCACCAAAGGAGCCGCCTTTTGCCTCGGTTTTGTCATTCTCAACAACATAAGCGGCGAAAAAAATGTGTTTTCGGAACCTGAATAAGTCTCCAGAACTCATCGCCATTATTCTATTTGATTCTTATTCTTATTATGGTGATCAGTTGCTTTAGTCAAAATGCAAGATTAAATTTTGACATCTACATAGCAAATAAAAAAAAAAAATTCTATATAGCAAATCAAAATCAGTCGGAACACAGATTGAATTCATGTGAACTAAATCAACATATCACTTGAAAATGGATCTAAACTAGTGGATAAGAAAAATGATCGAACAATCGGAACCCTAAAAAAAATGATCAAACGATCTAGGGTTTCTGAACAACAACAAAAATAGATATTGAAACTTTGACCTCATGAATCAAATCTATAACTTGGCTTGATGGATCTTGTAGTGAACGTCTCTTTATGGGGTTCGATCTTCCAACTTAATAAAATCTTTAATGACAAAAATACATTATTTGCCCCCCTCTTTATGTCGATGGGGATGTAGAAGAGAAAAAAGATAATCCTCTCTTTTGTGGCCGTATAATTTGGGAACCATAACCCCTAATGAATATATGTATATATATATTGTAGGTTTTACATAATTTTAATTTGATCCCTCATCAAAATTAGAATTATCTTTATGGTATACAAACTGTGACCATGTTTCCTAACTCGTTTCATTTGTTTGGTTTAATCTGTTTTTGACAGGTGTTTGCTGGCTTTGTAATAGCTAATCTTTCGGATCGTGTTTCAAAATTGCTGGGATTGTAGCATGATGAGTTTGCGTTATGGCATTGTATTTCTGTACAAGAAGAAATCTTTCATTCTCAATTTTTTTTCTTTTTTTAAATTTAGCAAGGCAGCATCGTTTTGGTGATCTTGGTCATGCAGATTCAAGGGGCGAATCATGAAATCTGATGATGCAGTTTGTTTCTTTTATATGTATATACAAAATACATGACCTTTTTTGTTTTGTTTTTTTTGTTCCGAGTGAAATGTACTAAAGCCAAAGGAATTACACGTTTCTACTTTTCATGTCACTTCTTCTTTGAACTAAAGTGAAACTATCTACGAGAACGAATACAGAGTATACTATAATGGATATCTCTAGAAACACACATACTCCTGAAATCGATTGGAACATTATTGTACACTGTTCTATTTATTTCTCATGCATAATGAATTTGGTTCTTATATGTAGGATGTAGAACTGGCTGTATCAACTAAAGTCAACATGGCCTATAAAATTGGATAACTGCCTGTAGCTCTATGTTATGTTCGTATGGAACCCTTGTTAGAGAAATTCGAACCCAAAACTATTGGTATCAAGCCTCTAGGCATTGACCACATTCATTCTTGGACATTTAGATAAGTAGGAAATGTCAAGAAACTATATTTAAAAGTCAATATGGTTGTAGCCTTTCAAAAATGAATATCCTTTTTGCAAGCCACAAAATGGCAATCCAGCTAACATGCAGACAATTGCCACTTCATGATTACGTAGCAGTAAGGAAAACATGATTTGAGTAGGAAATCTGTAAATTCAATCAATACTTTGATGGTTTTAGTATCTTTCAGGAGGGAAGATCTGGTGATTGGGAAAACTCCCATACAATGAGCTCCAATGTATCAGTCATCCATTCCTTCATATAATTGATTGATTCAAACACTTGCAGGTGCTGACCACACTTAGGCCATGGCCCTAATTTGTTAACTTCAAGTTTCACACACAAAATACAATTCATTGCAAATTCTGATTTAAGTTTATTTAATGCATTTTGGTGGACATTGGAAATATCAAACTATTGACGGCAATGAATTTAGTTGTATAACTTGAAAAAAAAAATGTGGAGGTGTTACATGCACCGTCATTGTGTTTAGAGAAGAAGCAAAGAATGCACATTAAACTAAACATTCAGGCATGTACTGTAATCAAGGTGAAAGCTCTAGTCAAGCAAGAATATACTTAAACACGAAGCTTATATCAAATTTTATCCACCTGACGACCAAAAAACTGGTAACAGAACAAATTATCTCCTCCAGTATACAAGTAGACTGTCAACGATATTATAGAGCCTGGCTGCAATAGATTATCATCACTTTTCTTCTCATCTTTTTACCATTTCGGCTCAGATTCAGAGAACTCAATGATTTTATTGCAACAATTATGCCTCTGAGCCAAATGTACATGGTAACATTATATCAAGAATATACATAGTAACATACATAAGTTGCCTTACAGAACACATGAAATCGAAAAGTAGGCTGAAGGGAAAAAGCCATTACCAAAAATAAGCATTCCTTCAAGAAGAAGAAAAAACACCGGTTCTTGCAGATGACATAAACCAAAGGAAAACAACTTGATGCAGCCATTACCAAAAATAAGCATTCCTTCAGGAGTTGAGGTGCACAATAATAACATCTATACATGGAGATTCATCAGCAGTCCGAGCACAACTATCTTACATAAGTAGAGGATGTCATACTTCCCTTACTATAGGGGCATCACAACAAACATATGCATACCTTACAGCACACAATCCAATTAAGAAACCAACATTTTGAGGAAAGGATTAAATAGGTGGACCAATAACGCAGTGTGCAAATTCTAATCGTCCAGCATAAAAGTCAGATGCTAATGGAAACAAAGTTAATCCTTTTTACAGCCCTGCAAATCATACAAACCCTTCTTTCTGAACTTCTCAAAACATTTTATTGGTGCTGGTGTCGTGCATTTTAACCTGCATGAAATCTTCTAGCACCACCAAACTTATTGAAGAATTATGATGCATGGACACGATAAAATGGTGTATGTATCAGTATCTTGTCCGTATTCATATCCTTGAAAATGTTTGTATCCGTATCCATATCGTGTTGTGCAATATCGGGGATTACAAAATTACCTATTTGAAAATGTCTGTATCCCGTATCCGCATCATGCCCTTGTTCCTATCCGTATTCATAGATGAACAATAATAGTAAGGAATAAGAGGCAATCAAAACAGAAGCTTTGCTATCGGAAGTAGTATTTGATTTGATTAAATAATCATGAAAAAAGTACTAGCGAAATTCTAGAAATGTATTACACGAGATGGAATACCCAATATGTTATGTGCCCACTTAGTTTCTAAACTTCCAAAACTGATAGAAGACTCATGAGATTACCATCTTAATTTAGACACCAATCAGCTCTCATTTTCAGAGTTAGTCTAACAGCACAACAGATGAATCAGTCTCCATCCAGTTGATTTGACCAATTTTTTTTTCATGCCCTCTAATGTTGTCACATTGCTCCAGTTTTTCCCATCCCTCATTGAACTAACATCAAGTGCTAAGGAAAATAATGGTCTTTCTGTTAACTAGGGTATTGTTGCTATGTTGTATAATGACTAACAAGCTCAAAATGCATTTTTCAATTTCATAATTGTATAGAATGAAAAAAACAATTAAAACAAGAGGAGATAAAAGCCTTATGCCCCAGGAAAAAAAATTTGGAGCCACTGAAGGACCAGAAAGACCAGAGATTATTACCCTGAGGCCTTAACCCTTCATTTCAAGGCATTTCCCCATAGATGCATAATGATAAATATTTGACTCTGACTTACAGATAAGCCACAAGATCATAATTTTAGGCCATAGATGTCATCCCTGGATAAGTGTAGCAGTAGTCAGCATGCTTCTAAATTGGTTGGTGCAACTCAATAAAATCCTCTCCCCAGTTCAGCTGCCTTTGGAAAGATGGTGGCAATAAATATTCGCAATGCTTCAAGCCTTCAACCTTCTTATCAGTCCAGACAAGGAAGATCCACAATTTATATGGAAAGACTGAAGCCAATTGAATAAAGAAATAATTGCTGGGTTTTCTTTAAGTTTTGGAAAAAGTTGGCTACGTTGCTCTATCCATTCCTTGTAAACTTGCATATGACCCGTTCATGCACCTCTTTGTCAGTGGTGCCAGTATTCTCACGATCCAGGATCTAATATCTTGCCTTCCTTTGCTTCAAACATGGGTGATACTTTTCTTTCTTGGATGCAAATCCAAGTTTCCTAGTCTGCTCCTTTCTCGTGCACCATCTCAACTATCGATCTTATACTATCATGAACTCTGCTCCCGCAAGATACTTTTAATTGCTCATCAGATTCATTGTTTATTATCTGACCACAAATTTTCGGTTAGAGAGCAGGTATAGCATGTATTTATGTTATCGTTAACTACATAAGTATCAAGATGCAAAATTGGAACGTAAAATATATGCATAGAACATTACATGTTCCCTTGTTAGAATCATATTATTGGGAAAAACATTGGTGATCCATAGCCTAGATATTCACAGATTTTTTTCAAATTATACTTCTTATTATAGTATTACAGAAAAGAATCCCAAGGGTCAAATGCACAACCAATTATTAAGTACTTGCATATGCATGAACGATAAGATAAATACTAAGGTCTGCAAGAAGAGGAAAATATTCCATTTTAGCGTCAAAAGCTGACCTTTAGTCTATGTTACCTGGACTCAGGTACGGGTGTCAGGTACGGGTACATATCCAAGAGTCGGATCCTTCAAACTCATAATTGAAGGACACACGGACTCGGCTAAAAAGGATCCAAATTTTGGATACGGGTACGGGGATATGACTATTAATAAATATATTTATTTGAACATGGTTTCATAAAAAGAGAGATCATGTAATTAACTTTGCATGGCTTCATAAAAGGCATGTAATTAAATTTGTACGGTTTCATAAAAAGACGTACTCTCTAATTAAATTTGCATGATTTCATAAAAATACAGTTGTAATTAAATTTGCATAGTTTCATATATTTAAACTTATAATTAAATTTGCATGGTTTCATAAAAAGACATCTTGTAATTAAACTTTTAAGATTTCATAACTTTACTACCAGTCTACCACATTAAAATGAACTATCTACTTCACTACCACATTAAAATAAACTATATACTTCACTACCAGTCTTTCGATTGTCACCATGATAGATCCGATTGTCAACATGGAGGATCGGATACGGATTCCATACCCATACCCATGTCCTATCGGGTGGACACGGGTACTTCTCCCTAAAGTAGAGAGTCCGGATAACATAGCCTTCAGTTAGTCCAATCTAATTAAAATTCATGATCTTAAACTAAATTGTCGAAGAAAAAGAGCATCCCGGTGCCAAAAGGCTTCCGCTTATGCAGGCTCCGGGGAGTATCGGATGTATGCATCCTTACCAAATATATATATATATATATATATATATATATATATATAAAGGTGGTTTCACAACTCGAACATGTATCCTCCAGGATGGAAGCAACAAGCCTTACCATTGCGCCAACCGACGCCCTCTACTATGTTAACAACAAGTTTGGAAAAATAACCTTCTACTAGGTTAGATCTCATGATTAAAACACCATTTATCATGCTAATATTTGTGAACACAAACCTAGGGTGTCTGACCTGAACTATTCAAACTCAAAATACAAAAAATTGGCCATATATGTCTATCTTTATAATATTCAATATATTGAACATGATTGTCGCATATGGTGCAATAACTTAATAGGCATAGGCAATGTAATATAATAGTATTTCTATATTGGGGCTTGATGCTTTTCATCTTTATTTATAATTTATGATTACATAAAGTTGGACAAATTTGCCTATATATTTAGAAGAGCGTCAGGCAGATGGACATTGCGCTGTTTCAGACATGACGTGCAAGACAAACCTTTAGTAGAGAGAAGTACCCACATATCATAGTGATTTGAGGGTGTAGTTTGGCAAGATAGGCTTGGCACTTGCATCTTGGAGGATGCAGGTTCAAGTCTCAAAAGCGGACCCTCTGAAACATATATTGGGGGGTAAGGTTGAGTACTTTTAGGATCCACATTAAAGGAAACTCGACCCATTGAGACGCCTTTTATGTCATTTTGATTTGCAAGAAATAGCAACTAAAAGTACTAGTACTTCCTGAAGAATAAGTCAGCAGAGACTTTCTTGGAATATATACACATATAAATTATAAGGACTTTTTTATGTCAATTTTCAACTTGTAAAGCACCATCTCCCAGAAGCCAATCATTGATATTTGTTTCTTCCAAGTTTTGTATTCATAAAAGGTTATTAAGTATGGGGAACAAGCCCTCCACTGGTCAATGACTAAGTTGAAGAGGACATGATATCAGCAATGAGAAGTGGCTATGAAGCACGAATACTCCAACGGATCTCATGTCCGTGTTGTTTGGATACTGTGTACACTTCAAAATACACTACGAGTCACCCCAGGTGTAACTAACTTGGTTACACACCATCATCATCATATAAGCCTTCTCCAATCAGAATGGGGTCAGAATTAACTAGGTTGCACTCACCTACTAAAATGCATTATCGGACATCTCAATGCAAGAACAATATCACTAAAAGTGATTGATAAATATTGCATCATCCTTGAGCGGAATATCTTATGATTTTCAATACTCTTAACTCGTGCATCAATCAATCACAAAAGGAAGGGTTTTCTTATTTTAGAAATAAAGAGACCACTTGATGTATGGAGTTAAAAAATGACCAATCCGCATAATATTTCATCTGAATATGGTTGAAGGCATGTAAATCACTTCAATTTGTTTGGATATTGCACTTGGGTATCCTATCATGTTTTTGGTAGGTAATCAATTAGTTACACTTTGCGAGTATTGAAGTGTGTGTTCGTGTGTTTGTGTTTGTAGACATTAGTTACACTTTGTGAGTATTAGAGTGAGTGTGTTTGTGTGTGTGTAGATATTAGTTACACTTTGCGAGTATTGGAGAGAGAGAGAGAGAGAGAGAGAGAGAGAGAGAGAGACGATATTAATGTGTGAAACGACAAGAAGAGGTTTTCTTTTTGTCCAAGTAACCACTAACCACCTCATAACTAATGCCCAAGAATAAGTGTGACGGGAACCCATGTGTGCACCGTCATCTAATCAAGATACCATCTTACGAAGCATCAAGCATGACAAACCTTAAAATGTAAGGATATAGATCTGTATACTGCGCATTCAGCATCAGCATTATGGACCAATGATGATTAACTAATTGTTAAGGTATTACTCTGATATTTTCGTGTTAACACAAGTGAATTGTACAAAGATGGTACTATTAGTACATAAATATCTATTCATACTCTTCAATGTTTGTAAGTTTTTGCTAGAGGTTTTCATATGGAGCAGTAAGGACCCTACATAGTACTTTTAAACTTATCGTGGGCTAAGTGAGCGGAGGAAGGGTTGGTACTGGGAGAAGCCTTAATCCATATACAAAAAAATTATGCCAGGATATATTAAGACGATGCCAAAATTATATACCTTAAGGATGACTTTTATCACATCAAATGGGATCAGTATTACGGATCAATGTAAAATTCACAACCAAAATAAACAACACTATTTGATCCTTTTCTGTTGGTAAGATTGACTTGTATTAAGAGGATATTCGATGAATATGGACAACATATTCAACTTGTTTCGCACAATCTTAAAACCTAAGTAACGCATGAAGGAAGCACAAAAGCAGATTATATAGAAAACAGTACATCAGATTGTCAAATTTGGTGCACACCACAAACCTTAATGACTGAATCTTCCGGTATCAAAAATAATTAACAAGAAAGGGAGACAGTTATAAATGAAAAAAAGAAAGAAAAACAACAGCGAAGCATATCAAAATGTGAATAAATAGTCAGAATCAACCATTATAATATAGTACCTTCAGAAGAACATCTGTCGGAAGGAAAATCTCAAAATTATAGGCTCCTTTGTTCATCTATTTTGTTTCAGCATTCTGACTCAAATTTGGATTAATTGATCCAGTAAACTGAACAAATATATCATGTTTTGGTTTCACTGGTACAGATATTGCCGATGCCACTCTGCAAAGGATCTTGCTGTTCGCAAAGATTGAACATGTCTTCTTTCTGTTGGAGCTTTTTATTGGCTGTCACTGGATGAGATAAATCATGGGGCAACAACATCCTCACTTGCTTTGTAATAAAGCATTTTTTGTACGTAGAAAAGCATATATGCCTGAGAAGACCTCACCATATTTTCAGTGACATGAGTGATCCATGCATCATTGCATCTATACCATTGATTATTAAGCCGCAGATAGGTTATGTAATGGCCAGCCTCTAAGTTTCCACTGTGAGTAATTACTGCAAATAGTTCAAATTCTGAGGCTGTCTCAGAGACTGCATCAAAATCATCACTATCAAATGTATATATGCGGTTCCCATATCTGCTCCTCATAATAGAAGATGATAGGTAGCAGGCCATGTCAAGAAAAAATGGAAATTGCAAATAGCGATCAACCTTTCTTGACATCTTCCGAGTTGATGAATGCTCGAACCTTTTTATGTGAAAGCAAGCAACTAGTGGAAGCTTTCTGATGGACATTTGTTTAAGGGATTCTTGCCTCACTTGACATTGCTGACAAAAGAATTTCTGGTCAGAGCCTAATCTTTCAGGCTTCGTAAATCGATCCAAGCACCCTGTGAGTGTAGATATCCCATAACTTTGGCTGGACAACATTGAAACCGTATCACTATTTCCTGCACATGATTTTGAGGGAGCTACCTTTGTAGAATTCTGAACAGAATCCAAGTCCAGAGAGAGATCCACGCAAGGGTCATATGTGGTAGATGTGAAACCACAAATGGTACAAGTCACATCAGATCTTAATATACCAGAAAATATTCTATGAGCAATGCAACAGTCTCCATTGCCTGTTACATAAAACTTGTCAGAATCCCTGCTCTGGAAATCTTAAATAGGATAGGTGATCCAAGTTATAGAAAGAATAGTTGGCTCTAAATGATACTTAGATTGTCCACCAACTGGCATAACAGAGTTATCAAGTAGGCCTTAAGAAAAGATCAAAGTATAATCTAGAACTAGAATGATGATGGAGTAGACACAACTCCATAGCTTCATACTGCATTCAGCGGAAAAAGTTCACATTCAGACTTTCATTGGTCAAGAATCCCAAAAAAAACTAACAGATATTTTCCAGCAAATGGGGTGTAGAGAAAAGGGTTGGGGGTAGGAAGTGATTGGGAGCAGCAAGATGTAGAACATGACTAAAGGGAAACCTAGATGGAACAACACAGATGATTGCAATCAAGCACACAGATGCAAGAACCCTAGACAAGATGCATGTATGAAACTAATGTAAAGTCATCGTCGTCGTCCAAGCCTTCTCCCATCAAAAATGGGACAGCTATGGACCATAAGAAAGCTTCATAAAGGAGTTGACAGATTTTACGACCGACTGTCAACCCTCTATGTTGGTGCCACATTTCTAGCCAAGGTAGTTATGGACATGACAGGGCCATGCCATAAAACCTCGACGACCAATTCGTAGGTAGGTTGATCTACCTTTTGCCTATGCAAATTAACCCCATGTAACCACGGAGCAACTTCCAAGTTCCCCTAGACTTCCAAGCATAATTTTGCAGTATCGGTCGATACTGATCCGATACGGCCAATACCGATACAGTTTGGCATGTCCCGATCCGATACCGACCGATACCCGATACAGACCGATACTGACATTAGAGGTATCTTTTTCGGTCAATTCGACAAAGAAAATTGAATGAAAAAGACTACTTAGTAAGGTTGTAAAAGCATAATAAGGTTGTAAAAGCATATAAAAGAGGAAAACTTATCTATCGCATGAAAATCAATCGACAATGGTGACTACTATTTTATTCAATTTTAAAAATACTAAGAAACAATACTGGAAATACTTAAAATTATGTATAAATGTATAAAATATATTTTCTAAAATGTTAATAATTTACTAATAGTTATTTGCTTTCCGATAACAAAATATCTGAAACCGCCGATACTACCGAAACCGCCGATCCCGATACTCATAGGAATGGTCCGATACCGATACTTTGAACCTTGCTTCCAAGCTCTTTTATTTTCTATACTGTTGGCTAGGAGCAAGCTGCAATTACTGCAGCTAGCAGTAAGCTAAAACTTCAACAGTAGCAACCAGGGAAAAAGGAGAAGAGAACAAGAAAAAGAGAAAAGAAACCTATTTTATATGAATTGTTAGTAATCTACAACTTCAATAGTATCGATTTAGTAATCAAGGTTAGTTCTGCTCTAGATATTCATATTGCTTATATTAACTTGTTAGTAATAGATTAAAATTTTGAGGACGAAATTTTCTAAGGAGGATATAGTATGATAAGCTGTGATTGGGTATTATTTTTATTTTTATTTAATAATTTTGTATAAATTGTTCTATTGAAATAAATTAATTTTAGAACTAATTTGGAATTTCCCATAAACTAAATGGATCTATATACTATTAAGTCCATCTACAAACCTATTTTGCAAAGACCTTTTCAAACTAGTCCCTAGAACAATTTTATAATTTCATATTTTACCTTGCCACCTAAACCCACCATGTGTCATCATGCATGTGTACATTTGCCATTTCACATATAATCTTTAATCCCCCCTCCCATCTTTGCTGCTGCTGCTGCTTATGTTGCGACTGTTGTCTTGTTATTGCTATTCGCATGTGCTACTGCTGCTGCACGTGTTGTTGCTACTAAGTGAACTGCTACCACCGCAGTTAGCCATGGGCCTACCCCCCACCCCCACCCCCCACCCCACAGCTGTCGATCCCCATCTTGTTTGGTATAACCCTCATCTTCAACATTTTTCCTTTGAAAATAACTTGTTCACATCATTTTTTTATTCACTTTTCTTTCTTTTCTAATTCATAAATTTTATACATATACGTTTTGAAGGAAGAAGAAAAAGTTGAGGAAGAAGAATAAGAAGGATAATATAGATTTCGATTTGGGACTCAAATCAAGGCAAGCCCTCCCCTTTTCTTAAATCTAAATTTTCAATTTGAGTATTCCTTTGCCATATAAGTAGAAAATTAGAAAATCATCTCCTGAATATTATATACATAGGTTATGTATTACAATTTGGTTTAACACACTTATAGGACACTCGACCTAAAGCGATATTAATGCTTTGTAATATTGAAACGAATGGATAGTCGTACTTGATGTTATGCTAGTGATAGTATGTTGTATACATAAAAATGGATATATGTTAGATAAAGAGCATGGGTATAATTTGTACATATGTATTAGTAGGTTTGAGACTTGTAAGAATGAATGTCGTGTCCATCAATATGTTGGAAACCATCATGCTTATATATTACTTTAGAATTAAGAGCCACATGAACTCAAATCCTAGCATCTAAATAACAAAAGTTGGTATATGACTTCTATGAAACTTGTACCTATAACGAGAATCCTTGAGGAATACCCTGATGTCCGGATTTTAATTTGTATTTAAATTATAACCTTTAGCAAGAACACAAGGTAAATTGACAAATTTTCTTGGTAAGTTGACTAGAAGTGAATTGGTTTGGTTTCCAACTTGATCTAGGTCATAAGGGATCAAAGACATTAAATTAAGTCTAGATTCGTTGAGACTTTGAAAGTTTCCTAACTAAGATGATAAATCATGAATGAGGAATTTTCTTGACTACTAATGAAGAACTCTAGAATATTGGTAGTCGGAAGAAATAGTTTAAAGTAAACTTTACTAAAATAAAGATCCAAGTAGGCTAGATTATTATTATTATTTTTTTGGCTTTCTAGAAATTAGAAAAATTGAAAGGAAAAAAAAACAGTCCATTGAATATGGAGTATGTAGTATAAGTTGCAAACTTATATTCCAAACCATTAGGGATACTTTGGTTTTCAATTAGTTCCTTGACTTGTCAATTTATTTTTACAACAATGAATAAAATTCAGGTTACCACAATTCTAAGAATGTTTCCTATAAATGAAAAATCTGGTATCCTAAAACTCTAGGATTTTGATATGAAATCATCTTTCCATTTTCCATAAAGAAATAACGACATTTGTCGAGAATATCAATCTCTAATCTAGGAATTTGCTAAGTATTGTAATGATAAATACCATACGAATGTGATATATACCAGTATATGTGAATTTTCATGATTATGTATTTAACTATGACTTTTCATATTGTTTCCATGATAATTATCTTGCTAACTGAAATTCTAGTTCTTTATGCAAAAGAGAGTGATTGCTAGATTGCTATGGTAAGTAACCTTGGTAAGGAATTTCTATCCTTAAAATTTACTCTAATTTTCATATTAACTACGTGTGACTTCCGGTGTTGAGATCCTCCACCGAAGGGGTCGGCGTGCCCAAGGGAATTCTACGGAGAGTTGCTCCGAGTATTTTATATAAACCGCAAAAAAATTCGGAGTCCGAAATACAAAAAAAACCCTACCGAAATTTTTACAATTTTCGGGAGAGAACCAAAATTTGAATTTTACTATCTATCAATATTACCAAAACCAAATTTTAGGGAAATTAAGTATTAGCTAGAGACGGACTCTCGAAAATCCTTAATAATAATATATAGGGGTCGAATAGTAAAGTCTTGGATATGTAAGACACAAACACACAGACACGCAAGTGAAACATAATCATGTATATCATACGTTTCTGCTGGAGAAAAACAGACTGTCAAATTGAATAATATCATGTGCTTCAGTTATATTTTATTTGAAAAGAGAATAAGGTATTAAAATTGTATGATATCATGTATTTCTGTTATGATTCCCTTGGAAAAGGCCAACATATTGAATTATATTCTCGCATTTCCTAGTACTTAGATACACAAATCGAGATTCATACTTGTGCCCAGCAGAAACATATACAAGATAATATAATAGGAATGTTTGTAGCACTAGGTTAGTGCATTGGGCGTAGGACAATAACTTGAATTCCACCATACGAAATTACTGCAATATAATAACAAAAGCTGATCAATAATGTTTCCGCATCCATATAGCCATACGATGCTGGGGGTAATACTTAGCTCACCAAGAGATATTTCGATTTTCCATAAATCCTTGAAATAAAACAAGAATTTAAGAGTTTACAAGTTACAAGTTTTCTTTACTCCCTATATGGGAGCGACTGGACTATAAGTACATCCAGAAATAACGTGATCCATGGTCACGAGATTATTGCTGAAAAACTAGATAATGTAGTTATTCAAATAGTTATTCTCCAAATTGTATCATCGTATATGAAAATTGTTGGTGATTGTGAATGGTTTAGACTTGTAGGACAAACACCAAGAAAATCACTAGAATAGGATCTAGTCAGAGCCATATTTTAAGTTAACACTATAATAAGTCCTAGGAATTAATTATCCAATTCCTTTACTATGGAATTCCGAGAATCACCTCTCAGATTCTTAATTTCTTTTATTTTATTTTCTCGTCCTTGACTGAGGACTTGCATGTTGTTTGACGATCTAGTATTGTTTACTAGGTGTGGATACTGAACCAGAAGATACTGTCTTTGTACAATGTGGATAAGGTCGAGGATTGAAGACCAGAGAATCAAGTTTGGATCTTTACATTTCGTTAAAGTTGTACTACGTTTATGTACATTTATGTAAATTAATGTTTTGAGACCTATATTCAGAGTTGTAATATGATGGAATAATATGTATTTTTGACAGTTAAGGTAGAAAACCTATGATAGTAGCCTGACACTTGTACTCTATTCCAAAAACTTACAGGCGACAATGCGATACGGATATAGGGGTATTCGTAAGACGCGTAGCCAAGGATGTTTTACGTATCTTACTCGTCGTATTTTCGGAGCAGGACATGACAGAGGGGCTTGCGATTTTATTGAATGGAAAAGCTTGTTCGTCAAAGCGAACATGACGAAAAATGTAGAGGCGGCCAGTTCTTCTATCCAGATAGAGATTCCCCTTGTATTGCAAGTTGTAACCTAGAAACACACATTCAATAGTTCTTGACAACAATGTCGGCATCAAGATGTCCGAAAGTGAAGGTGGAAATTTTTTGTTTCTTAAAACAAGTATACATAACAGATCTTGGAGAAGTCAAACTAATTCAAAATTTGTCACTAAACACGTCAAAATTGAAGGAAAACTTAGCAACAAAGACGAGGTCAAGTAGCAAGTTCCACATATTTCAAGTGTTTGGTAGGAAACCTTTAATATTTGACTGACATGAGACTTACGGGTTTATTAGTAGGTACATCGGCCACCTATCACATATTTTCAAGTTGCAAAACGAATATAACACCAAATAAAAGGGCACAGATATGGCTTGTTCTATACTTGCAGCAGCGCATCGAAACTCATTAGCTTCACAAATAGTGATTTGACAAAATTTTGGACGACAACAGAAAGTTCGCATAGGGTAAATCATTTTACTTTGGACTGTGGATTAACATGGTCTGCACTCTTTCTACCTCTGAGGTCAAGCACATAGTGACATCCTCATCATACACTACACAAGCCATTTAGCTATGAAGACTAAATGAAGAACATGGACATACTCAAGATAGAGATAGACTGATAATAACATACTAAGACAGTATTTTAGTCATCTCGATCGCGAAGAATCGAGTATCTCATGGAAAATGCAAGCACATTTATATCTTCTATAACTTCATTTCAGAATTTGTCAAAGAGGAGACTGAATTACTGTTTTCAAGGATCAGGTAGCTAACATATTCACAAATGCAAAGCAAAATAAATTAATATGAACCACATCATATTGCAGCAACAATTGAAAGAATGATACAAAATCTTGCTCCAACAAAATGATAGGATGGCGGATAGATCTAAATCATCTAGAAGTAAGAAATGGGTTTAAAAAGTCAGAAGAATATTACTTTCATTTTGTGCCCTGCATCGATCTTCCTCCACCTTTTCATGGATTCCATCAAGCATGGAGATGAAAAATTCATGTGCATCCTGCTGTGTGTAACTCGCCAGATTCGATGCATGTTGCCACCAACTGAAATCACAATGCTAAGTATTAATTGAAATAAGCTGCCACAAAAATATCAAGAATATCAGAAACAATTTTATGCATACAGTGAAGGTAGCAACTCAAAAGGTAATTATTGTGCAACTAGAAAACAATAACCAGCAGCAAAGTGCCTAAAGTAATGATTAGAATGATTTAAAAAAAAATTTACATATTTGTGACAGAAGCTAAAAAATTTGAAGAATGGATAATAAGTTCTTGTTTGTAGTCCAGCTAATTCATGTGCTCCAGAACATTAGTAGGTAAACTTAGCTTTCTTTGTTGGAAACCAAAATAGGTTATATAGATTAAATGATTTCCCACTAATCAAACTAAAAGAACTGTACAGATAGCATGTTATACAAAAGCATGCAGGTTAAGAACACCTGAATGATAGCTAATCATTCACAGTGAGAACTTAATCATAGAGGTGCTCCATGATGATAAAAAATATGTTCTAACCATGCCATGCAATTGCAATAGTCATCGATGATTATCATCTAACAATAACAACAAGAAAAAGCCTTTATCCCAGTAATAACTAGAATTCATCCCAACTATTAGTAAAGCCATTATATTTATTTGTATTAAAATATTAAAAAAAATGAGATTCATGTACTTGTATCACCTGATACACGTAAGAACAGGATATGGATTCTCTCCTCTACGGATTTACTAGAGGGAGAACTCTGCCACAATCCCACAATTGGGATTGATACATGCAAGAACCGATATGGATCCTCTCCTCTACAGATTTACTAGAGGGAGAACTCTGCCACAATCCCACAGTTGGGATTGATACATGCAAGAACCGGATATGGATCCTCTCCTCAACAGATTTACTAGAGGGGAGAACTCCGCCACAATCCCAAAAATTGGGATTGATACAGACGGTTGGAATTGTCTTGTCCAAGAAACCAAAACTGCCACAGAAAAATCTCCCGAAAACATCATGGAATCCCAACAATACCAATGCTGCTTCAGCAACAAACCGGGATATTCTAATAACACCATTACAATCCTTGATGAGATCTAATAAACAATTTACCCATGAATATCAGTGTTAAATTTCGGAACTTATATATCAAAATGATATGAACAGAAAATGAACACATCAAGATTCTCGACTGGATCAGCTACCACTTACCAAGTCCCTCTAAATAGTGATCATTCATTATGATTATTAAATAAAAACAAGTCTTCTAATACAAGCAAGCCATCCTTTAATTAAAATATATACAAACCTCACCAAAAACGCAATCTTTGACAATATATTTTTACCTATACAGAAACTTGGCGGGACTATACGGCGTCCGGTCCCCCGAGAACACGGCGGAGTACATCTCGTCCAGATCGCACGCCAAACAAAGCATCTGATGATCCCCGCCGGCATTCGCATTCGCATTCACGTTCCCATTCGCGCTCCTCTTCCTCCTCCCCTTCTGATGGCACGCGAACCGGTTGTGCAGATCGCTCAGGAAGTAGTCCCTGAGCGGCGGCGTGTGCAGCAATGCTTGTAGAACCGAGCCCATGAAGCAGGTGTTCCCGAGGTTGTTCATCCCGCGAAGCCCCAACGGCGTCGCGGAGGCGCCACTGTTGTTGTCCGGAGGGAGCAGCGGGCGCGATCCCTTCTGGATCGCCGCGGATTCGGCCGGATCGGGAGTCCAGGGGCGGTAGTCGGCGGCGGCATTGTTCCTCCTCCTCCTTGCGGTCAGTTTCTTCGCGGAGGCGGAGGCGGAGGGGGAGGAGAGGAGTACGGCGGAGTCGAAGTCGGGGTCGTAGACTTGGTCGCGGCAGGCGCAGCAGAAGAGCTCGGCGCGGTCGACGTCGACGGCTATGTCGTGGCCGAGGGAGGCGGCGGCGTGGGCCGGGGCGTGGAGGGGGCAGGAGACGGCGGCGCAGGCGAGGCAGGCGAAGAGGCGGGGGGCGGAGGAGAGGAGGAAGGAGGAGGCGGCGCCGGTGAAGCAGAGGGAGCAGCGAGGGATCTCGTGGGGGTCGCGGAGGATCTCGGCGCGGGAGCCCGGGGGGAGGACGCGGACGCAGCGGGAGAGGGAGAGGAAGGGCCGGGATAGGCCGTGGGCGTTGGATCGGTAGTCGGAGAGGTGGGGGCACGGCGCCGGCGCCGGCGGCGGAAGGAGGAGGCGGCGCTGTTGAGACATGGTTCATCGATCGGAAGAAAGTCGAGGGTTTGCTTTCTTTCTTTTTTGCCTATTATAGTAAAGGGATGGATAGAATGGGGATTTACTATTTTTCAGTATCCGCAGTGGAAGAGGAAGGAGGAAGAAGAAGAGAAAAAAAGGATTTTTCTTTTTCTTTTTCTTTTTCTATTTTTTTTTCTTTTCCATTTTGATTTTTTTTTATTTTGTTTTTCACTTTTTTTTTTATTGGATCCAAAAAGGAAGGCGAAGCTTGGTCTATAAACGGGTTGGGGAGAGAAAATAAAGGACTTTAGGTAGTGTTAATACACAATCACATGTGAGCAACTTCACTTGTATGTTATTTTTTTGAATATTTACTTTTTCTTTTTTCTATTAAACATAAATAGGACAAAGTTGAAACAAAGAATAGTGAAGAAATAGTCTTTAGATTGCTACTTAGAAGTTTTTTTTCTCCTCCTATATTATGTTACTAATAAATGTGAGAGGGTGCAAAAGAATTTAGGATGTTGGCTGATAAGAACGGGGATCTTTGATTTCGTTCTATATATTTTTCTTTATATAATAAAATTGAGTTGTTCTTAAAATAGTAAATTCTTATATTATAAGTTGTACATAAAATATTAGAAATATTGCACAAAATAACATACATAGAACAGTAGAGAAAGTGGGTCGACATATGCTGATTGTCAATCACAATATTCTTTCGAGAAACTTGAACTAGAATCAGGTAACATAGTTATTTGATTCAAAGAAGATTTTGTTCAACTTGATATGAAAAATGAATCTTCATACGAAATAAAAAGTTCAACAAAATTTTTAATGGAGGACCAAGATGTTAGCATCTAAATCCAAGAAGATTTAGTTAGTTAGTTCGTTAATTAGTTGATTAGTTTGTTAGATTTTATTTTATTTAAATTTGAGATGGATATGATTTTAATTATGTAAGCTAATCAATAAGGTTATTCGTCCATACCTATGTAGGGTTTCTATTTGAGATGTATGTTTATGCGGGGGAGAATCCACATGGAGAGTAGTGAGAGCTCAAGCCCACATTAGGTGGAGAAAAAAAAATTATATATATGTATTTTTCAAAAAAAAATATTTAACTTGTATATAAATATAATCCCAATATATGGACCTTGTTGAAGTACATTTTAGTTAGTTTAAGTGTCGGTTTTGAAGCTATTGAGTTCAAATATTTTTATACACATTTGATATTTTTATACACATTTGACATTAAAAAATATTAAGCCTCCACTCACTTCTTTTCTAAATTGTCACTCACTAAACTTTGTGAATTTACCCTAGTATTTATGAATAGTTAAAAGGCATAAGATTAATTACGGAAAGTTGATTGATCGAGAATAAAAATTGCAGTGAAAAAAAAAGTCAAAAATCATGATAAAGTAATAATTAACTTTGCAGAAAAATAAAGATCAAATTACAAAATCCAAAATCCAAAAGGCATTAGAATTATGTGGAAACCCTTAATTGGTAAAAAAAAATTTACTAGGAGAACAAGATAACTATCTAAAATAATATTACAAGGATATTAGAAACTTGCTATAACTTCTCAGTCTCAATACACGAGGTTACACTCAAGAAAACCTGAAAGACATATTCGTCGTCTTCTTCAACATCTATTTCTTTCTTTTAACATGTTGGTAGCTACCCATGAAGAATTTACTCCCAAGAATTATGCTTCGTGGATGAACCAATGATCTACTTTGCAAGAAAATAAAGATCTAACTACAAGACCCAAAAACTAGACTAAATTGTAACTAAATGCTAATTTTTTTGGATAAATTAGCAACTTTATATCACGAACTTCAAAATTTGGTAACTTGCTACCAAAAAATCCTAACTGGTAAAAATCAATGGAAAAAAGCAAAATCTTTGTTACAACAAGATTACAAGACTTATAGGTTGTTGTTAATTCATTACCACAATACAAGAACAAGTTTATAAAAGCATAAAAGAATCCCAAGAGGCTATACTCAAGAATAACCGAGAAACTCAATATCCTTATTCTTTTGCATATTTTTTTTCCTGAACATATTGATGGCTACCCAACATCTCTAGGAGTTTAATAAGACGAGCTTAGAGCAATCACCCCCCTATTCCAAATCCAAGAAAAATTGTCACACCCGTTTCCAGATTTGGTATTTCTTAAATTTCTGATATTTAATTTATTTTCCTGATAATGTATTTTTGTTGTATTTGTACGATGCTTCCTATCATTTGTATTTATTCATGTTGAGAGAGACTACTCGAGACCCGTAGAATACACATTGGCATTGTCATAGACCCGATTTAGGACCCGCATGTAGACTGGGCACCTGGTTTGGTTTATTTTGACTGAACCCATGGCTAAACCATCCTCCTCTCCCCTTATATATATGAGTGTTTTCTCTCTCCTCCCTTTCATTCTTAATTTTACTCTTTCCACTTTCTTTCTTCTTTCTCCTTCCTTTGCTCCATTCCCTCAAACCCTAACCCTAGAAAAAAGTTGTTGTGACTTGGATCGTGAGAAGTTGAGGCTAAGAAGCCACTCCAGGCAAGTACATCTTGCATAAAAGAATAACCATGGATTTATGCATGCTTTTAGTTTTTTATACGTCCTTGTTTATTTCTAGCTCATATTGTTGGGACCTAGCACCCCTTCATCTTTAATACTTGTTGTTCTTGATTTTCTCGGTTGGAATTGCATGGACCTGAGTTTGGGTTTATGGGTTCACTTTTGTTTTCTTGGGATTTGATCTTCCAAAATCTTGTGTTTTACAAAACTAATTAGCTCATAGTGTAGAGCATCATATTTTATATAATTTTGCTTTTGGTCGTGCTTGATTTTGAGTCCAGCTAAGTTCAGTGCTGAAACTTGATACAATACGTATACCAAAATGGCTGACTGGAGAAGAAGAATAGTTCTCTGTGAAGAGTATGCAAGAGAAACCATTTGGCGTAGAAATACGTATGTTTTACTTTGGGTGCATTGGTGTGTTGTCCCAACTCTTCGTGCGTTCTAATCATACTGCACTCAATCATCTAGCAAAAGTGTGCCAGTCACACTCCTTGAGTCAGTGGCACACTTTCGAGAGAAAAACCAGTTGGCGCACTTTGGTGCATATCCAATCAAAGTTCTCTCTGGAAAACCAAGAGAAAGTGCACCATAGTCAGTCAACGCACTTTCTTCGTGTCTGGCAATCTAACGCACTTCCTCTATGTTTCATCAGCGGCGCACTTTTCTTACGTTTGGTACGCACTTTCTTTCCTCTTCGTTTTCTTAGGGACGAAGTTTTGGTTGATTTCTCAATTTTTGTGTTATTGATTTGTGTGCTTCTCGACTGACGAGTTTCTCGACTGTCGAGCTTTGACCTCGAATTGTGTGTTTTATCATTTAGCTAGCTTGCTCGTGTACTTTCTTTAAAAGCACGCCTTATTCTTGCCCGCGCACTTTTGTCAAGTGCGCCGTATTGGTTAACTTGACAAAGTGCGCCACCCATTTGTAGCTCGCACACTTTCTTGCGAAAATGCGCCAACCTTGTTTCTGCTAATTTGTGCACTAACCATGTTTCTGCTAGTTTGTACGCCAACCTTATTTCTGTGAGTTTGTGATGTTTCTTTGTGTATTATATAGTTGGATGCTGTGCTCTTACAATTTAACACATGTTCTTACCCTCAAGATACCATAAAAATTGTTGTGTATGATGAACCTATTGCATTTGGCATCAAACAATCGAGTGTAAGGATTGTCCAATGTATCGCGTGTCACGGATACGATAAGTTCGACAGGGATAACTCATGAATAGCTTGTACTCATAACTCGTCATTCTAGGAAGTTCTCGAGTGTCCATGACTCAAGAACTTGAAATAATGATTAAACGAGATAAAATTTGACAAGATCATTAGGAGGAAAGAATATTGCACTACCGGCTACCCCGATCTCCAAGGGCCCCATGAGGAATGGACCAACTGTAGTGTCCCACTCCTAGCGGTGCATTATATAAGGCTTGTGGCTCGATTGACTCAGTCGGAATTGGGTATGGGGAAACTTTACGGCCGAATCGATCACGAACAATGCAATGAACATTTCCAATTGATGGATCGACTTCTGTTGGAATGAGTACAATAGTTTTCATTGGATTTTTGGTTAGCTTTCTTGGATCTTTGCTGCTTGGTTTTGATGAATGTATTTTCACGATTGCTTTTCGATGATTGATTATTTAGCCATTTTTATCGATTGCATGCATTCATTCTAGAGAACTCTGAGAGAAATAAAGATTGCAGTCTAACCAAACATTAGTGCCAATGTAGATAAACGCGTGACCGAAGCCTGAGCGAGCAAGCATCCTTTTCTCTCGGCATTCTCTATTTGGTGAGCGGTTATGTCCCTTCTTCTCTACTCCTTCATGCCAATAATCAATAATGTTCTCTTGTTACCTTGCTAAGTCCAATGATTGATAAAGCCACTAATGCCACAAGTTTAATTCCATTAATATAAATTAATGAGTTGCATTGATAAGAGGAAAGTTCAATTTCATAACACAGGGAAGGATATGATCATTATGTCGTGGTTTGGTGCCATGCCTTAGCGATAAATTGGAGTCTACGGACTACCAATCGAAACAATGAATAAGTATGCTTAAATGAGAATGGTTAAATATGCATTGCTGTGCTAAATGCTTTAACACCTTACACTGCTATTTATGCTTATCATATAGTCGTAGATGCATTTATGGTAATGGATAACTTGTATATAAGGTAGTAGATTTCTTCGAACGGAACCTGGGGCACCGGGGACCGTTCGGCCCGGGGGAAATAATAGCACTTTGGTGGCGCCGGGTATAAGCGGGACATTCATTAAGGCTTGCTACATGCTTTGAATGGCGCATCGCACACCCATCGAAGTCCTATGCGGCATGTCCATTGTGGTGCTACACCACAAATGATCAAGTGGAAATGAGTTGCATATTAATGATGTCTTATGTAGGAGTGGTAAGAAAAATCCTGTAGATTATACAGGAACGACCATTGACCGGGGTAAGAATTCCATATGTGCAAAGATTATATATTTTATTGCATGAACTGTTGCCTATATGAATTATTGCCTATATAAACTGCTGCTTTAATTAAGAAGTATTGGTTTAGGTGAGTTGGCCAGTTCTGTTCACCAGTACAAGTTGAGTACTAACCCACATATCTGTGGGAAAATCAGGTGACCGAGATACCGTGGGCGCTCAAGGGAGATAAAGCTTTCGTTACAGTCTTTTCAAGATTCTTCCTATTTCAAAGTATTTCAAAAAATTTTAGTTGCTGCTTTCAAGTTTCCAAGAATATAATAAATGGACATAATGTATGGGATAAGAACATTATTTTATGTCAACCTATCAATCTTTTATTTTATGCAAAAGCTATGTAAGTCGTTCAGACATTTCCATTTCGGAGTTGAGAAAATTGTACTTCGTTGCAATGAATCAATAAAAGAAATATTTTTTTCTTCCTATAAAAATGTGTGCTTTATAATCTGCTACTGTGTTGTGGAACTATTTACAAAAGATTTTTGACACATGTGCTCTTTTTTGCCTTGTACAAGTACAATTCCAGACTTGTACGACATCACGCCCAGCGAGAATGAACGGTTCTGCGGAACCGGGGGCGTGACACCAATCCTGCTAGGTAAGGGCCCCATGACCTACCAAGTTTACGCGTGGCACGATACGTACAAGACTTTGTAATGTACCGTGGTAGTTAAATAATTTTTGCATAATGTGGTTACAAGATCTGTGTTGTGTTACGGCACTACAAGTTGTTGTTATTGAGCCGAGGTTCATAATATTATGTATTTCAGTATATGCATTCCAGTATATGTTCCTGTTATGTTTCAGTTTTAGTTTGTGTTACAAGATAATTTACAAATAAGTTATGTTTACAAAAACCAGTTTATGTTTACCGAAACCAGTTTAGGCCTAAGTTATGTTGTGTTATGCTATCAGTTATTTGCTTTATTTTTTTTATCCATCATTGTTTATGATGTTCACTACAAGTACTGAACACGCGTACCCTTGGCCATCCGGGTTGACTGCAGTGCCGGTGGTAGTAATATTCTTCAAAACATGCATTTATTAGTAACTAGGTTTTTGATAACCCTAGTTAGGTAATTATAGCAAGTCGTAGGCATGTTTGGTCGTGATATAAATATTTTTATATTCATCTAACTCGCCCTGTTATATTCTATTTTCTTTTGGCGTATGGTTAGAGTGTAAAGTTCTACTCGGGTGAAGGTTTGCAACCTCGGTCCTTATTTGATTTAAGGGTTGCGGTTCTGATCCAGAGTAGATCATATGCCCTTTTTTCGCTCGTCGTCTTATCTTCCTTTATAGTTAGTTTATTATCAGTATACCAGTCATTATAGTTATTTTATTGAGACAAGTACATTTGCACCGTATAAAGATCGACCCATATTTATTTAGATATTTGGTTGTCTTTTATTTCTGCAGATTATGGTTTTGGTTAACACCTTGAGCTCCTTTGTGGTACTTGTGGCTTGGGGTTCTGACCCCACTGGTTTTGCTTGGCCAGATTTACTCGAAGAGAACTAGGATCCTTTGTACTTCTAGCGAGATGGCTCACACTCGTAGGACTGCGGCCGAAGCTCGCGAGTGGGTTTTCTTCTTCCAGCCCTCGTTTTGATTTCTCGAATTTGTGGTGTTAGCAAGGGGGAAGAGTTAGCTCCTTATATTTTTGAGACTACAGTCAACATGATATATATATTAGACCATGGATGGTATATTTAATCATGTATAGTTATACTCTGCTAGTACAGCATTTTGTATTCACTAGCTTCATGATCATATGTGGTATGTATTTTGGGACGCCTCTTTACATTCATGTATGATATACTCTTAAAATTATTATTGATGGATTGAGATACTAGAATTTATTAGCCTTAGGACTGACGTCATAGCATGCTAGAGTTCATCCATATATATATTAGCACATTGCGGCTTATTTCGACATTCTGCAAGGTGTGATTGGCCATGTCAGTCCTCGTATTTACCCAGTATTCTGGGAGCGGAGCGTGACAAGGTTTTAGAGGTAGCCCACGCAGGTCTCATTTTTCAGACTTGTAGGGGGGACTCCTCTTGTTAGAATCACAATCCTTTACTTATCTTCGATTGAACTCCACCAAACCTGTACCTTCCCGTTTTCCTTGAATTAAAAACTTGCTTGACATGATTGTTCCATTTCCATCCCTTATTGTTTACCTTGTGTCCTTATCCTCCAGGGACACCCTACCTGCTCCTCCTTTGAGGGTTCTATTGTACTACTAGCAGATCCAGTAATAGGCCAGGATTAGGCCCCGCCATTGAACCAAGGGCAAGCGTCAGTAGCTCTCCATCAGTTGGCTCTGCCAGTCACTCAAGTCCAATCAACACAGTTAGTTCCACCAATCTTGCCGGGACGGCCAGTCCAGTCCGCTCCATCGTTCATACCAACTCAGCTAGCCCAGTCAGTCCAGCCAAACCCGATAATACCACTAGTTCTTCTAGTACAATTAGGGCAGTCAGGCTCATAGGTCATGAAAGGGATAATTCAAGCAATTATGATGGTACAATAGCAATAACAACTCCAACTCCAGCAAAAAGTGGTCCAGCTTTGTCAACAGTTTTAGCAAGAACATGAACAAACCAACACGACTCTTTGCCAAGGAGTTAGAGTAGCGCTCGATACCAGTGGGCGTTATAGTCTCAACTCGGCATCCAATGTCAGTCGCTTGCGTCCAACTAATTTTCTTGGCACTAAGGATGCAGTTTCAGCAGATTCTTGGCTCCATGATTTTGAGGCCATCCTGTATCAACTTATTTGCTATTACAGTTGGTTTGGAAAACCTTCATTTAATAACAAACAAAAAGAGTACAAAGAAATCATAGACAAACAATCTAAGTATAATATTTTTTTTATCTAGGTAGTGTGACGATGGAGATCGAGCACTGCAACAACTCTTTTACTCTGTTGACGGTCTGACGATTGAATACGAGATTCTCTATTCTCTTCTCTCTCTCTCCTGAGCTCGTGTGTACGTACATAGCTCGTCTGGAGGGTATGGTCTCTCTGAAGCAGAAAAAAGCCGACCGTTGGGATATCCAAGTTGCCCCTATTTATAGCCATCATATTGATGGGCTATAGGTGCCACATGTGATTCTGTTTTGTGGCCGCATGGGGCTCCTTCCATAGAATACAGTTGCAACTGTAGGTGCATAGTATAGGTTGAGTCTAGGGCAAGATGCCACGTGGATATTTTGTTGGGATTTTTTGATGCTGGAGATCTTTGTGGTTCTTGTCTTCTTTTTGCGTGACTTGGTCATCTTGGCACGTGGCTCACATTCAGTTAAAGATCGCAATAGAAATATTTCGTCTCAAGGAACCTTGCCACGTTGGATGTTTGGAGTCTGAGACGCATGTCATCTGGAATGCATGGGGCCAGAGGCACATGTCATGTATGGAATCTAGAACACATGGGACCAGAGACGCATGGAATGTATGGAGTCTGGAACGTATAGGGCCAGAGTCGCATAGAGCACATGGAGTCTGGGATGCATGGGGGCAAGATACGCATGGAACGCATGGAGTCTGGGACACATGAGGCCTCGTACACGTGGCATTGCATACTTGTCAGAAGTTATTTTTAGTATGACGAGAGTTTCTTGTCGCTTAGTGAGCTCACATCTTTCGAGGAGTTCAGAAAATCTATTTTGTCAGGATTCTGTGTCAGACATAATCTTGGTGTCAGGCCTTTATGCGGCTAATATTTGGGGGCGCATGGATGCTGCTTTTTCTTGGCCGTATGGTTATTCTGAGGCCTGATTTCTTCTGAGTCGACTTTGGGGTGCATGTTTGCTGAGTGCATGGATCTAGATTTTTCATGCTTCTACAAGACCCCCTTCAAAAATTTTAAACCAATAAGTTTGAGATAGTTTGAATAAGAAGCATGGAGGAGATAACTTTGGGATGCATGGATGGCGGGTCTCATGGACAAGTCTTCGTCAGGCTGCAGGATTCGGCTTGATCCTCGAGAAGATTTCTTGGGACTCTGAGCCAATGACAGTTTTCGAGAAGATAAATATTGATCATGAAAATTGAAGTCCGGTTCATCCTCATAACTGCCTGGTTCATCGCCTTGATCTTCTCATGCGCCCAAGGAACCTATAAATAGGTGGGCTAGGGAGAATGAGAGAGAAATTTTGTCTCTCGGCTTCCCTCTCTTTTTATGAAAGAAGATGTCGAGGGCTACTATTCGTCTTGTCCAGGAGTTTGTTTGGAGCAACGTCGATCCATGGCCCCCTGATGCTGGCATTCCTTTTGGAGGTAAGAAAGGGTGTCATGGTGGCAGGGACATACACACAGAGACATAAGTACACGGCCTCGCAGTGTGGATGAGAAATCATCTAGAATACGTGCAGCCCCGCCTCCACGGAGTTCTGCCATATAGCTGTGCAATCATCCGCAACATACGCACATAGCCTATCTGTGGCTTGGTCGCATGGATGAGGAATTGGTCCATCTTCGTCTTGGCTGCATGGCTGAGAGTTTCTATCGCTCATGCGTGCAGACTTGCCTATCTCGAGATATCCCCTCCTACACGCGGCTGTGACTTGGAAGTGGCATGCGGCCTCTGTACATTTTTGTAATCTTCGTTGGAGACTGATGTGTGTTATCTTTATGCAGGTTTTACCACATTTCATGGTGTCCAAGATGGTGCATGGAAGGATATCATAGAACCCATCATTCGAATAGAATGACAACCTTATGTGGCAGTTCCTCGTCAAGAACTGATCTAGGAGAAGATGCCGGTTTTCCAAGAACTGATCCAGGACGCGAGGATGAACATCCTACATCATGCGCGAGTTATACCTGTCTATGCAGCGTGCTAGCTGCGTTTCTCCCCTTTATGCGGCTTGCTACCTGCCGGGGGCCTACGACATCAACGACATAATTTGGATTAATTACCATTCCTGTCTTCGGTCTTCCCACATGGTTGTAGAGAGCCTGCTCCTGCTCCTCCCTTGCTATCCATCATTATGATTATTTTTTATATACTGAGGTTTGCACTGTGGAGGGACCAAAAAGCATTGAGTTTTGCTGTGAGCTCGACTTGTGTCAGTAGCGACGACAATACGGAGGGGTGACTCTAATGAAAAAGGTTCGCATCAGCGAGACTTCATGGAAACCCTTAAAATGGGTTTCCATCATACGTACTCATGACCTTGAATACTAATGAAAAACTCTTGAATGTAATGGATTTCCATCATATGTACTCATGATCTTGAATATTAAATAATAAAGTCTCTACTTTTTTAAAATTTATTCTTTTGTATTTGTCACATTATATGTTATGAACTTTGGGTATTGTACTAGAGGTAATATAGAAGTAGCACAACATCGTAGTCTTTCACGAACATCCCATTGGGGGATCTTTGATGGACCTATTATTTCTTGCGCACTTGAGTGCAAGTAATTGATTTGAAATAAGCCTTGCCAAAGGTGATATGGACGTGGCAAGTTTTATGGACTTAACACCGCTGGCGTACTTAGAGTTAAGTACGGGTGCTAAGTTTAGGCGACGATCGATATCAGAGGTAATATAGACGTGATAATCGATAGTCAAGTAGGAAGGTTTGCTCAGAGGTAAGAAGGACATGGCAAACCCTACTGGGGAGGATATGAGGACGATATCTCAGAGGTAACGTGGACGTGAGCTAATCGACAATCATACCGAGAGGTTAGGTACGATCCTAGTATTTTTATGGAAGAAAAAGTAAATGATCCAGAGGTAATATGGACATGGTTGTTTTCTTTGGATGGAGAATATGGGCAGCTCATAGTTCAGAGAAAATATGGACGTGAACTGTTTGCTTCCATCGAGGATATCCTACTGAGGGATCTTTAGTATACTTATTACTTCTTATCACGAGAGTGCAAGTAACAAGTTTGAGACAAAACTATATCAGAGGTAATATGGACGTGATAGATTTTATGGACCTATTACTTCTTGCGCACCTGAGTGCAAGTAATAGGTTTGAGACAAGTCCTGCTAGAGGTAATATGAATGTGGCAGGTTTTGTGGACTTAACACCGCTGTTGTACTTAGAGTTAAGTACGGGTGATAAGTTAAGATGACAACCGATATCAGAGGTAAATATGGATACGATAATCGATAGCCAAACCCGGAAGGTTTGCTCAGTGGTAATATAGACATGGCAAAATCGGTCGGAGAGAAATATTGGACAGTAGTTCATAGGTAATATGGACGGGAACCAATGTCCAAAAAACTCACCGAGGAGTGGTTTGCTGAGTGTGGTATACCCAAGAATATAGATAGATCTGAGGGTTACTCTGCTGGAGAGATTATTAGGCCGATAGCTCAGAGATAATATAGACATGGCTAGCATCTAATGAGACTAGTTTTTGAGTGGTCCCTGTGGGAGTGTGCGGATGGACCTGAGGCTGCTCCGCTGGAAAGATTTTGAGGATCCATTATCCATTGCGTATCCAGGACTCCTAAATACCGACAATGGCTTATTGAGGGAGGGTAATGTCGTGCATAAGCACTCACTGGGGATGAACAATAAAAAGTGAGAATCCTGTATATTTTTGTTGTCCTGATAGGGATAGAGAGAAGTACAATCCTAGCCATAGACATAGTACTTTTTTATGAACTTGCCGTTGATGGACATCATGAGCAAGTCACCATTAGGTTTTTCCAGTCGGTAGGCGCCGTTGGAGAATACATATTCTACGATGAACATGCCTTCCTATTTGAGTTGGAACTTGTCGGCCGTCTTGTGGGTCATAACCATCGACCTTCTTACTGTCAAGATGAGGTCACCCACTTGGTAGGTCCTCTTCTTATCCCGTTTGTTGAAGGCTCCTTAGAGTCATGCTTGGTACAGCCCAATACGCTGTTGAGCTAAGAGACATTTCTCGTTGAGTGCTTCTAACTCTTGTAGCTGTCGGTGGTGATTGTTGTCGACGGTTAGCCGGTTGGAGAGAGCTACTCGGAGAGAGGGAATTTGGATCTCGAGGGGGAGGACCGCTTTGCTCCCGTAGACCAAAGAGAATGATGTACTACCAGTCGGCGTCCAGACCATTGTTCGATAAGCCCAAAGATATTCACCCAGCTTCTCATTCCAGTCGCACTTATTGGATGACACAAATTTTTTGAGTAGCTTTATGATGGTCTTGTTGAACGCTTCTGTCAGACAATTTTCTACTAGGTTGTAGGCCGTTAAGGCTATATTATGAATTCATTTTTTATCTTAAAATCAGTTAAAGTGTGACTTAAAAACTGTGGACCATTGTCATGGATGATCCTCTGTGGCAAGACGAAGTGGTATACGATATGATGCTTGACAAAGTTGATCACACTTAATGTTTTGACTTCAGCAATTGGTATGGCTTCCGCCCACTTGGAGAAGTAGTCGATAATAGCGAGAATAAATCGATGTTCCTTCGAAGAAGGTGGACTAATTGGCTCGATAATGTCCATTGCCTTGGCTTCTAACGACTAAGACGCAACGGTCGGGTGTAGGAACTCTGAGGGTTGGTGGATAAAATTAGCATAGATTTGGCACGTTTGGTACTTCCTTGCGTAGTTGACAGTATCTGCGACCATTATCGGCTAATAGTAACCCATTCTTCGGAGACGGTCCTGTAGCTTGGGTCCGGGCTAATGGGTACCGCAAATCCAGTCGTGAGGCTCGCGGAGAGCCTTCTTTGCTTCTGCATTCGATAGGCACCGTAGCAGATGGCCATCGTAGGAACGCCGATACAGTATTTTGGTTGCCTTATCGTAATAGAACTGGAGGGAACATCTTCTGATAGAAGTGACTTCCTTTGGGTTCTTGGAAAGAATTCTATAGACTGCGTAGTCGATGAATGAGAGTCTGCGAGGCCAGCCAGGGAGCCAGCCTCGATATTTTGCAGTCGAGGGACGTGCTCTATAAAGAATCCCTCGAAGGTGGAGATTATTCCAAGCGCAGCTTGGTGGTAGGGAATCAAGTCTTCATTCTGAACTTCGTACTCGCCTCGGACTTGATTGACAATCAGCTTGGAATCATCGTAGGCTTCCATATATCTACTCCCACTTGTTTAGCGAGTTGGAGTCCAATGACGAGGGCATTGTACTGTGCCATATTGTTAGAGCATGTCTCTGTGAGGGAGTAAGCGCGGTTGATGACCAGATCATATGAAAAAATTAGTACTATCTCGACGCAAACGACAATATTGCCTTTGGGCCCTGTCCTTGAAGAAACGTCGAAGAACATTCGCCAAACGGCTTCTATGCTTGTGGTTATGTTTTAGTCCGCTACTTTATCTGGGATATGCTTGTAGAGCTTCGAGGTTTTTGGTATAGGGTGGGCTGCAAGAAAATCTGTCAATGCTTGGCATTTGACCTCCTTTTGTGGGACAAATACTATATCGTATGGTGACAGCAGTATTTCCCATGTGGCTAAGCGAGAGTTGAGCACTCCGGGTTTAGTCATAAATCACATGGACAGTTTTTCCTGCCACGTAATATCGAGTCTTCTGAATGGCGAAGAGCAGAGCGAGGCACTCATTCTCAATGGGGTTATATCTGTGCTTTGCGCCGGCCATCATTCTGCTGAGATAGTAGATGGCATATTCGTGACTTGCATTGCTTGTCTGGGCTAGCAGAGCACCGAGGGAGTGACCCATTGCCCGTACATATAGTAAAAAGGGTCTTCCCACAATGGGGCCTGTCACGATCCGCACCCGAAAATTCGGGCACGAGTGTGTGGGTACGTCCAGCCTACGCCGCAGAGTCGGCGGTAGTACGCTGTCTAGGTCATATCCACAGTTAACTAATCTAGCTCATTCACAAATAACATAGGCAAGATAATAATGAGAAACAGATACTTAAGATTGCAATTGAAATAGATGCGACAACAGATTCAAATATTTAGTACAGAAATTCAGAATGAAATCGGGGACAAACCCGATTACTAAGATAAAGAGCAAATAACTAAGATAACTACTGCTAACTACTCCGCAGGAGTAGCTTCCTGTGCGGGAACTGGCTCTGCAACTGTATCACCTGCTGCCTCATAGGGGCCATAAAAGGTGGGGGCAAGGTTCTCATCATCGCCTAAAACAACGGATCCAGTCAGAAAAGGAGCAAAGTACACAATGCACAACAAGATTTAAACTAAATATTTATGATAATTAAATTGAGTATCATATTGAGAAAGTTGCATAATAGAACATCAATATCTCAGAGTTAATGCTGTAAACAGGAATATGAGAAAACAGGAATAAATGAGACAGGAAATGAAACTACAATAGTCAGCAAGAAATATATCAAGACCAGAAACTATCTGTGTGAACTTTTGTTTGTTTTAGAATACATAGTTGGCATGTAGGGGTTTATAAGGCTAATCTGGCCATCATAAACGGCTATTAAACAGGGAAAATCGAGATCCGGCTAAGGTACAGTCGCGTACCAACAGCTATTAAACATGACAAGGGGAAGGGTAAACTACATGCCTTCTAGTATTCTTCCACCCGACATAAAAAATAAGACATGAACTTCAATATTCAAGACATGAAATCCAGCATTTCTAAAACTAGGTATAATCATCAAGGGTACTAGTAAAGCAGGGAATTAATTATCATAATATAAAGATTTAACTTGAAGTGCAGGTACTTGCCTGTTGTTTGGATCTGATTAAATATTCTTGGGGAAAATTCCAGAGATGAGTCCAAAAGCTGAAATAGACATTACCATCACGCTTAGAAGATGTCAAATAGCTAGAAACGCCTGTCCTTGGGTCCAATTTGGAGACAAGGGCAAAAATGGCAGTTTCGGGTCAAAACGGGGTCCGCCGGTGGGCCCGCTTTGCACCGAAAAATGTGTCCGGGTCAATGGTCTCCAAATTCACCAAACTTAGTGTCAACAGGTCAGGAACGCTGATACGAACCCAACGGAACTTCCAGATTTGGATTCCGATGAGCCGAACACAAAATCGCCCGTCGAGCGGGGCCTGTGGGGCCCATGACACGCGATTTTGTCAACGTTCTCAGAATCGGACCAAACTTGACCCACAGGACCAGCGTATCGCTACGAGTCCGATGGCGCAAGTTTTGTCTCGATCTGACGAGTGTACAAGAAGTTAGGGTGAATTGCAGAAAAGTCGGATACGGGGCGATGTCCGCGGATACGCGTTGATTCCGGTGTGCACGCACACCCGAATCAGCTTCCGTAAAATCGCACACGTCCGTATCGACGACGCGCACGTATCTGTGAAGACTGCACGTGACCAAGTCGTCCCGTTTGGCGGAGCGCACTCAGTTCCGGGATAAAACAGGGTCTGGTTTTTTCCTGTTTTTGGGTCGCGGTGTGCGATCACCACAGGACGCGATACCCCGAACGGTTTATTCGGGCACCGAGAGGATCATACAGGCTTCACAACGCAATTTGCGGAATTGAAAATGGAGCTACGAACAAAAAGTTACACGCACCTGAAGGGGACCCAAAAATTAGGGTCGAGTCGTGTCCGACTCGTGTCCGACTCGTGTCGGACACAGGGAACCTAGGGTTAGGGTTTTGCGGATTCCGGTGAGGGAAGCTCGGCCGGAGGAGGGCGGAGCGGCGCTGCTGGGGCCGAGGGCGGTTCGCCGGGGCTGGGCGGAGCCGGTGGTCGGCGACGCACGGCGGCGACGCGCCGGAGAGGGGCTGCTCGAGGCTGCCGCTGCTGGTGCTGAGCTGCTGCCGGTCGACCGGAGGAAGGAGGAGGAGAGGGGAGGAGGTGCTGGTGGTGCAGGGCAGAGCTGGGCGAGGCGGTCGGCGAGGAGAGGGACGGCGGCGGCGAGGAGGGCGGAGCTCGGCTAGGGTTAGGGTGAGGTGGCTGGAGGAGGAAGAAGAAGAGGGGGAGAGAGAGTTTATAAAGGGGAGGAGGCGGTTAGGGGGAGGCCGAGCACGGCGGGGAAAAGAGGAGGACGTGGTTCGGAGAGCGAGGCGAGGGCGCGGAACGCGCGGCGCTGCGCGCGGAGGCCGGCGCTGCGCGCGGAGGCCGGCGCTGGACGCGGGCGGAGAGGGGCTGGGGGAGAAGGTCTCCGGGTCGGGTCGGGCGGCTAACGGGTCTGGGCAGACCCGCCCGACCCGCAAGGAAACGGGCTGGGGGGCTGGCTGCTGGGCTCGGCCCACTGGGCCGGGCCAGGCCCAAAGGAAAAGAAAAAATAAAAATAATAAATAAATATTAATAAATATAATAATAAATAATCAGTTAATTAATTAATTAATTATAAAACTAGTTTTGAGGCCTTTAAAAATAGGTCTGAGGCCCAGAAAAATCCAAAAAAATTACCCTAAGTCCAGTTTTTCATTTTACACCCAAAAATGTTATTTCCATGATATTTTAATATTGTTTATTAATAATTAAAAAATATTTAATAATTAAAAGCCTTGATTTTAATTTCAAAAAATTCTCAGAAAATTTCAGAAAATTGGAAAAATCTAAGTTTTAATAATTTGAAAATTCAGGGGGTTTACAATCTACCCAACTTATAAAAATTTTGTGCTCGAAATTTAAATTATGGTAGGGTTCTCCCTGTCCAAACTCACTTGATTACGGTCTAACGGGTTTCTCTCAGGTGAACATTGCGGTCGCTACCCAACTTATAATTTTACCCATATATCCGCTAAGGCTGTACAACTAGTAAGGCTGGGTCTCAACTTAATAAATTATGGTATTGAATCTTTAAGTCTGCAACAGAAAACACAGCACCTAGGGTCTTGTCTTAGTCATAAAGGGTTATCATCAATTCGTCCGGTCTGAGGGGTATGTCTAGCACTACAAATCAACTTATACCAAACACGGGATTTTGTCTTTCCGAAATAAGGAAAGACGAGGATCAATAATAAAGAGTTTAAGGGCGAGGTGGTAGAACAAATATGTAGGGATCAAGACGTTTAAGGAATTCTAATGGGAATTGTCAGGCGGTTATGGATTGAGATTTATTCTGGTAATCATTTTATTCGCATGCTCGTATTAGTACAGTTATGTAATTGATACGATATGCTCAGACGTATTTAGGGGCAAGTATACTAGTCAACTATATATCTCATTCCACGTAAAATAGTCGTGCGAAATGCGAATCAACATGCACTAGGGTTGATCAGACCGTAGTACACTGATTCTGAGTAGACACTTGTATTAGTGGGGTTGATCAGGCCTCAATAATACAGATGTCATGAACAAGCCCGATAAAGAGTAAGCTTGCAAAAACTAGGCTATAAAATAGCAGCATCTGTCGAGTTCAGCAAAATTAAGTGCGCTAGATGATGATGAAAAGAGGTACAAATTTATTGAAGTTCACAGAATAACATACAATAAGCATAATAGCAAAAGTCTCTAAAATCTCTACAGTTATCAATTTTAAAAGCATACTAGGTTATTTAGCAAGTTTAAAATTACTAGGTTGGGACTGAGGTCACGAACCAATAGGCACGAAAACAATACTAGAAAAAAGGTATCTACGAATCACTTACGCGCATTAACTGCTTCCAGAGTTTGCGCGTTCTCCACGGTCATCACGTAAGCTTGTCCGCATCCTGGAGAAGTGGGGCAGTCCCTCACTTGATGTTCTGTTGATCCACAATATAGACAGGCACCCAGTCTCTTCCTACAAACTTGCCAGGTGTGACCTTGTTTTTGGCAAAAGTTACAAGCAGCAGCTTGTTGGTTCTGTCCTTGAGTCTGGTGTTGGGGTGCTACGGCTCGAGGGAGAGGACGCTGGGTTTGCTGCGGGGACCTCTGCTGTGGTTGTTATTGGAACGGGCGTTTGTGGGGTCCTGTACTTCCAGTATCTCTTTCCCGTTTGAGTTTATGCCCCATGTCTCTCTCAACACCTTGTGCCATGCTCAGGATTTCTTCGTATGTGCGAGCTCGGCTGGTGGTGACAGCAAGGCGAATATCCGGAGATAGCCCCTTCTTGAATCTACGGGCTCTGTCCTCCGGGGTACGAACCATGTACTCCGCAAAGTGGCTCAACCTGCTAAATTCAGCAGTATACTCATCAACAGATAGGTTACCTTATTCCAGTCTCTCGAATTGGCTTTCGAGAGCTTCCTGAGCCACTTCGGGGTAGAATTTCTCCTTGAATAGCCTCTTGAAGTCCTCCCAGGTGAGGTCATGAGCAGATAGTTGGGGTTCATCTCTGAACCAGGTTCGAGCAATGTCGAACAGTTGCAGGCTTGCGGACTCCACTTTGAGATCGTCAGGGACCCGAACAGTCTTCAAGAGTCGCTCTACGTTCTCTATCCATTCATCGGCATAGAGAATGCCTTCAGTTCCATAGAATTCCAGGGGTTTAAGGTTCTTAAAGTCCTTGGCACTTCCTGGCCTCTTTTGTGGTGACTCCTGGGTCCGAAGAGCTTCTGAAAGGCTGGTCCGTAGCAGGGCAGTTTGTTCCCTCTGGGATTCTACTAGTCCCTGGAACACTCCAAGTAGCTGTGCCCCATCCAGAGTAACTGCCGGAATAGATGGAGGTGGAGGGAGGGCAAGAGTTTCGGGCACAGTCTGCTCAGCTGGTTCTGATGTGCCTCCTACTGTGTTCCTCGTCTGAACCATTCTGAAAGATTAAGGGGTAGGAAGATTAGAATAGATTACCTGGAAATCAAGGGCGATAGGAAAAATTGACTAGGACCGATATCAAGATTGGAAGTAAAGATCATATTCTGTGAATGAGCTTTTCCTAGAATCCTCAATATTATTCCATACCCTGTCCTAGGGTATTACCCTATTTAAGGATATGATCTGCATGGGCCACCATAAAAATATGTCACGACCCACACCCGGAAATTCGGGCACGAGTGCGTGGGTACGTCCAGCCTACGCCGCAGAGTCGGCGGTAGTACGCTGTCTAGGTCATATCCACAGTTAACTAATCTAGCTCATTCACAAATAACATAGGCAAGATAATAATGAGAAACAGATACTTAAGATTGCAATTGAAATAGATGCGACAACAGATTCAAATGTTTAGTACAGAAATTCAGAATGAAATCGGGGACAAACCCGATTACTAAGATAAAGAGCAAATAACTAAGATAACTACTGCTAACTACTCCGCAGGAGTAGCTTCCTGTGCGGGAACTGGCTCTGCAACTGTATCACCTGCTGCCTCATAGGGGCCATAAAAGGTGGGGGCAAGGTTCTCATCATCGCCTAAAACAACGGATCCAGTCAGAAAAGGAGCAAAGTACACAATGCACAACAAGATTTAAACTAAATATTTATGACAATTAAATTGAGTATCATATTGAGAAAGTTGCATAAAAGAACATCAATATCTCAGAGTTAATGCTGTAAACAGGAATATGAGAAAACAGGAATAAATGAGACAGAAAATGAAACTACAATAGTCAGCAAGAAATATATCAAGACCAGAAACTATCTGTGTGAACTTGTGTTTGTTTTAGAATACATAGTTGGCATGTAGGGGTTTATAAGGCTAATTTGGCCATCATAAACGGCTATTAAATAGGGAAAATCGAGATCCGACTGAGGTACAGTCGTGTACCAACAGCTATTAAACATGACAAGGGGAAGGGTAAACTACATGCCTTCTAGTATTCTCCCACCCGACATGAAAAACAAGACAGAACTTCAATATTCAAGACATGAAATCCAGCATTTCTAACACTAGGTGTAATCATCAAGGGTACTAGTAAAGCAGGGAATTAATTATCACAATATAAAGATTTAACTTGAAGTGCAGGTACTTGCCTGTTGTTTGGATCTGATTAAATGTTCTTGGAGAAAATTCCAGAGATGAGTCCAAAAGCTGAAATAGACATTACCATCACACTTAGAAGATGTCAAATAGCTAGAAACGCCTGTCCTTGGGTCCAATTTGGAGACAAGGGCAAAAACGGCAGTTTCGGGTCAAAACGGGGTCCGTCGGTGGGCCCGCTTTGCACCGAAAAATGTGTCCGGGTCAATGGTCTCCAAATTCACCAAACTTAGTGTCAACAGGTCAGGAATGCTGATACAAACCCAACGGAACTTCCAGATTTGGATTCCGATGAGCCGAACACAAAATCGCCCGTCGAGCGGGGCCTATGGGGCCCACGACACGCGATTTTGTCAACGTTCTCAGAATTGGACCAAACTTGACCCACAGGACCAGCGTATCGCTACGAGTCCGATGGCGCAAGTTTCGTCTCGATCTGACGAGTGTACAAGAAGTTAGGGCGAATTACAGAAAAGTCGGATACGGGGCGATGTCCGCGGATACGCGTTGATTCCGGTGTGCACGCACACCCGAATCAGCTTCCGCAAAATCTCACACGTCCGTATCGACGACGCGCACGTATCTGTGAAGACCGCACGCGACCAAGTCATCCCGTTTGGCGGGGCGCACTCAGTTCCGGGGTGAAATAGGGTCTGGTTTTTTCCTATTTTTGGGTCGCGGTGTGCGATCACTACAGGACGCGATGCCCCGAACGGTTTATTCGGGCACCGAGAGGGTCATACAGGCTTCACAACGCAATTTGCAGAAATAAAAACGGAGCTACGAACAAAAAGTTACACGCACCTGAAGGGGACCCGAAAATCAGGGTCGAGTCGTGTCCGACTCGTGTCGGACACAGGGAACCTAGGGTTAGGGTTTTGCGGATTCCGGCGAGGGAAGCTCGGCCGGAGGAGGGCGGAGTGGCGCTGCTGGGGCCGAGGGTGGTTCGCCGGGGCTGGGCGGAGCCGGTGGTCGGCGGCGCGCGGCGGCGACGCGCCGGAGAGGGGCTGCTCGAGGCTGCCGCTGCTGGTGCTGAGCTGCTGCCGGTCGACCGGAGGAAGGAGGAGGAGAGGGAAGGAGGTGCTGGTGGTGCAGGGCGGAGCTGGGCGAGGCGGTCGGCGAGGAGAGGGATGGCGGCGGCGAGGAGGGCGGAGCTCGGCTAGGGTTAGGGTGAGGTGGCTGGAGGAGGAAGAAGAAGAGGGGGAGAGAGAGTTTATAAAGGGGAGGAGGCGGTTAGGGGGAGGCCGAGCACGGCGGGGAAAAGAGGAGGACGTGGCGTGGAGAGCCGGGCGAGGGCGCAGAATGCGCGGTGCTGCGCGTGGAGGCCGGCGCTGGACGCGGGCGGAGAGGGGCTGGGGGAGAAGGTCTCCGGGTCGGGTCGGGCGGCTAACGGGTCTGGGCAGACCCGCCCGACCCGCAAGGAAACGGGCTGGGGGGCTGGCTGCTGGGCTCGGCCCACTGGGCCGGGCCGGGCCCAAAGGAAAAGAAAAAATAAAAATAATAAATAAATATTAATAAATATAATAATAAATAATCAGTTAATTAATTAATTAATTATAAAAATAGTTTTGAGGCCTTTAAAAATAGGTCTGAGGCCCAGAAAAATCCAGAAAAATTACCCTAAGTCCAGTTTTTTATTTTACACCCAAAAATGTTATTTCCATGATATTTTAATATTGTTTATTAACAACTAAAAAATATTTAATAATTAAAAGCTTTGATTTTAATTTCAAAAAATTCCCAGAAAATTCCAGAAAATTGGAAAAATCCAAGTTTTAATAATTTGAAAATTCAGGGGGTTTACAGGGCCCACCAATAATGGGAGGAAGGGTTCATAAGATACTCTTTGATGTCGTTAAAGGCGCGTTAGCATTCTTTATTCCAGACAAAGGAAACTCCCTTCTTCATAAGCTGAGTGATCTGCTGACAACGTCCAGAGAGATTTGATATGAATCTCCTGATGTATGCCATTCATCCTTGAAGGCCACAAAGTTCTTTGAGGTTTGTAGAAGCATAAAAAATACGCCGAATGGCTATACGCAGCATATTGGTGCAGAGCAGCGTAAGCAGAGGCCTTCAAAGCCATCAAGCGTGCAACAGAGCTTTTTTTTGCTAAACACAGCGTGAAATATTAAAATCTCAAAAGGCCATCCGCGTAAGGCAGTACGTCCAAACCACTTCAGCGTAAACGGGGTGCTTCATCGCCTCCAGGGCGTAAAACTCATCCTCTTTCAAACGTGGCATTGAGGTGTATAAGAGACGCTTCGTATTCTCCGAAGTGAACCTGTCAGACCCTGCAATGAAGATCTTGCAATGAACCTGACGTCTGGACTTCTGACAAAGGGATACGGCTCGACTACCCAGACGATGGCTAAAATGATGGCACAGCACTGCGACCCAAGCTGTCATTTACCGCCATCCCCTTTGCGTAAACTGCTTTTACAAAGCACGAAGGGATACGCTGCCCTATTTTACACAGGCAGACACCAGCTGTTTACGTTCTACAGTAGATAAACCGCCTACCACATCAAAAGCTGCACTCCGTACGGGGTTCGAGGCATGTCTCTGCGTCCAATGCATAGAGCGATGACAGTTGCTCGAGGCACGTCTCTACGTCTAATGCACAGAGCGGTGACAGTTTCTCAAGGCACGTCTCTGCGACTGATGCGCAGAAGGGGTTGCAGACCTTCAAAAACATGCCTCCATATTTAATGCGCAGGATGGTGACAAATCTCGGCATTTAATGCAAGAGATTTGATTATATCTTCAAAAGCCGTAATTCTGACTAAAACGTCCACATCAGCACTCTGGCACGGTACGCAGCGGCTTCTACGCCCATCCAGCTCCTGTATGACCGCTCGGCTTCAACGCCTATTCGGCTTCTACCCTGCTCGGCCTCTATGACCACTCGGCTTCTACGCCTGCTCGGCCTCTATGACCACTCGGCTTCTACGCCTATTCGGCTTCTACGCCGATTCGGCTTCTATGCCGGTTTGATAACTATTTGGCTTCTATGCCATGGTGACAGACATTTGGCTTCTATGCCAACCTCTTTTACATAATGGATACCTACCTACGTGGCTTCTACGCCGTGATCTTCGTAGCGACTATACGCGTTTTGTCCCTTAGTTGGACCCGCGTCACACGCTCATTCAAAGGATCATCTATACGCAGGCATTGGTTACTTTAACCGTTGTGTAAAAGGGTGCTATACTTTCCACTCCTCGGTTTCTACACCGACGGAGTGGTCATTGTCACTAAAACTCTATAAATAGAGACCTCTATCAATGAGGAAAAAGAGGAGAGGAGAAAAATTGGTCAAGAAACCAATATCAGATACAAGGTCGATAAATTGGAAGATTGAACCAGAGGCCAAGAGAGAGAGAGAGAGAGAGAAAGAGAGAGAGAAGAATCCGGAGCCCAGGAAAAGAGTAGGGATTGACGACTTTGGCATCGTGCATCCACCCTCTTCTGCAACCTTCGAAGCTGCTTCCTGTCTTCTACGGCACTTCTTCAACATCGTGTGGTCCAAGGGCTAAAAGTGATCGACTACAGATCAGACACCTATAGCAATATTTACCCAGATTAAATAAATTGTACTCCCATATCCTCGTATAGGATCAAATTGTACAAGTTTATTTGTAAACCAAAGAAGGCGGGTCTCGTATAAACCCTATCCTGAATACATTTTCATTCTTTCGTTTAATACCACAAACAAGATGGCGACTCTGCTGGGGACATCTTTCTCTTCTGACGAGGAAGCGATTGCTCAACACGATACGGTATCTATAGGAACCGTGAAGAAGACACTGGTCGTCCAATTCGACCAGTCTGCCTATGAAAACATGCTTCGAACCGGGGGTAGCTCTCACCCTCTCTCCGTCCAAGACAACAGGAACTGCACAAAGTCTGGATGCCCAAGATATCCTCTACCATTCCTGTGGACTCTCTGATCTTTTCGACCTCTCCGACCAATGAGGTTGTAGCATTGCTCCCTCCGTGCCCTGTACGTAAAATTCAGTCTCCCGCTACGCGCGGTACAGACAAAACTTCGGGCAAAGCATCAGCGCTAACTCAGAAGTATCCACTGCGCTCTACGCGTAGAAACCAGTCTCCCGCTACGTGCGGTACAGAAAAAACTTTGGGCAAAGCCTCAGCGCTAACCCAAAAGTATCCACTGCGCTCTACGCGTAGAAACCAGTCTCCCGCTTCGCACGATACAGACAAAACTTCGGGCAAAGCCTCAGTGCTAACCCAGAAGTATCTAGTGCGCTCTACGCGTAGAAACCAGTCTCCCGCTACGCGCGGTACAGACCAAACTTCTGATAATGCCTCAGCGCCAAATCTGAAGTACAAATCACGCTCCGTGTGTAAGACAACATCTGACCTCTACGGGGAACCAGATGAGCGCTGTGATTTCCGCAAGGGAAAGCAAGCGGCAGAGTATTCAACTTCTCGGCCTTTACGTCAGCGAGGGAGCAATCTGCCTACCCTCCGGATTACGCGAAAAGCCGACGGCCGACTGAGGACCTCTTCAGCTTTACGTCAGTCTGAGCAAATCTCCAAATTATGCCAGGCGAAGCCCCACAGCGTAAAGCAAGCTCAGGTTGCGGAAAGACACTCTCCCCGGGGATTATCTGCCACCCAAATGGCCAATCTATTGTACACAGGTGGCACAGGGAAAACCATGGTGCCTAATCTCCGCCTGCCCACTGATGGGAACAGAAGGAACAAACCATCGTCTTCTTCCTCTACTCCTCCTGACTTGCGCAAATATCTAATCCAGAAGCGTAAGGAGAGGGGACCTTCCAACATGTCTATTACGCCCCCTGGCGAGCAATGTTGTAATAGTCATAAAATTGTGATTGACTGCTGCTGTTCTAAAGCAAAACGGTCGGTTTTTGACTGATTGAGCTACTCTCAGTCTTTCCAGGAAGAAGAGCCCGCGCATGCATCCATGAACATGGCTTCACACATACCTAGATGAGGGTCGAGCTCAAGATGTCATCCCTCTAGGCCTCCGAGCCGAAGGAGATTCGAAGACCTCCTCAGGAACACTGAAGCTGGGGTGTTCCAAAACACCCATGCAAGGTCGCAGCAACCAACTTCGTACTCGTCTGATTCCGACGCTGGGGGTCGCCAATCTCCCGGATCAGATGCTGAGAGTGTAGAGTTGACTTCTGCGGCGACCTATAATAATCCTTGGATGACGTCCAGGGAAATGGGAGTTTACGCCATTGAAGATGAACGCGAGGAAGCTTCACCATCAGGAAACACGGAACAACGCATCACTGTACTAGAGACATCTCTGAAACAAATGCAATCCATAATGGAGAACATGCACCAGATGATGCTAACTCAGCACGCAACTGCCATGGCTCAAGCGTCGGCCCCGCCAACTCAGATACGTGTGGGGGTGGACTTACCACCATCCAACCCGAGCCAAGAGCCTGCTCTAGATCAAGAGACAGCAGTTCCTCCGCTTCCTCACTCGGAGAATATATTACCCCCCGTTGGAGTCACGATACAACCAACTCTGCACTACACCGTAGTCCCGCCTCCAACTGAAAATCCGATGCAGGCTGTACGGGAGTTGAAAGCCCAGTTTGACGCCTTGAAGCACAAAGATCAGCTCAAGAAACTGGGAATCAACCAGCCTTACCCAGCTATCTGGGAAGAGGTCCCTTTCCCTCCAAGGTACAAACCTCAGACTATGGCTCTGTTCGAGGGAAAAACATCACCAAGTCAGTACATGAACTATTTCAGTATGATGACGGTGTTGCTACAAGGGAACGACGCCCTCCTCACTCAGGTGTTCAAAGGCTGCCTCTCAGGAGTAGCCTATCAGTGGTACCGTAGCTTGGCGGACAACTGCATTACTTCCTTCGAGGACTTCAAAGCTTTATTCTTCACGCAATTTTATGAGAGAGGAATGGACATGTCTATGTCCTCTCTCATCGAAGTCAAGCAGAGGGAAAATAAGGACGTTCGCACCTTCATCGAACGTTTTCGTTAGGCCACCTTACAGATGCCTCCAGGAGTTCCAGACTCCGCGTTAGTAGACATTTGCAGGAAGAACCTCCTTCCCGTAGTCTTGGTATTTACAGGACCATATCAGTTCCATGATTGGCCCTCGTTCATCATCTCGGCAGCGGCCGCCGAAGACAACAGTCGCAAGGTGCGCGACAATGGCATCATGATCTCCGCCTCTGACAGCGGCAAAAGGTTATCTCCCAGTGGCGACCATCCTCGCAGATCCAAGAGAAAAGAAGCTCTGGCGATCAATACGTCCAGACAAAAGACTGCGGTGACCACACAGACGAGACCCGGGACTTCCAGGCCCGTCGAAGTCTACTCTTTTGACGACGACGATATCCCAAGTATATTCGAGTGTCTCGTCAAGAGTGGCAAGATCACCCTTCCGGAGCTAAGGCGGCCCCAAGAAGTCGGCAGTACTGACGACCCCAAATACTGCATCTTCCATAGATACGTACACCACCCAACAAAGGCGTGTTACATACTAAAAAAGAAGATCCAGGGGTTAATCGATGCTAAGGCCATCACTCTGCACAACACCAAGAAGACGGTCATGGCCAACATGATCTCTCCGCGGTTTGGCAATCTGCCTCCCCAAAAAGTCTAGGACGGTGTCACACCCATTTCCCGGACCACGATGAACATCATCAATCTCCCTCCAGCTAGGGGTCAAAATCATGACCTGGTACCCCTAACCACCTGACAGGGCGAGATTATGTAGGTTCATCCGGATTTGGTGTTAGAGCTCGAGGAGGATACTAAGGCTACGTCTAGAAAGAGCTCCAAATATAAACCATGCCATATGGTCGTAACTTCTTTGCCATCAGACGAAGACGAGGTATTTGCTGCAACCCATTCAGGGAAAGCCTACCTCAACGACTACGGAGCAAGTCAGGAAGAGGCACCGGTGGACGCTTCAGCTGCCAAACCTTCAGGACCAGACCCCGTCATACTAGATGCCGGTCCTTCAGAACCAACTCCGGCGGACCAGGGAAAGCAAAGAGAAGTGCGCTTTATAAACCTGTGAAAAATATTCCAAACAAAGGTTTGGAGAAGCCCTACAACTTCGACATCCTGGCCCAACTGGCTAATACACCAGCCAGGCTCTCCATCTTTGAGCTACTCAGGCTCTCCCAAGATACTCGTCTAGCCCTGAGTGAAGCGCTGATGCAGGCGGAGCCATGCTTGACCCAGCTCAAGTCCCCCGATGAAGAACCAGTGGCGTGTCCTCAATGCCACAGTGTAATGGAAGTGGTCCCAAATATCACTTTCACTCAAGACGACATGCTGTTAAAACATAACAGGCATGACAGGCCCCTCTATTATACCGGGTACGTCGGTTCCATGGAGGTCGAGCGGATTCACATAGATCCGGGTTCGTCGATCAGCATCATCCCTCACAGTCTGCTCAGGCCGCTGAGGATTCCTACCAGCGAATTGGCTTACACCTCCACTACAATCGTGGGTTTCAACGCCGGAAGAAGTAAGCGTTGGGAAAAATTCGCCTGAGGATCCAAATTGGCAACCTCAGATCGGTGGCCACGTGTTACGTCATCGATTCAGAGGTGTCCTACAACATTTTGCTGGGAAGACCATGGATCCACGACCACAACATCGTTCCTTCAACTCTACATCAATGTCTCAAGTATGTAGACCCCCAAGGAACGGTACAAACAGAGGTTGCTGACCTAAACCCGTTTAAAGGAGTAGAATCCTACTATTCCAATGCCGTGTTATACTCTCAAGACCACACAGAAGAAGTGTCAGGCGAGGCAGGGAAGGAATCCCACCGGGAGCCAGAAGAACCCTCTGCCGCACTACCGCTGTCAATCAGAGTGAAAGGACGAACCATTCGTCCGAAAGCCATGGAGCCTATGGCTATTCACCTGGACAAGACCAGGTCAGGAAAAGGGAGTGATCCTCTAGTGATCACTTTGAACCAGAAGCCTCCACCCCTGGTCATCAAGCTCCGACGCAACGGGCAACCGACTGATGTAAATGCGACCAGGAATGGAGTTCCAGATGATAATAAACATCATCTTTTCCAGTACGTTAACGCTCAAATTCCAAATCAGGAATCCACTTCCCGTGACGAGGTAGAACCCATAGCACAAAAATTCTTGGAATATATGAACTCCTACCGTCCGTATGTCTGGGAAGTAGCGTCATCATCCAACGTCGTCACGACGTATGGACCGTATGAGGATTCTATCTTCATTGTCCCACCTACCTGCAGCAGCCAGCGATCAATAGTCTTCGGCCGCATGCACAATCAACCGGCTATCCAGGAAGATCCTTTCGATGACGATACTGGAAAAATACAGGTTCACCGATACAGCCCGCAAGCGTTTAGGATCATGCAAAACATGGGCTATGACTTGGAGCGGAAGCCAGGCCTCAATTACCTAAGAGGCAGACGAACGCAGCTGCGCGGCGACCCCCGCTATCAGCAAACTCGTTTCGGGTTAGGGTATGCCACCTCCCTTACGACTTCTAAGTCAGACGAGGATATCTTTTCCTCCTCCCAGAATGGCTCGTTGCCCTCCGACTCACCTGATGCTCTCGAACAAACACTATCAGTGAATATGGTAGTGGCAGATCCCTTTGAAGCAGATGAACAGGATCCTGAGCCATTTGAGAATGACTCTTGGGCCCAACAAATGGATACGCAGTGGGAATTCTGCTTCGAGCAAAGAGAACCTCCCACCAAAGACAAAGTTATCCAGGTTGATGTTGGGGGTGAACTTTCGCCAAAACCGATATTCATCAGTAACAATCTTTTCCCAGCTGAAAGGGAAGAAGTTATCCAGCTGATAAAAGAATATATCAACGTCTTTGCGTGGAATTATGAGGACATGTCGGGCCTTGACCCGAAGGTGGCTACTCATAAACTCAATATATTGACCGACTCAAAGCCTATGAAGTAGCACCAACGCCGGTTCCGCCCAGATATGATGGACGCCATCGAAGCTGAAGTCAAGAAGTTGATAGCCTGCGGTTTCATCCGGGAAGAACAATATCCCGACTGGGTCGCCAACGTTGTCCCAGTCATAAAGAAAAATGGAAAAATACGTATCTATATCGATTACCGAGATCTGAATGCAGCCTGCCCCAAGGATGAGTTCCCTCTTTCCATCATGGACATCATGATCGACAACACCTGCAGTTTTGAATGCATGTCTTTCATGGAAGGATTCTCAGGATACAATCAGATCAAGATGCATCCTGGAGACGAGAAGCACACTACCTTCCGGACCCCGTTGGGAGTATATTGCTATACGGTCATGCCCTTCGGATTGAAGAACGCCGGGGCTACATACCAACGAGCTATGAGTAACATATTCCATGAACATTTACGCAAAATAGTAGAATATTACGTGGATGACATAGCCGTCAAGAGCCGCCTCAAAGATGATCACATTCAAGACTTGAGGACGGTATTCGAGTTAATATACCAACATCGACTCAAGATGAACCCTACGAAGTCCTTTCTGGGTGTATCTAGTGGCAAATTCCTGGGATTTGTCATCACCGCCAAAAGCATCCAAGTGGACCCTGACAAAGTCCAGGCCATCGTAGAAATGCGACCGCCCCGTAATATGAGGGAACTCCGGGGATTTCAAGGTCGTCTGGCTTATATCCTGAGGTTCATATCCAACCTCTCAGGAAGATGTCAGCCCTTTTCGCATCTCATGAAGAAAGGTGTATCCTTCGTATGGGACGAAACTTGTCAACAAGCGTTCGGAGATATCAAGCGCTATCTCACCAGTCCGCTAGTTCTGGTGCCTCCCGTCATAGGAAGACCATTCTTGCTATACGTTCGAGCAATGGATCATTCGCTGGGAGCTCTTCTCGCACAGAAGAATAATATGGGTCATGAACAGGCTATCTACTACCTTAGCAGGATGATGGTCGGAGCCGAACACCGGTATAACCCAGTGGAGAAAGAATGCTTGGCTCTGATGTTCGCTATCCAGAAGATGCGGCACTATATCGCCGGCCAGACTATTCATATCATCTCCAGGATCAACCCTCTTCGAGTACTGATGAGCAAGCCAAGTGCTCTTAATTCCCGACTCGTGACTTGGGCGATGCTGTTAACACCATATGACATGGTATACGTCCCGCAGAAGTCCATCAAAGGCCAAGCGCTGGCTGACTTCCTAGCTGCTCATCCGATCCCAGAGGCCTCCAAATTATACGAGGACATTTCCGACGAAGTTGCAGAATGTAATTCTGCAATGGAAAGTGACGCATGGTAACTGTTCTTCGACGGCGTCTCCAGGACTGGTCCTCAGGGAAACGTGGTTTCAGGGGTAGGAATCATCCTGGTCACTCTTGATAAACTCGTCATCTACCGAGCATATTCTCTTAGCGAGCCATGCTCCAACAATGTGGCAGAGTACAACACTCTGCTAATCGGGCTCCAAGTCGCCAAAGAGCTGGGGGTCGTCTCCCTGGAAGCTTTCGGTAATTCTCTGCTTATCGTCAATCAAGTCAGAGGAATATATGAAGTCCAAAATCCAGACCTCATCCCCTATCACCAAGCAACGATCGAGATAGCCATGACATTTAAAGGGTTCTTCCTAGAGCATGTACCTCGATCTCAGAATCTGAAAGCTGATGCCCTAGCCAGTCTAGCTGCGGATCTAGCCACTCCTATAAGAATGCAGGATTCGGTAGTCCTTCTTAACAGAGATTTATTCTGTATGAAGAACAACTTTCACATAGAACGCAGCTACGCTGTGAACACAGATCCCCCTAGAAGAGACTGGAGAAGTCCCTTCATAGATTTTGTCGTATACGGAATCTTGCCGGAGGACCCCAAAGAAGCAGTATCCGTCAAAAGACGATCATTACGCTTCTACTTCGATGCATCTTCACAATGCCTATATCGCCGGACCTACGACGGACTACTATTGAGATGTCTCTCTAACGACGAAGCACAGCAGATTATCCGGGAAGCTCACGACGGCATATGCGGAGCGCACCAGTCCGGTCCTAAGCTACATGATCGTATCAGGAGAATGGGCTATTACTGGCCCACTATGATCACGGACGCGATCAACTATGCAAGACAATGCAGAGCCTGTTAGGTTCATGCAGACTTCATACACCAACCGTCTGAATACCTACATCCTACGGTGGCGTCCTGGCCTTTCGAAGCATAAGATATGGATATCATTGGTCCTATTCACCCGTCTTCTTCCAGAGGTCACCGGTTTATACTGGCCATCACGGATTACTTCTCCAAATGGGCAGAGGCGATCCCTCTTGCTGAGGTGAAGATATCTAATATAATTAGCTTCGTCAAGCATCACGTCATTTATCGCTTTGGGATTCCCCGAAGGATAATCCATGACAATGGACCTCAGTTCATCAGCCAAGCGTTTCATCGATTTTGCGATAAAAATCGGATACATAATATTGCCTCTACGGCATATTATCCAGCTGCTAATGGTTTGGCGGAAGCTTTCAACAAAACCATTATCAAACTCTTAAAGAAGTTCGTCTCTTCAATCAAAAAAGATTGGGATGAGAAGCTGGGCGAATGTCTCTGGGCGTAACGCACAACGGTACGAATACCAACAGGTTGTACCCCATTTTTACTGGTCTACGGGAGCGAAGCAGTTCTCCCTATTAAAATCCAGATCCCGTCACTCAGGATAGCCGTGACTAATGAGCTGACTCAAGAAAAGAATAATCTGTTAAGGCTTCAAGAGCTAGAGGGATTAGACGAGAAATGCCTCCAAGCTCAACAACGCATCACGCTCTACCAAGCACGCATTTCCAGAGCTTTCAATCATAAAGTAAAAGAAAGAGTATTCAAAGTCGGCGAGCTAGTTTTAGCCGTAAGAAGGCCAATGATTCTTACTCACAGGAGTAAAGGGAAATTTCAGCCCAAGTGGGAAGTCCCTTATGTGATCGAGACAACGTTCTCGAACGACGCTTATAGGTTAGCCCAGCCTAATGGAGACCTGTTCATGACTCCTATCAACGATAAATTCCTGAAGAGGTACTATGCTTAAACCTCCTCTATTCAAGTGGAATATAGAGAGAGTCTCAATTCTGACAAAACTACTTCCAAAACGAAACTAGTTAGGTCATATTCTATCATGTCCGTATGACCTCTGAATAGGAATATCCTGCTAGAAGTTTATCGAGAGTCTGTCACGTCCATACTACCTCTGATATCACTCTCGCCCAAACCTGTAATTTACATTCCGAAATGATGGGTCCACAAAGTCAGAAAAGATTCGCTTTATTTATTCCCGAAAAGAGCATAATTACATTGGGGAAGCAAAAAGAAGAAATGGTACATCATTGTGGGGGAGCGGTCAGATCGCGAATCAACTTTGCCAGTGCAGCTACCCTCTCGTCTCTGGAAACCAAGACATCAGCGCGGGCCTGTTCCAGCCGTGCCTCGGGATTGTTCATAAAAGACAGTTCGGCCCTTGCCCGAAGGGAGCCAGCTCGGGCAGCTTCTGCACGCTCCAGATCCCGTCGTGCTGTGCTCAGTCGACCAGTCGCTACATCTAGACCTGCCAACGACTGGGAAGCCCACTCCTCTGCCAGAGCGAGTTTTTCCTTCAACTTGCGGGCCCTAGCTACATTCCCTTCATGCTCGGATTGACACTTTGTCTGAAGAGCAAGAGCCTCCTCCACGACAGCTTTTCTTTCATCCATCTCCAGCTTATGTGCTTTGATGGAGTTGTCTAGGCTTTCCAGCTGTTTAGTAAGCCGTGCAGTCATGAGGTCGTATCTGGCCTGGACCTCAGCTTCAAGACTGCCCCGAGCCCGCTGCAAATATTCGTTAATAGGTTGCTCCAACCCATTAACCATCGCCTCCAGGGCATCAGCCACCCCAGAATCGCCGAACTCCCTGACCGCCCCAATCGAAAACTGGGAAGCCTTCTTCAGACGCTCAAAATCCAGATTCTTCGCCAACACCATTGATATTAGCATTTTCAAACTGGTGTAAAAGAGGCTGGTATACAGCTCGGTCAGCGCAACCAGATCTGGTTGAACGCCAGGAGTGGCCGCGATATTGGCGAGTTCTCCTCTAGGAATGATTGCAGACGAAGTGGCCACAGCCGCCGCCTCGACGTATAGTACGACCGAAGAAGGTACGACAATGACGGTCGAAGTCATCGACATACTCGCAAGAGGCGAGGTCACGATAACGGGTTTGTCCTCCTCTTGAGGTGACGAAACTACTCCGGGCGAGCTGGCCCCCGAAGGTATTTCCTCCTCGAAGTCAAACGCCTCTGTATCATCGCCGGGAGCCTGAGCAGAGCCAGAAGGCGCTTCAACGCTATACTTCCCATGGACGCCGTCCCCTGAGAGGAGGACAAGAAAGTTGATATCAATATGATAGTAATCTTTCTAAGAGAAGACATAAAAGATGACCTTTACCCGTAGCCAACGCTATATATGCCGCGTCTGCAGCCGATGTAGCTATATCACGCCTTAATGACGCAATATGAACTGTCATACCTGGAGAAGGAGGTGGGCTAACAGACATCGCCAGGAGCACTACCAAGCCTTCACCAAGACGCAGTCGAGGTTCGTCAGCTGGAATCTCGCTAGTCATGCTCACGGACGGGGCAGGAGTTTCATCCATTGCTGGTCTAGGGAAAGATTCTCCCATTTGCCTCGGCCACGCAGGCGATTTTATTCCACTACCGGAGGCAGTGGCAGCAACGACAGCCTCAAGAAGGAGTTTTCCGGCACCACCAGCCGAAACTGAGGGTCCCTCTCCAAAAGGCGGGGAACCTCCAATCAAAGAGACATCCCCAACAGGAGAAACAACAGGTTCCTCTCTAGGAGCCTCAACGCCAGGAATCCGGAGAGAACGATTAACCGTCTTCTTCTTCCTCTTGCGAGAGGAAGTCTGCTTCGAGGCAGGAGCCCTTCGCTTCCCAGAGACTGCCAAAGCCCCCGCAGGCGGAGGCACTTCACACCTCGGCACCGATACCAGAGGCTCATCCGGAGTGACGGACTCCTCACCCTCGTCAGACAAAACCGAGGGGACTTCGACTCTTCCCCCAGGCTTGGAAGAAGGCACCCTAAAGCTTCCACGCATGTCAAAATTGCGATGGAAGGTGTTGATTGCCACGTAGAACTGGGCATACGAATGGAGGATGCGCAGCTCCGTGGAGAGTGTGACAACCGACACGATAAAGATTGCTCCCGTGCAACCCATGATAAAATAACTCCATCCTCTGGCTCCATCAATGAGTCCGCCCCTGGACCTGAAGCTGGTAACGGCATTGTCCACGTGCAGCTGATCGTACCCAAACTGCCTGGCGAACCGACTGGGCAAGTAAGGCTCGAAGAAGCAATGATCTTCCCTTCTGTACAACAAATGGGAGGGTCTGATGCAGACCAACCAATTAAAAGCTTCCGGAGAAAGATTGGTCTTCTCTCCACCTAAATCCTCAAGCCTAATCCCCGACTTATTGCGATGCACAGAGGGGACAGTACAAAGGAGCTTCCAGTAATGACCGAGGCTCAGCACCAGCCGACAGTCTAAGACTATATCCACGTTCCAGAGGGAGTCCTTGTAGTTCAGCAAGAAACTACCCCCCGAACTACTTCCAGGGCCGGGAGACATCACCCGGGGGTTGTGGAGAATTAACCATCCCATCAAGTACAGGTATGGTAACTCTACTCGGGGAAAGCTATCGCGCCGAGCTTCATCAACGAGCAGTCCATTAATCATGGCTCTCAAACCAGCCTGTATACGGCACACCATGGTAGGAAGCAAGCCCAGTCTTGCCCCGAACACCAGATGAACGGCAGGCCACATGATATTCCGGTGAATGCGGTCCGCGGACGCGATACCAGGCACCACTACTCGACGCAACCATATGGAGAGGAAACCAGCCAGTCGGGCTTCCTCAGACAAAGGCCTGCGGCAGCGCCTCAAGTAACTATAGGCCTTAGTACCTTCAGGGTACTTTCCTACCCCGTCATTGAGAATCTGATCTGGAGCTTTAGCCTCCTCTATAAGATCCTCGATGACCTGGGCACTGAGCACGCCCAAACAGTTCACGGGCTCATTCTTGTCCCCCAAAACTTTCTTCGACTTGACGGCCCTGGGCCGGTGGAAGAAGAGGTAGGACATCCACTTAGTGGTGTGAGCCAAATCATAAGGCTCATTATAAAAAGCAGTGCACGTGAAGTAGTGGCACATCAGCTCCTAATACACCTCCACAACCCGAGGGTCCGAGTCCTCCAACTCCCGGTTGGTGGGAACATACTCTTCATATGGGGTGTCCCCCATCGGCAGTCTCGAGATCACTACCATCTCATGGAGGGCCAACCCCAACTCCCCCAGTGGAGTGGCGAAGGTCCCGGTGAGCAAAATATATCACTCCATCAGTGCCAGAAACTAGTTAGGGTTGGGAGGCAACCCAACACTCGTCGCACTCACAGCAGCATACAGTCCGATGACCTCCAGCTCTCTCCAAAAATATTTCAAGGCCCAGTCAACTAGGCAAGTCCATCGGAGGTTTATTAGGGTAATCCACCCATTGTACCGAGGATTCTCCTTGGGGTATACCCTCCTCCCACCATGAAGTCGTTACAGAAAGTCGACAATTGGACCGGCTGGATCACTGAACTGTCTTCACTCGGGACGCTGCCCGGGCACAGTCCCCTGAACAACGTCACAATGCCAGAAGGATGGCTGACAAATGACCCCTGGTCAGCTCCTTTCAGATGAAAGATCTTCCCCGACTTGCCGTAAAGATCGGGAGTCAGCGTCCACGATATCCTCCTGGAATGTGTGGCATGGAAGAAAGCCGAGATGGGATAATCTCTCGGCATCGTGGGCAGATACAAGACCACACTCTCGGCGGAGAAAACCCAGGGTTCTCTCTTGGGCTTCGTCTGGGACTGTTTGTCAATCATGTCCCCAAAGAGAAAGGCCGGCTTGATGTACTGGTCCCCGTCTATGTACGTCAGGAGCTCTCCGTTAATCATGTTCAGCAATATCTACTCGCCCTGAGCCGATATCAAGATCCCTCGTCCTTCGGGATACTGGGGTCCGGAGATAGGAAATGTCACGTGCGACAGATCCTCCAGATAGTTCGAGTGCAGCATCCCGACAGCGGAACCCATCACCTCGGCCAGTGGAGACTCATGCAAGTTAACTGCGAAAGTGCAAGGAAAACACGTCATTACGAATCTTGCAACATAAAGACCAAGAAACGACAGTCTGTGCTTTACGCCAAGACAGTACAAAATTTGGTCATTTTATGCCGGAAGTCACATCCTGAAGCGTAATTGGCAGTATACTATCCGTGCTTTACGCCAGACTGCCAAAATTCTAGTTACTACGCCGGAGGTCCCATCCACAAGCATAAAACTAAAATTTTATAGTATACACCAAGTTTTCGGCAGTCAGAGCTTTTACGCTCAAAACTGCGAAAACATGGAGTTTCTACGCTGGCACATTAGAAATGTGGGCGTAAAAGATGAAAACGTCTCCGTGCGTCATCTTCCTCAAAGAGGCTATCAGCACAGAAGACGACCTAGCGTGGTCACGTTCAACGTGTACGAAGGATTTTTTGTCGTTCTTTGTCATCCCAAAGGCTATACCTCTAAGGCCGGGTGCGCTACTCGTCGGCAGGATGCTTCGCTCAGAAGGAAGTTTACCTTGCCCGACCGAAGACTCTCTCGCCAGGGCATAAGAACGAGAAGAAGAGCCTATGCTCTTTCCCTTGGTGGAGGGGGTTTGTTTCGGCGCCATTTCTGAAAACTCGGAGTGCTCGGAGAAAGAACGAGGGGAAAAAACTCAAACAATCGAAGGCTCTCTTTCGCAGAAGACGGATAAAAAGTTTTTTCTCTCAAAAGTTTGGGATATATATAAAGTTCGGGTCGACTCCTCGAACCCTCGGACAGGCTCCTCGAAACCCCAACCAAATCTCACAAATTAAATATTTGGTTATGATTGGGTACTATGTCAGCCCACTACTCTTGAAAGACGGACAGTCAGCAAATTCGAAGAGTTTTTCGTGCAAAAGCAGGTCAGCGGTTCCTATGCTAAGGAGCTTTCTACGTTCGACAGCAACAGATCTACGGTTTTACGCTCGCAAGCTATAAGTCTATGGTTTTATGCCCGGATGCCTTTGTGCTCGGTAGCTTTTATGCTCGAGAGGCTACAAACCTACGACTTTACGTCCAGCAGATACCAAATAAATGATCTCACGCTCGGTGGCGTTTAGTTTACGCTCGGAGGCAACAGATCCGCAACCTTACGCTCGGAAGATTTCTTTTATTCGCAGACTACAAATCTACAGTTCTACGCTAAGGAGCTTCCTACGCTCGACAACAACAAATCTACGATTTTACGCTCGCAAGCTATCAGTCTATGGTTTTATGCCCGGATGCCTTTGTGCTCAGTAGCTTTTACGCTCGAGAGGCTACAAAACTACGACTTCACGCTCAGCAGCTACGAATCTACGATCTCACGCTCGGTGGCTTTCTACGCTCAATAGACTACGAACTCAGGATTTTCAGCTCATCTACACTACGGATCTCTGACTTTCCGCATATCCGAACAGTTCTGAAGACGGTCGATTACATGAGTTCACACAGAAGATACTCCATCTTGACCTCAAGATATCCCAAGTACCCAAAACATACAGAGTTCAAACATTGAGAAATTACTCTTCTCGGGTCAAATGGAGGTTAATCCAGGCTCTAGTCTGAATATCTTGTCTATCAAGATGGCAAACTCAGCTCGACAGCCATTCCTCGACCCTGTTCCAAGGGATTTTTCGAGAAGTCATTCTTGAAGACAGTCTGAACAAAAATTCTGTTCATCAGAAGTAAAAAACTCTACGCGGTTCCTCAGTCTTAGCAACAGAACAGTTCTTCTAAATGTTCAAAATGCTCAACAGCGTTCTATGGACTATTTACTATGCATAAAGGACAGGACCTAGCACTCTTTCTATACAGAGTTGGCATAAAGAATCAGACGTGTCGAAGCTACACATATTCAGACTTCACAGCAACGTATGGCAAAACGATCATATGCAGAGAAGAAAGACGATTTTATTAAAATCAAGATCATGATTACATATGAGGGAAATTATGTCTATAAGGGGTTTTTTCTTCATTTTTCATGGTTACCATATGAGGGAAATCCCGTCTACAAAGGATTTCCTCGTCTTCATTGGAAGGTTGCCCCAGAATCTGTTCTACCGGGTTCTCGCATCAGTGCAGGTTTTCCTCTTCTTTCATGGCAGTTCATCGACCACCACAGTCATGAACAAGAAGATCGATGGCGGGAGGATACAGAACTAGGCCTGCATAAATGATGCAGATCCTATGCTCCGTATGCCATGACCGATCCAGTTGAGGCTTCTTTAAAACCCAACTCGATCGAGGACTGCAGTTATAGTTTGTCTGCTCTTGTCCGCAGAGGTCTCAGGGGAAAATATACTGCTTGCAAGCTGTATGGTCAAATACGACCCTTCCCCTCTCCCGAAGAACAGCCATATAAAGTTGCTGATTATCCCAAGCAAGGGAGGCTAAGATATCCTTCCACGATCCATCGTTGCAGTGGACACTTGCTCGAAGACGCCATCTTTTTTGGCTCCTTACACGCTGGAAGAACATGATCTCCTTCTTCCTCAGATCGACCCGACGAACTCCGGCGATCATCTCTGCGTGGTGATGGAAATGTGGAAAGAATGGGTTAACTCCCCCAGCCTTTTTATAGGCGAAAGAGGTCACACCGGTCCCCAATAAATCCGCCATAAAGTCAGCATCGACCGTTTCAACGCTCCATTCAAAAACATTTCGAGTTACGAGGAGCGGTTCATGCTTCATTCAAAGCGTTCCAAATTTTGACGAATTTGAAAGCTTTGAAGGGGGTCTTGTAGAAGCATGAAAAATACGCCGGATGGCTATACGCAAAATATTGGTGCAGAGCATCATAAGCAGAGGCCTTCAAAGCCATCAAGCGTGCAACAGAGCTTTTTTAACTAAACACAGCGTGAAATATTAAAAGCTCAAAAGGCCATCCGCGTAAGGCAGTATGTCCAAACTACTTCAGCGTAAATGGGGTGCTTCATCGCCTCCAGGACCTAAAACTCATCCTCTTTCAGATACGATATTGAGGTGTACAAGAGACGCTTCGTATTCTCCGAAGTGAACCTGTCAGACCCTGCAATGAAGATCCTGCAATGAACCTGACGTCTGGACTTCTGACAAAGGGATACGGCTCGACTACCCAGACGACGGCTAAAATGATGGCACAGCACTGCGACCCAGGCTGTCATTTACCGCCATCTCCTTTGCGTAAACTACTTTTACAAAGCACGAAGGGATACGCTGCCCTGTTTTACACAGGCAGATACGAGCTATTTATGTTCTGCAGTAGACAAACCGCCTTCCACATCAAAAGCTGTACTCCGTACGGGGTTGGAGGCACGTCTCTGCGTCCAATGCACAGAGCGATGACAGTTGCTCGAGGCACGTCTCTACGTCAAATGCACAGAGCGATGACAGTTTATCAAGGCACGTCTCTGCGACTGATGCACAGAAGGGGTTGCAGACCTTCAAAAATACGCCTCCACATTTAATGCGCAGGATGGGGGCAAATCTCGGCATTTAATGCAAAAGATTTGATTATATCTTCAAAAGTAGTAATTCCGGCTAAAACGTCCACATCAGCACTCTGGCACGGTACGCAGCGGCTTCTACGCCCATCCAGCTCCTGTGCTTACTCGGCCTCTATGACCGCTCGGCTTCAACGTCTATTCGGCTTCTACGCCTGCTCGGCCTCTATGACCACTCGGCTTCTACGCCCGTCGATTCGGCTTCTGTGCCGATTTGATAACTATTTGGCTTCTATGCCATGGTGACAGACATTTGGCTTCTATGCCAACCTCTTCTACACAATGGATACCTACCTACGTGGCTTCTATGTCGTGATCTTCGTAGCGATTATACGCATTTTGTCCCTTAGTTGGACCCGCGTCACACGCTCATTCAAAGGATCATCTATACGCAGGCATTGGTTACTTTAACCGTTGTGTAAAAGGGTGCTGTACTTTCCACTCCTCGGTTTCTACACCGACGGAGTGGTCACTGTCACTAAAACTCTATAAATAGAGACCTCTATCAATGAGGAAAAAGAGGGAAGAAGAAAAATTGGTCAAGAAACCAATATCAGATACAAGGTCGACAAATTGGAAGATCGAACCAGAGGTCAAGAGAGAGAGAGAGAAAGAGAGAGAGAAGAATCCGGAGCCCAGGCAAAGAGTAGGGATCGACGACTTTGGCATCGTGTATCCACCCTCTTCTGCAACCTTCGAAGCTGCTTCCTGTCTTCTACGGCACTTCTTCAACATCGTGTGGTCCAAGGGCTAAAGTGATCGACTGCAGATCAGACACCTATAGCAATATTTACCCATATTAAATAAATTATACTCCCATATCCTCGTATAGGATTAAATTGTACAAGTTTATTTGTAAACCAAAGAAGGCGGGTCTCGTATAAACCCTATCCTGAATACATTTTCATTTTTTCGTTTAATACCATAAACAAGGTTCTTCGGTAGGTGTATTTCAAGGATTGCTTTAGTCTTGTCAGGGTCTACGTGGATACCCTTCAAAGTTACGACAAAATCCAGGAACTTGCCGCTAGAGACTCCTAGAAAGGATTTGGTAGGATTCATCTTGAGCTGGTGCGCACACATGAGGCTAAATACAGTCTTCAAGTCCCGGAGGTAATAATCTTTAGAGCGACTCTTGACGGCGATGTCATCAACATAATACTCCACCATCTTGCGTAGATGTTCATGGAAGATGGTGCTCATAGCTTGCTGGTACGTAGCACCAGCATTTTTCAGACCGAAGGGCATAACTGTGTAGCATTACACTCCTATCGACGTTCGGAACGATGTGCTTCTTGTCGTCAAAAAATATCTTGATTTGATTATATCCTAAGAACCCGTCCATGAAGTATATGCGCTCAAAGCTACATGCGTTGTCGATCATTATGTTTATAATCGGAAGGGATAACTCGTCCTTAGGGCATGCCATGTTTAGATCACGGAGGTCAATGCAGATCCGGATCTTTCATTCGTTTTGACGACAGGCACGATGTTGGCTACCCAATCCGAATATTGTTCTTCACGGACAAAGATACTAGCTATCAATTTGCTGACTTCAGCTTTAATGGCATTCATGATATCCGACCAAAACTGCCGTTGCTGTTGATTAACTGGCTTAGCATTCGGCAAGCTGTTGAGTTTGTGGACCATAATTTGGGTGACCAATCCCGACATGTCTTCGTAACTCCAGACAAAGATATCGATGTATTCTCCGACGAGCTGTAGCAGGGATTCTCGATCCTCATTGGACAGACTCTTGCTGACGAAGATAGGTTTATGGAAGGATTCGTCGTCTAGATCGATTTGTATGACTTTGTCCTCAGTGGGAGATTCTTGTTGTTCGAACCGTATCTCCCATTGTGTGTCTGGGCTTTGGGCCCACGGTTCTACTTTAAAGAGTTTGTGTGGATCCTTGTCATCTTCCTCAGGGCCAACTGACACCATGTTGGCAGACAACGTTTGTTTGAGTATCTTCCCGATACTGATGTCAGAGTCCCAAGAGAAATATTCTGAAGAATGAGAGTGTAACTCATCTTCTTCATTCGAGCCTTCAGGGGTTGACGGAAATATGATATACTCTAAGCCATGTTTAGTCTTATGGTAGTAATCCTCAGGCTTGCCAGCAGTAGCCTGCAAACGTAGAGGCAGCCATCGGCCTTTGCCATAGTTCAAGCCCCTTGCGGCTTTCAGATCATATCCCATCTTCTGGATGAGGTGCTTGACTCGAAAGATGTATAAGTGACATCCTGTCGGTATCTGGTTCTGGCTCCAGTTCCTCTGGGTCAAAGGATTTGGGACTTTTTACTCTGTCGAAGATGATGAGTTTGTCTCCCCTCTTCCTTGCTGGAACTATGACGTACGATTTTTGACTGAAGAGAATCCGGTTCACTACATAGGTGGTAGTCACTTGTGTATGCAGGTGCATGCCTAGGCCGTGCTCAAGGGAATATAGTACGTTGAGATGTGCTATATCCGAGTAGTTCAAAGATAGTCCTTTATTGATAAAATAAGGTATCTCGTCTTCCAGAATTACATCGTCGAAAAAATGAACGTTAGCATGAGCGGCTACGTACTCCTCCAGTTCTTCTTTCCCGAGATCTACCTCCAGTGCGGGCGACGGCTTTGGAGGTCTCCTACTCAGCTTTACCACTAGAGGTTCGAAAGTCATAGTAGGTGCCGGATCTTCCTTCAGTGATCGACTCGGTCTATGGAGGCGAACGACCAGAGGCTCAGGTGCTTTCCTGGACCGTTTTATCTTGAGGAAAGGAGATATTTCGGGAGCGCATGCTTTGAGATGGAATCTCAAGGGATCCTCCGATGTTGTCCCAATCTCTGTCTTATCGTTGGCATCATTGCCACCTTCATCTAGGTAGACTTTATCGTAGAGGATCAAATCAGAGTAGTAGGTCTCGACCCCTTTAAATGGATCAACATCGGCAAATTCTGTCTTGACAATGCCGTGATCGTCTACGTACTTCAAGTACTGGTACAAGGTTGACGGTACGATCATATACCGATGTATCCATAGACGTTCCAACAAGACATTGTTGGATACATCTACTTCTATGACGTAGCAGGTGACCTCTATTTTAGATCGCTGATATGACATTTTAAGTGAATCTTGCCCAGGGGGTAGCTCCTCCCAATGTTGAAGCCACTAATGGCAGTATTGGTCGCTGCTAGGTGATGCGACGGGATGCCCAGAGTCTGAATCAGACTTCGTAGGATGATGCTGATTGACGATTAGGGATCGATGTGCATCCGATCCACCTTGATGGCGCCGATGTACCTTGTGTAATATTGAGGACGATCTTGCCAATTGATTTTCAACAACATGTCTTGTTGTGAGAATATGTTGTTTGGTATCGCCTACATCACATTATTGCAGTGGGGGCATGTGGCAGGATCCTCAGCTGGCGGCTTGACCTGAGCCAGGTAGGTGTCGACATTCTGCAATGCCTCACTCAGAGTGACCCGAGTGTCTTTGGGGAGTCAGATAAGCTCGAATAGTGACAACTTTACTGGGATATTGGTCAGTTGTGCCAAGATGTCAAAGTTGTAGGGCTTTTCCATCCCTTGAGCTGTATCTTTGTGTATTAGTTTATCGAAGCGAGTTTCTTTCTGCTTAGACTTGTCAGCTGTTGGAGGCTGGAATGGACCCGGATCGAATGCGACGAATGGGGGCACACCATTGTCATGGATGTCGTATTCTCGTTGGTACGTCAGGCCTGACCTTGTTATTTCTGCTATATCTTCTTTGAAAGGGATACAAACTGTATAGCAAAATTTGGACTTCTTGCCCTTGGACTTCGTGGAAGAAGGTATTGTCTGCTGCATCAAGTTTGGAGCAAGATCTGGATGGACCCACATGGCCTCCCCCGTGATGTGGTGAGAAGTATCAGCTCGGCTATTTGGTCATGAGCTGGCGTAAGATTGACAACCTCCATTTTTGCTCGGGGGATCGGGATTACTCCGACTTGGGCTTCCGTAGCCGAAAAGTTGCCGAACTGGAGAGATATCATGTTCGCGGTAACTGTTTTGTCATCGAAGTCTAGAGTGAGGGCCTTTATATCGAGTAGACGCTGGATGTACCACTTCAGTGTGTAGTAATCCCACATTGCATGATGGACGTAATGATGGTAGTGGCAGTACTTCGAATTATTCACCTCGACTGCCTCAATAGGCCACTTGATGTCGGGGTGCCGAAGCTTGTTTCCTTTTATTAGCATGTCAAAGATTTCTATGACATCATCATCTTCGAAGGAATGGATTTTCTTCGATTTTGGAGCCTCTGTGGGCTTTTGCTCGGGCTTCTTAGCTATATTGGTGACCAGAGCCTGCTTTCCTTTGCCATCTTGGGCGCTATTACAACTGTTGTTATTGTTGTCGTAAGGATATTTTTCTCTATCATCACCGACGGGTATCTGTATCCCCAGGAGACGATCGTCCTTCACCTTTTTCTTAGCACCGACAATATTTATGATGAATGTCGTCTAGTCTTTAAACTGAGAGTCACCCATCCAGAGCATGACTATGGGAAGGAGATTCCTCTGGCAGGTGTCCATCAGCATGGACTCAGGGTTACTGGAGGGTAACTTCAGTGCCGCTTGTCTGTACCGCTCGATGTATTCCCGTGCAGACTCTTTCTCCCCTTGTGCGGTGTCCATTAATAAGGACATCATCGTGTTATTTCTTCCACCGTAGAACCGAGCAAGGAAAAGGCCTTTGAGGTCGTTGAACAACGAAATACAGTTGTCCTAGAGGGTGCAAAACCAATCGAAGGCTATTCCAGACAATGTCCCGACAAAAAGCTTGGTTAAGAGGGCCTCGTTGTGAGGTAGATGCCCCGTTGCCATTTTGAAGTAACTCATGAACTGTCGGGGAGATGTCTTTCCATCGAACGGAGTCAAGTAAAAGGGCTTGTACTTGGACGGATACGGTATGTCTCTCCACTCGAGAGGATATAGTTGTCAGATCCAAGCTCGCGCAGTGAGTCTGATTGCCCATAGAGTCTAGGCGGGCCCAGAGTTTTCGTACCTCTCATATTGCTTTCCGAGCTTCATCGATTGCGAAAGGAGCAGACGATCTGGGTAGGGGATGGTTACCGCCAGTGGATGTAACAGTTGTATTAGAATCCTCGTTGGTCCCGGGATCTAGGCTTGCTTGACCAGAGGCCCTCGCTAGTTGTGGGGCCATATTTGCCTTGATTTCTAGTATTGTTTGGGTTAAGGCTTGCATTAATGCGCTCATGGTCTGCATCATGGCTTCGAGGGTTTCAAGGCATTACCGATTGTTAGGGCCCTCGTGATCGTCCTCTGCCATGTATGTTGTTCTCACATGGGAAAAATTAGATGGGACGGTGGACGTCGTACTTTTTGCCTCAAACTCTTGTAGGAAATAATCCTCAGGGAAAGTTGGCAGCATTGTATCCTTTTCAGACTCGGAGGGAACACTACCCCCAGCATAGGAAACTGCATCTACTTGACGAGGGTGGCTACCCCCAAGGACTTCAGCATCTGTTCCTTGGGAGTCATCGTCTTCTCGGAATGCCGGATTGTCATCGAGGTCTAAGGGATTACAACCCCCAGCTTGCGTAGTTATGTGAGGTCCTGAGAAAGAACTACCCCCAGTGGCTGACAGCTTCTCCTTTGAGCGGGTCCCCAGAAAGACACCTTCCGTGGGTTTCACTGCCTGGCCTTCTTGGATACATCTTTTTGATTAGCTGGCCGAGAGCGACGGACTGGATGTTCTAGACTTCTGACCTTCCCTTATTGAGGGGGCCTTTCGAGCAGAATAACATGAGGCAAAGGACAGCTCCTCTTTCTCTAGTGCTTGTACCTGTTCTCCGGGTTGCAGCCAGGTGGGTGCCTTTGGTTGTAGTTGCTGGAATGCCGATTGACTTTTTGTAGGTACTATTATTTTATTACAACAGTAGTTGATGATAATGTTGGCACAATGATGCCCTAGGGAGGAAACTTCGTATACCGTGGTTGTTTCTCTCACTTTGTGCTTGTAATTGATCACGTTGTGCAAGTCGAGTGAGGGCTGATTCACCTTTGCATCCTCCCTATGAGCCCGGGTAGACCGAGAACGCGGGTGCACATGTGTTGATTTTGCTTTCTGACTTGGGTTCATACAAGAAATTGCCCAAGTTGCCAACGAAAGACTCTTTAGTTCGCTTGCCACTGCGGGCTGGACGCATGGGACAATTTTGTATAACTTTGGGCACGCTTAGTAAGCGGGGTCTGCTGATGGTCGGTCGAATGAGCAATTGCTTGAGCTTGGCAAGCTCGCATTGCCTTAGACTTCTTCATTATAGCATGCGCCGATGCGTAGTATGAAGAGTCCAAGTTCACATCTTCCCCTTTTTCAGCAAGGCGAATGGAGTCAACACTGCGTGAAATTCGATCGAAGACGGAACTTCGATGGCTGTTTTGTCCGCATGCGGCCATCTACTTACGGCTGCTGAGTGGTGCCACATAGTCCCCCTCATACGACTTTTGACGTGGCTGCATGGAACGTGTATTTGCGCTCGAACTCCTGGCATCGTAGTATTTTCCTCTGCCATAGCTCAAGCACTGAGCACTTTTCTTGTCCGAGGAGGCTGTTGCATGAGAGGTGGATGTATGATGTGAGGTTCCTACCGCCGAGGGAGAGAGAGAGAGAAATAGATAGCTTGTTCCGCAGTTGGATGAGGCACAACAGACTTTGCAACCCATGTCCTGCAGGTCTTCAGGTGCTGAGCACTCTTCTTGTTAGAAGAGGCTGCCGCATAAGAAGTGGATGCATAATGTGTGGTCCCTGCGGCAAAAAGAGAGACAAGGAGGGAATGCTCCATAATTGGATGAGGCACAACAGCCTTTACAATCCATGCCCTGCGGTTCTTTTTAGACTTTGCCAGCCTTGGAGAAGCGCCTCCCTCAGAGAGCATTTCCTCAAAGGCTTGCTGGTCGAAGCATACAACCAGCATCCTCTGGGTCGAACCCAGCTTCGACGTGTCGGACTGCGTCATGACCTTCTCATCAGAGAAGAATGATGTACCCAACAGAGTCACTACTTTGTTCACTATTATAGTTGGTTTGGAAAAGCTTCGTTTAATAACAAACAAAAAGAGTACAAAAAAATCCTAGACAGACAATCTAAGTACAATATTATTTTATCTGGGTAGTGTGATAATGGAGATCGAGTACTACAACGACTCTTTTACTCCGTTGACGGTTTGATGAGTGACGATGGGTAGTGTGCCAAAATTGCAGACTTATACCTTAGTTACTTATGCTACATGTCCACCTGATTGTAGTGCTATTTACTTACAGTACTAATGTACTACAGAGTTGAATCTAAGGATATTGCAGACCTTATATGCATGCATGTATTTGAGTGATGTGTTGGTGTATGAATTATCTAATATGAGTATGTTTTTACCTGGGTGATGGGTGGTGATGGAGTAACTGGAATCCAGATTCAAGGAAGTAAGGTAGTGTATCAGATATGTAATTGACTGATACCAAGGGTATCAGTAAACTGTGTTAGATAATTAGGAGTTTGTGTTATGTTTATGATTGTGAGGTTGAGATGGGGCTCGAGTTAAGGCAACTAAAATGCAACATATATGAGATAGAGTTGGGTTCGGTAAACTTGAGCCAAGGTAACTGTGATCAGATGGGTGTGTGGGTATGCTGATGACACACATGTGTCTGTGTGTTGAGTATTTAAGATTTGTGGCTACAGTTGTGTGATAGCAAAAAAGAGGGGGGGGAAGATGTTTGATGCCAATGCAGGATTTGTCATCAGTGTGTATTGCACTGATGCTGCAGTAGAGGTGAGGTATTTAGCAACCAACTTCATAGGTGTAGCAACTGTATTAATTGTCAGGGTAAGTGTCAGTTAGTTATTATTTTGGTATTGGTTTGTTAGATGCATTAGTTAATAAAGGTTTGTTAGTGGCAGTAAGCTATTGCTTGGTAATTAATTGGTTAGTTAAGTAGTTATATATTAGTGTCAGTTAGTTTAGTTAGTGAGTGCTAATTAGTAATTATCAGTTATAGAAGCATAAAAAATACGCCGGATGACAATACGCCGCATGTTGGTGCAGAGCAGCATAAGCAGAGGCCTTCAGAGCCATCAAGCGTGCAACATAGCTTTTTCCGCTAAAACGCAGCATGAGATATGAAAGCTCAAAGGACCATCCGTGTAAGGCAGTACGTCCAAGCTGCTTCAGCGTAAACATGATGCTTCATTGCCTCCAGGGCATAAAACTTATCCTCTTTCAGACGCAACATTAAGGTGTACAAGAGATGCTTCGTATTCTCCGAAGTGAACCTGTCGGACCCTGCAATGAAGATCCTGCAATGAACCTGACGTCTAGACTTCTGACAAAGGGATACGGCTCGACTACCCAGACGACGGCTATAATGATGGCAAAACACTGCGACCCAGGCTGTCAAATATCGCCATCCCCTTTGCGTAAACTGCTTTTACAAGCACGAAGGGATACGCTGCCTTATTTTACACAGGTAGACACGAGCTATTTACGTTCTGCAGTAGACAAACCGCCTGCCACATCAAAAGCTGTACTCCGTACGGGGTCGAGGCACGTCTCTACGTCTAATGCACAGAGCGGTGACAGTTTCTCAAGGCACGTCTCTGCGATTGATGCGCAGAAGGAGTCGCAGACCTTCAAAGACACGCCTCCACATTTAATGCACAGGATGGTGGCAAATCTCGGCATTTAATGCAAGAGATTTGATTATATCTTCAAAAGCCGTAATTTTGGCTAAGACGTCCCCATCAGCACTCTGGCACGGTACGCAGCGGCTTCTATACCCATCCAGCTCCTACGCCTACTCGGTCCTGTGCTCACTCGGTCTCTATGACTACTCGGCTTCTACGCCTACTTGGCTTCTACGCCTGCTCGGCTTCAACGCCCATTCGGCTTCTACGCCTGCTCCGCCTCTATAACCACTCGGCTTCTACGCTTACTCGATTTCTACGCCTGCTCGGCTTCAACGCCCAATTGGCTTCTACGCCTGCTCGGCCTCTATGACCACTTGGCTTCTACGCCTATTCGGCTTCTACGCCTATTCGGCTTCTATGCCGGTTTGATAACTATTTGGCTTCTATGCCATGGTGACAGACATTTGGCTTCTATGCTAACCTCTTCTACACAATGGATACCTACCTACGTGGCTTCTACGCCGTGATCTTCGTAGCGATTATACGCGTTTTGTCCCTTAGTTGGACCCGCGTCACACGCTCATTCAAAGGATCATCTATACGCAGGCATTGGTTACTTTAACCGTTGTGTAAAAGGGTGCTGTACTTTCCATTCCTCGGTTTCTACACCGACGGAGTGGTCACTGTCACTAAAACTCCATAAATAGAGACCTCTATCAATGAGGAAGAAGGTCGACAAAAAGAAAAGATCAAACCAGAGGTCAAGAGAGAAAGAGAGAGAGAGAGATAGAGAGAGAGAGAGAATCCGGAGCTCAGGCAGAGAGCAGGGATCGACGACTTTGGCATCGTGCATCCACCCTCTTTTGCAACCTTCGAAGCTGCTTCATGTCTTCTACGGCACTTCTTCAACATCGTGTGGTCCAAGGGCTAAAGTGATCGACTGCAGATCAGACACCTATAGCAATATTTACCCAGATTAAATAAATTGTACTCCCATATCCTCGTATAGGATTAAATTGTACAAGTTTGTTTGTAAACCAAAGAAGGCGGGTTTCGTATAAAACCCATCCTGAATACATTTTTTATTCTTTCGTTTAATACCACAAACAAGATGGCGACTCTGCTGGGGACATCTTTCTCTTCTGATGAGGAAGCAATTGCTCAACACGATGCGGTATCTATAGGAACCGTGAAGAAGACACTGGTCGTCCAATTCGACCAGTCTGCCTACGAAGACATGCTTCGAACCGGGGGTAGCTCTCACCCTCTCTCCGTCCAAGACAACAGGAAGCTGCACAAGGTTGGATGTCCAAGACATCCTCTACCATTCCTGTTGACTCTCCGATCTCTCCGACCTCTCCGACCAATAAGGTTATAGCATTGCTCCCTCCGTGCCCTACACATAAAATTCAGTCTCTCGCTACGCGAGGTACAGACGAAACTTCGGGCAAAGCCTCAGCGCTAACCCAGAAGTATCTATTGCGCTCTACGCGTAGGAACCAGTCTCCCGCTACGCGCGGTACAGACGAAAACTTCGGGCAAAGCCTCAGCGCTAACCCAGAAGTATCCACTGTGCTATACGCGTAGAAACCAGTCTCCCGCTACGCGCGGTACAGACCAAACTTCTGATGATGCCTCAGTGCCAAATCGGAAGTACAAATCATTCTCCATGCGCAAGACAACATCTGACCTCTACGGGGAACCAGATAAGCGCTGTGATTTCCGCAAGGGGAAGCAAGCGACGGAGTACTCAACTTCTCGGCCATTACGCCAGCAAAGAAGCAATCTGCCTACCCTCCGGATTACGCGGGAAGCCGACGGCCGACTGAGGACCTTTTCAGCTTTACGCCAGTCTGAGCAAATCTCCAAATTATGCCAGGCGGAGTCCCATGACGTAAAGCAAGCTCAGGTTGCGGAAAGGCACCCTCTACGGGGATTATTCGCCACCCAGATGGCCAACCTGTTGTACACAGGTGGCGTAGGGAGAACCATGGTGCCCAATCTCCGTATGCCCACTGATGGGAACAGAAGGAACAAGCCGTCGTCTTCTTCCTCCACTCCTCCTGACCTGCGCGAATATCTAATCCAGAAGCGTAAGGAGAGGGGACCTTCCAACATGTCTATTATGCCCCCTAGCGAGCGATGTTATAATAGTCATAAGATTGTGATTAACTGCTGCTGTTTTAAAGCAAAATGGTCGGTTTTCGACCGATTGAGCTACTCTCAGTCTTTCCGAGAAGAAGAGCCCGCTCATGCATCCGTGAACATGGCTTCACATATACCTAGAGGAGGGCCAAGCTCAAGACGTCATCCCGCTAGGCCTCCGAGCCGAAGGAGATTCGAAGATCTCCTCAGGAACACTGAAGCTGGGGTATTCCAAAACACCCGTGCAAGGTCACATCAACCAGCTTTGTACTCGTCTGATTCTGATGCTGGGGGTCGCCAATCTCCCAGATCAGACGCTGAAAGTATAGAGTCGACTTCTGCAATGACCTATACTAGTCCTTCGATGACGCCCAGGGAAAGGGGAGTTTACGCCGTTGAAGATGAACGCGAGGAAGCTTCGCCGTCAGGAAACGCGGAACAACGCATCACTGTGCTGGAGACATCTCTGAAACAAATGCAATCCATGATGGAGAACATGCACCAAATGATGCTAACTCAGCACGCAGCTGCCATGGCTCAAGCTTCGGTCCCGCCAACTCAGATACGTGTGGGGGTGGACTTACCACCATCCAACCCGAGCCAAGAGCCTGCTCTAGATCAAGAGTCAGCAGTTCCTCCGCTTCCTCACTCGGAGAATATATTACCTTCCGTTGGAGTCACAATGCAACCAACTCCGTGCTACACCGTAGTCCCGCTTCCAACTAAAAATCTGATGCAGGAAGTATGGAAGTTGAAAGCCCAGTTCGACGCCTTGAAGCACAAAGATCAGCTCAAGAAACTGGGAATTAACCAGCCTTACCCAGCTATCTGGGAAGAAGTCCCTTTCCCTCCGAGGTACAAACCTCAGACTATGGCTCTGTTCGAGGGAAAAACATCACCAAGTCAGTACATGAACTATTTTAGTATGATGACTGTATTGCTACAAGGGAACGACGCCCTCCTCACTCGGGTGTTCAAAGGCTGTCTCTCAGGAGTAGCCTATCAGTGGTACCGTAGCTTGGCGGACAACTATATTACTTCCTTCGAGGACTTCAAAGCTTTATTCTTCACGCGATTCTACGAGGGAGGAATGGACATGTCTATGTCCTCTCTCATCGAAGTCAAGCAGAGGAAAAAAGAGGACGTTCGCACCTTCGTCGAACGTTTTCGTCAGGCCACCTTACAGATGCCTCATGGAGTTTCAGACTCTGCGTTAGTAGACATTTGTAGGAAGAACCTCCTTCCCGTAGTCTCGGTGTTTACAGGACCATATCAGTTCCATGATTGGCCCTCGTTCATCATCTCGACAGTGGTCGCCGAAGACAACAGTCGCAAGGCGCGCGACAATGGCATTATGATCTCCGCCTCTGACAGAGGAAAAAGGTCATCTCCCAGCGGCGACCATCCTTGCGGCTCCAAGGGAAAAGAAGCTCTGACGGTCAATACGTCCAGACAAAAGACCGCGGCGACCACGCAGACGAGACCCGGGACCTCCAGGCCCGTCGAAGTCTACTCTTTCGACGACGACGATATCCCTAGTATATTCGAGTGTCTCGTCAAAAGTGGCAAGATCACCCTTCCGGAGCTGAGGCGGCCCCAAGAAGTCGGCAGTACTGACGACCCCAAATACTGCATCTTCCACAGATACGTACACCACCCAACAAAGGCGTGTTACATACTGAAAAGGAAGATCCAAGGGTTAATCGATGCTAAGGCCATCACTCTGCACAACACCGAGAAGACGGTCACGGCCAACATGATCTCTCTGCGGTTTGGCGATCTGCCTTCCCAAAAGGTCTCGGACGGCGTCACACCCATTTTTCGGACCACGATAAACATCATCAATCTCCCTCCAGCTAGGGGTCAAAATCATGACCTGGTACCCCTAACCACCCGGCAGGACGAGATTATGTGGGTTCATCCGGATTTGGTGTCAGAGCTCGAGGAGGAGACTAAAGCTACTAAAGCTACGTTTAGAGAAAGCTCCAAATGCAAACCATGCCATATGGTCGCAACTCCTTCGCCATCAGACGAAGACGAGGTATTTGCTGCAACCCGTTCAGGGAAAGCCTACCTCAACGACTACGGAGCAAGTCAGGAAGATGCGTCGGCAGACGCTTCGACTGCCAAACCTTCAGGACAGGCCCCGTCGTACCAGATGCCAGCCCTTCAAAACCGACTCCGGCGGACAAGGGGAAGCAAAGAGAAGTGCGCTTTGATAAACCTGTGAAAAACATTCCAAACAAAGGTTTTGAGAAGCCTTACAACTTCGACATCTTGGCCCAACTGGCTAATACACCAGCCAGGCTGTCCATCTTCGAGCTACTCAGGCTCTCCCAAGGCACTCGTCTAGCCCTGAGTGAAGCACTGATGCAGGTGGAGGCATGCTTGACCCAGCTCAAGTCCCCCGACAAAGAACCAGTGGCATGTCCTCAATGCCACAGTGTGATGGAGGTGGTCCCAAATATCACTTTCACCTAAGATGACATGCTGTTAAAATATAACAAGCATGACAGGCCCCTCTATTATACCGGGTACGTCGGTTCCATGGAGGTCGATCGGATTCACATAGATCCGGGATCGTCGATCAGCATCATCCCTCACAGTCTGCTCAGACCATTGAGGATTTCTACCAGCGAACTGGCCTACACCTCCACTACAATCGTGGTTTCAACGCCAGAAGAAGTAAGCCATTGGGGAAGATTCGCCTGAGGATCCAGATTGGCAACCTCAGATCGGTGGCCACGTGTTATGTCATCGATTCAGAGGTGTCCTATAATATTTTGCTGGGAAGACCGTGGATCCATGACCACAACATCGTTCCTTCAACTCTACATTAATGTCTTAAATATGTAGACCCCCAAGGAATGGTACAAACAGAGGTTGCCGACCTAAACCCGTTTAAAGGAGTAGAATCCTACTATTCCGATGCCGTATTGTACTCTCAAGACCACACGGAAGAAGTGTCGGGCGAGACAGAGAAGGAATCCCACCGGGAGCCAGGAGAACCCTCTGTCGCACTACCTCTGTCAATCAGAGTGAAAGGGCGAACCACTCGTCTAGAAGCCAGGGAACCTATGGCTATTCACCTGAACAAATCCAGGTCAGGAAAAGGGAGTGATCCTCCAGCGGTCACTCCGAACCTGTAAACCCCCTCACCCAAAATTAGGGCTAGTTTGAACCCAATTAAAATTAGAACACGGCATTTAATTTAATTATGAAATAATTATGACACGTAGCGCACCTTACCGTTGCTTCGATAATTGGAACACCTCACTAGCCGTTGCCTATCTACGAATTTCACAACATTGTCCTAGACGTGCCCGCCTACCTTCCTGGCCCTTGTGCAACTCATAATATTGCTTCCTTGTGCTATATTTTAGTCGCACAATAAATGTCGCGGACGTTATTTTATAATTCGAAATAATTTCCAATTTTGTACCCTCGTGCGTCCCAATCGAAATTAGGGACACAATCTTGACCGTTTTGTGCAAACTGAATTTTATTAATATTCTACACTGCACCCTCTACGCCCCTGACACTTGTGGCCAGCCTAAATTTAATCCATGTACTCCTAATTAATTCTAGAATATCGTGCGCGGTTCAATTTAATTAATTAAATCCAATTTCTGCCTTTGTGAAAATTTCTAATTGTTGGGGGGCTTTTATGCAAAAATGCATTTGGGTGTCCCCACCATTGGACAATTCACGAAGAAACTCAATTTTTCCTTCACGTGGATTTTTCGTAATTTTTGGGATGTGCAACGCGCATATCGCCCCATTTATTTAAACCCCATCCTTGCATTTTAAAGCATGTAATTTCTAGCCCAACACCCTCATGTGAGCCCAAGGCCATCCCAAGGAATGTTGACCAAGTCCAAAACCTAGGTCAAACACCAAAATCTAGGTCAACCTCAAATCCCACCTCTTTGTATATAAATACAACCTTTCTTTCCCTTTTTCCTTATTTTATTTTTTCCTAAACCTAAGCTCCAATTTCAGCGGACCCCCCTATTCCCTATTCACCTCATCTTCCTCTCCCTCTCCTTCCCTGCTCACCGCCGGCCGGAGAACCCACCTCGCCGGACTCCACCTGCACTACCAGCCCCCTGCTCCCTCTCTATCTCCTTCCTCCCTGCAGACCAGCCGACCGGAGACTCGTCCACCAATCCGTCACCTCGCCAGCCGCCGGAGTATAACCCCGACTGAACCACCACTGTCCTCGTCCCCGATGCCCTCCGCCGCGCCTACAGCTTTCCCCTCGACCGAACTCCTCCCCAAAGCCGCTGCTCTTCCTCCGGTAATCTTCCCCGGGGAGATCGACCACCGATAAACACCAACACCACCACCATTGCCATCTCCACTCCTTTCCATCGTCGTCTCCGACGAGCCACATCCATCTCTTCAACCATGCATCGTCGAGTCCTCCCCGGCCAGATCCCCCGACACCCCAGTCGACCACCAACTCTCTCTCCTTTCTCCCTGCTCCCCTCGGCAGCCTGAGCATGGCCGGACTCCGGCAACCCTCCGGCCATAATCAACAGCACCACCATCACCATGACAACCACCACTGCACAACACTACCCGAGCCTCTCCTTCTTTCCCGAGCTTCTCCTCCCGGCTTCCTGTTCTTCATCCTCCTCGCCAGAGACTCGACCACCACCCCTGACCTCCTTGCCGGACTTCCCATGGCCGGAATAATATCACCCCCCATTAATATTATCACCATCGTCTATTATCGTCATCATCATCCCAATCATCATCTACGTCATCAACCCAGTCATCACTGTCATCTTCATTACCATCATCATCATCGCAACATCATTGCCCTCGTCATCATCATCAGCATCTTTTCATAGTCATCTCAGCATAATCGTCACCATCACCATCTTCGTCATCAATATCCTCATCACCGTAAACCTAATTAACCACCATCATCATCCTCCTCGTCTTAATTTATCACCATCACCTCATCGTCACCCCACCAGTCATTATCATCATCAGTATTGTCGTCCTCATCATTATCGCAGCGTCGTTATCTCATCGTCGTCAACCTCTCTTCGTCGTCGTCCAGCCAATTCCGTGTACGTACTCCGAGGTACGAACTTGTCCATCTTCCTCTTTTATATGTGCTTGTGTGTATGCCAGTAGGATATTAGTATTGCTTATTGGTTGTTAGTTGACACCAGGTCCTGAGTCGGTGAACCCAAATGTGTGTACGTATATGTATGCGTACACGTATATTACCATTGATATACATTTATATAGATATTTAGTACATGTATTCAAGTGGTATATGTTATATAGAAATATATAAATATATGATATGTACATAAATTGTAAATAATTAAATACTATGCTGACTATACATAATTGAACTATACGACCCTAGGACACCGTGGACTATCTCGTATTACCTTGACCATGTTGATCCTAAGAACATGCTAGATGACTGTCTTGTGTACAATTATATACTGGCCTAGACACATGTTATTTTGACTAACTATGCTACAATATTTGATTTAGGACATCCGCGTAATTCAACGCATAATTGACCATGTTAGATGACTAGTTTTACCCCTAGTATACCCCCTGAGTCCAGTGTAAATATTGTTGTGTGTGCACTAGTGTAATGACTAATGATTATATTTACATTATATTATATGTGCATAGGATGTTAGATTTGTTCCACGCGATTTCTGGAGCAGGTTATTGGTACATTGCAGCTTCCTTGCTAGGCAAGTATACCTTGCCATTGTACTGTTATTTATATTCCATATGCTGCATGCATCTTTATTTTTTGTCTTTAGTTCATATATTTTAACTGTTATATAAAAATGCGCGTGACAGTGTCGTCGCAATATATTTTTATTTATGTATTTGCATTGACCCAGTTTATGAGACTACCCTATTATCATGTAGCATCATTAGGTTCATTGGCCGTGACACAGTTGTTACACGAGTTATGAGTCTCATGTAGATCACAGACTTGCGTGCAGGTTTGGCATCCTGTACGTGTGGGCCGTGCGTTAGGAATAACTGCTGTTAGAAACTTTGCATGCTAGTAGACTGGGCAGTTATTAGAGGTATTATCGTGTCATGGATGTGACATTCTTAGAGCATGGGGTGGGGAGAACAACAAGTAAGACGTGTGGGCTCCGTTGCACTTTCCTTGTGTAACCCGTATGCTCCGCCGGAGATGCGCGATCATGATGACCACTATATATTATATTATTATCAGGCGGGCCTCCGGTGTTCGAAAGACGCCGTTGTAGAAGCATAAAAAATACGCTGGGAAGAGCTACACAGCCTCTTGATACATAGCAGCGTAAGTAGAGGCCTTCAGAGCCATCAGGCGTACAACAGAGTTTTCTCCGCTAAAATACAGCGTAAAAAATAAAGCTCAAAGGACCATCCATATAAGTGCAGTACGTCCAGGCCGCTCCAGCGTGAAACAGAGTTCTTCATCGCCTCCATGAAGTAAAACTCAACCGCTCTCAAAGCAGCGTGATAGCGTACGAGAAACGCTTCATCTTTCCCGAAATAAACCTGTCAAGTCACGCAGTGAATCTGACCTCTGACTCCTGACAAAAGGTGATGCACGGCTACCCAGACGACGACTGAAGACGATGGCAGACCTCTCGGGACGCGTCCCACAGTATGATGGCGGATCTCACTATTTAATGCAGAGGATTTGGTAAAACATCACCAAACCGTCGTTTATTGGAGTCCCCTCAGCATAAACCGCTCTTTTGCGTACAAGGGAATACGCCGCCCTATTTTACACAGGCAAACATGAGCTGTTTTACGCTCCGCAGCAGACAAACCGCCTGCCACGTCAAACGCTGCACTTCGTACGGGATTCGAGACACGTCTCCACGTCTAATTGCACAGAGCGGTGACAGTTTCTCTCAAGACACGTCTCTGCGACGGGTGCACAGAAGGCCTGCAGACCTTCGAAATACGCCTCTGTATTTAATGCATAAGGTGATGGCAAATCTCTGCAAAAGATTTGGTTATATCTTCAAAAGCCGTAATTCCGGCTAAAGGCGTCCACATCAGTACGGTATGCAGCGGCTTCTACGCCCATTCAGGATCTGTGCTCAAGCGACTTCTACGCCCATTCTGGCACGATATGCTGCGGCCTCTACGCCCATTCAGGATCTGTGCTCAAGCGGCTTCTACGCCCATTCTGGCACGATATGCAGCGGCTTCTACGCCCATTCAGGATCTGTGCTCATGCGGCTTCCACGCCTACTCAGTCTCTACGACTACTCGGCTTCCATGCCTACTCGGCTTCTATGCCTGTTCGGCTTCTGTGTCTGTTCGGCTTCCACGCCTACTCGGCTCCTATGCCTGTTCGGCTTCTATGCCTGTTCGGCTTCTATGCCTACTTGGCTTCTATGCCATGGTGACGGACATTTGGCTTCTACGCCAACCTCTTCTACACAATGGATACCTACCCGCGTGGCTTTTACGCCTTGATCTTAGTAGCAACAGTACGTGTTATGTCCCCTTAGTTGGACCCACGTCACCCGCTCAGTCAAAAGATCATCTATACGTAGGCATTGGTTACTTTAACCGTTGTGTAAAAGGGTGCTGTACTTTCCACTCCTCGGTTGCTACACCAACGGAGTGGTCACTGTCACCAAAGACTCTATAAATAGAGGCCCCTGTCAATGGGGAACAAGGTCAAAAAATTGGTCAAGAAACCGATATCAGATCCCAGGTCAGAAAATTCGGTCAAGAGTATCAATATCAGATCCAAGGTCGACAATCGGAGAAGATCGAACAAGGAGGAGGGAGAGAGAGAGAGAGAGAGCCCGGAGCTCAGGCAAAGAGCGAGGATCGACGACTTCGGCATCGTGCATCCACCCTCTCCTACAACCTTCGAAGCTGCTACCTGTCTTCCACGACACTTCTTCAACATCGCGTGGTCCAAGGGCTAAAGTGATCGACCGCAGATCAGACACCTATAGCAATTTATACCCAGATTAAATAAATTGTACTCCCACATCCTCGTATAGGATTACATTGTACAAGTTTGTTTGTAAACCAAAGGGCGCAGGTTTCGCACAAACCCCGTCATTGAAATACACTTTCATTCTTTCGTTTAATACCACAAACAAGATGGCGACTCCGCTGGGGACGTCTTTCTCTTCTGACGAGGAAGTAATTTCTCAATGCGATACGGTATCTATAGGAACCGTGAAGAAGACGCTGGTCGTTCATTTCGACCAGTCTGCTTACGAAGATATGCTTCGAACCGGGGGTAGCTCTCACTCTCTCTCCGTCCAAGACAACAGGAAGCTGCGCAAAGTGTGGATGCCCAAGATATCCTCAACCATTCCTATGGACTCTCCGATCTCTCCGATCTCTCCGACAATGAGGTGGTAGCATCGCTCCCTCCGTGCCCTGCACGTAAAATTCAGTCTCCCGCTACGCGCGGTACAGACAAAACTTCGGGCAAGGCCTCTGCGCTAACCCAGAAGTATCCACTGCGCTTTACGCGTAGGAACCAGTCTCCCGCTACGCGCGGTACAGACAAAACTTCGGGCAAGGCCTCTGCGCTAACCCAGAAGTATCCACTGCGCTCTATACGTAGGAATCAGTCTCCCGCTACGCGCGGTACAGACAAAACTTCCGATGGTGCCTCAACGCCAAATCGAAAGAACAGATCACGCTCCACGCGCGAAACACCATCTGACTTCTACGGTAAAACAGATGAGCGCGGTGATCTCCGCGAGGGGAAGCAAGCAGGCAAATATTCGACCTCTCGGCCTTTACGCCAGCAAGAGAATAATCTGCCTACCCTCCGGATTACGTGAGAAGCCGATGGCCGACTGAGGACCTCTTCAGCTTTACGCCAGTCTGAGCGAATCTCCAAATTACGCCAGGCGAAGTCCCGCGGCGTAAAGCAAGCTCCGGTTGCTACTCCTGACCTACGCGAATGCCTAGTCCAGAAGCGTAAGGAGAGGGGATCTTCCAACATGTCTATTATGCCCCCTAGAGAGCAATGTTATAATAGTCATAAGGTTGTGATTGACTGCTGCTATTCTAAAGCAAAACGGTCGGTCTTTGACCGATTGAGCTACTCTCAGTCTTTTTCGAAAGAAGTGCACGCGTATGCATCCGTGAACATGGCTTCATGCATACCCAGAAGAAGGTCGAGCTCAAGACGTCATCCCTCTGGGCCTCCGAGCCGAAGAAGATTCGAAGACCTCCTCTGGAGCACTGAAGCTGGGGTGTTCCAAAACACCCGGGCAAGGTCATAGCAACCAGCTCCGTACTCGTCTGATTCCGACGCTGGGGGTCGCCAATCTCCCAGAACAGATGCTGAGAGTGTAGAGTCGACTTCTGCGGTGACCTATACTAATCTTTCGATGACGCCCAGGGAAGTGGGAGCTTACGCCATTGAAGACGAATGCGAGGAGGCTTCAGGAAACGCGGAACAACGCATCACTGTGCTAGAGACATCTCTGAAGCAAATGCAATCCGTAATGGAGAACATGCACCAGATGATGCTAACTCAGCACGCGACTACCATGGCTCAAGTGTCGGTCCCGCCAACTCAGATACGTGTGGGAGTGGACTTACCACCATCCGACCCAAGCCAAGAACCTGCTCTAGATCAAGAGTCAGTAGTCCCTCCGCTTCCAACTGAGAATCCGATGCAGGCAGTACGGGAGTTGAAAGCCCAGTTTGACGCCTTGAAGCACAAAGATCAGCTCAAGAAACTGGGAATCAACCAGCCTTACCCGGCTATCTGGGAAGAAGTCCCTTTTCCTCCGAAGTACAAACCTCAGACTATGGCTCTGTTCGAAGGAAAAATATCACCAAGTCAATACATGAACTATTTCAGTATGATGATGGTGTTGCTACAAGGGAACAACGCCCTCCTCACTCGGGTGTTCAAGGGCTGCCTCTCAGGAGTAGCCTATCAGTGGTACCGTAGCTTGGCGGACAACTGCATTACTTCCTTCGAGGACTTCAAAGCGCTATTCTTCACATGATTCTACGAGGGTGGAATGGACATGTCTATGTCCTCCCTCATTGAAGTCAAGCAAAGAGAAAAGGAAGACGTTCGTACCTTCGTCGAACGTTTTCGTCAGGCCACCTTACAAATGCCTCCAGGAGTTCCAGACTCGGCGTTAGTAGACATTTGCAGGAAGAACCTTCTTCCTATAATCTCGGTGTTCACAGGACCATATCAGTTCCATGAGTGGCCCTCGTTCATCGTCTCGGCAGTGGTCGCCGAAGACAACAGTCGTAAGGCGCGCGACAATGGCATCATGATCTCCGCCTCCGATAGAGGCAAAAGGCCATCTCCCAGCGACGACCATCCTCGCAGCTAAAAGGAAAAAAAAGCTCTGACGGTCAATACGTCCAGACAAAAGACGGCAGTGACCATGCAGACAAAGCCCGGGACTTTCAGGCCCGTCGAGGTCTACTCTTTCGACGACGACGATATCCCTAGTATATTTGAGTGTCTCGTCAAAAGTGGCAAGATCACCCTGCCGGAGCTAAGGCGGCCCCAAGAGGTCGGTAGTACCGACGACCCCAAATACTGTATCTTCCACAGATACATACACCACCCAACAAAGGTGTGTTACGTACTGAAGAGGAAGATCCAGGGGTTGATCGATGCTAAGGCCATCACCCTGCACAACATCGAGAAAACGGTCACAGCCAACATGATCTCTCTGCGGTTCGGCAATCTGCTGCAGATCAGACACCTATAGCAATTTATACCCAGATTAAATAAATTGTACTCCCACATCCTCGTATAGGATTACATTGTACAAGTTTATTTGTAAACCAAAGGGCACGGGTTTCACACAAACCCCGTCATTGAAATACACTTTCATTCTTTCGTTTAATACCACAAACAACCATGCCTTTGTAGGCCCCTGGATCTCCAAGAGAACTATGCCAATCCCATTTTAGCCAGATAGCCCACGCGTTGGAAAAGTTGTTCTTAACTGCATTCACGTAGACGGTTAGGCGACCCCTTTGGATATTTATTTCAGTACTTTATTGGCATGTGTTTAAGTATCTTGTTATGTCCCTCTGAGGTCCTGGTCCGCTGCCAGGTATACCTGTTCTTGAGTATTTGCAGGAGCGCAGATTTGGATGGTTATAGATATTTTGTGGATGTCTTCTCTTCGAGCCGTGATCGATAGCTGGTATACTTATATTGGGCTTGATTGTGTTGTACTCATATTGTATTTACTTTTCCATTTGAGTTGGTAGTGGATTTGTTTCCATCCAACTATCACCCTTAGATACTTCTTATTGAGATCTAGTTCCATAGACATTGGTTATTTTATTCATATTTGATTTTCGTGGATGAGATCGAGATTATACCCTGTGACTCGTGACATATGTTTATACCACTTGTGGATTTGATGTTCATAATACAGCGTACGTGTGGATTTGGTTTCCATATATTGGAGTTGCCATATCCATATGGCTGGCATGCTTACGTGTCCTAGTCCTATGTATTTTGGGACTGGGGCATGACAGAACCAGAAGCCTCCACCTTTGGTCATCAACCTTCGATGTAACGGGAAGCCGACCGATGTAAATGCGACCAGGAACGGAGTTCCAGATGATAATAAACATCCTCTTTTCCAGTACGTTAACGCTCAAATTCCAAATTAGGAATCTACTCTCCGTGACGAGGTAGAACCCATAGCACAAAAATTCTTGGAAGTTATGAACTCCTACCGTCCGTATGTCTGGGAAGTAGCGTCATCATCCAACGTCGTCGCGACATATGGACCACAGGAGGATTCTATCTTCATTGTCCCGCCTACCTACAACAGCCAGCTTTCAATAGTCTTCGGCTGCATGCACAATCAACCGGCTATCCAGGAAGATTCTTTCGACGACGATACTGGAAAAATGCAGGTTCACCGATACAGCCCGCAAGCGTTAAGGATCATGTAAAACATGGGCTATGACCTGGAGCGGAAGCCAGGCCTCAACTATGGAAGGGACAGACGAACGCCGCCGTGCGGTGACCCCCGCTATCGACAAACTCGTTTCGGGTTAGGATATGCCACCTCCCTTACGACTTTTAAGTCAGACGAGAACATCTTTTCCTTCTTCCAGAACGGTTCGTCGCCCTCCGACTCACCTGATGCTCTCGAACAAATACTATCAGGGAATATGGTAGTGGCGGATCCCTTTGAAGCAGATGAACAGGATCCTGAGCTGTTTGAGAATGACTCTTGGGCCCAAAAAATGGATACACAGTGGGAATTTTGCTTCGAGCAAAGAGAACCTCCCACCAAAGACGAAGTTATCCAGGTTGATGTTGGGGGTAAACTTTCGCCAAAGCCGATATTCATCAGTAACAATCTTTCCCCAGCTAAAAGGGAAGAAGTTATCCAGTTGATAAAAGAATATATCGATGTCTTTGCGTAGAATTATGAGGATATGCCGGGCCTTGACCCGAAGGTGGCTACTCATAAACTCAATATATTGATCGACTCGAAGCCTACGAAGCAGCACCAACGCCGATTCCTCCCGGATATGATGGACGCCATCGAAGCTGAAGTCAAGAAATTGATAGCCTGCGGTTTCATCCGGGAAGAACAACATCCCGACTGGGTCGCCAACGTTGTCCCAGTCATGAAGAAAAATGGGAAAATACGTATCTGCATCGATTACCGAGATCTGAATGCAGCTTGCCCCAAGGATGAATTCCCTCTTCCCATCACGAACATCATGATCGACAACACCTGCGGTTTTGAACGCATGTCTTTCATGGACGGATTCTCAGGATACAATCAGATCAAGATGCATCCTGAAGACGAGAAGCACACTGCCTTCCGTACCCCGTTGGGAGTATTTTGCTATACGGTCATGCCCTTCGGATTGAAGAACGCCGGGGCTACATACCAACGAGCTATGAGTAGCATATTCTGTCAACATTTACGCAAAATAGTAGAATGTTACGTGGACGACATAGCCGTCAAGAGCCGCCTCAAAAATGATCACATTCAAGACTTGAAGACGGTATTCGAGTTAATGCGCCAACATCAACTCAAGATGAACCCTATGAAGTCCTTCCTGGGTGTATCTAGTGGCAAATTCCTGGGATTTGTCATTACCGCCAAAGGCATCCAAGTGGACCCTGATAAAGTCCAGGCCATCGTAGAAATGCGACCGCCCCACAATCTGAGGGAACTCCAGGGATTTCAAGGCCGTCTGGCTTATATCCGGAGGTTCATATCCAACCTCTCGGGAAGATGTCAGCCCTTTTCGCATCTCATGAAGAAAGGAGTATCCTTCGTATGGGACGAAACCTGTCAGCAAGCATTCAGGGATATCAAATGCTACCTCACCAGTCCGCCGGTTCTGGTACCTCCCATCATGGAAAGACCATTCTTGCTATACGTTCGAGCAATGGATCATTCACTAGGAGCTTTTCTCGCGCAGAAGAACGATGTGGGGCATGAACAGGCTATCTACTACCTCAGCAGGATGATGGTTGGAGCCGAACACCAGTACAACCCAGTGGAGAAGGAATGCTTGGCCCTGATGTTCGCTATCCAGAAGATGCGATACTATGTCACCGGCCAGACTATCTATATCATCTCCAGGATCAACCCTCTTCGAGTACTGATGAGCAAGCCAAGTGTTCTTAATTTCCGGCTCGTAACTTGGGCGATGTTGTTAACTCCATATGACATGGTATACGTCCCGCAGAAGTCTATTAAGGGCCAAGGGCTGGCCGACTTCCTAGCTGCTCATCCGATCCCAGAGGCCTCCAAATTATACGAATATATTCCCGACGAAGTTACAGAATATAATTCTGCAATGGAAAGTGACGCCTGGCAACTGTTCTTCGACGGCGCCTCCAGGACTGGTCCCCAGGGAAACGTGGTTTCAAGGGTAGGAATCGTCCTGGTCACTCCTGATAAAATCGTCATCTACCGAGCATATTCTCTTAATGAACCATGTTCCAACAATGTGGCAGAATATAACGCTCTGTTAATCGGGGTCCAAGCCGCTAAAGAGCTGGGGGTCGAGTCCCTGGAAGCTTTCGGTGATTCTCTGCTTATCGTCAATCAAGTCAGGGGAATATATGAAGTCCAGAATCCATACCTCATCCCCTATCACCAAACAACGGTCGAGATAGCCATGACATTCAAAGGGTTCTTCCTAGAGCATGTACCTCGATCTCAGAACCTGGAAGCTGATGCCCTAGCTAGTCTAGCTGCGGATTTAGCCACTCCTATAAGAAGGCAGAATTCGGTAATCCTTCTTAACAAAGATTTATTCTGCGTGAAGAACAACTTTCACATAGAATGCAGCTATGCTGTAAACACGGATCCCCCTAGAAGAGACTGGAGAAGTCCCTTCATGAATTTTGTCGCATACGGAATCTTGCCGGAGGACCCCAAAGAAGCAGTATCCGTCAAAAGACGATCATTACGCTTCTACTTCGACGCATCTTCACAATGCCTATATCGTCGGACCTACGACGGACTGCTACTTAGATGTCTCTCTGACGACGAAGCACAGCAGATTATCCAGGAAGCCCACGATGGCGTATGCAGAGCGCATCAGCCCGGTCCTAAGCTACAGGATCGTATCAGGAGAATGGGCTATTACTGGCCCACTATGATCACAGACGTGATCAACTATGCAAGACAATGCAGAGCCTGTCAGGTTCATGCAGACTTCATACATCAACCGTCTAAATATCTACATCCTACGGTTGCATCCTGGCCTTTCGAAGCATGGGGTATGGACATTATTGGTCCTATTCACCCGTCTTCTTCCAGAGGCCACCGGTTCATACTGGCCATCATAGATTACTTCTCCAAATGGGCAGAGGCGATCCCTCTCGCTGAGGTAAAAGCGTCTGACGTAATCAGCTTCATCAAGCATCACGTTATTTATCGCTTTGGGATTCCCCGAAGGATAATCCATGACAATGGGCCTCAGTTCATCAGCCAAGCGTTTCATCGATTTTACGATAAAAATTGGATACATAATATTGCTTCTACAACATATTATCCAGCTGCTAATGGTTTGGCAGAAGCTTTCAACAAAACCATTATCAAGCTCTTGAAGAAGTTTGTCTCTTCAAATAAAAGAGACTGGAATGAGAAGCTAGGCGAATATCTCTGGGCATACCGCACAACGGTACGGACACCGACAGGTTGTACCCCATTTTTACTGGTCTACGGGAGCGAGGCAGTTTTTCCCATTGAAATCCAAATCCCGTCGCTCAGGATAGCCGTGACTAATGAGCTGACCCAAGAAAAGAATGACCTGCTAAGGCTTCAAGAGCTAGAAGGATTAGACGAGAAACGCCTCCAAGCTCAACAGCGCATCGCGCTCTACCAAGCAAGCATTTCCAGAGCTTTCAATCATAAAGTAAAGGAAAGAGTGTTCAAAGTCGGCGAGCTAGTTTTAGCCGTAAGAAGGCCGATGATTCTTACTCACAGGAGTAAAGGCAAATTCCAGCCCAAGTGGGAAGGCCCTTATGTGATCGAGACAATGTTCTCGAACGGCGCTTACAGGTTAGCCCAGCCTAATGGAGACCTGTTAATGGCCCCTATCAACGGTAAATTCCTGAAGAGGTACTATGCTTAACCTCCTCTGCTCAAGTGGAATATAGTGAGAATCTTAAAGTCTGACCAAACTACCTCCAAAATGAAACTAGTTAGGTCATATTCTATCATGTCAGTATGACATCTGAATAGGTATGTCCTGCTAGAAGTTTATCGAGAGTCTATCACGTCCATACTACCTCTAATATCACTCTCCACCAAACCTATCATTTATATTCCGAAATGATGGGTCCACAAAAGTCAGAAAAGATTCGCTTTATTTATTCTCGAAAAGAGAAGAATTATATTAGGGAAGCAAAAAGAAGGAAGGACACATCATTGTAGGGGAGCGGTCAGATCGCGAATCAGCTTTGTCAGTGCAGCCACCCTCTCATCCCTGGAAACCAAGGCATCAGCGCGGGCCTGTTCCAGCCGTGCCTCGAGATTGTTCGTAAAGGACAGTTCGGCCCTTGCCCTAAGAGAGCCAGCTCGGGCAGCTTTTGCACGCTCCAGGTCCCGTCGCGCTGTGCTCAGTCGACTAGTCGCTACGTCTAGACCTGCCAACGACTGAGAAGCCTACTCCTCTGCCTGAGCGAGTTTCTCCTTCAACTTGCGAGCCCTCGCTGCATTCCCTTCATGCTCGGATTGGCACTTTGTCTGAAGAGCAAGAGCCTCCTCCACGATAGCTTTTCTTTTATCCATTTCCAGCTTATGTGCTTTGATGGAGTTATCTAGGCTCTCCAGCTATTTGGTAAGCCACGCAGTCATGGAGTCGTATCTGGCCTGTACCTCAGCTTCAAAACTGCCCCGAGTCAGCTGCATGTATTCGTTAATAGGTTGCTCCAACCCATTAACCATCGCCTCCAGGGCGTCAGCTACCCCAGAATCGCCAAACTCCCTGACTGCCCCAATCGAAAACTAGGAAGCCTTCTTCAGACGATCAAAATCCAGGTTCTTCGCCAACACCATTGATATCAGCGTGTTCAAACTGGTATAAAAGAGGCTGGTATACAGCTCGGTCAGCGCAACCAGATCTGGTTGGACGCCAGGAGTGACCGCGATATTGGCAAGTTCCCCTCCAGAAATGATTGCAGACGAGGTGGCCACAGCCGCCGCCTTGACAGGTGGTACGACCGAAGAAGGTGCGACAACGACGGTCGAAGTCATCGGCATACTCGCTAGAGGCGAGGTGACAATGACGGGTTCGTCCTCCTCTTGAGGTGACGAAACTACTCCGGGCGAGCTGGCCCCCGAAGGTATTTCCTCCTCGAAGTCGAACGCCTCCGTATCATCGTCAGGAGCCCGAGCAGAGCCAGGAGGCGCTTCAGCGCCATACTTCCCGTGGATGTCATCCCCTGAGAAGAGGACAAGAAAGTTGATATCAATATGATAGTAACCTTTCTAAGAGGAGACATAAAGATGACCTTTACCCGTAGCCAACGGTATATATGCCGCGTCTGCAGCCGATGTAGCTATATCACGCCTAAATAACGCAATACGAACTATCATACCTGGAGAAGGAGGTAGGCCAATCGACATCGCCAGGAGCTCTACCAAGCCTTCACCAAGATGCAGTCGAGGTTCGTCAGCTGGAACCTCTCTGGTCATGCTCACGGATGCGGCAGGAGTTTCATCCATTGCTGGTCTAGGGAAAGATTCTCCCATCTGCCTCGGCCACGCAGGTGATTTCATTCCACTACCGGAGGCAGTGGCAACAACGGCAGCCTCAAGCAGGAGTTCTCCGGTACCGCCAGCCGAAACTGAGGGTCCCTCTCCGAGAGGCAGAAAACCTCCAATCAAAGAGACATCCCCAACAGGAGAGACAGCAGGTTCCTCTCTAAGAGCCTCGATGCCAGGAATTCGGAGAGGGCGATTAACCGTCTTCTTCTTCCTCTTACGAGGGGAAGTCTGCTTCGAAGCAGGAGCCCTTCGTTTCCCAGAAATTGCCAAAGCCCCCGCAGGCGGTGGCACTTCACACCTCGGCACCGATACCAGAGGCTCATCCGGAGTGACGGACTCCTCACCCTCGTCAGATAAAACCGAGGGGACTTCGATTCTTCTCCCAGTCTTGGGAGAGGGCACCCTAAAGCTTCCATGAATGTCAAAATCGCGATGGAAGGTGTTGATCGTCACGTAAAACTGAGCGTACGAATGGAGGATCCGTAGCTCCATGGAGAGGGTGACGACTGGCACGGTAAAGATTGCTCCCGTGCAGCCCATGATAAAATACCGCCATCCCCTGGCTCCATCAATGAGTCTGCCCCTGGACCTGAAGCTGGTGATGGCATTGCCCACGTGCAGCTGATCGTACCCAAACTGCCTGGCGAACCGACTGGGCAAGTAAGGCTCGAAGAAGCAATGATCTTCGCTTCTGTATAGCAGATGGGAGGGTCTGATGCAGACCAACCAATTAAAAGCTTTCGGAGAAAGATTGGTCTTTTCTCCACCTAAATCCTCAAGCCTAATCCCCGACTGATTATGATGTACAGAGGGGACAGTGCAGAGGAGCTTCCAGTAGTGACCGAGGCTCAGCGCCAGCCGACAGTCTAAGACTGTGTTCATATTCCAGAGGGAGTCCTTGTAGTTCAGCAAGAAACTACCCCCCGCGCTACTACCAGGGCCGGGAGACATCACCCTGGGGTTGTGGAGGATTAACCATCCCATCAAGTACATGTATGGTAACTCTACCCGGGGAAAGCTATCACGTCGAGCTTCATCGACGAGCAGTCCGTCTGTCATGGCTCTCAGGCCAGCCTGTATACGGCATACCATGGCAGGGAGCAAGCCCAGTCTTGCCCCGAACACCAGACGAACGGCGGGCCATAGGATGTTCTGGTGAATGCGGTCCGCGGATGCGATGCCGGGCACCACTACTTGACGCAGCCATAGGGAGAGAAAGCCAGCTAGCTTGGCTTCCACAGACAAAGGCCTGCGGCAGCGCCTCAAGTAACTATAGGCCTTAGTGCCTTCAGGGTACTTTCCTACCCCGTCATTGAGAAACTGATATGGAGCTTTAGCCTCCTCCATAAGATCCTCGATGACCTGGGCACTGAGCACGCCCAAACAGTTCACGGGCTTATTCTTGCCCCCCGAAACTTTCTCTGACTTGACGACCCTGGCCCGGTGGAAGAAGAGGTAGGACATCCACTTAGTGGTGTGAGCCAAATCAGAAGGCTCATTATAAAAAGTAGTGCACGCGAAATAGTGGCACATCAGCTCCTGATATACCTCTACAACCCGAGGGTCCGAGTCCTCCAACTCCCGGTTGGTGGGAACATACTCTTCATACGGGGTATCCCCCATCGGCAGTCTCGAGATCGCTGCCATTTCATGGAGGGCCAACCCCAACTCCCCCAGTGGAGTGGCAAAGGTCCCGGTGAGCGAAATGTATCGCTCCATCAGTGCCAAAAATAGGTTAGGGTTGGGAGGCAACCCAACACTCGTCGCGCTCACGGCAGCATACAGTCCTATGACCTCCAGCTCTCTTCGAAAATACTTCAGAGCCCAGTCAACTAGTCAAGTCCATCGGAGGTTTGCTGGGGTGATCCACCCATTGCACCGAGGATTCTCCTTGGGGTATACTCCCCCTCGCACCATGAAGTCGTTGCAAAAAGTCGACAATTGTACCTGCTGGATCACTGAACTGTCTTCACTCGGGACGCTGCCCGGGCACAGTCCCCTGAACAACGTCACAACGCCAGAAGGGCGGCTGACAAACGACCCCTGGTCAGCTCCTTTCAGGTGAAAGATCTTCCCCGGCTTGCCGTGAAGATTGGGAGTCAGCGTCCACGACATCCTCCTAGAATGTGTGGCATGGAAGAAAGCTAAGATGGGATAATCTCTCGGCATCGTGGGCAGATACAAGACCACGCTCTCGGCGGGGAAAACCCAGGGTTTCTCTCTTGGGCTTCGTCTGGGACTGTTTGTCTATCATATCCCCAAAGAGAAAGGCCGACTTGATGTACTGCTCCCCGTCTACGTACGTTAGGGGCACCCTTTGATCATGCTCAGCAGCATTCGCTCGCCCTGAGCCGATATCAAGATCCCCTTTCCTTCAGGATACTGGGGTCCGGAGATAGGAAATGTCACGTGCGACAGATCCTCCAGGTAGTTCGAGTGCAGCATCCCGGCAGCAGAACCCATCACCTCAGCCAGTGGAGAGTCATGCAAGTTAACTGCGAAAGTGCAAGGAAAACACGTTATTACAAATCTTGCAACACAAAGACCAAGAAACGACAGTCTGTGCTTTACGCCAAGACTGTACAAAATTTGGTCATTTTACGCCGGAAGTCACATCCTGAAGCGTAATTGGCGGTATAGTGTCCGTGCTTTACGCCAGACTACCAAAATTCTAGTTATTACGCCGGAGGTCCCATCCAAAGCGTAGAACTAAAATTTTATAGTATACACCAAGTTTTCGGCAGTTAGAGCTTTTACGCTCATAACTGCGAAAAATATAGAGTTTTTATGCTGGCACATTAGAAATATGGGCATAAAAGATAAAAATGTCTCCGTGCGTCATCTTCCTCAAAGAGGCTATCAGCACAGAAGATGACCTAGCGCGGCCACGTTCAACGTGTGCGAAGGACTTTTCGTCATTCTTTGTCATCCCCAATGGCTATACCTCTAAGGCCGGGTGTGCTACTCGTCGGCAGGAGCCTTCGCTCAAAAGGAAGTTCACCTTGCCCGACCGAAGACTCTCTCGCTGGGACAGAAGAACGAGAAGAAGAGCCTATGCTCTTTCCCTTGGTGGAGGGGGTTTGTTTCGGCGCCATTTTTGAAAACTCGGAGTACTCGGAGAAAGAACGAGGAAAAAAACTCAAACAATCGAGGCTCTCTTTCGCAGAAGACGGATAAAAAGTTTTTCTCTCAAAAGCTTGGGATATATATAAAGTTCGGGTCGACTCCTCGAATCCTCAGATGGGCTCCTCGAAATCCCAACCAAATCTCACAAATTAAATATTTGGTTATGATTGGGTACTACGTCAGCCCACTACTCTCGAAAGACGGACAGACAGCAAATTCGAAGAGTTTTTCGTGCAAAAGCAGGTCAGCGGTTCCTATGCTAAAGAGCTTTCTACGCTCGACAGGAACAAATCTACGGTTTTACGCTCGCAAGCTACAAGTCTATGGTTTTATGCCCGGATGCCTTTGTGCTCGGTAGCTTTTATGCTCGAGAGGCTACAAACCTACGACTTTACGCTCAGCAGATACCAAATCGATAATCTCGCGCTCGATGGCGTTTAGTTTACGCTCGGAGGCAACAGATCCGCAACCTTACGCCCGAAAGATTTCTTTTATTCACAGGCTATAAATCTACAGTTCTACGCTAAGGAGCTTTCTACGCTCGACAGCAACAGATCTACGATTTTACGCTCGCAAGCTATCAGTCTATGGTTTTATGCCCGGATGCCTTTGTGCTCGGTAGCTTTTACGCTCGAGAGGCTACAAACCTACGACTTTATGCTTAGCAGCTCCGAATCTACGATCTCATGCTCGGTGGCTTTCTACGCTCAATAGACTACGAACTCAGGATTCTCAGCTCATCTACACTACGGATCTCTGACTTTCCGTATATCCGAACAGCAAGGCGGTCGATTACAGGAGTTCACACAGAAGATACTCCTTCTTGACCTCAATATATCCCAAGTACCCGAAGCATACAGAGTTCAAGCATTGAGAAATAACTCTTCTCGGGTCGAATTGGAGGATCATCCAGACTCCAGTCTGAATATCTCGTCTATCAAGATGGCAACTCAGTTTGACAGCCATTTCTCGACCCTGTTCCAAGAGATTTTTGAGAAATCATTCTTGAAGATGAAGTTTGAACAAAAATTCTGTTCATCAGAAGTAAAAAACAACAGTTCAGAGCTCTATGCGGTTCCTCAGTCCTAGCAACAGGACAGTTCTAAACGTTCAAAATGCTCAACAACGTTCTATAGACTATTCGCTATGCGCAAAAGGACAGGACCTAGCACTCTTTTAACGGAGTCGGCGTAAAAAATCAGACGTATCGAAGCTACACATATTCAGACTTCACAGCAACGTATGGCAAAACGATCATATACAGAGAAGAAAAATGATTTTTATTAAAGATTAAAGTCATGATTACATATGAGGGAAATCCTGTCTACAAAGGGTTTTTTCTTCTTCATTTTTCATGACTACATATGAGGGAAATCCTGTCTACAAAGGGCTTCCTCATCATCGTCGTCGGAAGATCGCCCCCAGAATCCGTTCTACCGAGTTCTCGCATCGGTGCAGGTCTTCCTCTTCTTCCATGGTAATTCATCGACCACCACAGTCATGAACAAGAAGATCGATGGCGGAAGGATACAGAACTGGGCCTGCATAAATGATGCAGATCCTATGCTCCATACGCCATGACCGATCCAGTTGAGGCTTCTTTAAGACCCAACTCGATCGAGGACAGCAGTTACAGTTTGTCTGCTCTTGTCCGCGAAGGTCTCAGGGGAAAATACACCACTTGCAAGCAGTGTGGTCTAATACGACCATTCCCTTCTCCTAGAAAAACAACCATACAAAGTTGCTGATTATCCCGAGCACGGGAGGCTAAGATATCTTTCCATGATCCATCGTTGCAGTGGACACTTGCTCGAAGATGCCGTCTTTTTCGGCTCCTTACACGCTGGAAGAACATGGTCTCCTTCTTCCTCAGATCGACCCGACGAACTCCGACGATCATCTCTGCGTGGTGATGGAAATATGGGGAGAACAGGTTAACTCCCCCAGCCTTTTTATAGGCGAAAGAGGTCACACCGGTCCCCAATAAATCTGCCATAAAGTCAGCATCGACCATTTTAACGCTCCATTCAGAAACGTTTCGAGTCACGAGGAGCGGTTTATGCTTCATTCAAAGTGTTCCAAATTCTAAGGAATTTGAAAGCTTTGAAGGGGGTCTTGTAGAAGCATGAAAAATATGCCGGATGACTATACGCGGCATGTTGGTGCAGAGCAGCGTAAGCAGAGGCCTTCAGAGCCGTCAAGCGTGCAACATAGCTCTTTCCGCTAAAATGCAGCATGAGATATGAAAGCTCAAAGGACCATCCGTGTAAGGCAGTACGTCCAAGCCGCTTCAGCGTAAACATGGTGCTTCATCGCCTCCAGGGCGTAAAATTCATCCTCTTTCAGACGCAGCATTAAGGTGTATAAGAGACGCTTCGTATTCTCCGAAGTGAACCTGTCAGACCCTGTAATAAAGATCCTGCAATGAACCTGATGTCTGGACTTCTGACAAAGGGATACGGCTCGACTACCCAGACGACGGCTATAATGATGGCACAGCACTGCGACCCAGGCTGTCAAATACCGCCATCCCTTTTACGTAAACTGCTTTTACAAGCACGAAGGGATACGTTACCTTGTTTTACACAGGCAGACACGAGCTATTTATGTTCTGCAGTAGACAAACCGCCTGCCACATCAAAAGCTGCACTCCGTACGGGGTCGAGGCACGTCTCTACGTCTAATGCACAGAGCGGTGACAGTTTCTCAAGGCACGTCTCTGCGACTGATGCGCAGAAGGAGTCGCAGACCTTCAAAGACACGCCTCCACATTTAATGCACAGGATGGTGGCAAATCTCGGCATTTAATGCAAAAGATTTGATTATATCTTCAAAAGCCGTAATTCTGGCTAAGACGTCCCCATCAACACTCTAGCACGGTACGCAGCGGCTTCTATGCCCATCCAGCTCCTACGCCTACTCGGTCCTGTGCTCACTCGGTCTCTATGACCACTTGGCTTCTACGCCTACTTGGCTTCTACGCCTGCTCGGCTTCAACGCCCATTCGGCCTCTACGCCTGCTCGGCCTCTATGACCACTCGGCTTCTACGCCTACTCGGTTTCTACGTCTGCTCGGCTTCAACGCCCATTCGGCTTCTACGCCTGCTCGGCCTCTATGACCACTTGGCTTCTACGCCTATTCGGCTTCTACGCCTATTCGGCTTCTATGCCGGTTTGATAACTATTTGGCTTCTATGCCATGGTGACAGACATTTGGCTTCTATGCCAACCTCTTCTACACAATGGATACCTACCTACGTGGCTTCTACGCCGTGATCTTCGTAGCGATTATACGCTTTTTGTCCTTTAGTCGGACCCGCGTCATACGCTCATTCAAAGGATCATCTATACGCAGGCATTGTTTACTTTAACCGTTGTGTAAAAGGGTGCTGTACTTTCCATTCCTCGGTTTCTACACCGACGGAGTGGTCACTGTCACTAAAACTTTATAAATAGAGACCTCTATCAATGAGGAAGAAGGTCGACAAAAAGGAAAGATCGAACCAGAGGTCAAGAGAGAAAGAGAGAGAGAGAGAGAGAGAGAGAGAGAGAATCCGGAGCTCAGGCAGAGAGCAGGGATCGACGACTTTGGCATCGTGCATCCACCCTCTTTTGCAACCTTCGAAGCTGCTTCCTGTCTTCTACGACACTTCTTCAACATCGTGTTGTCCAAGGGATAAAGTGATCGACTGCAGATCAGACACCTATAGCAATATTTACCCAGATTAAATAAATTGTACTCCCATATCCTCGTATAGGATCAAATTGTACAAGTTTGTTTGTAAACCAAAGAAGGTGGGTTTCGTATAAACCCCATCCTGAATATATTTTTCATTCTTTCGTTTAATACCACAAACATCAGTTAGTTGTACTAGAGTAGGTAAGTTAGTGTAAGTAAGTTAGTATATAACTAGATATCAGTTAGTGTATTAAGATATTAGTGATATGTTAGTATTACTTTTAAGTTAATATAGTTATGAGTAGTTAGTTAGTGTATCAGTTAGTTAGTTAGTTAATTAATTATATACTAGTTAGCATATATATATATATATATATATTATTATTATTATTATTATTATTAGCTAGTACTAGTTAGTTAGTGATCCATATAGACCAATTAACTTAGTATAGACCTAGTTAGGCCTAATATAGCTAAAATAACCTAGTATTGACCTAGAACATCATTTTTAGCTCATTTTAGCATTTATCACTCTTTTGCACCATATGCCATAATATTTCCTAAATGGGATTGTGTGACACAGCTCGGACACTGAGTTATACTAATTGTTTAGGACTAGAGGCAAGTACATCTCTTTATTAGTTTTTATTTTATGATAGTGTATATATCATATGTTCTAGAACTATATACTTGATTCCGACACAGTGGTTACACGGACTGGTACTATATGGATCATGTCAGGAGATGTTATCCCTTACCGTGTTCATCGGGTACTCCTTTATATATATTTTATCATATGCATCGGGTATTGATTATCATGTACTTCGTGTTCATACACTGTCTTGTGTACAGTGTACCCATATTACTCGTTTTCATAACGTGTCATGATCGGATCCATGAGTATTGGTTGGGGACGGGAGAGTAGGAGTTGGTTATGTGATCAAAGCCCCAAGTGTATTCGTGTATATGTCGATTATACATCACACGTGTAATCAAGTTACCTTATTGCGTTCGTGTTCAACCTAAATCGATCACATAATGAACTTGTACTCTAAGCCACATTAGCTAGTATTATCTATTTTTATTACTTGCAGTTATTCCATATTGCCTGTTCTTTCCTTCTAGTACTTTACATGCTTATTCTAGTTCATTTCCATTTTCTAGTTGCTAGTATATCTTGTATTCTTTTCTATTACCTTTTATATATGCTTTACCGTATATTTGGAACTGCTTTTGGAGTTTTGTACTTCGCTCCAATCCTGATTGGATATATTTTTTAGATAACTGGTTAGTGGAGATGTGTCCCACATATTATGGGACATAAGATGGCGAGCCAGCTAGAGAGATAGCACCTCTAGTACAGGAGGATGTAGCATTAGCCACATAGGAGACTTAGCTTTTATTATTACTTTGTATTTGACTCTTTAGAGCCATTGCATATATTATTATTTTGGAGACTGTTGTGTTGTGACTAGATGTTAGACTTAAATTTTTATCTGTGACACTTGTATTTCTTTTGCTTCTATTCCATATCGTGCCATTTCTTATTCTAGTTTGATATTGTGATTGAGTATTATCTTTTATTATTATATCATTATTTTGTTCCTCCATTTAGAGTTGAGATGGCATGATAGGTACCATATATATATTATATATGATGTTAGATATTATTGTTGACCAAGACAGCGTTCTACGTCGTTGTTACAACGTAGGCTGGGCGTTGTTCACTATTTATGCCCTCATTCTGGGTGTGGATTGTGACTCATTTTTAGTGGTGGCCCATGCAGGTCCGGTTTTGTAATAGTGCGATATCGTGGTAGTGCAATGATTTAGTTGTACTACTACGAGCCTGCGATAGGATATAGGATATATATTGGTTGAGAGATTACTCAATCATAATTAGGATTTCTTGAGAGATTCCTGATATGACCCTTGAGAATCTTACTATAAACTATATTTTGAAATCTGTTTCCACTTGTTTTCGCTCACTCTCACTCGTTCGTTGTTAAAATTGATTTTTGATGTTCATTGTGACTTTGATTCTTGTATCGAGATGAATTTTATGGCCTAAATTACAGTATAATCTAATGACATATTTTGACGAGGTAACCGTCTGCCTTGGTTATGAAGCCTAGAGTTTATCGCAGTCATACTAACTGGCGTGGCGAAGACATAGAGCCTGATTTTGGATATACTTCTCTTGGTTATGGAATTTATAATTTTTGCAGCCAAGCTAGCGACATGAAAATTTTTTTAGATACCATAATTCTAGAGGTGTGTACCCTAGATATAGACCTTATCATTATCGCAGTTGTGCTTACTGACGTGACAAGGATTCTGAGTAACATAATTTCGGAAAGACGTGTATGATTATCAGATTGTATCTTAAATTGCTTCTTAATATATCGTGTCTATCATTCAATCTTGTTATCATTGAGTTCTATTACATCACCCTATTAGATCAGGATAGGGATATCTTTAGTGTGTCTAGTTCAGTTCCTTCTAGAGTTTTACTTTCCATTAGTTCCTGAGGCAGTTTCTTTGGATAGTTTAGTAGTTTGGTAAATTACAGAGAGGTGGTATCAAGTTGAGTATTAGTATTGATTGTTGGAAGCGTAGCTAGTGAGCTTGAGAGTGGTTCATAGTGAGCATCATATATCATTGTATAAGCCTACAAGTAACTCATAGTGTAGTACCATTTTTGTAGCAATAAACCTAAGAACATGTGTCAGAGTATAGTCAGCAGCTGGTATCCTAGAGTACTAAATAGGTGTCACGCCCCAGTCCCAAAATACCGAGGGACTAGCCACGTGGCAACGACCAGCAACACAATTTCAATAGGCAAACCCAATTTAATGGACCCTTTAGAGTCCACTTAAGCTATATCACAACTAAAATGGTCTATAATATACATGTCATAATCTATGTATCTAATCTCATCCACTAAGTCATAAACAAGAGGCAATATGATAAACCAGTCTCAAACATCAATACCATAAATGAAACTGTCTATCATAATATAATAAATAAATATTATGGAGAACAACCCGTATCAAAATAATAAGAGAGAAAATATCCAAATCCACAACTAAGAATCATAAGGTATCATACGTAAAGATAATCTGAGAAATCAAGAGAAGTCCTCCGGTACGACCTCGTCCTCGGCTGCTGGTACTGCTCTAATATCAGCTCCTGACCCGTAAACCTTAGGATAAAACTCCTCGTCAATACCTGGGGATATAATCCATATCCAGGTCCTCAGGGGACATAGCAAGGTACAATAAACACCCAAGCCAATAGTGAACAGTATAAATGGGGGAATAAAAGGGGAAGCTACAAAATCAACTATGTAATATGAAAATGAGTATGGTATCGTACCCCGGGCTGATGCTCACGAAAGATCCCAATGGACACTTTCGTACGCTAATAGTATACTCAAGGCTCCGTATGGGGGAACTAGGAGGAAGATAGATATATATAAATATAATACTTTAGATTCCGCATAGGGAACCTAAAGCCTAATACAGATAAATAGTAATAGTAAAATACGCCCAGAGCATGATGAAGACTCTCCCCACCCAATGTAACCTCACGTATCAATCAAGACATGCAAGATCATGACCTCTAACTATCAACGCAAGTCATAGTCAATATGTACAATTATAATTATAATTATAACATGCATCCTGTAGTCCTATCTAGAGTCCAAGTACCACGATCAAATTGAGAAAGACTCTGCCACATGAATATCGTGTCCAGTGTCCTATGGTCGGATGTGCAAATATCATATGCACAAAACATGGGTTCGAAAGAATGACTCTCTAACTAGATACTCGACTCCGCAGGGGATATCGGTACCCGAATCTTGTCCGAACACAAAGTATCGTATAACGGCCCTAGGATCACAAGTACAATAACCAAGCCACATAATTATAATATCTAATGCATACATAATATCAAATAAATAATATATAACTGTAAACATCTTGGCAAGGTACACTTGCCTGGTTCTGCAGTCAGTGGTGGTAAAGATGATCCCACGTTCACTCCTTCGAAATTCAATTGTCCTATAAATCAATTAATTACTTAAGGGTCCAAACATGATTTCTTATAATTATAACTAAATTATATAATTTTTTCAATGCCATGCAAAACCAAGTCCGTTATTATTTCTAACAACTTTGCTTACTTTTACAGGGTATCGGGACCTAGTTTCTTGGTTTTTTACTTCCAAAGTTAAAGTTTAAGTCCCCAATTAAAGAACATTAAAATAAATCATAATAAATCATATATTTTATAATTAAACATAATTTATATGAATTTATAGCAATAAATTCCAGATTTGACAAAAATAACATATTTTAAGATTTCGGCAACTTTATGTTGACTAGTTTTGTCCGAAACTTGTTCGAGATATAGACAATCCATTATTATTGTTTATATCTATTAAGAATTATTTTATATCCTATTATATTCTGTTATAATCTCAAAAAATAATCACTTATTTATTTTATCCAAAAATTTCTCTATTTACTAGCAACACAATGTCATATAGTCACCCGAAAATCTAGGCTAGTGGTACTTAGTTATAGGTTCAGATTTAACATTATAATATCAGGGAATTAATTTAAAAATAATTATTTTTCATGAATTAAACATCAATTAATTCAGTTTTAATAATCAATAAGATTTTCTCAATTAATCGTATAAAAAAGTCTTAAACTAGTTCTACCGACAAGCAAATCATCACCAAACTTTCACGAAAAATCTATATTTTCTAATATGAGAATAAGATGGCAAAATAGAGGTTCTAATATAGTAAATTGACTTAATCTAAAATTATCATGCCATGGGATTTGAGAAAGAAGGGTTTAGATTTACCGAAATCGTTGGAGGATTTGAAGATAGGTTTCTTCTTGTCCAAGAATTTCTCCTTCTTGCTTGTGCTCGCTTGCTACTTCCTTTGTGATGGATTATTGATGACAAAAAGAGTTCTTGATATAATTATGGAGAAGGTGGGGTTCTTCTTGAAGGTTTAATGATGTTTGGAAGGAGATATAGTGGAAGGATAATAAAAAGTGGAGCTTTTGGAAGAGTGTAAGGGATTCTTTGGTGAAGGAGATGATGTTGTGAGGGTGAGAGAGAAAAGGGGGCTATTCCACGCATGGGAGAGAGAGGAAAGGGGAGGCCAACTATGAGGAAGGGGTTTTGATATGGTTAGGGTTAGGGTTTATTGGTAAGTTGATATATATAGGGCCTTTTAAAATATATATTTAAATAAATGATGGGGTTATCCTATTGCTAGGGGGGTTTGGCCAGGGGGGGCGGCTCTTGGCCAAAAATATGAGGGTGGGGTTGGTTGTTATGGTTAGGATTGGATAAGATTTGGTTGTTGGGTTGGTTAGGAAAGTGGTTAGGTAGTTATTTGCCAACTAGGTTGCTACCTATACAACTTTCTACAGTTAGAACTTCTATAAATAAAAATAAATCAATTTAAATATCATTTATATATATAATATATATATATTTACAGCAGGTATAGTTATGGAGTTAGTATCTATGTACCAAGAGTGCCTAGAGTGAGCCAGTGAACAGAGTGTATCAACAGGTTGAGTAATGAGTAATAGGTATAACATGCCAATTAATATCAGTGAGAATTAATGTGTGTGATCATAGTAGCTGAGTATATCAGTGTAGTAATAAGGTAGGGCATGTAAGAGAGTATCATGAGGAAGTTTAGCTAGTGAGCCTAGTATAGGCACATGTGTGATATTATGTGTAGGGAAAAATTTGGTACAGTGGGGTTCATAGCACAATGAGTGTGGTACAAAGGGTATCAATTTTTGAGTATCCGTCATAAGATAAGGAGCAACAACAGTAAGGTAAGGATTGTTAGTAGTTAAGTGTGATAGATTAATGTATTAGTGTGCTTATGATACATGGATGCAAGGGAGGTAAGGCCTATGTAGGTTGGGGTGGGAAGTTAAAGAAGATAGGTATATGAGAATTGTATGTGAGTGAGGGGGTGTAGGTTTTGTGAAGTGCAGACACTAAGGAAGGATGTTGATGTTGTATTTATAGGTTTGTGTGTATGTGTGTTGAGACTTGATGTTAAGATTTGGAAACTTGGGTTTAAGAAATGCAGGTTAATTGAGGGGGAAATAAATGACTGTGTATTATTAGGTTTTGATTGGCAACAGGGGTTGTCATTGTAGCAACAAGTGCAGTTGTGAGGGTTTATTTGACAACAAGTTATGGAAGGAAAGTTCACTTGTGTGTACAAACTGAATCATGGGAATGGAAGGACTGATATCCAGTTGTATCAGTAGGTGTCGAGTGAGATGGAGGATGGGTTGTACTTGAACTTGTAAGTTCAGACAAGGCTTGTATGAGTTCGTGGTTGCTCCAGGACTTGTATGCAGTCAGTGGGCAATTGGAGATGCATTTGCAAGTGACAAGGAGTGTATCCATGTGTGTTGTGGTAAGGATTTAAACTGTGACAGTTCATGCCAGAATTAGGAAGCAAACAGCAGCAGTAACACCATGAGCAACAACAACAATTAGGATAAGGAGTCGGTGATGTTCACGATATGGGAGTATGTCGATATATATTGATATATAGGTATTAAGTGTTGGCATATAGGATTAGTAGAAGTATAGGTCAAGGTAAGTGAAGTATTATGATTTTGAGGGGACCTATGATTGGTGTGAGGACTAGAGTTAAGTATTGGTTTAACATAAGTTTGAGTATCAAGTAAATAGTCATAGGTAATAGGTACTAGGATACCAAGAGTTACGAGGTAAAGTTAAGTTATGAGTTAGAATTGTAACAAGTGTAGTAAGGTGTTGAGGATTAGTATTGAGTCTAGACAAGGTGTGTGGAATATCTTAGTTTTGTATTGGTATGCAATGGGTAGTGAAGTATTAGATATCTGTTAGTATCAGTTGGGTATATCTTTCGCTCACAGGTTTGGGAGAGGAGATACGACCATCTTTAAATTTTGAGGACAAAATTTTTCTAAGGAGGGTAGGATTATCACCCTCACATTTTCAAATGAGGGTATTTTAGTCTTTTGCATATATTTTATTTTTAGTGATTAATATTTATTATATTGTGCTAGTAATTTGTATTGTGTTTGTATTACTTATTTATAGTTAGTGGGCTAGCCTATTATTTAGACTTGACACTAGTGAACCCAATTAGACTTGTCATAACAACAATTGAGCCCAACATGGACTAGGCCCATTAGACCCATTTCCTTTAGTTAATTAGAAGAATTAGCCTAATTTGCATTAGTGTAGAGACTTCCCAAAATAGTCCTTCTTAATTATTTCTCATATTTGGCATATAGGGGCATAGTGGACATTGTTTGTTGCTTGAAGAAGGGGAAAGGAAAGGGCCGGCCACTTATAGGCCTCTTGATTCTCTATTTTCTTCATTTGCTCATTCATTATAGATCCCTATTTTTTAAAATCCCTAATTCACTTCATCCCTCTATCAATTCACCATTATTTTCTCTCAATTTAATTTAGTAAGGAGCATTGGAGCTTGGATTTACAATAAGCACTTGGAGAATAAGTATTTGGCAAGGAGATCGTGTCTAGATCATGTCCATTTGAGCAATTCATTGGGAATCCATCTTCTAATAGGTATAGATCTAAAATTTTCCTTTATTTTTTGTTCTAAATCATGCATTTGACCCTTAGGAACCCTCTTATAGCATATGACTACCTACAGAATGAAGATCTATGCCTAGTTGATGTGTTTTGACACTTCTACATAGGTTTTGTGTGCAATTGGGAGAATTACAAGATTGGCACATCAAGTGTGTGTCATAAGACTAATTTAGTCTAATTAGACTTAGATTAGGGTTAAGAAACTAGCTACATGTCCATAATTGGACACGAGTAGGCCGTATCGCGATACGGTGTGATACTTTGCGATATATGGCTCATTTTGGTTGATTTGTGCAATTTCTTCTCAATTTTCTTTGTAATTGATTACATTAGTCCCATATAGTAGTTATTAATATGTATTAGTGATAATTATGAGGAATTTAGGGATTTTGGTTTCTTATTGAGAATGTATCATAGAGTATCGTATCAATGTATACCAAGTGTTTGTGTAAAAGCTTCTAGTGAGTGTGTGTGTGTTATATATAGGTATATGATATATATGTATGTATATATATTGGGAAATGTTATTTAATTCCTGTATATAAGTGTGTGTGTGTGTGTGTGTTTGTGTGGATATTCAGTTGAGAGTGTGTGCTTACATTAACTGTGATTGTGGTGTAAAGGTTAGAGAGGGAGGAAGGGTACCATGCTCGGGTACACAACATTGACAGTATCAACCTAGTTTTAGCAGCAACAACTCAAAGTTGCACATCAAATACTTGAGTATCACATCTCAAAGATGGAAGGGGGGATGCACACTGATTGATAGTAGCAAGGTGATAGGGGTATTAGAGTTCAGAGGAGTGAAGAGTGGAGCAATGGCAAGTTGTTAGCACTTCATGTGTTATATGTTGCATTAAGGTGTCGAGTTAGGATCTAATGGCAACAAGGATGGGTTAGTATTAGGTTCTATATGTTAGAGGGTCAGACCCTTACCAGTAGGTATCAGATACATTAGTATCTGATCACCATCAGACAATAGTTAAGGGGGACTTGATAACAGTTGCACCTTTGTGTGCAAGGGGTTATGTGGGGGATCAGGTTGAGCAGTAAGTGAAGGGAGACCTGGGTAAGAGCAAGGGAGGAATGCACTTGCTATCAGTTGGAGGCTCGAGTAGGAGCAGTTTTGAGGCAGCAACTTAACGGATATTAGAGGGGAGAACCTGGGACAACACACCAGATTTGGCAGTGCAGTGCCAAGGTTGCAGACTTATACCTTAGTTACTTATGTTACATGTCCATCTGATTGCAGTGATATTTACTTACAATACTAATGTACTGCAAAGTTGAATATAAGGATATTACAGACCTTATATGCAGGCATGTATTTGAGTGATGCGTTGGTGTGTGAAGTATCTAATATAATTATATTTTTACCTATGTGTTGAGTGGTGATGGAGTAACTGGAATCCAGATTCAAGGAAGTGAGGGAGTGTATCAGACATGTAATTGACTGATACCAAGGGTATTAGTAAACTGTGTTAGATAATTAGGAGTTTGTGTTATATTTATGATTGTGAGGTTGAGATGGGGCGCGGGTTAAGGCAAATAAAAAGCAGTAGATGTGAGATCGAGTTAGGTTAAGTAAACTTGAGCCAAGGTAACTGTGATCAGATGGGTGTGTGGGTGTGCAGATGACACACATGTGTCTGTATGTTGAGTATTTAAGATTTGTGGCTTCAGTTTTATGACAGCAAGGAAGAGGGGGGAGGGAGATTCTGATGCCAATGTAGGATTTGTTATCAGTGTGTATTTTACTGATGCTGCAGTAGAGGTGAGCTATTTAGCAACCAACTTCATAGGTGTAGCAACTATGTAAATTGCCAGGGTAAGTGTCAGTTAGTTATTATTTTGGCATTGGTTTATTAGATGCTTTAGTTAGTGAAGGTTAGTTGGTGGAAGTAAGCTATTGCTTGGTGATTAATTAGTTAGTTAAGTGGTCAGATATTAGTATCAGTTAGTTTAGTTAGGGAGTGCTAATTAGTAATTATCAGTTAGTTATACTATAGTAGGCAAGTTAGTGTAAGTAAGTTAGTATATAACAAGATATTATTTAGTGTATTAAAATATTAGTGATATGTTAGTATCACTTTTAAGTTAATATAGTTATGAGTAGTTAGTTAGTGTATCAGTTAGTTAGTTAATTAATTATATACTAGTTAGCATATATGGATATGTAGAGTATCTTAATATATATATATATATATAATTGTTATTAGCTAGTACTAGTTAGTTAGTGACCCATATAGACCAATTAACTTAGTATGGACCTAGTTAGGCCTAGTATAGCTAAAATAACCTAGTATTGACCTAGAATATCATGTTTTAGCTCATTTTAGCATTTTATCACTCTTTTACACTATATGACATGGTATTTCCTAAATAGGATTGTGTGACACCAGGTCGGACACTGAGTTATACTCATTACTCAAGACCAAAGGCGAGTACATCTCTTTGTTAGTTTTTATTTTATGATAGTGTATATATCACATATTCTAGAACTGTATACTTGATTCCGCCACAATGGTTACACGGAATGGTACTATATGGATTCTGTCAGGAGATGTTATCCCCTTAACGTATTCAACGGGTACTCCTTCACATATATTTTATCGTGTGCATCGGGTATTGATTATCATGTACTTTGTGTTCACACACTATATCGTATATAGTGTGCCCATATTACTCGCGTTCGTAATGTGTCGTGATCGGATCCATGAGTATTGGTTGGGGACGGGAGAGTAGGAGTTGGTTATGTGATCAAAGTCCCAAGTGTATTCGTGTATATATCGATTACACATCACACCTGTAATCGAGTTACCTTATTGCATTCGTCCTCAACCTAAACCGATCACATAACGAACTTGTACTCTAAGGCACATTAGCTAGTATTATCTATTTCCATTACTTGCAGTTATTCCATATTGCCTGTTCTTTCCTTCCAGTACTTTACATGCTTATTCTAGTTCATTTCTATTTCCTAGTTGCTAGTATATCTTATATTCTTTTCTATTACCTTTCATATATGCTCTACCATGTATTTGGAACTGCTTTTGGAGTTTTGTACTTCGCTCCAATCCTGATTGAATATATTTTTCAGATGACTGGTTAGTGGAGATGTGTCCCACATATTACGGGACACAAGATGACGAGCCAGCTAGAGAGACAATACCTCTAGTACAGGAGGACGTAGCATTAACCACAGAGAAGACTTAGCTTTTATTATTGCTTTGTATTTGACTCTTTAGAGCCTTGGCTTATATTATTATTTTGGAGACTGTTGTGTTGTGACTAGATGTTAGACTTGGATTTGTATCTGTGACTCTTGTATTTCTTTTGCTTCTATTCCATGTAGTGTCATTTCTTCCTCTAGTTTGATATTGTGATTGAGTATTATCTTCTATTATTATATCAATATTTTGTTCCTCTATTTAGAGTTGAGATGGCATGACAGGTACCATATATATATTATATATAATATTATATAATATTGTTGACCAAGATAATATTCTACATCGTTATTAAGATGTAGGCTGGGCGTTGTTCACTACTCGTATCCTCATTCTGGGTGCGGGTCATGACACCAGCATCATCAGTCAGAGTTTCTCGCCCGCTTGTAGCTCTAGCCCCAATTATAGTATAAAATCTCTAATTTCAAAAATTATATTAATCTTTTTAATTAATTATTTAATTAAATTATAATATTTATTAGCTCATTAGTAGAAATAGAATTTATTTAATTTTTATTTTAGGTGATTGTGCATTTAGAGATTTTATGGAGCAACCGTAATTTTTTCTTAATTTATTCCATGTAGGAGACCCTGTGGACGGTTGATAAATTAATTGTATGCTCTAAAATATAATTTCTAGAATTTTCTATGTATATATATGTATATATAAATAAATAAATAAATAAATAAATATATATATATATAGTTTATTATAAAAGAAAACAGAAAAGGAATAAGGAAAATAGAAATGAAAAGGATTAAGAATAAAAGAAAAAGAAATTATGTTAATTAACCCAAACCCTAAACCCATTACTTAAACCTACCCGCTACCCACCTAGAAACCTAGACCCGCGACCCGTTATCAAACAACAGCAGCGACAGCTTCTCAAACACGCACAGTAATCTCTCGACCCCCGCTATATATATATATATATATATATATATATATATATATATATATATATATATATATTTGAACTCTCTCCAAAACCCTAACCCTAAACTCTTCATCTCATCTTCTCCTAGATACCCTGCGACCGCCGTCTCCAGCCCAGACTGCCGCCGGAGTCCCAGCGCCGCGAAAGCAGAAAATACACAGCAGTTTGAACAACGACATACCTCTGTTCACGACTCATTTTTTGCGCCCTCGCTCAACCAAACTCTACCCCGTCTTCACCGGTACGTTCACGACCTATCCCCCTTCCATCTCTGTGTATTAGTTTACCTCGAACAACGCATAACCTCAGGCGAAAACAGCGACTAAGTTGGCAAAAAATGACAACTTTTGGATCGTAGAAAACTGCGGTAACTACCCATGTTCACGGACTCGTATCTCCTACCACAGAGATCCGAATTTGGTTTTTCTTTTTGGTATGCGAAGGCCACCTAATCGAGATTGATTCCTGTCAGATACAATATTTTAATTATTGCTGTATGTTAAATTAAACCAGATTGAAAATCCTAAAATATACTTTTTCCAACTTCAAAAAATTATGATACCGAGCGCGCTCCGCCAAACGGGATCGCCCGTCGCATACCAAGTACACCGAAAGGCGCACACGGTATACCCAGATGTGTGGACTTTCACGAAAACTGATTCGGACGCGTGTACGCGTCGAAATCAGCCCGTATCTGCAAAAATTTTCCGTATCGCAATTTTTGCAAAACCTTCCGCCATTTAGTGTATGCTCGTCAGAATGCGATAAACTTGCGCTAATGGAATCATGGTATTGTGCTAGTCCTGTGAACCAAGTTTCAAGCGATTCTGAGACAGTTGACCAAGCTGCTTATTTGTGGGCCCCACGATTGATTTTTTTGGGCAAATTTGTGTTCTACTCACTGGAATCCAAAATTGGATATACCGTTGAGTTCGTATTGACATTTAGAATTGGTTTAACCTATAATTTGTCCCTTTTTAGAGACCTTTACCCCTGGCACACTTTTTGGTGCAAAGTGGACCACATGTGGACCCTGTTTTGACCCAAAATTACCGTTTTGCCCCTGTGTCCAAACAGGATGAAAGGGTAGTATTTTCTAGCTATCTCGCTTATTCTGGGAGCGTTGGTGATATTTATTTCAGCATCCGGAGATGTTTATTCTGAGGCCGTAGTTTCTGATCCTGTGTGCTTGACTCCTGGACGTTACACTTTGCAGCTTTCTTACCAGGCAAGATACCTTGCCAATTTGCTTACAGTACTTTGCATGCTTATTATATTTCTGTATATTAATTGTATTTCTATATATTTATTGCATTTCTATATATTCATTGCATGTATAGTTTCTTTCAGTCATTACTATATATTAGATATGTTGACACACACATGACACTTAGTATAATGAGAGGACAATCAATAGGCATATGGGCTATAACCACTCTGGTAAACCGTAGTAACTAGCACGCACTATGGTGGTCGTGTTCGATGGTCACTACCCCCGTGGTATGTCGATTGATGGAGTCACGAGGGTCGCTACCCCCGCGGTATGTCGGCTGATGATGTTCTAGACGGGTGTGTGAGTTATGAGACTTAGATCGAGAAGCCTACCCTTGCCCATACGTCAAAAAGATTTCCTCATTTGCATTCATATAGATTGTCTTGTACAGCATACTTATATATTTTCAAACATTATGCATGTTTACTGTATTCAAATTGACATGCTTCTATGTATCTTGTTACCTCCCTCTGAGGACCTGGTCCCTTTCCAGGTGTAGATGTTCATGACTATTCGTAGGAGCACGAATCAGGACTTACTACTTATCTCTTCCGAGGAGGTCTTACCTTCTGAGCATCAGTGATTATCTCTAGCGAGGGATCCCTTCGCTGATACACTTCTATCATCACCTTATTTTGTATTGGAGATTTTATATCCCTCTCTCATTTTCGAATTGGTATAGTCATTGGTAGTGGATTTGTCTCCACCCGACTATCATTTATGGATTATTCAGACTCATTATTCTAGTTTAGTTATTTCCTTTTGTGACTTGTTGTGTGGATGAGATTTAATTTATTGGTGACTTGTGACAATATTTATACCACATGTGAGTTTATATTCATATTACAGCGTACGTGTGTATTATGGTATCCATATATTGGAGTTGCCATATACATACGACTGGCATGCTTACGTGTTACTAGTTCTATGTATTTTGGGACTAGGGCGCGACATATTTTTATGGTGGCCCATGCAGGTCGAGAGCATATTGTTTCGGTTACGTCCCTGTACCGAGCAAGCCTGCGCAAAGGATTAGAATATAGGATCTCATTGTCACGACCCGCACCCGGTATAGGGGCACGAGAGCGTGGGTACGTCCAGCCTACGCCGCAGCATCAGCGGTATAACGCTGTCTAGGTCACAATACTAGCTAATCACTCTCACATGAATATCCAACTCCATAAGGAGACACAGATATCACAATATAATATGGAATATACTCAATCACATAAGCTAACGCACGATGAGATATCGAAGCTAGCAATGAAATACAAGACAAGTCTAAACAATAATAAATAATCTAACCTGCAATCAATAACATCCAAGTCTCCAAGTATGTCGGAACAAGTCTTCTATGTCACAGTCTGGGAAAAATATCCAGTCAGGATTGGAACGAAATACACCTCTAACAGCAGTTCCACATATATTGACAAAAACTATAACACAGTGTAAAGAAATACAAGACAGATAGGAATAATGGCAATAAGAAATACTGACGAGCATGGATGTACAGGAAATAAATAGAATAAAGAAATGCTGGAATAACTGGAATACTGGAATAAATGAATACTGGAGCATGTCATCCTCAATGTACATCTAACAATGAAATAGAAATACAAGTACACGCAAGAACAATGAACTGGTATATAAGTGTGTACAAGATCAATAACTAGAACATGTAGAGATGCTAGATCAATATACTAGAGATGCATGTCAAGAATCATCTAACTAAGTGTGTGAAACATCAGTATATCATGTGATCGACTTGGGACTATATGACTCATTACATTGATTAGCGTTCATCCCCAACAAGTCCGGCTAACCATATGTAACAGTGATGAGGCATGTAATGGTCAGGCTGCACCGACGTGAGGTGTGGGTGAGCTATAATGCATGTAAAGTTTGGGTATGATCACATAAGCTACTAATATTTCCCCATTTTCCTCCAGCTAGCACGATGGATTCCAATCACGACTCCTCGTGACTGGTCTCGATGATGCCAACTCGTGTAAAGAACAGTGTTAGAGTCATGCACGCTATACAACAAGAATTATAGAGATAATCAATATAATGGAAACGGTCATAGAATGTACTCGACTGGGGTCCTGTTGCTGGTATGAATCAGAGTCCAAGTCACAGTCCAAATAGCCTATGTATTACAAATTTACCATGTCAAAAGATAATTTATTTTAATTTATTTAATTATAGAATAATTACTCTAAAATCCTATTTTAATCTTATTATTCGGATATTTAGGTTAATTCCTAAATTTTGTCCAAAGAAACTGAATTTTATCGACTCGAGACTCATGGCACGCAAATCGAGGCGATCTGTTGACCGAAAAGTCAACCGACACAAACTCAACTTTCATGCATGATTTTCTGTAGATTTCAGCATCAAAAATATGCTAGAATTTACGGCTCGTCCGAATTCAAATTCGTTTGGAAATTATGGCACATACAAGTTTCGTATCGTGCACCGATGATTAAATTCTAACCTAGAAGTTCTACAAAATTAATAGTATGAAAATACATTGAATTAAATTCTGGTCAATTATCTCGACATTAGCTTTCCGAAACTTCAAACAATTCATGATTCTGATTCCTGGTTCTCCCAGAATCGCGAAAACATCGAAACACGTCTATTTTCGGACATGTTGTGCTCTACGAATTTTTCAGAATTTAATACTCATAATTTCGTAAAAAAATTTATATAATCAGAAATCTAACCTCAATATCGTTCTAACACAAAAAACTAGGCCTCGTTTGGAGTCCGGAGCTATGCGCAATGGCTTCTGGAAGATGAAGGAACCCTAGATGGCAATTCTCCAAAAATCGGCTCAAGAAAAACCCTAGAAAATAACTAAACTATTATATATATATATATATATATATATATATATATATATATATATATATATATATATATATATATATATATATATAGGAGAGAGAGTGCAGCCGCGGCTCAGATCTTGACACGTGGCAGCCATCCGCGGCTCCCCGCTCAGATCGAACGGTCGAGGATCCACGCGGCTCGGCTCAGCTGAGTCCGAGTCGAACTCTAACTCGGCTCGGCTCGAGGTTGGCTCGGCTCGGTTCGCACCCACCCCGCGGTCACTGACAGGCGGGCCCGGCACTGTTCGCTGCGACAGGCTGACAGGTGGGCCCCTGTCTGCTGACTGGGCAGAATTAATTACTTTTTGGGTTTTCTTTTTCAGAAATTAGTTTTTAATTTAGTTTTCCCTAATTAACTCAAAATAAATGCTAAAAATAATCAAAAATTTTCCAAAAAATTCTAGAAAATATATTTTATTATTTAGAATCTAAAATAAAAGTTTGGGATATTTATAATTATATTTGACCATAAAATAAATTCTTAAAAATCCTAGAAAATTAGGATTACTAGTTTTTAATTAACTAAAAATTATGGAAAAATTCCAATAGCCCCAAATTAACCTAATAACAATATTTAAGCTAGAATTTCAGGATACGGAGGTTACAAGTCTACCCACCTTAAAAAAAATTTCGTCCTCGAAATTTAAGATCCTCAATAGTTGTATGTATTCATATTATTTCTCCATCAAAAATTTAATTCATCAAACCATATAATCAAGAAGCAAATTCATATTATTATTTCAGAAACTTTCATAATTCTATAGATATCATATTTATGAAAAATCCTTAAATTTAAAAATCGAATTCCATTCGTATCACAATCTCCTCAAATTTTGGTGTTAATAATTAAATACTCAAAAATTTAATATCCAATCCTCTAATTTTAAATCCACTCAATGTATATTTATAAATTTAAGAAATCTCATCCGAAAAGTTTGAATTTTACACTAATCCATTAATCATCTTACTCCTCTAATTTAAATCCAATCAATGCATATTTATAAAATTTAAATTCTCATCCCAAAAATTTGAAATCAAACACTAATCCATTAATGATCTTACTCCTCGATTCTTTTTCCACACAATACTTAAATAATATAATACTCGCAAAATCTTCAATTGCAATATTCAAAATAAATCTATATCTTGCAGTCAAATAAATACAATAATAATCTTCTTAATTTCCTCAAATTTTAATGACAAATTCAATCATATCATAATCTTCATAAAGATTAATGATCTAACAAAATCTTCAATTCTACCATATTGAATTATCAACTCTTTATTTAAATTAATGTTTATCCTCAAAATTTAAGGCACATTGTCTCTCTCTGTCAAACCATAACCTTTTCATTAATCTTTACTACGGTCAAACCCCCAACAATCAAAGTCTAAGAGAATCCTACCTACAGTCACACAACATACAATCTAGAGAAAATATACATGGTTATGGTCTCCTTTGTCATGGTATTGCAGTCTCTGCTAGGGTATACTACTAACTATATTCTAACAAGAAAATTATTGATACAAGCTATGGTACTAAGGAATCAATCAATCAAACAAACAGATGGAAAAGAAATATGAGGAAACAACAGAACATAGCCTTCTAACCCATTACTTGGACATCTTAATCCTCTAATATACACTTAACTCTGACACATTCACTCACTAATTCCTATCTCTATATACTGATATCCATACCAACTAATCATTAGTCCACAATATCCATGAATACATGCTCATTGCATACACCTGTCTATTGATACCTGGATATGATACCAAGAATCTCTAACACAACCATAGTTTAATAATGCATCCAAATTTTGATACCTCTATCCCTTGGTACTACTGTTCCTACTACAAGCACACTCACTGCTAGCTCTCTTACCTACTGTAATTGTTTATACTAGTCGTTCTTATCACTCAAGTGCACACCAAGTGCAACACACCATACTAAGTACTGCTCCTAATGAAACTCTAGATGGACACCCAAGTCTGTTTGTAGTGCCATCTCAAGCATTCTCAAGCCAATAGATCCTTATACATGCACATCAACCACTCATATACTGTTATACATTTCTTACCCACCATAAAATTTTATTCTCAAAATAAAATCATCAAAATTTAATTCTCGAACGATTTAAAATAAAATGCATATACTTTCCTCAAAAGTCAAATACTCAATATCGAAATAAAATTTTTAATCACTTCCAAAATCTTTATAGCTTTGACTATGTTTATTGAATTGAATTTTAATCCTCAAAATTTTAATAACATAAAATCTTAACTCAAAATTCTTAAAAATTGAAATTTATTTCCACTCTTCAATTTATAAATTTAAATCCACAAGCATCTAAGTACACATATATACTCACAGTCTCTAATACTCAAGGTGCACACAAATACATTAATTATCTATAACTCTCAACTGTGTACTAAATATTGCACTGCCTGGATTACTTGCACTATTAATTCCAATAATCAAATTTATCATCACACATATTTTCTCCAATAATTTTTATCTATATTAACTGGTAAACCAATCTAATTATCATCACACGAAGTACTTACTGTCATTAGCACCTTGCTCAACAAATCTTTGATATAGAATCACTGGCACTATTGGTATGGTAACACTAGCTTCATCATTAGATTATCTCATCAAACTTATTAGAACTCACGATCACTTGCACTTTCTATAATACCCATGCTTTACTTCAATCTTAAGGGCAGACATATGGTTCCATATCTCGATTGATGTATAAGCATATCTCTTAAACCTTTTACAACCTGTTAAACTAATCTGTGATATATTTCACAACTTTTATTACCAATCTTGTACTCATGGCATCTCATTAAAACCCTTTATGCATATATATTTCTTTACTCTTGATACAACCAGTATCAATCATCAAATTGAACATCATGCTCCATTAATCTTTAACACAATTCCTTGATACTTAATTATTTATATAGATCGTCCAATTACATAATTTAATAACTATCCAGGACTGGCATCCTGATTCTGATACTAACTCTTGGAACCATTACTGATACTCGTACTCCTCTTTCTATAGTACCAATACTAATTATAATAACACCTATCATAGAACTATTGCTACAAGGTACTATGCTATGGGTATCTCTAGATTAATGCCTACTGCTCCCATGTCCAACTAAGAAACACTTACAAACTCACAAGTCACACTCAGTCAAACTAATACAAGACACAACCAAAATTGCAAGTCACTAATTATCACACTAACAAGGACCTTAAAGAAATAAGACTCAAAAAGGAATTGGATCAAGGACTGAAGGTATCTTTACTGCTAGTAAAGAAAAGAAGCGATAGAACAAAGTCCTAGAATAACAGAAATAGATAAGTATTGAGATGATACTTTAAGAACCATTTTAAGATACAACCTGATAATCATATACGTTTGTCCGAAATTATGACACTCAGAATCCTCGTCACGCCAGTAAGCATATATGCGATAAACGACAGGTCCCGTAACTAAAGTGTGCAACTCTATAATCATGTCATCTAGAATCCTCACCACGCCAACCGGTATGGCTGTGAGAGATACTAAGTTTCATAACTATAGTATGTACATCCAAGTCAGGTTCCTACGTTCTCGTCATGATAGCTAATATGGCTGCGATAAACTCTAGGTTCCATAACCAAAGTAGACGTTTTACCTTTCTCACTGTCCTCATCACTATATGTCATCAGATGATACCGTAAAGTTTAGTCCGTAAAATTCATCTCAATAAGAAATCAACTCAAAAACGATACCAAGAATTAAATTTAACAACTGGTCAATAAGAATCAAACTCAAAAATGATACCAAGATTTTAATTCAATAACTGATCAACAAGAATCAAGTTCAATAACAACAAGCGAGAGCGGACGAAAATAAGGAAAAAGATTTAAATTGGAAATTATAATAAGATTCTCAAGGGTCATCCCAGGAATCTCTCAAATAATTTATGATTGAGTATCCTCTCTCATCTTAGTAACCTATGTCCTATATCCTATCGCAGGCACATAGTAGTACAACTAAGACATCGCACTACCACGACATCGCATAACTTGCGAAGTCTAGCCTGCATGGGCCACCACTAAAAATGTGTCATGATCCGCACCCGGTATAGGGGCACGAGAGCGTGGGTACGTCCAGCCTACGCCGCAGCATCGGCGGTAGAACGCTGTCTAGGTCACAATACTAGCTAATCACTCTCACATGAATATCCAACTCCATAAGGAGACACAGATATCACAATATAATATGGAATATACTCAATCACATAAGCTAAAGCACGATGAGATATCGAAGCTAGCAATGAAATACAAGACAAGTCTAAACAACAATAAATAATCTAACCTGCAATCAATAACATCCAAGTCTCCAAGTATGTCGGAACAAGTCTTCTATGTCACAGTCTGGAAAAAATATCCAGTCAGGATTGGAACGAAATACACCTCTAACAGCAGTTCCACATATATTGACAAAAACTATAACACAGTATAAAGAAATACAAGACATATAGGAATACTGGCAATAAGAAATACTGAAGAGCATGGATGTACTGGAAATAAATGGAATAAAGAAATGCTGGAATAACTGAAATACTGGAATAAATGAATACTGGAGCATGTCATCCTCAATGTACATCTAACAATGAAATAGAAATACAAGTACACGCAAGAACAATGAACTGGTATATAAGTGTGTACAAGATCAATAACTAGAACATGTAGAGATGCTAGATCAATATACTAGAGATGCATGTCAAGAATCATCTAACTAAGTGTGTGAAACATTAGTATATCATGTGATCGGCTTGGGACTATATGACTCATTACATTGATTAGCGTTCATCCCCAACAAGTCCGGCTAACCATATGTAACAGTGATGAGGCATGTAATGGTCAGGCTGCACCGACGTGAGGTGTGGGTGAGCTATGATGCATGTAAAGTTTGGGTATGATCACATAAGCTACTAATATTTCTCTATTTTCCCCCAGCTAGCACGATGGATTCCAATCACGACTCCTCGTGACTGGTCTCGATGATGCCAACTCGTGTAAAGAACAGTGTTAGAGTCATGCACGCTATACAACAAGAATTATAGAGATAATCAATATAATAGAAACTGTCAGAGAATGTACTCGTCTGGGGTCCTGCTGCTGGTATGAATCAGAGTCCAAGTCACAGTCCAAATAGCCTATGTATTATAAATTTACCATGTCAAAAGATAATTTATTTTAATTTATTTAATTATTTAATAATTACTCTAAAATCCTATTTTAATCTTATTATTTTGATTTTTAGGTTAATTCCTAAATTTTGTCCAAAGAAACTGAATTTTATCGACTCGAGACTCATGGCACGCAAATCGAGGCGATCTGTTGACCGATAAGTCAACCGACACAAACTCAACTTTCATGCATGATTTCTTGTAGATTTCAGCATCAATAATATGCTAGAATTTATGGCTCGTCTGAATTCAAATTCGTTTGGGAATTATGGCACATACAAGTTTCGTATCGTGCACCAATGATTAAATTCTAACCTGGAAGTTCTATAGAATTAACAGTATGAAAATACATTGAATTAAATTCTGGGAAAAATATATGTCAATTATCTCGACATTAGCTTTCCTAAACTTCAAACGGTTCATGATTCTGATTCCTGGTTCTCCCGAAATCGCGAAAACATCGAAACACATCTATTTTCGGATATGCTGTGCTCTACAAATTTTCCAGAATTTAATACTCATAATTTCGTAAAAAAATTTATATAATCAAAATCTAACCTCAATATCGTTCTAACATAAAAAACTAGGTCTCGTTTGGAGTCCGGAGCTATGCGCAATGGCTTCTGGAAGATGAAGGAACCCTAGATGGCAATTCTCCAAAATTCGGCTCAAGAAAAACCCTAGAAAATAACTAAACTATTATATATATATATATAGGAGAGAGAGTGCAGCCGCGGCTCAGATCTTGACACGTGGCAGCCATCTGCGGCTTCCCGCTCAGATCGAACGGTCGAGGATCCACGCGGCTCGGCTCAGCTGAGTCCGAGTCGAACTCTAACTCGGCTCGGCTCGAGGTCGGCTCGGCTCGGTTCGTTCCCACCCCGCGGTCACTGACAGGCGGGCCCGGCACTGTTCGCTGCGGGAGGCTGACAGGTGGGCCCCCGTCTGCTGACTGGGCAGAATTAATTACTTTTTGGGTTTTCTTTTTCAGAAATTAGTTTTTAATTCAGTTTTCCCTAATTAACTCAAAATAAATGCTAAAAATAATCAAAAATTTCCCGAAAAATTCTAGAAAATATATTTTATTATTTAGAACCTAAAATAAAAGTTTGGGATATTTATAATTATATTTGACCCTAAAATAAATTCTTAAAAATCCTAGAAAATTAGGATTACTAGTTTTTAATTAACTAAAAATTATGGAAAAATTTCAATAGCCCCAAATTAACCTAATAACAACATTTAAGCTAGAATTTTAGGATACGGAGGTTACACTCATCCACTTAATTATTACCTACCTTGATTTTATTTCGCATTCTCATTTGATTGCTTGCATTACATCTTGCTTGATCCCTTCTCAACGTCAATATTCTCTCGTGCTTGATAGGGGTTAGGAAGATGACTTGTACTAGGTATATACACTCTAGTATTCAATAACACTATTAATTAAATCTTTGTAAGTTTGGTAGTATGCCTCATAACCTAGTTTCACATAATCCTTTTTACCCATTAATGAAGTATAAATGAATGACACCAACTATAGGCTTGCATAAGAAGATAGTATTTATCTAGACTATAGAACTTTAGTGTTTATCTAGAATGTAGATCTTAGAGGCCCATACACCCATTTGGTTGACTTTAGACTTAGACAAAAAATTAGTATGGTAACTGTAGAGGCACAACACCGATCTTCTTAGTGAACTTAAGTTATTTTGTACCTTCCTCCATCATAATCAAGCGTACTCATATTTTTACTATCTCGACTTATGCTGCTATTATAGCCTAGTTTTGCAAGCTTATTCTTTATTGAGCTTGTTCATGACATATGTATTATTGGGGGCCCACACTAATACATTGTCTAAATCAGAATCAGTGTATTATGGTCTGATCAACCGTAGTGCACTTGGTTCGCTCTTTGTATCACTACTTTATGTGGATTGAGATATAGTTGACTCAACTTGTTAGACGAATATACTTGCCCTCTAGACTGGTCAGAGCATATTATGTCAGGTACATAACTGTTCTGATATAAACATGCATATAGGAATTTACCAAAATAAGATTTTAATCCACAACTGCCTTGGCAACTCCCTTTCAAAATTCTCTAATCCCTTTGAATCCCGTACTTGTATTCAATCATCTCCTCCTTGAAATTCTTTATTGTTGATTTTCGTCTTCTCCTATTTCGGAAAGACGAACGTTCGTGCTTAGTATAAGTTGATACACAGATAGTACCAGATATACCCCATAGGCCAAGCACTCATAATGACAAATAAGAAGCGCGGGCACAGGAAGTCGTAGATACAGGTACGACCTTAGTTATATGTGTCATTTCATACTCATGACCCCATTGTGACACAGGATCTTAGAGGTACAAGTAGACGTAGAATTATATATATGATGGTTTAGCAGTTATGAGGATATATTGATATTCTACCTAGATGACATACACGCTATACCAATAGATGACACGAGTAGCAGTAGTAGTATTATTTCCCTATCACCATCTCACCCCCTTGGGTGGCTCATCTTTCCTTCCCTCTCCATCCCTTATATCGTGCTTAACTCTTCCTATCATAGTCGTATCCTTTTGTGCCGTTATGAATTATTTGAATTACTTTAACCTCACACTTATTTTGCCAGTTAAAACATAAATGTGTTAGGAATAATTGATAACTAAAGGATGATTTCTTAATACTAACCTTTATGTATATGCACTATAACAGTATCTGTATTCTTTATTAATTCAACCCTTAAGTAGCATCATTTAGCCTAACAAAAATTTGTTAGATTGTTTGAAATAGTTCATACTCCTAATAGTTTTTAGTCAAGACCTAAAGTGTTGCCCTAAAACTTAAACTATGCTTAGGAAATAATTGAAGGCACTTGTTACGAACTGACAACTATGACAATTCGCTGGCGAAGTAGCGACAGCTGCAGCTAGACCGTTATAGTAGAGTTGTCAAAGTATTTACAGACATACTGGTCAGGTGGCATGGCAGTATTAGACTATGATTCTTGACGGTTACAAAAAAAAATTATGGTTATGAGATTCAAGACAAGTATCCCAAGATTCTCGATCCAATAAATATATTCGTCTTACAACCTAGACAATAGCCTCAAGAGACTGTGACTACTAGTAGAACTCTTGTAAGTTGGGTAGTGTAGATGAGTTAGAAATAGAATAGTGTATAGACAATAAATAAGAAATTTTAGAATGACAGACCATGACCGTTAGGAAGCACTGCTAGATAGAAATAAAGTGTAATAGGTATAGTAATTATTATGAATATGGGTTAGTGTCAATTTCGAGGACAAAATTTGTGTAAGTTTGGTAGAATATAAAACCACTAATTTTAAAAACCGTATTAATCTTTTTAATTAATTATTTAGTTGAATTATAATATTTATTAGCTCATTAGTAGAAATAGAATTTATTTAATTTTTATTTTAGGTGATTGCGCATTTAGAGATTTTATGGAGCAACCGTAATTTTTTCTTAATTTATTCCATGTAGAAGACCCTGTGGACGATTGATAAATTAATTGTATGCTCTAAAATATAATTTCTAGAATTTTCTATGTATATATATGTATATATAAATATATAAATATATATAGTTTATTATAAAAGAAAATAGAAAAGGAATAAGGAAAATAGGAATGAAAAGGATTAAGAATAAAAGAAAAAGAAAGAAAAAGGAATTATGTTAATTAACCCAAACCATAAACCCATTATTAAACCTACCCGCTACCCACCTAGACACCTAGACCCGTGACCCGTTATCAAACAACAGCAGCGACAGCTTCTCAAACACGCGCAGTAATCCCCCGACCCCCGCTATATATATATATATATATATATATATATATATATATATATATGAACTCTCTCCAAAACCCTAACCCTAAACTCTTCATCTCATCTCGACCGCCATCTCTAGCCCAGACCGTCGCCGGAGTCCCAGCGCCGCCCGCCGCCATGACCGCGATTCCCACGCCGCGACAACAGGAAATACACTACAGTTTGAACATCGACATACCTCTGTTCACGACTCATTTTCTGCGCCCTCGCTCGACCAAACTCGACCCCGTCTTTACCGATACATTCACGACATATCCTCCTTCCATCTCTGTGTATTAGTTTACCTCGAACAACGCATAACCCTAGGTGAAAACAACAACCAAGTTGGTAAAAAAGACAACTTTTGGATCGCAGAAAACTGCGGTAACTACCCATGTTCACAGACTCGTATCTCCCACCACAGAGATCCAAATTTTGTTTTTCTTTTTGGTATGCGAAGGCCACCTAACTGAGATCGATTCCTGTCAGATATAATATTTTAATTATTGCTGTATGTTGAATTAAATCAGATTAAAAATTCCAAAAATATTTTTTTTTAACTTCCAGAAATTACGATACGCCAAACGGGATTGCCCCGTCGCATATCAAGTGCACCGAAAGGCGCGCACGGTATACCCAGACGTGTGGGCTTTCGCAAAAATTGGTTCGGACGTGTGTGTGCATCGGAATCAGCCCGTATCTGCAAAAATTCCCCGTATCACGACTTTTGCAAAATCTCCCACCATTTAGTGTATGCTCGTCAGAATGCGATAAAACTTGCGCCACTGGACTCATGGTATCGTGCTGGTCCTGTGACCCAAGTTTCAAGCGATTCTTAGACAGTTGACCAAGCTGCCTATTTACGGGCCCCACAGTTGATTTTTTTGGGCAAATTTGTGTTCGGCTCACCGGAATCCAAAATTGGACATACTGTTGAGTTCGTATTGACGTTTAGAATTGGTTTAACCTATAATTTATCCCTTTTTAGAGACCTTTACCCGACACACTTTTTGGTGCAAAGTGGACCACATGTGGACCCTATTTTGACCCAAAATTACCGTTTTATCTCTGTGTCCAAATTGGACGAAAGGGTAGTGTTTTCTAGCTATCTCGCTTATTCTAGGAGCGTTGGTGATGTTTATTTCAGCATCCGGAGACGTTCATTCTAAGGACGTAGTTTTTGATCCTGTGTGCTTGACTCCTGGATGTTACACTTTGCAGCTTTCTTACCAGGCAATATACCTTGCCAAATTGCTTACAGTACTTTGCATTCTTATTATATTTCTGTATATTCATTGCATTTCTGTATATTCATTGTATGTGTAGTTTCTTTCAGTCATTACTATATATTAGATATGTTGACACACACATGACACTTAGTATCATGAGAGGACAATCAGTAGGTGTATGGGCTATAACCACTCTGGTAAACCGTAGTAACTAGCACGCACTATGGTGGTCGTGTCCGATAGTCGCTACCCCCGTGGTATATCGATTGATGGAGTCACGAGGGTCGCTACCCCCGCGGTATGTCGGCTGATGATGTTCTAGACGGGTGTGTGAGTTGTGAGGCTTAGATCGAGTAGTCTACCCTTGCCCATACGTTGAAAAGTTGTCCTCATTTGCATTCATATAGATTGTCTTGTACAGTGTACTTATATATTTTCAAATATTATGCATGTTTACTGTATTCAAATTGGCATGCTTCTATGTATCTTGTTACGTCCCTCTGAGGACCTGGTCCCTTTCCAGGTGTAGATGTTCATGACTATTCGCAGGAGCACGGATCAGGACTTACTACTTATCTCTTCCGAGGAGGTCTTACCTTCTGAGCATCAGTGATTATCTCTAGGGAGGGATTGCTTCGCTGATACACTTCTATCATCACCTTATTTTGTATTGGAGATTTTATATCCCTCTCTCATTTTAGTATTGGTATAGTCATTGGTAGTGGATTTGTCTCCACCCGACTATTATTTATGGATTATTCAGACTCTTTATTCTAGTTTAGTTATTTTCTTTTATGACTTATTGTGTGGATGAGATTTAATATATCGGTGACTTGTGACAATATTTATACCACATGTGAGTTTAATTCATATTATAGCATACGTGTGTATTATGGTATCCATATATTGGAGTTGCCATATACATACGGCTAGCATGCTTACGTGTTCCTAGTCCTAGGTATTTTGGGACTGAGACATGACATATAGCCTCAATGCAATCCACTAGGCAGTCAACATCGACATGATGTAACTACTGCAACAAATCAGGGCACACCAGAGATCAGTGCATTAGGGCCAATGGCAAGTATCTCAGATGAGGGCATCCGACCATATGATTGGCTCTTGCCCGCTTGTGTACCCCGAGGCTTCTTAAGTCCGACAGTTGTCAGCTCTGCCTCAGACAGCGATTGGAGGCCCGATGGGACCATCATTAGCCGTTCGACCACTAGCCCCACGTCCTCTCCCGACACAGACACATCAGTTCCAGCAGCAACGCCCAGCTTAGTTTATGCTAGCCCAGCAAGCCCAACAAGCAAGGCAAAACCAGCAGCAAGTTAGAGCTGCAACACCTAGGCGTGCGAGTACAAAAGGATTCGGACACCTTGAGCAGTTATTTGCCGCAGACACTACGATTGTGGGTAAGATTTATGAGTTTTCCTTAGTTTGTCTTGTTCTTGGGTTCTTGTTGAACGATCTTGTATTTCGTTACACTAGAGTGCAACAGTCGTCTCGATTCTTTCATCGAGTAGAGACGAGTTTCTCATCTTGCTCTTTTGCCTCCGTATCTCGTGGTACATGATGTTCATCATGTGTCCCGACTGCGAAGGTATGTCCTGGATTAGAGTCATGATCTCGTTATAGTCATTGGTACCAACTTACCTCAAGGCTTGGCTCTTGGCCATTTGTCTGAGTCAGCATAGGCAAATGAGGACAAATTCCTATTTGACTAACTTAGGGGTATATGTATCCATATGCCTCCATTTTTCTGTGTGTGATTGCGAGCAATTATTTACTTTATGCAGGTATTTCTTCTATTCTAGTTATTTGTTTGATGTGATTCATTTCTAGATAAGTGATTTATGATTTTCTGAGCCTTCTAGCGTATTTTTCAGCTCGATTAGCCTTAGTAAAATTTCGAGGACAAAATTTTACCAAGGAGGGTAGAAATGTCACACCAATTTTCAGATTTTGTATTTCTTGAATTTCTTATATTTAATTTATTTTTTTTGATAATGTATTTTTGCTGAATTTGATGATGCTTCCAGTCATTTGTATTTATTCCTATTGAGAGAGACTACCCGAGACCCATAGAATACCCATTGACATTGCCATAGACCCAGTTTAGGACCCACATGTAGACTGGATACCTGGTTTTGTTCATTTTGATTGAACCTATGGCTAAACCTTCCCTCTCTCCCCTTATATATATGAGTGTTTTCTCTTTCCTCCTTTTCATTGTTAATTTTATTCTTTCTACTTTCTTTCTTCTTTCTTCTTCCTTTGCTCCGTTCCCTCAAACCCTAACCCTAGGGAGAAGTTGTTGTGACTTGGACCGTGAGAAGTTGAGACTAAGAAGCCACTCTAGGCAAGTACATCTTGCACAAGAGAAGAACCATGGATTTATGCATGCTTTTAGTTTTTCATATTTTCTTGTTTATTTCTAGCTCATATTGTTAGGACCGAGCACCCCTTCATTTTTAATACTTGTTGTTCTTGATTTTCTCGGTTGGAATTGCATGGACCTGAGTTTGGGTTTATGGGTTCACTTTTGTTTTCATGGGATTTGATCTCCCAAAACCTTGTGTTTTATAAAACTAATTAGCTTATATTATAGAGCACCATATTTTATGTAACTTTGCTTTTGGCGGTGCTTGATTTTGAGTCCAACCAAGTTCAATGCTGTAACTTGATATAATACATATACCAAATGGGTGACTAGAGAAGAAGAACAGTGCTCTGTGAAGAGTATGCAAGAGAACCCCTTTGATGTAGAAATACGTATGTTTTACTTTGGGCACATTGGTATGATGTCATAACTCTTCGTGCGTACTAATCATACTGTACTCAATCTCCTAGCAAAAGTACGCTAGTCACATTCCTTGAGTTAGTGGCGCATTTTCGAGAGAAAAACCAGTTGGCGCACTTTGGTTCGTATCCAATCAAAGTTCTCTCTGGAAAACCAAGAGAAAGTATGCCACAGTCAGTCAGCGTACTTTCTTCGTATTTAGTAATCTTGTGCACTTTTCCTATGTTTTGTCAGCCTGCGCACTTTTTTTACATTTGGTGCGCACTTTCTTCCCTCTTCATTTCCTTAGGGACAAAGTTTTGATTGGTTTCTCAATTTCTGTGTTATTGATTTGTATGCGGTGTTGGTTAACTTAACAAAGTATGCCACCCCTTTCTAGCTCGCGCACTTTCTTGTGAAAGTGTGCCAACTTTGTTTCTGCTAGTTTGTGCGCCAACCTTATTTTTGCTAGTTTGTGCGCCAACCTTGTTTTTGTGAGTTTGGGATTTTTTTTGTGTATTATATAGTTGAATTTTGTGATATTACAATTTAACACATGTTTTGACCCTCAAGACACAGTAAAAATTATTGTGTATGATAAACCTATTACATTTGACATTGGGCAATCGAATGTGAGTATTGCCCAATGTATCACGTATCACGAATACGATAAGTTCGCCAGTGATAACTTGTGAATAGCTCGTACTCGTAACTCGTCATTCAAGGAAGTTCTCGAGTGTCCACGACTCAAGAACTTGAAATAATGATTAAACGAGATAAAATTTGACTAGATCATTGGGAGGAAGAATATTGCGCTACCGGCTACCCCGATCTCCAAGGGCCCCATAAGGAATAGACCAACCCTGCTAGGCAAGGGCCCCATGATCTACCAAGTTTACGCATGCCATGGTACGTACAAGACTTTATGATGTACCTGTAGAAGCATGAAAAATTTGGATCCATGCATCCAACAACCATGCGTCCCATATTCGACTCAAAAGAAACCAGTCCGTAGGGTGACTATATCGTAGAGAAAAAGTACATCCATGTGCCCCAAATATTGGCCGCCTAAAGGCATGACACCAAGATTACGTTTGACACAGAATCCTGACAAAAAGGATTTTCTGAACGCTTCAAAAAATATGAGCACTAAGCGACAAGAAACTCTTGTCAGACTAATAATAACTTCTGACAAGCGTGCAACACCACGTGTACGGGGCCTCATCCGTCTCAGAATTCATGTGTTCTATGCGAATCTGGCCCTCTATGTTCCAGACTCCATGTGTTCCATACGACTCTGGCCCTCTGCGTTCCAGACTCCATATGTTTTATGCGACTCTGACCCTCTGCGTTCCATACTCTATGCATTCCATGCGACTCTGGCCCTCTGCATTCCAGACTCCATGCTTTCCCTGCGTCTATAGTACCATGCTTTCCATACGCCATGCGTCATATGCATCTCAGACTCATTGTTTCCAACGTGGCAAGTTTCCCTAAGAAAAAATATTTTTGTTGCAATTTTCTCTAACTGAATGCGGGTCATGTGTCAAGCTGACCAAGTTATGCAATGAGAAGACAAGAACCGCCAAGATCTCCAACAACAGTAAATCCCAATAAAACATCCATATGGCAGTTTGCCCTGGATTTAACCCATACTATGCGCCCATAGTTGCTACCTCATTCTGTTGAAGGAGCCTCATGCACCCACCAAAATGAGGCACATGCGGCACCTATAACACATCAGCATGATAGCTATAAATAGAAGCAACTTGGACGTCCCAATGGCTGGCTTTTTTTGCTTCAGAGAGAGACCATACCCTCCTAGAGAGTTACGTTCTCCTAGAGAGTTACGTACGTGCACACAAGCTCAGAAGAGAGAAGAGAGCATCCTCATTCCTTCGTCAGACCATCAACGTAGTAAAGGAGCTGCCACAGCGCTCGACGTCATTCGTTACACTACCCAGATTAAATATTATACTTAGATCTTCTACTTAGGACTTCTTTGTACATTTGTTTATTATTAAATGAAAGTGTAACTAAACTCACTTGTAATGGCGAATAAGATGACGACTTTGCTAGGGACATCATTATCCTCTAATAAATAGACAGCGAGGCAGTCTGACGTGGCCAAACTGGGATCCACCCAGAGAATACTGGTGGTACGCTTCGACCAACAAGCATTCGAGGAAATGCTCTCCGGGGACAACGTGAGTCCTTCTCCAAGGCTAACAAAGCCTAAGAAGACCCACATGACATGGGTTGCAAAGGCTGTTGTGCCTCACCCAACTGCGGAGCACGCACTCCCCGTCTCTCTCTCTCTCTACCATAGGGACTGCACATTATGCGTCCACTGCTTATGCGGCAGCCCCTTCCAATAAGAAGGGTGCTCAACACCTGAAGACCCGTAGGATATGGGTTGCAAAGGCCACTGTGCCTCACTCAACTATGGAGCATGCTCGCCCTGTCTCTCTCTCGGCAGCAGGGATTGCACATCATGCATCCACCTCTCATGCGGCAGCCTCCTCGGACAAGAAATATGCTCAATGCCCAAATTCTAGTAAAGAAAAATGCTCTGATTCCAGAAGTTCGGGTGCTGAGACATGTTCCATGCGGCCACAACAGAAGCCGCATAAGTCGACAACCGCAGGCAAAAGTTAATATGCGATATTGATCGTTGGTCGCAGGCAAATATTCACATGCGGCCAGAACAACCACAGAAGTTTCGTCTTCGATCGAATTTTATGTAGCGCTGACTCCACGCACCTTGCTGAAAAAGAAAAACATGTGAACTTGGACTCTTCCTACTACACACTGGTACATGTTAGAAAAAAGAAGTCTAGGGCAATACGAGCTCGCCAAGCTTAATCAATTGCTCATTTGATCGACCGCCAGCAGGCACCGCTTACTATTCTTACCCCTGACGAAAAGTCATACAAAACTGGCCCATGCGTCCAGCCCGCTGTGGCAGTCGGACTGGGTCGGTCTAAAGAGTCTTCCGTTGGCAACTTGGGGCAAGTTCTTGTACGAACCCCAGGCCAGGAAGCAAAATTAACACCTGCGTGCCCATGTGCTCGGTCTACCCGAGCTCATAAGAAGGGTGCAAAGGTGAGTCGGCCCTTCCTTGACTTTTGCAACATGATCAGTCACAAGCACAAAATGAGGAAAACAACCATGCCAAACAAAGTGTCCTCCCAAGGGCATCACTGTGCCAATATTATCATCAACTACTGCTATAATAAAATAGCAGTACTAACAAACAGGCAGTCGGTATTTTAGCTACAACCAAAGGCACCCACCCAGCTGCAACCCGGAGAATAGGTGCAAGCACTAGGGGAAGAGGAGCTTCCCTTTTCCTCGTGCTATTCTGCACGAAAGGCCCCCTCCATGAGAGAAGGCCAGAAGTCCAGCACCTCCAGTCCATCGCTTTTGGCTAGCGAGGCAAGAAGACGAATCCAAGGGGGACAAGCAACGAAACCCGCAGAAGTGTTTCTTGGGCACCTACTCAAAGAAGAAGCTGTCAGCCACCGGGGGTAGTTCTTCCTCAGCACCCCAGGTGACTACGCAAGTTGGAGGTTGTAATCCCCTGGACCTCAATGATAATTCGGCATTCCGTGAAGACGATGACTCTCAAGGAACAGATGCTGAGGTCCCTGGGGGTAGCCACCCTCGTCAAGTGGACATAGCTTCATACGCCGAGGGTAGTGTTCCCTCCGAGTCTGAAGAGGATACAGTGCTGCCAACTTTTCCAGAGGATCATTCACTACAAGAGTCTGAGGCAAAAAGTATGATATCTACTGTCCCATCTATTTCTTCCTATGTGATAACAGCATACATAGCCGATAACGATCACGAGGGACTCAATGATCGATAATGCATCGAGAGCCTCGAGGCCATGATGCAGACCATGAGCTTATCAATGCAAGCCTTGACCCAGACAATGCTGAAAATCAAGGCAAATATGGCCTTGCTACCAGCGAGGGCCTCTGGTCAAGCAATCCTGGACCCCGGGACCAACAGGGATTCAAATGCAACCGCTCTACCGGCTGGCGACAATCATCCCTTGCCCGGATTATTTGCTCCATCCGCAGTTAATGAAGCTCGGAAAGTAATACAGGAGGTGCGAGAACTCCGAGCCCGTCTAGACTCTATGGGTAATCGGGACTCACTGCACGACTTTGGGATCCGACAACCGTATCCCCTTGAGTCAAGAGACGTACCGTATCCGCCCAAATACAAGCCCTTCAACTTGACTCCATTTGATAGAAAAATATTTTCCCGTCAATTCATGAGTTACTTTGAGACAGTATCGGGACATCTGCCTCGCAATGATGCCCTCCTGACCAAGCTCTTTGTCGAGGCATTGTCCGAAATAGCTGTCAACTGGTTCTGCAGCCTCCAGGACAACTGCATTTTATCGTTCGACCGCCTCAAAGGCCTTTTCCTTGCTCGATTCTACGACGGAGGAAATGACATGACGATGTCCTCATTAATGGACATTGCACAAGGGAAGAAAGAGTCTGTACGGGAAAAAAGAGTCGGTACAGACAAGCAGCACTGAAGTTACCCCCCGGTAACCCTGAGTCTACACTGATGGACACCTGCCGAAGGAATCTCCTTTCTACAGTCAGGTTCTGGATGGACGACTCTCAGTTTAAAGACTAGACGACATGAGTTTTAACCCATTTTTAGCATCTTTAGTAAGGCGCCCGAAGGAAGGGGTGGTGACCCTTCTGCTCTTCCATCATCATAAATATGGTCGGTACTGAGAAGAAGGTTAAGGATGCTCGTCTCCTGGGGATACAGATTCCTGTCATTATTGATAGAGGAAAGCACCCTTACAACAGCAACAACAACAATGGCAATAACGTTCGGGATGGCAAGGGGAAGCAGGCTCTTATCGCCAACATAACCAAGAAGCCAAAGCAAAAGCCTGCAGAGGCTCCAAAACCGAAGAAAATATATTCCTTCGAAGATGATGACGTCATGGCATTCTTTGACGTACTGATGTAGGAAAACAAACTTCGGCTCCCCGACGTCAAATGCCCTGTTGAGGAAGCTGAGATAAATAATCTGAAGTACTGCCAGTACCATCATTACGTCCATCATGCGACGCAAGGCAGCTACAAACTAAAATGGTACATCCAGCGACTGCTTGATACCAAGACCCTCACTCTGGACTTCGATGAGAAGACCGTTACGGCAACCATGGTATCTCTCCAGTTCGTTAACTTCCCGATGATAGAAACCCAAGACGGACTTATCCCAATTACTCGGACAATAATGGAGGTTGTCAATCTTTCGCCGGCTCATTTCCAAACAGTCAGAATGATACCTCTCACCACGCCACGTTAGAAGGTCAGGTCGGTTCATCCCGATCTTGCTCCAGAATTAATGCTGTAGACAATACCTTATTCTACCAAGTCTAAGGACAAGAAGTCCAAATCCTGCTACATAGTTTATATTTCGTCCGAAGAAGCCATAGCAGGAACAACAAGGTCAGGCCTAGCATACCAACGAGAGTACGACATCCCTGATGATAGTGCACTCCCAATTATTGTACCTGTAATATCTGATCCAGGTCTATCCCAACCACCAACAGTGGATAAGTCCAAGCAGAAAGAAACTCACCTCAATAGACCACTGCGCAAAGATAATGCTAAGGGGCTGGAGAAACCCTACAGCTTTGACATCTTGGCAAAGCTCGCCAATACTCCAGTAAAGTTGTCTCTATTAGAGCTTCTCCAACTCTCCAAAGGCACGCGGGTGACTCTGAGTGAGGCATTGCAGAATGCCGACACCCACTTGGCATAGGTCAAGCCGCCTGCTGAGGAGCCTTCCTTATGCTCCCGATGCAATAATATGATGGAGGCGATGCCCAACATCACGTTCTCACAACAAAATATTTTGCTAAAGAATAATCGACACGATCGTCCTATGTATTACACAGGGTACATCAATGCCATCAAGGTGAATCGGATGCACATCGACCCCGGCTCATCAATCAGCATCATCCCGCGAAGTATGCTTCAGACTCTGGGCATCCCGATGCATCGTCTGGCAGCGACCAATACTGGAATCAGTGGCTTCAACGCTAGAAGAAGCTACCCTCTGGGCAAGATTTGCTTGAAATGTCTGATAGGCGACTTAAAAACAGAGGTCACCTGCTACGTCATAGACATAGACGTATTCTACAATGTCCTATTGGGACGTCCATTGATACATCAATACAGAGTCATACCATCAACTTGCACCAGTACTTAGTGTAGTGGACGATCACGTCGTCGTCAAGACAGAATTTGCCGACATCGATCCATTCATAGGGGTCGAGGCCTACTACTCTGACTCGATCCTTTATAAGCAAGTCCACCAAGATGAAGGTGACAATGATGCCGACGATGAGGCAGATATTAGAACAAAATAGAACGAGCCCTTGAGAGTCCATATCAAAGCACGTGCTTCCGACACAGCTCCTCCTCTCATGGTGAAACTACCTAGGAAAGCACCTAAGCTTCTGGTCATTCACCTCTGTAGACCGAATCGATCACGGAAAGAAGGTCCAGCACCTACTACGACTTTTGAACCTCTTGTAGTAAACCGGCACCGAAAACCTCCGAAGCCATCACTCGCACTGGGGTAGAGCTCGGGAAAGACGAACTGGAGGAGTACGTAGCTGTTCATGCTAATTTCCCTTCTCTCGATAATATAATTTCGGAAGACAAGACACCTTATTTTATCAATAAAGGGATATCTTTGAACTATTTAGATGTTGTACATCTCAACGCACTATATTCCCTGGAGCACTGTCTGGGTCTGCACCTGCATACACAGGTGACTACCACCTATGCAGTCAATTAAATTCTCTCCATTCAGAACTCCTACTTCATAGTTCCAGCAAGGATGAGGGAAGACAAACTCATCATCTTCGGTAGAGTAAAAATTCTCCAATCCTTCATCCTAAAGGAACTGGATCCAGAACCAAATACCAGCAAGATGCTACTTCATTGGTACAGCTCTCGAGCCAAGTACCTCATCCAGAAGATGGAATAAAATCTGAAAGATGCAAGGGGCTTGAACTACGGCAAAGGCCGACGACTACCTCTGCGTTTGCAGGCTCCTGCAGGCAAGCCCGAGGATTACTACCATAAGACCAAGCATGGATTATGGTACGTCACGCATCCCACAACCCTCGAAGGCTCGGATAAAGAAGATAAGCTATACTCTCATTCTTCAGAATCTTCCTCTTGGGACTCCGACATCAGTATCGAGAAGTTCCTCAAACAAACGTTGTCTGCCAACATGGTGTCAGTCGACCCTAAGGAAGACGACGAGGATCCACCTAGACTATTTAAAGTAGAACCATGGGCCCAATGCCTAAACGCACAATGGGAGATGCGGTTCGAACAACGAGAACCTCCCACTGAGGACAAAGTCATACAAATCAATCTGTGTGAAGAATCCTCCTATAAACCTATCTTCATCAGCAAGAGTTTGTCCAATGAGGATCGAGAATCCCTGCTACATCATGTCAGAGAATACATCGATATCTTTACCTGGAGTTACGAAGATATGCCAGGACTAGACCCCCAAATTATGGTCCATAAACTCAATATTTTGTCGAACGCTAAGCCAGTCAAGCAATAAAAATGGTGGTTCCGATTGGACATCATGAATGACATTGAAGCTGAAGTCAACAAACTGATAGCTAACGAATTTATCTGCGAAGAATAATATCTGGATTGGGTAGCCAATATCGTACCCATCATAAAAAAGAACGGGAAGATTCAGATCTGCATTGACTTCTGCGATCTAAACGCAACATGCCCTAAGGACGAGTTTCTCCTTTCGATCACAGACATAATGATCAACAACAGTTATATCTTCAAGTGTATGTCCTTCATGAATGGGTTCTTAGGATACAATCAAATCAAGATATTTCCTGACGACAAAAATTATACATCATTTTGAACGCCGATAGGACTATATTGCTACACAGTCATGCCCTTCGATCTGAAGAACGTCGATGCTATAGACCAGCGAGCTATGAGCACCATCTTCCTTAAACATCTAGGCAAGACGATGGAGTGTTACGTTGATGACATCTCCGTCAAGAGTCACCCCAAAGATGATCACCTCCAGGACTTGAAGACTGTGTTCGACCTCATGCGTGCGCACCAGCTCAAGATGAATCCTACCATATACTTTTTAGGAGTCTCCAGCGACAAGTTCCTGGGTTTTGTCATAACTTCGAAGGGTATCCATGTAAACCCTAACAAGACTAAAGCAATCCTTGAAATGAGCCCACCGAAGAACCTCAGAGAACTTCGTGGCCTTCAAGGAAAACTAACATACATCAGGAGGTTCATATCAAAACTCTCTGGACGTTGTCATCCGTTCACTCAGCTTATGAAGAAGGGAGTCTCCTTCGTCTGGAACAAATAATGCCAACGCACATTTGACGACATCAAAGAGTATCTCATGAACCCCCTATTATTGGTGGCCCCCGTTGTGGAAAGACCCTTCTTACTATATGTATGGGCAATGGATCACTCCCTCGGAGCTCTGCTAGCCCAGACAAGCGATGTAGGTCATGAACATGCCATCTACTATCTCGACATAATAATAGTCGGCACAGAGCACAGGTGCAACTCCATCGAGAATGAGTGCCTCTCTCTAGTATTCGCCATCCAAAAGACCCGATATTATGTAGCAGGACAGACCATCCATATGATCTCGTGAGTCAATCCTCTCAGGATCCTTATGACTAAACCAGGAGCGTTCAACTCCCGCCTTAGCTACATGGGCATTATTGTTGTCACTTTATGACCTTGTATTCGTCCCATAAAGGGCGTTCAAAGGACAAGCATTGGCAAAATTTTTTACAGCCCACCCTGTACCGGAAACCTCGAAGCTCTATAAGGAGATTCCCGATGAGGTAGCGGATCCAAACATGACCATAAGTGCAGAAGCCGTTTGGCGAATGTTCGTCGGTGGTGCTTCAAGAACAGGGCCCAAAGGCGATATTGTCGCTGACATTGGGATAGTACTAATTTCCCCAGATTACCTGGTCATCAACCGCACTTACTCCCTCATAGATCCATGCTCCAACAATGTAGCAGAGTACAATGCCCCCGTCATCGGTATCCAACTTGCTAAACAAGTAAGAATTGACTACCTAAAAGTCTACGACAATTTCAAGCGGATAATTAATCAAGTTCGAGGCGAGTATGAAGTCCTGAATAAATACTTGAATCCCAACCACCAAGCCGCGCTCGAAATTATCTCCACCTTCAAGGGTTTCTTCATAAAGCATGTCCCTCGACTACACAACATCGAGGCGAACGCCCTGGCCGGCCTTGCAACCTCTTTAGCTTTTTCAGTCAATACTCGTGAACTGATCATAGTGGTCTATTCCAGAGCTACTCAATAGAGACAAGCATCGACTCCTAGGACTGAAGACTCTCATTCATCGACTACGTAGTCTCTGGAATTCTTTCTGAGAAACCAAAGGAAGCCACTTTCATCAAGACGTTTCCTCCGATTTTATTACGAAGCGGCTACCAAAATGCTGTATCATCGTTTCTACGATGGCCTTTTGCTACGATGCCTATCAAATACAGAAGCGAAGCAGGATCCACGAGTGTCATGACCCGCACCCGATATAGGGGTACGAGAGCGTGGGTACGTCCAGCCTACGCCGCAGCATCGACGGTAGAACGCTGTCTAGGTCACAATAAATACTAACATAACTAAATACCTGTCAATGATATCTATCTCCATAAGGAGGATCATATACATCTCACAATATCTCATAATGTAAACTCAATCACAACAACTATAAGAGTATAAGGAAGGTTAACATATAAGAAGAATGACATAGTTAAGCACCATGTCTCAAAATATAGATAATCCATAATCTAACTGTCCAACATAAATTCTCCACAAGTCTCAAATTAAACTTAACATAAGTCTAAATATAAACTGAAATAAACCTCACTAAGTCTCAGATGCATAATATCACTACTAGAATAAGCGAGATTAGCGACGTAATTTAGCGACTCCTAGTAAATACGTCGCTAAATTAGCGACTCGGTAAAAATCGTTGCTAGGCGTCGCTAAATGGCGACATTTAGCGACGTTTAGCGACTTTTATTAAGATTTTAAAAGAATAGTCGCTATAAGTTCAATTAAGGTCGCTAAACGTCGCTAATATATCTGATTTAGCGACGTTTAGCGTCGTAATTAGCGACGTATCTATTAAAAATATTTAGCAACGTATTTAGCGACATTTTTGGCGTCGCTAATTTTTATTTTAGCGACATTTTTATTTGACGTCGCTAAACGTCGCTAAATTTTGGTTAATTAGGGCTCAGTTTTCTTTTCTCTATCTGTCGAAAATTTCGAAAACGTTTCAATTTCCCCCGCCCCCCCCTCCGGCGACCGGGTCTCCACGGCTGCGCCTACTCCGACATTCCCCTCCTCCTCCTCGACCTCTAGGTAATCTCTCTCTCTCTCTCTCTCTTATGTGAAACTGACACAAGACACACGCACACAGACATGACACACGCACACAGACACGACACACACACACAGACACACACGACACACACGACACATACGACACACACACAGACGTAGACACACACACACGACACACACACAGACGCAGACACACACACGACACACACACAGACACAGACACACACACACGACACACACACAGACTCAAACACATATACGACACACACACACACGACACACACACATAGACGCAGACACACACACACAGACGCAGATTAGGGTTAGGGTTAGGTTTAGGGTTTTTGAGCAGGGGTTAGGTTTAGGGTGTCACATTAAAGTTTTCAATGACATTATTAATAGGATTTCCTCTGATTCTAGTCTCCTAGCTCACTGACACAACACACATGGGACCTTGGTGTGTGTAGGTGTATAAGACCTAGGCATCAATTGTTAGTTTGGGTATTTGCAACAATCTTAGTCCGCGGCACTCTATTGTGACATCACTACATAAGCCCTTACTTGTTGGTCTTTCCCCATTGTCCCCCATGACATCAAATAGTTTCTTATCTGACGAAGGAAGGCCAAGTCTTTCACTAAAAACTGTGTCAATAAAGTTGTGGGTTGATCCTGAATCAACAAGGTCATTGCAGATTTGTTCTTTAAAGTACCCCTAAGTTTCATAGTGGAATGATGCATGCTGTCTGATAGTGCTTTAGGGAGATTTCAAATAGACTCTGAGGATTGTTTGTAAAAGTATGATAATTTTCTGATACTGACCCTAGAGTGTTAGAGCCTCCTTCATCCTCATCTGATACCACATTTATAGCTTTTGTTCCTGTATAAGACCCTTCTTAGCTGCTTCAGTATTGGCTAGAGGATAGCTGTTAGTGTTCACCAAATCTCATAATTCAATTTCAATTTTAATTACAATCATATAATTTAATATTGGATCATATTTTCAAACTAGTTCAATAAATCGGTCATTTTATTTTGTGATACGTAGGATATAAATAAGATATTATGGTATTATTATTATCTCTGTGAGTCATCTAATTTCATCTATCTTACCAGATGGCACCCAAGAGAGCGACACCTCCTACTGTTAAAGAGAAGTGATGCCTCCTACTGTTAAGGAGGAAGAGATGCCTCCTACTGTTAAGGAGAAAGAGATACCACTTGCGGGGAGTTCCAGTCACCCAGCACCTATCGCGGCTGTATCTCAGACGGGGAGTTCCAGTCACCCACCACCCATAGCGGAGCTTGATAACATAAACGCTGTTTATGCGCAGTATTTGAGGGATTGGTATCTGCCCCATTTTGGAAATTCTCGAGATTGATACTATAATGTTTCATATACTTATATATTATGCATTTTGTGTTACTGTGATACTCTGATACTTATATATTATGTATTTTGTGATGCTGTTTATGCCCATTTTGTGTGACTGTGATACTTTTATTGTCTGTCTATAATATTTGTGTGTATTAATTGTATGACTGTGATACTTTTATTCATATTAAATATTATTAATCCGGTGTTGAGTGTTCCACCGAAGGGGTCGGCGAACCCATAGAATTCAACGGAGGGTTGCTCCAGGTATATTTTTAATTAGAAATTTATAAATTACAGGAATAATAGTTTGGAACAATTCAGGTTTTTTTATTTTTTTTGTAAATTTAGCGATGTATTTAGCGATATTTAGCGACGTCTAGCGACGTTTTTATAAGTCGCTAAATAAGTCGCTAATTAGCGACGTGTCAGTAGCCGTCGCTAACGACGTCGCTAAACGTCGCTAAATATGTCGTTGTACGTCGCAAATTGCTGACATGGCAGTACTGCCAGGTCATTAAATACGTCGCTGATACGTCGCTATATAAGTCGCTAATGAGCGACGTTTAGCGACTTTAAAAAATATCGCTATTTTGTGACGCCGCGTCGCTAAACGTCGCTATATTTAGCGACTCAATAAAGTCGCTAAAAAACGTCGGCATAGCGACGTTTAGCGACGTTTTTCCCTTCAGCGACTTGGTTTCTTCCGACTGCGTTAAAACGTCGCTAATTACGTCGCTAAACGTGTTTAGCGACGTTTTTTTGTCATTTGGCGACGATTTTGGGCGTCGCTAATTTGACTTTTTTTAATAGTGTATAATACTATCTAGATAGCTGCAGGCAATGTCTCATCTAAAGAAATAGTCTCCTCTAAGATCTCTGGTGTGTAGTCTGCATAAATAACCGGTCCATAGTGTGTGGTACAAAACTCCTCAAGATCCTCTGGAAAAATATCCAGTCAGGATTGGAACGAAGTACAAGCACTAACAGCAGTTCCACATATATTGACAAAAACTATAATACAGTGTAAAAAAATATAAGACAGATATGAAAAACAGGCAAATAAGAAATACTGGAATAAATAGAATAAAGAAATGCTGGAATAATTGGAATACTGGAACAATGAAGTACTGGAGTATATCATCATCAATGTACATCTAGCAATGAATAGAAATACAGTATACGCTAGAACAATGAACTGGTATATATGTAAATGCTAGAATCAAGGCTAGAACATAAGGAATGCTAGATCCATATACTAGAGATACATGTCAAGAATATCTAAACTAAGTGTGTGAAATATCAACATATCATGTGATCGGCTTGGGACTGATCAGGCTCGTTACATATGATTAGCTATCATTCTTGTAAGGTCAGGCTAACCATCCGGATAGCTATGATGTGAGTAATAGTCAGGCTAACCACATATAACAACTATGAGGCATGTAATGGTAAGGCTGTACCGACGTGAGGTGTGGGTGAGCTATGATGCATGTAAAGTTGGGTATGATCATATAAGCTACTAATATTTCTCCGTTTTCCCTAGCTAGCACGATGGATTCCAAATCACGACTTCTCGTGATAGGTCTCGATAATGCCAACTCGTGTAAACAACACTGTCAGAGTCATGCACGCTATACAACAAAAATTATAGAGATAATCAACATAATGGAAACTGTCAGAGAATGTACTCGCCTGTGGTCCTTAGCTGGCAATACCATTGTCCGGGTTCCAAAGTATCGTCTGAAGGATCCAACGATCCTATAGACATATTATATAACACAATACTACATCAGACATTACTCTAACACACAATCAACATAATGATCTCAGAGACTACACTAGGGGGTCACGTCTGTAGTTGCTGTGCATAACAGACAGTCAAAGATACGGTCTTGCCAGTACGTCGGTGTACATGTGACGGTCTGCTAACATGCTACGTGGTCACAGGTCAATATAACTACGGGGTATCCGTGGTCACATTCTAGTCATCTAGTACATAGATATATAATACATATTATTAACTAACCTATACATATTATACATATTACAATCATACTAATTTATTACACTTATAATAAGTATATGTATATACATAATTTAATTTATACTATGTATATATATTAAACATATATTAGGGATCCATGTATGATACATATACGTAGGTGTATATACTTAAATAAGAATAAGAATTATACTATACGTACGTATATATATATATATATATATATATATATATATATATATATATATATATATATATATATATATATATATATATATATATATACATATACCATATATATATATATATATACATACATATACCATTAGCCATATACTAATACATATGCCAATACGTATGTACCAATCATCTACCAATATACCATCACCTACTAACATACCACGGCTACATACGTATGCATTACGAAGAATATGCGTATGCACGTACATACACGTGTATACAAGGGGAAGAAAATCTGAACCTGTGTACATGCACGACGATGACAGGGATGATGATGAAGGTGCTGGTGGTTTAGTCGAGGTAAAGTCGACGCGGCTTCAGCAAGGTGGCAGCGGGTTGCTGCAGGTTCAGTCGAAGTCGGCGGTCTTTGGTTCAGGGGTCAGTCCGGCGTGCTCTGGTCGTGAGTCAAGCTTCGGTCAAGATGGGCGGGGTGGTTGGCTTCATTCCAGCGGGTCATCGGTTGCGTTTTCGACGGGGTTCCACGGTGGTTCAGACGAGAGGGATTCAGTCTAAGTCGGTGATCTGGACGGCAGGCAGAAAGCATCGCGCTCAGTGAGTGGACGTCGATTTAGACGAGAATGTTGGATTCTTCGGCGTTGGTTGGCAGCTGTTTCAGTCGACCGGGGTGCAGCGGGAAGAAGACGCAGTCGGGAACAACGGGGCGGTTGATGGCGGGGCTCCGGGGTATCGTGAAGGGGGAGATGGTTTGAGGGCAATGATCGATCGGTCTGGCGAGGGTTGTCTGGCGGTGAAGGGCCGGGAAGATGGGTGAACAGTAATGGTTAAGGGGTCGGCTGATGCTTGGTTAATAGAAAAAGCAAAAAGGAAAAGCAAAAAGGAGTATTTATACATAGGGGTTTGTTTGACCTAGAAGGGTTTGACTTTGGTCAACCCCTTGGAAAAAGGGTCTTCTCATGGATATTTCAATAGCTAGGATTCAATTTAATTTAAAGTGAATGGCTATGGTGCATTGGTTCAAGGTTTTGAGGCCATGGTTTCAAGGAGGTTGATGGCAAAATTTGTACACTCTAAAAAATATAGAAAAATACACATGAAGGAGAATTGGGTTTATTTATGCGTCGTGTCCAACGGGATGGACACCTTAATACCTTTTACATAAAAGTGCCCAATAATTAGAAAATTGCACGAAGTGAGATTTATGGTTTAATTAATTAAATAAATGCAAGTGGTGTTCTAAAATTAATTAGAGGTACAAGGGACTGAATTTAAATGGGACACAAGGGTCATAAATGAAATAGACTTGGAATAGAATATTATCCGAATTTGGGTTGTTCAAAATAGGTCGAGGTTGTGTCTCCAATTTCGATTGGAACACACAAGAATACAAAGTTGGTTTTATTGAGAATTAAATAAAATCGGTTGCGACAAATATTGTGCGTCTAAAATGAAATACAAGAAGGCATGGTTATGAGTCACACAAGGATCAAAATAATAGTCTGGCATGTCTAGGACAAGGGTGTGAAATCAGTTGGAAGACAATGGCTAGTGTAGTATTCTAATTATCGAAGCAACGATAAAGTGCAACAATCAAACAAAATTACAGCAATTTAAAGATAATTAATTATCATGCAAATCATTTACACATTAATTATGAAAAGACAAAAATACCCCTAATCTGAAATGTGGGGGTGACAAGTCTACCCTTCTTAAAAGAATTTTGTCCTCAAAATTTAAAATAAACTAGCACAAGAACAAACAATCAAACAATGAATTATACCTCAAGTCTCGAAGAGATACGGATACTGCTCGCGCATTTCGTCCTCTCTCTCCCAGGTTGACTCTCCTGGAGAGTGATGTCTCCATGCAACACAAACCAAAGGAATAGTCTTATTCCATAATTCTTTCTCTCTACGATCCAAGATCTCAACGGGTTGTTCAGGATAGCTGAGTGTCGGTCCAACTTCGATCTCCGAGTGATCTAGTACGTGACTAAGATCAGTCACGTACCTTCTCAGCTGTGACACGTGGAACACTTCATGCACTCCATCTAGAGCAGGCGACAAGTCGAGTCTATAGGCTACTGTATCGACCCTTACAAGAATACCGAAGGGCCCGATGTATCGTGGACTAAACTTTCTGCCTCTACCAAAACGAATCGTGCCCCGTGTCAAAGAAATCCGTAGGAACATCAAATTGCCAACCTAAAACAAACAATCTTAACACGCAATCTCAAACAAAATAATCACAACCAAATAAAAAGAAAACTAATACCTGAAACTCTAGGGGTCTACGCTGGCTATCGGTCCAATGCCGCTGTCTGTCCTGCGCTACTCGCAGTCTGTCTCTGATAAGTTTCACCTTTTCTGCTGCATCCACGACCATTTCTGGTCCTAACAAGGCTCTCTCTCCAACATCATCCTAAGATAATGGTGTACGACACCTTCGTCCATATAAAGCCTCGAATGGTGACATCTCAATGCTGGCCTGGTAGCTGTTGTTGTAAGCAAACTCTACTAGGTGTAGATGATCCTCCCAAGAACCTCCGAGATCCAAAACACAAGTGCGTAGCATATCTTTAAGAGTCTGAATAGTCCTTTCAGACTGTCCGTCTGTCTGGGGGTGATACGTGGTACTGAACTTGAGCTGAGTGCCCAAGCTAGCCTGCAGACTCCTCCAGAAATGGGAAGTGAAATGACTATCCCGATCGGAGACAATACTCACAGGAACTCCATGTAATCTGATAATCTGCTATATGTACATCTCTGCTAGCTTCTCCGTCGATGTACCCACTTTAAAAGGTAAGAAGTGGGCTGATTTGGTCAACCTATCTACGATGACCCAAATTGCGTCCTTTTCTCCTGGAGAACGAGGAAGTCCCGAAACGAAAATCCATAGTCACATGCTCCCACTTCCATTTTGGAATGGGTAAAGGTTGAAGCAATCCTCCTGGCCTTTGTCGATCTGCTTTTACCTGCTGGCACACTAAACATCGGGATACAAAGCGTGCTACCTCGAGCTTCATACCATACCACCATACATGCTCCCTCCAATTTCGATACATCTTGTTGGCTCCGGGGTGCATCGAGTACTGAGAGTGATGTGCCTCCTGCAAAACCTTTTCGCGCAACTCTCCACTTGGCACACACATCCTCGTGCCATGCCATAAGGATCCATCATCCGTAATAGTGAAGTCGTCTGTCAATCCTGTCCGAACTTGTGCTCTAATATTCCTTAGAGTCTCATCATCATACTGAGCAGCTCTAATTCTGTCCATCAGCTTCGATTGTATCTGTAATCCCCATATCTGAATCTCAACTCCTGGAACTAGTACTTCAATTCCCAAGCTCTCAAGATCAGCTAATAAATGTCTATCCGAAGTCAAGCACATAGCCATCAGATACCTGCTAAAGGCATCGGCGACTACGTTGGCCTTTCCTGGATGGTACTGTAATGAGATATCAAAGTCTTTCATCAACTATAACCATCTTCTCTGCCTCATGTTAAGCTCTTTATGTGTAAATACGTACTTCAAGCTCTTGTGGTCTGTAAAGATCTCCACACGCTCTCTGTACAGATAGTATTTTCACAGCTTTAGGGCAAAGATAACTGCTGCTAACTCCAAATCGTGAGTGGGGTAGTTCTTTTTATGAGGGTATAATTGTCTTGAAGCATAGGCAATTACTTTCCTGTATTGTTGAAGAACGCATCCCAAACCTTTTCCTGAAGCATCACTGTACATAGTGAATCCACCTGTCCATGATGGCAATGTCAGAACTGGTGCTGTCGTTAATCTCTTCTTCACCTCATCGAATGCGGCTTGACAATCTTCTGTCCAGACAAATTCTACATCTTTCTTGGTCAGCCTAGTCATTGGTTCTACAATCTTGGAGAAGTCTTGTACAAATCTTCTGTAGTATCCTGCTAGTCCGAGAAAGCTCCAGATCTCAGCTACCGAACTGGGGGTAGCCCATGACTCCACTGCTTCGATCTTCTTTGGGTTAACTGAAATTCCGTTACCCGTCACCATATGTCCAAAAAATTCTACCTTGTCAAGGAAGAACTCACACTTTGAAAGCTTCCTGTACAACTCCTCTCTCCTAAGAGTCTCTAAGACCATCCTCAGGCGCTCTTCATGCTCTTCTGGGATTTTTGAATATATTAGAATGTCGTCAATAAACGCCACTACGAACTTGTCAAGGTACTGGTGGAATACCTTGTTGATTAAGTTCATAAATACTGCTGGTGCATTGGTTAAACCAAACGACATTACTATGAATTCAAACTGGCCATATCTGGTCCAAAATGTTGTCTTCGGTATGTCTTCTTTCTTCACCTTCACCTAGTGATAGCCTGACCTCAAGTCTATCTTTGAAAATACCTTTGCTCCGCTCAATTGATCGAAAATATCATCTATCCTCGGCAACGGGTATTTGTTCTTGATAGTGAGGTTATTCAGAGCTCTATAATCAATACACATGCGTACCGTGCCGTCCTTCTTCGGTACGAATAATACCGGTGCTCCCCATGGCGATGAATTGGATCTAATGAAACCTTTTTCTTGTAGCTCCTTAACTTGCCTCTTCAGTTCTACCAACTCGTTGTTGTTGACTCTATAGACATGTTGCGAAATAGGCTCCGCTTCTGGTATCAAGTCTATAGAGAATTCAACATCCCTATCTAGCGGCAAACCTGGCAACTCCTCTGGAAATACATCCAGGAACTCCGCTATCAGTGGATGTGGTAACTCCTCTTCTTCCATCCTGGCTCCACAAAAAGTGCCTCTACTCCGCTCCCCTGCTCCTCTAGCGATCTCGAACTCTGGTTTTCCTGGCTGTCGAAATACTACTCTACCTCCGTGACAATATATAGAAGCATGGTGTTTACTCAGACAATCCATTCCAACTACAATGTCGTATCCCAGAAGTGGCATGACGAGTAAACTCACGCTCAACTCTCGGCCTTCCAATGATACTCTTCGATCCTTGTAACAATCACGGAGTAGGATAATAACTCCTCCTGTCATGATCTTACAAGTCCTATCTAATGGTTCTATTTCTAAATGATGCTTAAGGACATAAGATACAGATACGAAACTATGGGAAGCGCCAGAATTAAATAATGCAAGTGCTGGAATAGAATCGAGTAAAACTGAACCTGAAATTACGTCTCTAGCTGGCTCAGCCTCCTCAGTAGTCATGGCGTAAGCTCGTCCCTGTGGTGCTCCCCTCTGCTGCTGCTGGTGCTGGTGCTGAGCAAACCTCTGCTGCTGCTATGGTGGAAGTGGAGGTCCTCTCTGCTGGCCTCCTAGTACAGTAGGTACTCTGGCTGGTCCTCTCTGAGCTGCTTCTCCTCCCTAGCGAGTCTGAACAGCTGGGCAGTCCCTCAGCTGATGTGCTAATGATCCATATGACAAGCAAGTACCCAACCTTTTCCTGCAGATGTCTTTTGTATGCCCCATCTTTCCATAATACGCACACTGGGCAACGGGCTGATTCTGTCTCTGTAGTTGTTGCTGCTGGATATGTCCTCGAATTGGTTCCTGTTGCTGGTGTTGCTGTTGTTACGGCCTCTGTTGTTGCTGTTGTTGTTGAAAGTGTGGGCGCTTGGCCGGTCCTGTGTTACCACTGGCTCCTCCAAAAGTGTCGCGTCCTCTCTTGGGCCTGAGGTCCAAGTCGTCTTCGGCAATTTGGGCATCCATCAAAATACCCTCAAATATAGCGGTGCGTCGTCCCGAAGTACGAGACTTGATCTCTCTATTCAATCCCTTTCTAAATTTTCGTGCTGTCTCCTGGGTCTCAAATCATCGATGGTGCAAATGGACTCAATCGGCAAAACTCTGCGGCATATTCGTCGACTGACATACCTCCTTGGATTAAGTCATGGAACTGACTTTCTAATGCTCTCAAGGCTACGTCAGAAAAGAATTTTTTCTTGAAGAGCTCCTTGAATTCCTCCCAAGTAAGTCCTTCAACAGCGAGTCTCAGCTCTGTACGATATCATATCAGCGCGATATCAAACATCTGACTGCCAGCGGCTTCTATCTGAAGAATCTCTGTGATCTGTGCTAAGCGCAATTTCTTCTCTATTTCCTCTAACCAATTGTCAGCATAGAGTATTCCTTCAGTGCCTTTGAACTCTCGAGGCATCATCCTCTTGAAGTCCACTATGGTACCTGACCTCTGTTGTTGTTGGCTATGATGCTGTGGTTGTTGTGCTACTCTCTCTACAGCCTGGAGAGCCACCTGATGAGCATTCTCTATGCTCTCTCTCATCAGCTCTATCTGCTCCTGGTGTGCTTCTGCTTACACTCTCTGAGCCTCAGCTTGAATACGCTGAGCTTTTGCTATTACTCTCTAGGCCTCTAGCATGTCCTGCATCAGTACGAACATCTGTGCCCCGTTAATGGGCACTCCTCCGGGAATCAGTATCGGTGGTGGTGGAAGGTTGTCCGTCATAGTTGGGGTAATCCTCTGAATAGGTAGAAGAGGAATCCCATTTGCTGCAGATACTCCTACATGAACTGGAGATATAGGAGGAACTCCAGGTGTCTGTTCGTCAAGTTGAGAGGTGGCAGACCTCTCTGAAGTTGATGCTCCCACTCTCATAGATCTAGTATTCGGCGGCATCCTGAATACAGAACAAAAGAATCAATTTAAGGTGATAGATATGATATTATCAAGGAAGGATAGTAAAATGCTAAAGGAAGCAATCAATTAGAATAGCATTGTGAAGATCAAAATTTTCCTAGTATGATTGAGCATACTCTCATCCTAAATCCTATTTCCTATATCTATCGCAGGCTCGTAGCAGTACAACTAAGTTATCGTACTACCACGATATCGCACAATTTGCGAAACTAGACCTGCATAGGCCACCACTAAAAATGTGTCACAACCTGCACCCGGTATAGGGGCACGAGAGCGTAGGTACGTCCAGCCTACGCAGCAGCATCTGCGGTAGAACGCTGTCTAGGTCACAATAAATACTAACATAACTAAATACCTGTCAATGATATCAATCTCCATAAGGAGGATCATATACATCTCACAATATCTCATAATGTAAACTCAATCATAACAACTATAAGAGTATAAGGCACGATAACAGATAAGAAGAATGACATAGTTAAACACCATGTCTCAAAATATAGATAATCCATAATCTAACTGTCCAACATAAAGTCTCCACAAGTCTCAAATTAAACTTAACATAAGTCTAAATATAAACTGAAATAAACCTCACTAAGTCTCAGATGTATAATATAATACTATCTAGATAGCTGTAGGCAATATCTCATCTAAAGGAATAGTCTCCTCTAAGATCTCTAGTGTGTAGTCTGCATCTATACCCGGTCCATAGTATGTGGTACATAACTCCTCAAGATCCTCTGAAAAAATATCCAGTCAGGATTGGAACGAAGTATAAGCACTAACAGCAGTTCCACATATATTGACAAAAACTATAATACAGTGTAAAGAAATACAAGACAGATATAAAAAACTGGCAAATAAGAAATACTGGAATAAATAGAATAAAGAAACGCTAGAATAATTGGAATACTGGAATAATGAAGTACTAGAGCATATCATCATCAGTGTACATCTAGCAATGAATAGAAATACAGTATACGCTAGAACAATGAACTGGTATATATGTAAATGCTAGAATCAAGGCTAGAACATAAGGAATTCTAGATCAATATACTAGAGATATATGTCAAGAATATCTAAACTAAGTGTGTGAAATATCAGCATATCATGTGATCGATTTGGGACTGATCAGGCTCATTACATATGATTAGCAATCATTCTTGTAAGGTCAGGCTAACCATCCGGATATCTATGATGCGAGTAATAGTTAGGCTAACCATATGTAACAGCTATGAGGCATGTAATGGTAAGGCTGCACTGACGTGAGGTGTGGGTGAGCTATGATGCATGTAAAGTTGGGTATGATCATATAAGCTACTAATATTTCCCCATTTTCTCCAGCTAGTACGATGGATTCCAAATCATGACTCCTCGTGATAGGTCTCGATAATACCAACTCGTATAAACAACAGTGTCAGAGTCATGCACACTATACAACAAGAATTATAGAGATAATCAATATAATAGAAACTGTCAGAGAATGTACTCGCCTGTGGTCCTTAGCTGGCAATACCAATGTCCGGGTTCCAAAGTATCATCTGAAGGATCCAACGGTCCTATCGACATATAATATAACACAATACTGCATCATACATTACTCTAACACATAATCAACATAATGATCTCAGAGACTACACTAGGGGTCACGTCTGTAGTTGATGTGCATAACATACAGTCAAAGATACGGTCTTGCTAGTACGTCGGTGTACATGTGGCAGTCTGCTAACATGCTACGTGGTCACATGTCAATATAACTATGGGGTATCCGTGGTCACATTCTAGTCATCTAGTACATAGATATATATTACATATTATTAACTAACCTATACATATTATACATTTTACAATCATACTAATTAATTACACTTATAGTAGATATATGTATATACATAATAGAATTTATACTATGTATATATATTAAACATATATTAGGGATCCATGTATGATACATATACATAGGTGTATATACTTAAATAAGAATTATACTATACACACACACACACACACACACACTGTAAGCCCCCTGATTTTTCAAGAAATTTTAATTTGGATTTTTCACAATTTTCTGTAATTTTTTGGGATTTTTTTGAAATTAAAAACCTAGGCATTTTATAATTAAATAGTTTTTAAAAGATGTTAATTAATATAAAAATATTATGAAAATAATATTTTATGGTGTAAAATGAAAAACAGGACATAGGGCAATTTTCTGTGAATTTATTGGACTCCGAAAGCATTTTAAAACCCTAAAAACTATTTTTAAATAAACCGAATTAAACCCTGAAATAAACCGGGTTTATTTGAAATAAACCATACCAACCCAGACCCGGTTCACTGAACCGAACCCAGCCTTAGCGGGTCGGGTCGGATCTAAACCCGACCCGAAATCCGAATACCCGAAACCCGCCCCATCTCTTAGCGGATCGGGCCGGATTCATATTGAACCCGACCCGACCCAAACCCATTAACCCAAAACCGAACCCTAACCGGAATTACTGTTTCGACGTTATTTAAGCGCCTCAAAAACCCTGCTCTGCCGCCAGATCGCCTTCTCTCTCATCGCTCCGCCCAGCCGTCGACCACCTTACCCGAGCCCTATCTCCATCATCTCCAGCCACCTCACCCTCTTCGCTCCGCCCAGCCGTCAACCACCTCACACTCTCCTCTCCGCCCAGCCGACGACCACCTTAACCTCTCCGCTCCGCCCTCGACGACCACGATACCCCTCGACTGAACCCGCAGCCACCCCTTCATCCCCAGCTCCTCCTCCTCCTCTAGACAAACCGACCCGCCGCCGCCCTCCTCTACCCTAGCTTCCTCCGGCCACCCTCGGCCGTTCTCCTCCGACTCCCTGCATCCACCATTGACCCACAGCACCTCGCTGAGCAGACCCTAGCCGCCTCCGTCGTACCCGGACACAGCACCCCCATCTCGCCAACCTCCTCCTTGCCATCCTTATCTTACCTCCACCCTCGACCAACCCCCACCGTCTACTCCGCCTTCCTCCCTCGCTCTGCTCCGCCATGTCCGCCGAGCAGCGCTGACACGAACACAGCACCGGAACCCTAGCAGAACTCTAAACCTAGCCAGGACACAGTTTCCCCGTGTCGCATCTCTTCGCGGACACGAAGAATCAGTCTTCACGGAGCCCTGTTCAGGTAGCATTTTCTCTCTCCTCTTGATTCTGTTTTCGATTCTGTCCATTGCAACGCATAGACTGTGTAACCCTCTCGATGCCTGTGTAACTCGCTCGGTGCATCGCATCCTGTGGTGATCGCACACCGCGATCCAAAAACAGGAAAAATAATGCCCTGTTTCACCCCAGAACTGAGTACGCCCCGCCAAACGGGACGACTTTGTCGCACGCGGTCTTCACCGAAATGTGCACACCGTCGATACGGATGTGCAAGATTTTGCAGAAGTTGATTTGGATGTGCGTGCACACCAGAATCAACGCGTATCCGCCAACAACGTCCCGTATCCGCCCGTTCTGGAATATGTTGTAACTTCGTGTACACACGTCGGATCGAGACAAAACTTGCGCCATTGGACTCGTAGCGATACGCTGGTCCCGTGACACAAGTTTGGTTCGATTCTGAGAACGTTGACAAAATCGCGTATCGTGGCCCCACAGGCTCCACTTGACGGGCAATTTTGTGATCGGCTCATCGGAATCCAATTCTGGAAGTTCCGTTGGGTTCGTATCATCATTCCTGACATGTTGACACTAAGTTTGACAAATTTGAAGACCTTTACCCTGACACGCTTTTCGGTGCAAAGTGGCCCACATGTGGACCCCGCTTTAACCCAGAAATATTATTTTTGCCCCTGTGTCCAAATTGGACTTAAGAACAGGCATTTCTAGCTATTTAATATTTTTTGAATCTAATGGTGATATTTATTTCAGCAACTGGAGGAGTCCCTGCAAATCACACTGAGACCAGAGCTACAGTTGGAGCCAGAACCACAGGCAAGTGTACCTTACCAACATTGCAGTTCTTGTTACCTATTCCTTGTCTTATATATATATATTGTTGTGCATACTTGACCTAGGACCGTGTGACTTACTTAGCGTCCTATTAATAGTCGGGTGCCAAAACCGTACGCGACGTTGTGTATTGTCATCTAGAGATGGACATTCGTGACACTTTATATTCTCGTACTTGTCTTACCGAGTACTCTATGACCCAGGACACTTGACACCATTCATGAGACAGGATCTTCCTGAGATATTCATGGTGATTTTGTGTAGGATACAGGTTTTATGACATAAACATTATATTCATAGATATTAGGTGACTTGCTGCATTAGATATGATCGTGCGTGACATGGACATGAGGGATCGTGGACATGAGACGTGTGATTACATTGGGTGGGGAGAGACACACAGGCTACAGGCTGAGTTTATATATATATAAAATATAGTAAATACATAGTAAAACACATAGTAAATACTGCTACCAGCTCCCAGACACAGAGCTTGTAGTGGTCTCAGCCTGAGTTTTAGTGATGCTCTCAACTTATATTTCATATAGATGGTTACATATTTACCCTGTTTATTTCATTTACTATTTCACTGTATTTATGTTGGCTTGTATTATCTGTACCTTGCTATGTCCCCTGAGGACCTGGATCCGGATTATGTCTCCAGGATTAGCAGACGAGATCGACCCTGAGGTATACAGGACAGGAGCATTAGCAGGAGCTGGAGCAGGAGCAGACAATGGAGCAGTACCAGATCTAGTAGACGATTGATCCCCGAGGATATCTTCTGATTATATACTGTTCCATACTCAGTATTGGCTGTAGTTATCTTTATTCTTGTATCTTGACAGATGTATCAGACTCATTAGTGGGTTATTTCCTGAGTTTATATTTTATTGAGATTGATCTTGCTTTATGATTCTGACATTATTGTATTCATTTCTGTAGATAAGATTAGTCTATCTAGACCCTTATTATTATATTACAGCTTAAGTACGCCCCGATGGATCCATTAAATTGGGTTTGTCCATCGATGTGTGCTGCTGGCCATTGCCACGTGTCTAGTCCCTCGGTATTTTGGGACTGGGGCGTGACATGGTTTTTGTGGTGGCCCATGCAGGTCAACGACTAAATTGTTCGGTTTCAACTTAGGGATCGAGCAAGCCCGCGATAAGAATAGGATAAGTTTTGGATCTCATCCACTTGCTTGAATCATTCTTGACATCTATATCGGATTCGAATTAATTTCTTAACTTGTATCCTGCCTTGATTCCTGTGTGTCTCTTATTATTTATGTTGGTTGTTACTCTAAATTTTTGGATTATGAGATTGGTAATTAGATCTTGACAGTTTAAGTTATTAATGTAGATTATGACCTAATGATTACCCCTTAGCTTTAAGTCGTGTAATTAGTACCCCCACCTCGATACAAGTTAGATCCCTTTCCCCTTAACGGCCAGTAACTCTTCTATCCTCACTATCGATACTTGTTCTATAGGCACTAAGACTAGGGCTTAAGACAACCATGACCTATGTATACCCTAATAGATACCAAGACCCCTTCTCGTAGACCTTAACAAGAGTTTCTACGGTATCCTTAAGACGAGTTCAGTATTAGTTTATTATTTTAAGTGGAGTAGTATGCCTCACAACATAATACCACCTAGCCCTATTGACCCATTGATGAAGTAAACTAGGATGACACAACTTTAGACTTGTATAAGAAGATAGTGGTTATTCAGACAATAGAATTTAGAGGTCCTTCACCCTATTTGGTCGACTAGCGACTTAGACAAGGAGGTTGTAAGATATCTATAGAGATTGTAGAGTCTGTTATTATTATGGTTGCTTGTTTGTTTTTGTTTTGTGAACTTGATTAATTTGTACCTCCTTTCATCATCATTTAGCATACTTAAATTTGCTGTACTTGACTTATGCTGCTATTCTATAGCCTAGTTTTGCAAGCTTATTCTTTATCGAGCTTGTTCATGACATATGTATTAGTGGACATGTACACTAATACATTTCAGAATCAGTGTATTAAGGTCTAGCTAACCTTAGTGCGCTCGATTCACCCCTCATAATACTACTTTACGTAGATTGAGATATGTAGTGATTAGTAGACGAATATACTTGCCCTGGACATGTCTGACATATCGTATCGGTTACATAATTGTACTAATACGAGCATGCGAACGAAGAATTACCAAAATAGGATTTTAATCCACAACTGCTCTGACAATTCCTATTTGAATTCTTTAAACGCTTTTGATCCCGATACTTCTATTCTATTACCTCACTCCTGAACTCTTTATTATTGATCTCCGTCTTCCCTTATTTCGCAAAGACGAAACCTCGTGCTTGGTATAAGTTTGATATATAGACAGTACTAGATTTACCCCACAGGCCGGTCTCATTGTTGATGACCCTTTTATAAAGGATTAAGGGAATATCATAGGTGATATGTTGGTGTTAAAAACCTTGAGGATTCAATAACATAATTTGGGGCATAACTTTCTTAGATGTATAGCCTTAGATGATAGATGGATAAATTCTAAGTTGGGTAGAGACCGCAATGTTCACTTGAGAGAATTCTTTAGACCCTACCCTATTTTAATTTTGAGGACGAAATTTTTATAAGTTGGGTAGATTGTAAGCCCCCTGATTTTTCAAGAATTTTTAATTTGGATTTTTCACAATTTTTTGTAATTTTCTGGGATTTTCTGAAATTAAAAACCTAGGCATTTTATAATTAAATGGTTTTTAAAAGATGTTAATTAATATTAAAATATTATGGAAATAATATTTTATGGTGTAAAATGGAAAACAGGACATAGGGTAATTTTCTGTGAATTTATTGGACTCCGGAAGCATTTTAAAACCCTAAAAACTATTTTTAAATAAACCGAATTAAACCCTGAAATAAATCGGATTTATTTGAAATAAACCAAACCAACCCAGACCCGGTTCACTGAACCGAACCCAACCTTAGCGGGTCGGGTCGGATCTAAACCCGACCCGAAACCCGAATACCCGAAACCCGCCCCATCTCTTAGCGGATAAGGCCGGATTCATATTGAACCCGACCCGACCCAAACCCATTAACCCAAAACCGAACCCTAACCGGAATTACTGTTCCGACGTTATTTAAGTGCCTCAAAAACCCCGCTCCGCCGCCAGATCGCCTTCTCTCTCATCGCTCCGCCCAGCCGTCGACCACCTCACCCGAGCCCTATCTCCATCATCTCCAGCCACCTCACCCTCTCCGCTCCGCCCAGCCGTCAACCACCTCACCCTCTCCGCTCCGCCCAGCCGACGACCACCTCAACCTCTCCGCTCCGCCCTCGACGACCACGACACCCCTCGACTGAACCCGCAGCCGCCCCTTCATCCCCAGCTCCTCCTGTAAACTCCCTAATTTTTCAAGATTTTCAAAACTGGATTTTTCAGAATTTTCTGGGATTTTTTGGGAATTTTTGCTAATTAAAAACTAGGTGTTTTTGGCATTAAATAAAATTAATTGATTTTAAAATATATTAAAATATTAGGAAAATAATATTTTTGGGTGTAAAATAAAAAACTGGACTTAGGATAATTTTCTGGGATTTTATTGGGCCCCGGACCTATTTTTAAACACCTAAAAACTATTATTTGTTATTTATTTATTTATTTATTTAATTATTTAAATAAAACCGAGCCCAGCCTAACCCGGCCCGTGGGCTACCGGGTCAGGTCGGGTCGGTCAGACCCGAACCCACACCCGCCCGACCCACAAACCCACGAACCCAGCTCCCCCCTGCCCGCTTCCTCCGCCGCGCTTTCCGGCCGCCCGCCCGCTTCGCACGGCCCCGCACCCCCGCGACCTCCGCCCGCCACGCCACGTCGCCCCCCTCGGCCTCCCCGACCCCAGCCGCTCCGCCTATATAAACTCTTCCTCCTCCCCTTCTCCTCCCACACCGACGAAGCCCCAGCTCCGGCCGACTTCAGAGCCACCTCACCGCGCGCCGCCGCTCTGTCCTAGCCTCCGCCCTAGCTCCGCCGACGCACCGCCGTGCCGCCAGTGCCTCGCCCGGCCTCTTCTTCCTCCTCCTTCTTCTCCACAGCGCCGCCTCCTAGCGCGCCGCCGCCCCGGCCAAGCCTTCCCCCGCCGTCCCCTGCCTCCCTCCGGCCGCCAGCAGCCATCGCAGCTCCGGCGAAATCCCTAACCCTAACCCTAAATTCGATTTCCTGTGTCCGGACACGTGTCGGACACGATTCGGACCCCGATTTTTGGGTCCAGTTCAGGTGCGTGTATCTTCTTGCTCGTAGCTCTGTTTTCGATTCCGTAAATTACGTTGCGAAGCCTGTATGACCCTCTCAGTGTCCGGATAAACCGTTCGGGGCATCGCGTCCTGTGGTGATCGCACACCGCGATCCAAAAACAGGAAAAACTAGCCCCTGTTTCACCTCGGAACCGAGTACGCCCCGCCAAACAGGACGACTTGGTCGCGTGCGGTCTTCACAGATACGTGCGCGTCGTTGATACGGACGTGCAGGATTTTGCAGAAGTCGATTCGGGTGTGCGTGCACACCGGAATCAACGCGTATCCGCGGACATCGCCCCGTATCTGACTTTTCTGGATTTTACCCTAACTTTGTGTACACACGTCGGATCGAGACGAAACTTGCACCATCGGACTCGTAGCGATACGCTGGTCCTGTGAGCCAAGTTTGGTTCGATTCTGAGAACGTTGACGAAATCGCGTATCGTGGGCCCCAAAGGCCCCGCTCGACGGGCGATTTTGTGATCGGCTCATCGGAATCCAATTCTGGAAGTTCCGTTGGGTTCGTATCATCGTTCCTGACTTGTTGACACTAAATTTGCTGAATTTAGAGACCTTTGACCCTGACACATTTTTTGGTGCAAAGCGACATGTGGACCCCGTTTTGACCCGAAACTATCGTTTCTGCACTTGTCTCCAAATTGGACCCAAGGACAGGCGTTTCTAGCTGATTGATATTTTTTAGATCTGATGGTGATGTTTATTTCAACAACCGGAGTACCGTCTGCAAATCCAACTGAAGTCAGAGCTACAATCAGAGCCGGAACCACAGGCAAGTGTACCTTGCCAAATCCTGCAGCTTGCTATTGATTTTTTGGACTTAATTATGCATCAGTGGGCAAGTAAAGCTTGTCAACTCACAGTAATTCTTGTTATAGTATTTTTATTTCTTATAGATTCATATATAAACTTGCTCTAACTGCTCAACCCAGGACCGAGTGGCTTTACTTAGCGTCCGATTACCAGTCGGGTGCCAACCCCGTACGCGGAGTTGTGTAACGTCACATAGAGAGGGATATCGATACCCGATAATTCTCGTACTTGTCTTATCAAGTACACCAGAACCCAGGACACGTGTCACTATTTCATGAGACAGAGTCTTCCTGAGACATTCAAGGTGATTCTGTATAGGATGCATGTTTTATGACCTAGATATTACATTCATAGGCATTGATTCATAGCTATCAGACTTGCTGCATTAGTTATAATCGTGCGTGACATGGACATGAGGCATCGTGGACATGAGACGTGGGATTACATTGGGTGGGGAGAGACACACAGACTACAGGCAGATATTATATATATAAAATATAGTATATTTCAGAGTATAATTCATAGTTATTGCCGCTACCGGCTCCCCGACACAGAGCTTGTAGTGGCTTCAGCCTGAGTTCTAGTGCTGCTCTTATATTGCATATCACTTAGCTGGTTACATAGCTTACCCTCTTGTTTAATTATCTGCTGTACTGCTTTTATTTTGGCTTGTATTTTCTGTACCTTGCTGTCCCCTGAGGACCTGGATCCGGATTATGTCCCCAGGTACAGCTGACGAGAACTACCCCGAGGTGTACGGTACAGGAGCACTCCTTGGAGCAGAACCAGGAACCGAGGACGAGATAGTGGCAGAAGACTTCTCCTGAGTACCGGCTTCATTATTCAGTATTTCTATTTTCTGTTGATTTAATTCCTGCCTATTTCTTTTAATGTAACAGACTGATTCTCGGATTATTTCCCGAGACACTTATTTGATATTGCTTATTTATTTTCATTTGCAATATGTCTGGCAATTAATCTGTGTTTATTCTGTGGATGAGATTAGAAATACCTGAGACTTGTAACATTTTCCGGTTAGACTACAGCTTAAGCATGCCCTGATGGATCCATTAAATTGGGTTGTCCATCGGTGCGTGCTGCTGGCCATTGTCACGTGTCCAGTCCCTCGATATTTTGGAACTGGGGCGTGACATGGTTTTTGTGGTGGCCCATGCAGGTCTACGACTAAATTGTTCGGTTTCAACTTAGGGACCGAACAGGCCTGCAATAAGATAGGATAAGTTTTTAGGATCTCATCCACTTGCTTGAATCGTTTTTGATATCTGTATCATCCTCGAACTAATTTGAACTTGCATCTTGCCTTGATTCCTGTGCGCCTCTTATTGGTATTTTAGATACAGGGAAATGGACCCACAAGAATGCAACGAAACTCCCGCCGGAATATCACAAGCTACAGGTGTCACCTATGACGACGAAGTGACACCAGTCGGAGAAGTTCCATCAACTCAACAGAGCCAGCAGGCAGATCAACCTACCACCTGATTCCGGCGCAATGACATCCCACCTCCGCCGTAGTTCGTCCCACCAATGCCCGTACTCCCACAAGGACAGCCAATTGACGGGCAGCTGATATTCCAAATGATCTACGCGATGATGCAAGCACAGCAACAAGTCCAACACGAGGCTCAGCGTCGCGAGGCTGACTTCTTGAGGAACAGTATAGTAACTGCACTGGAGCAGGCCAACCTACCAGCTCGACGACCATCGATGGGCTCAATCACTGACTTCCGCCAACTGAAGCCCCACACTTTCTCCGGCAAGAAAGAGCCCACAGAAGTTCATGAATGGCTCACCAACATTCGGCATCAACTTGAAGCAGCTGAGCTTCCACGGGAACGCTGGATGACTGCTGTTCGAATGCAATTGACAGGCAACGCGCATCACTAGTGGTTGTCTGAGGAGACGCGGCTCGGACCAGACCGAGTTACTTGGGAGGAGTTCTTTAGACTCTTCCAAGAGATGTACATTCCAGCCATCGCTCGATCAGAACTGCAGGACAAGTTCAATCGCCTCACTCAAGACTCTATGACGGTGGAAGAGTACAACGCGGAATTCATTCGTCTGAGCCGCTTCGCCCCAACCCTGATCCCGACAGAGGAAGAGAAGTCCGAGAAGTTCTTCGACGGACTAAACTTTGAGCTACAGAGACTCATCGGATCCATCGCACCTACCTCCTACTCAGACGTTCTCGCTGCAGCCCGACACATGGAATGCGTCACCAGGAGAGAGTCTCGCCACAAGCGGCCAATCACCTCAGCACCAGACAGAGCATCACCAGGAGAATTTGTAAAGAGATCTCACACGAACCAGCCACCCAGGACAGCTTTGCAGACCCTTCCTACCTGTCACTACTGCGGCAAGATAGGCCATGTCGAGAAAGACTGCAGACACAAGTTGGTATTATGTTTGATTTACGGCACCAATCAACACATAGCCAAGGACTGTCCTCAGCATCGAGATGGAGCACGAAGGGCAAACCAACCAGCTTTACCAGCACCGAGGCCACCTCTGGCACCTCAAGCAGCACTTTTTCAGCAATCTCAGCAGCAGCAGAGGAATCTACCTCAAGGACGAGGGCAAGCTTACGCGATGACTGTGCAGGACGCTGATGCGAGTAAGTGATTCGTAGTTATCCGTTTCTAGTCTTGTTGTAGCTCGTGCCTATTGGTTCGTGACCTCAGCCCCAACCTAGTAAAATGCAACTTGTTAATAATAACCTGGTTTTCATAAAAGTTGTAGTTTTTTACTTTAACTAGATTTTTCTGGAAAGTGCATAACTTCCATTCTTAGGAAAATAGTAGTTCCCTAAGTGTCTTGTGATGTGTTTCGAACAATGCTTGCGACCGTGTCATCTTTGCTGACCGATTATTCTTTGATTGCGAGGACGCAATCCTCTTAAGGGGGTAGATTGTAAACTCCCTGATTTTTCAAGATTTTCAAAACTAGATTTTTTAGAATTTTTTGAGATTTTTCGGGAATTTTTGCTAATTAAAAACTAGGTGTTTTTGGCATTAAATAAAATTGATTGATTTTAAAATATATTAAAATATTATGAAAATAATATTTTTGGGTGTAAAATAAAAAACTGGACTTAGGGTAATTTTCTGGGATTTTATTGGGCCCCGGACCTATTTTTAAACACCTAAAAACTATTATTTGTTATTTATTTATTTATTTATTTAATTATTTAAATAAAACTGAGCCCAGCCCTAAACTAGGCCCAGCCCAGCCCAGCCTAACCCGGCCCATGGGCTACCGGTCGGGTCGGGTCGGTCAGACCCGAACCGGCACCCGCCCGACCCGCAAACCCACGAACCCAGCTCCCCCCCTGCCCGCTTCCTCCGCCGCGCTTCCCGGCTGCCCGCCCGCTCCGCACGGCTCCGCACCCCCGCGACCTCTGCCCGCCACGCCACGTCGCCGCCCCTCGGCCTCCCCGACTCCAGCCGCTCCGCCTATATAAACTCTTCCTCCTCCCCTTCTCCTCCCACACCGACGAAGCCCCAGCTCCGGCCGACTTCAGAGCCACCTCGCCGCGTGCCGCCGCTCTGCCCTAGTCTCCGCCCTAGCTCCACCGACGCACCGCCGTGCCGCCAGCGCCTCGCCCGGCCTCTTCTTCCTCCTCCTTCTTCTCCATAACGCCGCCCCGAGCCCGCCTCCGGCCGCCCGCCGCTCAGCGCCGCCTCCTAGCGCGCCGCCGCCCCGGCCAAGCCTTCCCCCGCCGTCCCCTGCCTCCCTCCGGCCGCCAGCAGCCGTCGTAGCTCCAGCGAAATCCCTAACCCTAACCCTAACCCTAAATTCGATTTCCTGTGTCCGGACACGTGTCGGACACGTGTCGGACACGATTCGGACCCCGATTTTTGGGTCCAGTTCAGGTGCGTGTATCTTCTTGCTCGTAGCTCTGTTTTTAATTCTGTAAATTGCGTTGCGAAGCCTGTATGACCCTTTCGGAGCCCGGACAAACCGTTCGGGGCATCGCGTCCTATGGTGATCGCACACCGCGATCCAAAAACAGGAAAAACCAGACCCTGTTTAACCCCGGAATCGAGTACGCCCCGCCAAACGGGATGACTTGGTCGCGTGCGGTCTTCACAGATACGTGCACGTCATTGATACGGACGTGCGGGATTTCACAGAAGTTGATTCGGGTGTGCGTGCACACCGGAATCAACGCGTATCCGCGGACATCGCCCCGTATCCGACTTTTCTAGATGTTACCCTAACTTTATGTACACACATCGGATCGAGACAAATATTGCGCCATCAGACTCGTAGCGATACGCTGGTCCTGTGAGCCAAGTTTGGTTCGATTCTGAGAACGTTGACGAAATCGCGTGTCGTGGGCCCCACAGGCCCCGCTCGACGGGCGATTTTGTGATCGGCTCATCAGAATTTAATTCTGAAAGTTTCGTTGGGTTCGTATCATTGTTCCTGACCTGTTGACACTAAGTTTGCTGAATTTGGAGACCTTTGACCCTGACATATTTTTTGGTGCAAAGCGGGCCCACATGTGGACCTGTTTTGACCCGAAACTGTCGTTTCTGTCCTTGTCTCCAAATTGGACCCAAGGACAGGCGTTTCTAGCTGATTGATATTTTTTGGATCTGATGGTGATGTTTATTTCAGCAACCGGAGTACCGCCTGCAAATTCAACTGAAGTCAGAGCTGCAATCAGAGCCGGAACCACAGGCAAGTGTACCTTGCCAAACCCTGCAGCTTGCTATTAATTTTCTGGACTTAATTATGCATTAGTGGGCCAGTAAAGCTTATCAACTTGCAGTAATTCTTATTATTGTATTTTTATTTCTTGTAGATTCATATGTAAACTTGCTCTAACTGCTCAACCCAGGACCGAGTGGCTTTACTTAGCGTCCGATTACCAGTCGGGTGCCAACCTCGTACGCGGAGTTGTGTAACGTCACATAGAGAGGGATATCGATACCCGATAATTCTCGTACTTGTCTTATCAAGTACACCAGAACCCAGGACACGTGTCACTATTTCATGAGACAGAGTCTTCCTGAGACATTCAAGGTGATTCTGTATAGGATGCATGTTTTATGACCTAGACATTACATTCATAGGCATTGATTCATAGCTATCAGACTTGCTGCATTAGTTATAATCGTGCGTGACATGGACATGAGGTATCGTGGATATGAGACATGGGATTACATTGGGTGGGGAGAGACACACAGACTACAGGCAGATATTATATATATAAAATATAGTATATTTCAGAGTATAATTCATAGTTATTACCGCTACCGGCTCCCCGACACAGAGCTTGTAGTGGCTTCAGCCTGAGTTCTAGTGCTGCTCTCATATTGCATATCACTTAGCTGGTTACATAGCTTACCCTCTTGTTTAATTATCTGCTGCACTACTTTTATTTTGGCTTGTATTTTCTGTATCTTGCTGTCCCCTGAGGACCTGGATCCGGATTATGTTCCCAGGTACAGCTGACAAGAACTACCCTGAGGTGTACGGTATAGGAGCACTCCTTGGAGTAGAACCAGGAACCGAGGACGAGATAGTGGCAGAAGACTTCTCCTGAGTACCAGCTTCATTGCTCAGTATTTCTATTTTTTGTTGATTTAATTCCTGCCTATTTCTTTTAATGTAACAGACTGATTCTCGGATCATTTTTCGAGACACTTATTTATATTGTTTATTTATTTCCATTTATAATATGTCTGGCAATTAATCTGTGTTTATTCTGTGGATGAGATTAGAAATACCTGAGACTTGTAATATTTTTCTGTTAGACTACAGCTTAAGCATGTCCTGATGGATCCATTAAATTGGGTTGTCCATCGGTGCGTGCTGCTGGCCATTGTCACGTGTCCAGTCCCTCAATATTTTGGGACTGGAGCGTGACACCTCCTCCTCCTCTAGACAAACCGACCCGCCGCCGCCCTCCTCTACCCTAGCTTCCTCCGGCCACCCTCGGTCGTTCTCCTCTGACTCCCTGCATCCACCATTGACCCACAGCACCTCTCTGAGCAGACCCTGGCCGCCTCCGTCGTACCAGGACACAGCACCCCCATCTCGCCAACCTCCTCCTTGCCGTCCTTCTCTCACCTCCACCCTCGACCAACCCCCACCGTCTACTCCGCCTTCCTCCCTCGCTCCGCTTCGCCATGTCCGCCGAGCAGCACTGACACGAACACAGCACCGGAACCCTAGCAGAACTCTAAACCTAGCCAGGACACAGTTTCCCCGTGTCGCATCTCCTCGCGGACACGAAGAATCAGTCTTCACGGAGCCCTGTTCAGGTAGCGTTTCCTCTCTCCTCTTGATTCTGTTTTCGATTCCGTCCATTACAACGCATAGACTGTGTAACCCTCTCGATGCCTGTGCAACTCGCTCGGTGCATCGCATCCTGTGGTGATCGCATACCGCGATCCAAAAATAGGAAAATTAATGCCCTGTTTCACCCCAGAACTGAGTACGCCCCGCCAAACGGGACGACTTGGTTGCACGCGGTCTTCACCAAAATGTGCGCACCGTCGATACGGACGTGTGAGATTTCGCAAAAGTTGATTTGGATGTGCGTGCACACCGGAATCAATGCGTATCCGCCGACAACGTCCCGTATCCGCCCGTTCTGGAACATGTTCTAACTTCCTGTACACACGTCGGATCAAGACGAAACTTACGCCATTAGACTCGTAGCGATACACTGGTCCTGTGACCCAAGTTTGGTTCGATTCTGAGAACGTTGACAAAATCGCGTATCGTGGCCCCCATAGACTCCACTTGACGGGCAATTTTGTGATCGGCTCATCGGAATCCAATTCTGGAAGTTCCGTTGGGTTCGTATCATCGTTCCTGACTTGTTGACACTAAGTTTGACGAATTTGGAGACCTTGACCCTGAAACGCTTTTCGGTGCAAAGTGGCCCACATATGGACCCCGCTTTAACCCGGAAATATTATTTTTGCCCCTTTGTCTAAATTGGACTTAAGGATAGGCGCTTCTAGCTATTTGATATTTTCTGAATCTAATGGTGATGTTTATTTCAGCAACCGGAGGAGTCCCTGCAAATCACACTGAGACCAGAGCTACAGTTGGAGCCAGAACCACAAGCAAGTGTACCTTGCCAACATTGCCGTTCTTGTTACCTATTCCTTGTCTTATATATATATATATATTGTTGTGCATACTTGACCTAGGACCGTGTGACTTACTTAGCGTCCGATTAATAGTCGGGTGCCAATACCGTACGCAGCGTTGTGTATTGTCATCTAGAGATGGACATTCGTGACACTTTATATTCTCGTACTTGTCTTACCGAGTACTCTATGACCCAGGACACTTGACACCATTCATGAGACAGGATCTTCCTGAGATATTTATGGTGATTCTGTGTAGGATACAGGTTTTATAATATAGACATTATATTCATAGATATTAGGTGACTTGCTGCATTAGATATGATCGTGCGTGACATGGACATGAGGCATCGTGGACATGAGACGTGTGATTACATTGGGTGGGAAGAGACACACAGGCTACAGGCTGAGTTTATATATATATAAAACATAGTAAACACATAGTAAAATACATAGTAAACACTGCTACCGGCTCCCAGACACAGAGCTTGTAGTGGTCTCAGCCTGAGTTTTAGTGATGCTCTCAACTTGTATTTCACATAGATGGTTACATATTTACGCTGTTTATTTCATTTACTATTTCACTGCATTTATGTTGGCTTGTATTATCTGTACCTTGCTATGTCCCCTGAGGACCTGGATCCAGATTATGTCCCCAGGATTAGCAGACGAGATCGACCCTGAGGTATACAGGACAGGAGCATTAGCAGGAGATGGAGCAGGAGCAGACAATGGAGCAGTACCAGATCTAGTAGACGATTGATCCCCGAGGGTATCTTCTGAGTATATACTGTTCCATACTCAGTATTGGATGTAGTTATCTTTATTCTTGTATCTTGACAGATGTATCAGACTCATTAGCGGGTTATTTTCCGAGTTTATATTTTATTGAGATTGATCTTGTTTTATGATTCTGACATTGTTGTATTCATTTTTGTGGATGAGATTAGTCTATCTAGACCCTTATTGCTGTATTACAGCTTAAGTATGCCCCGATGGATCCATTAAATTAGGTTTGTCCATCGGTGTGTGCTGCTGGCCATTGACACGTGTATAGTCCCTCGGTATTTTGGGACTGGGGCGTGACACACACACACACACACAACACACACACACACACACACACACACACACACATATATATATATATATATATATATATATATATATATACCATTACCCATATAATAATACATATGCCAATACATATATACCAATCATCTACCAATATACCATCACCTACTAACATACCACGGCTACATACATATGCGTTACGAAGAATATGCGTATGCACGTATATACGTGTACGCAAGGGGAAGAAAACCTGAACCTGTGTACGTACACGATGATGACATGGATGATGATGAAGGTGCTGGTGGTTCAGTCGAGGTAAAGTCGACGCGACTTCAGCAAGGTGGCAGCGAGTTGTTGCGGGTTCAGTCGAAGTCGACGATCTTCGGTTCAGCGGTCAGTCCGACGTGCTCTGGTCGTGAGTCGAGCTCCAGTCGAGATGGGTGGGGTGGTCGGCTTCAGTCCAGCGGGTTATCGGTTGTGTTTTCGGTGGGGTTCTACGGTGGTTCAGACGAGAGGGATCCGGTCTAAGTCGGTGATCTGGATGGCAGGCAGGAAGCGCTGCGCTCAGCGAGTGGACGTCGGTTCAGACGAGAATGTCGGATTCTCCGGCGTCGGTTGGCAGCTGGTTCAGTCGATCGGGGTGCAGCAGGAAGAAGATACCGGCGGGAACAACTGGGCGGTTGATGGCGGGGCTCTGGGGTGTCGTGAAGGGGGAGATAGTTTGAGGACAACGATCGATCGGTCTGGGAAGGGTTGTCCGACGATGAAGGGTCGGGGAGATGGGTGAACAGTAATGGTTAAGGGGTCGGCTGATGCTTGGTTGATAGTAAAAGAAAAAGGAAAAGCAAAAAGGAGTATTTATACATAGGGGTTTGTTTGACCTAGAAGGGTTTGACTTTGGTCAACCCCTTGGAAAAAGGGTCTTCTCATGGATATTTCAATGGCTAGGATTCAATTTTATTTAAATATAATTATCATGCAAATCAAATAAAATCACAGTAATTTAAATATAATTAATTATCATGCAAATCATTTACATATTAATTATGAAAAGACGAAAATACCCATAATCTGAAATATGGGGGTGACAACGAGGCTCACGATGGGGTTTACGGTGCCCATCAACCCGGACCCAAGCTACAGGACCATCTCCAGAGAATGGGTTACTATTAGCCAACAATGGTCGCATATGCTGTCAACTACACAAGGTTGTTCCAAGCGTGCCAAATCCATGCTGACTTCATCCACCAACCTTTGGAGTTTCTACACCCGACCATTGCGTCTTGGCCGTTCAAAGTTTAGGGCATGGATATCATAGGACCGATCAGTCTACCTTCGTCTAAAGGACATCGGTTCATCCTCGCCATTACTGACTACTTCTCCAAGTAGGCAGAAGCTGTACCACTCGCTGAAGTCAAAACATCAAACATGATCAGCTTCATCAAGCATCATGTCATATACCGCTTTGGCTTGCCACGAAGGATCATTCATGACAATGATCCATAATTTGCAATTAATGCTTTTTATCGATTTTGTGACAAAAACCAAATCCAAAATATAGCCTCAATGGCCTACAATCCAACAATAAATGGTCAAGCGGAAGCATTCACCAAGACCATCATAAAGCTACTCAAAAAGTTCGTGTCATCCAATAAACGCGACTGGAATGAGAAGCTGCGTGAATGTCTCTAGGCCTACCATACAACGGTTCAGACGCCAACTGGTAGCACATCATTCTCCTTGGTCTACGAGAATAAAGCGGTCCTCTCCCTCAAGGTCCAAATTCTTTCGCTTCGAGTGGCTCTCTCCAACCGGCTAACCGTCAACGATAATCACCGTCGATGACTATAAGAGTTAGAAGCACTCAACGAGAAGCATCTCTTAACTCAACAGTACATTGAGCTGTACCAAGCGTACCTCTCGGGAGCCTTCAATAAATAGATCAAGAAGAGGACTTACCAAATGGGTAACCTCGTCTTGACAGTAATAAGGCCGATGGTTATGACCCACAAGACGGCTGGCAAGTTCTAACCCAAATGGGAAGACCCATTCTTCATAGAATCCATGTTCTCCAACGGTGCCTACCGACTGGCGAAACCCAATGGCGACTTGTTCATGATGCCCATCAACGACAAGTTCCTAAAAAAGTACTATATCTAAGGCTAGGCCTGTACTTTTCTACCCATATCAGGACAACAAAGATGTATAGGGTTCCTACTCCCTGTTCATCCCCAGTGAGTGCCTATGTACGATATTTCTCTTCAAGACATTATCGGTATTCAGGAGTCCTGGATACGCAACGAGTAATGGATCCTCAAAAGCTCCCCAACAGAGCAGTCCCCAGGTCCATCTGCACACTCTCACAGGGATCACCCAAACCAGTCTCGTTAAACGCTAGTTTACATCCATATTACCTCTGAGCTATCGTTCTAATGATCTCCCCAGTAGAGTAACCCTCGGGTCTATCCATACTCCCAGATATACCACACTCAGCAAACTGCTCCTCAGTGAGTGTCCTGGATATTAGTTCACGTCCATATTACCTCTGAACTACTGTCCTGATATTTCTTTTCGGCTGAGTTTGTCATGTCCATATAACCTCTAAGCAAACCTTATTATCACGTCCATATTACCTCTGATATCGGTTGTCATCTCAACTTATCACCCGTACTTACCTTAAAAGTATGCCAGCGGTGCTAAGTCCACAAAATCTGCCACATCCATATTACCTTTGGCAGGGCTTGTCTCAAACCCATTACTTGCACTCATATGCGCAAGAAGTAATGGGTCCACAAAATCTTTTACGTTCATATTACCTCTGATAGGGTTTCATCTCAAACTTATTACTTGCACTCTCGTGCGCAAGAAGTAATAGGTCCACCAAAAATCCCCTAGTGGGATATCCTCAATGGAAGCAAACAGTTCAGGTCCATATTACCCCTGAACTATGAACTGCCCATGTTCCCCATCCAAAGAAAACATCCATGTCCATATTACATCTGGCTCGTTTCCTTTTTCTTCCACAAAAAATATCATGATCATGCATAACCTCTCGGTATGACTATCGATTAACTCACGTCCGTGTTACCTTTGAGCTATCTTCCTCACATCCTCCCTAGTAGGATTTGCCATATTCTTCTTACCTATAAGAAAATCTCCTTACTTTACTATCAATTATCACGTCCATATTATCTTTGATATCGATCATCGTCTATACTTAGCATCCATACTTAACTCTAAGTGCGCCAGCGGTGTTAAGTCCACCAAACCTGCCACGTCCATATTACCTCTAGCAAGGCCTGTTTTGAATCTATTATTTGCACTCAAGTGCACAAAAAGTAATAGGTCCACCAAAGATCCCCCAGTGGGACATCCTTGACAACTGTGGTGTTGTACTACCTTTTGCACAATACCTAAGGTCCATAACATGCAATAAGACAAGTACAAAAAAGAAGTTCTGGAAAAGATAAACTTTTCATTAATATTCAAGATCATGAGTACATACGATAAAAATCTATTATATTTTAAGGGTTTTCATTAATATTTAAGATCACGAGTATATACGATGGGAAATTCTACAATCCAAACTTTCTCCATCCAGGTGTCCTTCTTTGCTATTGTTGCTACTAACACAAGTGGACCCAGCAATAGAGCCCAATGCTTTCTGGATCAACCCTCGATAATGCAAACTATATTATATGGAAAAGACTCCATATTGATGGATAGCAAGGGAGGAGCAGGAGCAGACACTCTAAAACCAAGCACGAAGATCAAGGACAGAAATAATAATTAATCCAAATTATGTCATCGACGTTGCAGGCCCCCGGCCGGTAGCAAGCCGCATAAAGGGGAGAAATGCAGCTAGCATACTGCATGAACAAGGATAGCTCCGCGTATGACGCAGGATGTTCATCCTCGTCTCCTGGATCAGTTCTTGGTGAATTGTCCTCGTCTCCTGGACAGTTCTTGGCGAGGAACCACCGCATAAGGTTGGTATTCACCCCGAATAACGGGTATTATGATATCCTTTCATGCTCTATCATGGGCAGCATGAGGGAGAATAAAGCCTGAACAAGGAAAACATATGGAATTAGCAAACAAAGACAAAAGTTAATATCCATGCGACAGAGCCGAGTCGACATATGAGGTGCCTTCTATGCTACAGACTCATGATAAAAGCCCGCGCATGTTCGCGATGATCTCTCATCCATATGATTAGGATGTATAAAGAGCCGACGCGTGTGCTAGATGATTTCTCATCCATGTAGCGAGACTGTGTACTGGTGTCTCTGTATCCACAGAAGCCCAACACGAAGAACGGGGTGCTCCCCTACCTCAAAGTAAGGCATCAAAATCAGAGGGCCAAGGATCAAGACCACCCTTGACAAACTCCTCGGCGAAAAGAGCCGCAACCTTCGGCATTCTTTAAAGGGAAGAAGAAATGAAGCAAAAGAAATAAATTTCTATCTCTTCTCCTGGCCGCCTATTTATAAGACTTTGAAGCCACGTGAAGAGATCGAGGCAATAAACCAAGCAGTTATGAGGATGAACCTGATGTCTCGATTCACGGAATCCACTTTAAAATCCTTGGAAACTGATGCCTCAAGCCCCGCATCAAGAGACAACATGGAATCCTAAGAAATCCACTCAAGGATCGAGCCAAATCCTGTATTAAATAAAGATTTGACAGCCTGGCAAAGACTGTCCATACGACCCGCCATCCATGCGGCCCAAAGTTATTTCCTCCATGCTTCTTATTCAAAGTATACCAAACTTATCAGTTTAAAAACTTTGAAGGGGTTCTTATAGAATCATAAAAATCTGGTTCCATGCGTCCAATAACCATGAGCCCCACATTCGACCCAAAAGAAATTAGGCCACAGGATGACCATGCCGCAGAGAAAAAGCTACATCCATGCGCCCCAAATATTGGTCGCCTAAAGGCCTGACACCAAGATTATGTTTGATATGGAATCCTAAAAAAAGGATTTTCTGAACGCTTCGAAAAATGTGAGAATACTAAGCGACAAGAAGCTATCGTCAGACTAATAATGACTTCTGACAAGCGTGCAATGCCACGTGTACGGGGTCTCATACGTCCTAGACTACATGCGTTCCATGCGACTTTGGCCCTCTGTGTTCCAGACTCTATGCGTTCAATGCGACTCTGGCCCTCCGCGTTCTAGACTCCATGCGTTTCATGCAGCACTGGCCCTCTGCGTTCCAAATTCCATGCATGCCATGCGACCCTGGCCCTCTGCGCTTTAGACTCCATGTGTTCCATGTGACTCTGGCCCTCTGCGTTCCAGACTCTATACGTTCCATGAGTCACTGGTCCTATGCGTTCCAAATGCCATGCGTCCCATGTGTCTCAGACTCATTGTGTCCAAGGTGGTAAGGTTTCCTGAGACAAAATATTTCTGTTGTGATTCTCTCCAACTTAATGCGGGCCACGGGTCAAGCTGACCAAGTCACGCAAACAGAAACCAGAATTGCCAGGATCTCCAACAACAAAAAATCCTAACAAAATATCCACGTAGAAGCTTGCCCTAGATTCAACCCATAATATGCAGCCACAATTGCAATCGCATTATGTTGAAGGAGCCCCATGCGGCAACCAAACAGAGGCACATGCGATACCTATAACCCATCAACATGATGGCTATAAATAGGAGCAACTTGGACGTCCCAATGGATGGATTTTTTCTGCTTCAGAGAGAGACTATACCCTCCCAGAGAGTTATGTACGTGCACACAACCTCAAGGGAGAGAAGAGAAGAGAGCATCATTATTCCCTCGTCAGACCATCAACAGAGTAAAGGAGCCGTCACAATGCTCGATCTCTATCGTCACACTACTCAGATTAAATTTATTACTTAGATCTTCTTCTTAGGACTTATTTGTACGTTTGTTTTTTATTAAACAAAAGTGTACCTAAACTCACTTATAATGGCGAATAGTATCGTAGTAGTTATATAATTTATTGCATAATGTGGTTACAAGATCTGTGATGTGCTACGGTACTACAAGTTGTTGTTATTGAGCCGAGGTTCATAACATTATGTATTTTAGTATATGCATTCCAGTATATGTTTCTGTTATGTTTTAGGTTCAGTTTATGTTACAAGATAATTTACAAATAAGTTATGTTTACAAAAATCAGTTTATGTTTACCAAAACCTGTTTAGGCCTAAGTTATGTTGTGTTATGCTACAAGTTATCTTCTTTAGTTCTTTATCCATCATTATTTGTGATGTATACTATAAGTACTAGACAAGCGTACCCTTGGCCATCCGGGGTGACTGCAGTGACGATGGTAGCAATATTCTTCAAAATATATATTTATTAGTAACTAGGTTTGTGATAACCCTAGTTAGTTAATTATTACAAGCCGTAGACATGTTTGGCCGTGATATGAATGTTTGTCTATTCATCTACCTCACCCTGTTATATTCTATTTTTTTCGGTGCGTGGTTAGAGTGCATAGTTCTGCTCGGATGAAGGTCTGCAACCGCGGTCCTTGTTTGGTTTAAGGGTTGTCGTCCTGATCTAGAGTAGATCCTGTGCCCTTTTGCCGCTTGTTGCCTTATCTTTCTTTATAGTTAGTTTATTATCAGTGGACCAGTCCTTATAGTTATTTTATCGAGATAAGTACATTGGTACCATATACAGTTTAACCCGTATTTATTTAGTTATTTGGTTATCTCTTAATTTTGTTGATTGTGGTTTTGGTTAACACTTTGAGCTCCTTTGTGGTACTTGTTACTTGGGGTTCTGACCCTACTAGTTTTGCTTGGCCAGATTTATCCGAAGAGAACCAGGATCCTTCGTACTTCCACCAAGATGGCTCGTACTTGTAGGACTGCGACCGAAGCTCACGGGTGGGTTTCCTCTTTTCACCCCTCATTTTGATTTCTTGAATTTGTGGTGTTATTAAGGGGCAGAGTTAGCTCCTTATATTTTTGAGACTACGGTCAATATGATATATATATTAGACCATGGCTGGTATATTTGATCATGTATAATTATACTCTACTAGTACAATATTTTGTATTCACTAGCTTCATGATCATATGTGGTATATATTTTGGTATGGCTCTTTACATTCATGTATGATATACTCTTAAAATTATTGTTGATGTATTGAGATACTAGGATTTGTCGACCTTAAGACTGACGTAATAACATGCTAAAGTCCACCCATTTGTCTTCTTGACAACTGTAAACCCCCTCACCCAAAAATAGGTATCTTGTGTGTATTTTATATTTTTTGTATTTGTTTTAGATTTTTTTTCAAATCAATTAAAATCCAATGATTTTATTAGGATACTTCACCGTGGTTTGGACATTAATAATATAGGATAGTCCCAAAATCTGTATCACTCTTCATAAAAAGTAGCCTACAACGGAGACACTACCTGTAGGATCTTTTCGGGGCACAAAATTTGATCCATTATCATTAGTATGACATTAGTGTAACAACCATATATTCTTGTGTTAAAAATTTAGATATTATATATATATAATTTATTTATGATTATTTTTCAATCTTAACTTCCTACAATTAGCATACCATAATTCTCCATACCAAATTAGACAATTTTTCTTTTTGTAAGATTTGCATATTATTTACTATTATCCTATTTTGTTGGATATTCATTTAGTTATTTACTTAGTTAATTGGATAATACAGTTATTTGATTTATTATAACTAGATAAATATTTAATTATTAATTACAAAATATTTTATAAAATATTTTGGGTGTAGTATTTTATTAAAGCTTTATAAAGTAAAATTTTCTAGAATTTATTCTGTGTACAAATATTTTTTTTGGATTTTATATAACCTCATATATATATATATATATATGTATATAAATATATATCTCTATTATTAAAAGAAAAAAATAAAAAGAAAAGAATATAATAATAATAATATAACCTAAACTAACTATTCCCTACCCCAGCGGAACCCAGACTCCTCCCCTCTCCCTGTCTATATATATATATATATGTATATACGAAACCATCAAACCCTAACCCTAATCTCTCCTCTCCTCCTTTCCCATGGCCGTTGTCGACCTCAACGTCGACCCCCCAAACGTCGGAGATTGCCATCCAGGCTGACACAACTGCCGTGAGCAGCTGTGTGCTGCCACGCTCGTATACAACAGCAGCAGCACAACCCCGAGTCCCTCTCTTCGGGGTAATGTATCTTTCCCATCTCTTATTCTTCTTACGAGAGGTTTGTCCGTACACGTTGACAACCTAACCCTCTAGGATTTTCTCTAAGCGGGACAAGCTTTCGTATCCCGGATTGGTCGAAAAATCGACCGGAAGTCGGCTGAAAAAACTGACCAAAAACAGTCCAGAAATTTGACCCAAACCCCCATGTTCATGCCCAATTTGCCGCCAACCCGTTTAATATTTTTAAAATCTAATTAAAAGGTTTTCTTCTCAATATAACCAAGATTTTTACTGTTTTTTTATTAGTTTATTTATTTTGTTAAATTATTCGGCCTCCAAAATGACCAAAAACTTGGTATTTTAAAACAAAAATTTTGTGATACGGAGTACGTCCTGCCAAACGGGATTGCCTCATCATATAACAATTGTACCGATAGACGCGTATGGTATATCCTGATCTCGAAAGTTGAATTGGACATATGTGTGCGTCGGAATCAACCAGTATCCGTAAAAAGTTCCCATATCGCAACTTTTTCAAACAACCACCCTACTTTGTGTACGCTCGTCGGAATACGATAAAACTTATGCTATTGGATTCGTGGTATCACGCTGGTCCTGTGACCCAGGTTTCACACAATTTCGAGACAGTTGACTGAGCCACCAATTCACGGGTCCCACGGTTTGAGTTGAAGGACGAATTTATGATCGGCTCACCGGACTTTAAAACTGGACATACCGTTGAGTTTGTATCAACGTTTAGGATTTGTTTGACCTATAATTTATCCCATTTAGAGATCTTTACCTTTGGCACACATTTCGGTATAAAGTGGGCCACACATGGACCCCGCTTTGACCCAAAATTACCGTTTTATTTTTGTGTCCAAATTGAACAAAATAGTAGAATTTTCTGACTATTTCGCTGATTCCGAAGACTTTGGTAATATTTATTTCAGTATCCGGAGACGTTCAATCGGATTCTATAGTTTCTGATACTCTGTACTTGACACCTGGATGTTTACATTAAGCAACTTTTCTGTCAGAGAAGTTTACCTTGCCATTTTACTGTGATTTACATTCCATATGGTGTATGTATTTTATTTTTGTTATTTAGTTCATATATTTTAACTGCTATATAAACTGCAAGTCCAAGAATAACTTGGGTGCAATGACAGTGTCATCGTATTTTATCTTTATTATATCAACTCGTGTAAGAAATATGTCACGGGCAAATGAAACATAAGAATGCCTCATGATAATAGGGTGGTATCATAAAACTAGGTTAACATGCATAATATAGATCACGAACTTACGTATTGACTGATCATCAGTACGTATGGGACGTACGATAGGAAATAACTACTAATAGAGATATGTTAGAAGACTTGGCAGTTATTAGAGGTCTCATTGTATCATGGATAGGGCATTAATAGAGCATGGGGTGGGGAGAACAACAAGTAAGGTGTTTGTTCTCCTTTGCACTTTTTCTTATATAACCTGTACGCTCTGCCGGAGATGCATGGTCAGATGACCCCTATATTATATATCTACATGCGGCCTCTGACGTTCAAAAGATGTCATGCTTTTTAGGCCCCTGATTCTCCTAGAGAATCATGCCAATCCTATTTTAGCCAGATAGCCCACGTAGTGGAAAGTTGTTCTCAAAAGTGCATTCACATAGACGGTTAGGCGACCTTTGGATGTTTATTTTCAGTACTTTATTGGCATGCTTCTATGTATCTTGTTACATTCCTATGAGGACCTGGTCCCTTTTTAGGCGTAGACGATCATGACTATTCGCAGGAGCACGGATCAGGACTTGCTATTTCGTTCTCTTTCGAGTAGGTCTTCCATTTGAGGATCTCTGATCATTAGATGATGTACTTATTATATTTACTTTTATATTCTAGTTTGGTAGTGGATTTGTCTCCATCCAACTATTAGTTCCTCTTTACTAGTTCATATTTGGTTCATTGACATATTTGATGATTTAGTTCTTTATGATCTTTGTGGATAAGATTTAGTTATGCCCTGTAACTTGTGACAATTATATACCACTTGTGAATTATTATTCATAATACAGCGTACGTATATGTTATGATTTCCATATATTAGAGTTTCCATATACATACGGCTAGCATCCTTACGTATTCCTAATCCTACGTATTTTGGGACTAGGGCGTGACATATTTTTATGGTGGCCCATGCAGGTCGAGTTAGCCGTTTCGGTTACGTAACTGTACTGAGCGGGCATGCACCTAGGATTAGAGTTTTAGGTCTCATCCATATTTGACTATGAATCACCTTCCTTTCAACCCGTTCTATTTAAATAATTACATCCTGCTTGATTCATGTACTTCTCATAATCTTTCATCAATCTCTTACAGAGAGATAAATTTGTGCATGCAGGTCGAGATTATATTATCTCGGTTACGTTACTTTACTGAGCAAACCTGCAAATAGGATTATAGTATAGGTCTCATCCACATATTTAACTTCTCTCCTTATTTCTGTTTTGAATTTTTGAACTCACCTACCTTCCTTGACCTTCAAAATTATACACGCTTAATTTTTCTTGACATCGTATCCTTGATTCCTCATCTCTTCCTATTTAATATACTTTTCTAATATTTTCTTGAGTATAGCCTCCTACCAGAATATAGAAATTCTTGTTATTAGAAGATAATTATGATAGCATACCTACTAAGAAAATAAATTAGAATATTTGTAACCCCCAAAAGTTTAGCATACCTAATGAACCCTAGCATCCAACACCTGCAAATTAATTGACCATTATCCCTTGATATATTTATGAATTACTTGAGAGTAGTATAGACACTACTAAGGTTAAAAATTTGACCATATTGTTTGACCCTAGTATTGAGGAACCAATAGAAATCCAAGGTTGAATATTAGGACTAAACCTAACTTTCATAGTGAGATAATAATAGAGAACTATAAATTTAGATTCTTGTCTTGATATTAGCAGAGCAGTACGTTAGAAAACCAAGAGGAATGAACCAATACCTTAGTAAGAGCAAGGGTACCCTACCTTCAGCTTAGTAGATCCCCTAGAATCTATGATCATCGTTGAGTCATACTTGAGTCTCCACGAGTCACTGACCCTGCCATCTCATCCAACTATCTATAGATCAATTGTCATAGCTCTTTACCAATTAAAATACATTGAATGAATAGAACATTTTTCTTGATCATACCTCGAATACAGAGATTGGCATACCACCTTTCCGTAGGAAACCATGATATTATCAAGAGTCTCTCTATTTAATTTCATATCTTGTTTCTCCGAAACCTTAACGTTCGCTATTTGTGCGACGACTAAAATTTTCCTTCATCTTTCAATTCATGATATCTAACCCTTCTGATTGTAGGCCAGGTGATTCATTTTATGTTAGGATATATAGTTTTTTAGGATTATAGTTGTTAATCTTGAATTTTGAAATTTTGTTCTTAGTAGTTAGAACTTGATAGTTTGAGTTGTTCATTTAGATTATGATTTTATGATTATCCTTTAGTTTTAAATCAAGTAATCTGTTCCACATATCTCAATACAGGTTATATCCTCTTTCACTTGAGGGCCAGTAACTTCTCTATTCTTAATATTAATACTTTTGTTTATAAGCACTATGATTAAGACTTAAGATGACCATTACCTATGGAGTTTTATAATACAATAGAATACCCTAATAAGTACCAAGATCTTTTCCTCGTATGCCCTAACAAGAGTTTCTACTTTATCCCCATAAGGCAGTTACAGTATTAGTTGATTCTTGTAAGTTGGGTAGTATGCCTCACAACCTAGTATCATATAGTCCTTTTGACCCATTAATGAAGTATGATTGAATAACACTAACTATATGCTAGCATATGACGATAGTGTTTATCCAGACTGTAGAACTTAGAGGCACATACCCCACATTTGGTCGACTAGAGACTTAGACAAGAAGTTAGTATGACAACTGTAGAGGCACAACACCGGAAGAGTCTTATCTTCTTGGTGAACTTAAATTATTTTGTACCTTTCACTCATCATAATCTTACATACTTATGTCACGCCCCAGTCCCAAAACGTATGGGACCAGACACGTGGCAATGGCCAGCTGGTATGACTCCGTAGGGCTTTCTAATTTAATGGAGCCAACGAAGCGCACTTACGCTGTCCACGGTCAAGTGATCCAAATAATAATCTAGTTCTAACATGCAACAAGTAAACTAACTCCCAATCCATGGTAAATAAATATCAAGAAAGAATGATACGCATCATCAGTCTGCAGTCCAATAATACATTCGTTCGAATAGGCCAAAAGAACAACATAGGCCTATAAATACTAGGCTATAAAAGCATAATCAAAAATAGAAAGTAGTACATGACTGTAATAGCTGAAAATGTAAAGATACCTGCAATGATGTCCACACTCCACTAGATCAAGCATCCTGTAAACTACAAAAATAACCTAGAAGGGAACCAGGTCCTCAGAGGGACGTAACAAAATACAAAAATATATGCCATAAAGTAAATACTGTGAAAACTCGAGGGTGAACTAACTAGCTAAGTGAAATGCAATTTGAAGACAACCTTGGTACGTATGGGTAGGTAAAAGTTATAAAGCGTAGCGTCGAGCCAGAGGCTAAGTACCTGGCATTAGATGTAAACTAGATGCCAGGAGTATATACTGACTACATCACCGATCATGACAGCGCACAACTAGTAACCTCTGTCGGATGTATCGACAAGCATATACGCCCATAACCGGGTAACACTGAGCCCATAACCGGGTAACACATTGCCCATAACCGAGTAACACTGAGGCTCACGACCCCATTGTTTACTCTGAAACAACGGTAGCCAAATGTCTGTCCCATACGCCTACTAATTGTCTTTCTCGCCCAATGCTAATGTACAAGTCGTGAATACGACGTGGACATCTCGTACTATAATGCAAGTCACTAGAGAAATATACAACTAAGCTAAATACCGTCACACATGCTGCTCACACCGATGGCCAGTCAAGCATGAAGCATACGTCCCTACATGAACTCACTCTATGACGTGCAATGATACGTGTCAAGACCTGGGGAGTCATATTGATAATTCCACAACTTTAGGTGGGTCCACTAGACACTAGATCAGACACAAGTCCTAACGTCAACGCCTTAGTTGACTGCACCCAAATCTTTCTCGGACGCGCACAGTTATATAATATTAAATAAAATATGCAACTAATAATAGCTGAATTTAAACAGTACAACAAGGCAAGGTATATTTGCTTGGGTCTTCAAGCTGCGAGTACCAATATCCTACTCCCGAAGTTTCGCCCGAAAGGTCCAGCGACCCTATACATATAATATAATATAAACATCAGTCGTTACGCTAGTATGCACAGGAAACACAACTACGTTGTACTTAGAAACTGACGCAAGGGGGGGTTACATGCACAAGTGTCATATCCTCAATTACCGTGCACAACATAATAACAAGTTATCAAAATACGCTATAATACCAAATAACGAATAATGCAAAACACAGGTCCTAGGTAACATGGTAATGTGCACAAGTCTATTTTTGTCTAAACACTTAGGTCAACATAAGTATTCCTTATTAATAATCAATTTCTATGAGATATTCACTAACACTATCTTTATTCTAAAATATATACACACACATTGTACTTAGGGTTCACCAATACATGGTTCATTCAATAATACATGAAGAAGGAAGGACAAATGCATACCTAGTCGTGATTGTATCCAGAGGGGGTGTCCGCTGCTCGTGGGCCGGTGATGGTGGTGGTGACAATGGTGATGTTAATGGTGATGATGATGATAATGATGATGATGATGGTGATGATGTTGATGATGATGATGGTGATGATGTTCCGGGGATGGCCGGAGTGTGGTAAGACGGCGGTGATCGGTAAGGAGGAATCAGGGGCTGGTGATGGTATTGGTCGACTGTTATGGGGTTGCAGCCGGCTGCTGCTCAGGTGGAGCGAAGGCCGTGAAGTCATAGGAAGATGGTGAACAGGTCGGGGAGGAGTCGATGGTGATGAGGCTGTGTTAAGGTGGTCGGGAAGTCGGGGACGGTGACCTAAGATGGGAGGTCGTGGTGGTGGAGCTGTTGTGCTCGGGGACGGCCGGGTCGATCGGAGAAGGAGGCTGCGTGGAGTGGAGACTCAGGAGGAGACTCAGGCGGAGGGGTCATGCTCGGCTGCTGTGCCCCGGCGGAGATGCAGTCGATGGTGGCTGTGGCTCGGTAGTTGCGGTGAGGTCCGACGTGAGGAAGATGATGATGGTGGTGTAGATGGTGGCGGTGCAGTCGGGGTCGACTGCTCGGTCGGGGATAGCTGGAGTTGGCCAGGAAGGGATGAGGGTAATGTCTTAGGGTTAGGTTTTGGTTTTGTAGTTTTGGTGATGGTGATAAAAAATAAAATGGAGGATAAGTTTTTATGTAGGGTGGAGAAGAAGGTGATAATTACCTAGGGATTAGGGACGGTCAAGTACTCCTTGGGATGGGGTTGGATGCTACATGAAGGAAGTTTGGATGTGGCTAGGATTGTGTTGGGTTGAATGGAGGGCCAAGATGACTAGGGAGAGATGTTTGAGTGTTGCATACTCCAAAACAAAGGAAAATACATGCATGTGATCGGTCAATGAAGAGGGGAGGTGTTTCTTCATGTGTTGGGTCCAATGGAATGTTGACACCTCACTGCAATTTTGCATAAAAGTCCCCAACAATTAGAAAATTGCACATTTAGTGGAATTTAGGATTGGATGAAGAAAAAATACCATGTTTGGTGAGATGTAGTGGATTAAAATGGTGTGTGGTATTTAGTATGAACCTTGAGGGTGTGAGTGGGGGTTTGGGTTGGTGTTGGGTCTAGTTTTGGGTTAGGTTGGGTACTTACACCATTTTAATTAAAATTAGTGTAAGAGGTGCTCTTTAATTAATTAGAAATGCATAGGGTTAAAATTGGATGGGACACAAGTGTCATTGACGTAGTAGACTCAGAATAAAATATTGTCATAAATTGGATTTCACAAAACGGGTCGAGGTTGTGTCTCAAATTTTGATTGGAACGGACAAAGATGCAAAGTTGTATTTATTTAGATTTTAAAAATGGTCATTTATAACGAATATTGCGTGAATAAAATGAAGCACAAAAGAGAGTATTTATGAGTTACACAAGGGTCAGAATGGAAGGCTGGCACGACTAGGAAAAGTATGTAAATTTGTTGGAAAGCAAATGCTAGTGTAGCGCTCCAAATATCGAAGCAACGGTAAGGTGCACATAGTGATACGAATATTGTGTACATTAATATAAAACCCTATATTCTATTTCTAAATGACTTCAAACTAACCCTAATCTCTCTATCTAAGCCTGGTAGACCTAAATTTGGTCGAGGGGGTTTACAATCTACCCAACTTATAAGAATTTCGTCCTCAAAATTAAAATAAACACATAATAAACTATAAATTATCAAGCAATGCTACGGACATACCTAGGACTGGTGGCGCTGGCCTTTGCACTATCTGCTGGGCTCTATTGACATACTGGGAGCACTCATAAGCTTGATGTTGGTTCGATCTGTACCTCAAACACTGTCCTAACCTTCTTCTGCAACTAGGACGGTTAATTTCTCAACATTCTTTCCTAGTTATAACGTCATCATCCTATAATATCCATATTGAGATCCTGCATCCTAACTTCTTACAATCGCTCTTAGCAGCAACAAGTCTAATCTAGCTAGTCAGTCATACCTAGTCTAGAAGCTAAACTCAAACAATTCCTAGTAGAAATATATGTAATAAAATACCACATAGGTCTCTATTCAATACATAGTAATAAGGATATATATAAATTATGTAATAAATATCTATTCAATCATTTTAAATAGCCTATAATAAAATGTAACCACTAATAATAAGAATACTAATCCTAAAATCTAAAAATCCACCGGCTAGGATAAATTGAAAATATGTTCGCATATAACCATCTACTACTAAGGATTTGGTCAAACAAGCTTACACCATAATAGTCAAAAATCTAAATCCCTGGCCCAAAGCAGTTAATGTGTAATCTATAATATTCAGCTTATCATTTCTATAGGAATTCTATATTTTATTTACACTCCTTATCCAAACTACATGAGTTTCATCTTATTTATAACTTGCCATCCATTATAGACAATTCACTATCTAACTCAAGACTATAACATCTATCAAAACTCTCATCCTTCAACCTATTTGTCTAGCTCAGATACTAGCTCAACTACTCGAGTTTTCAAAGGTAAAACTACGAGCCTAATAGACACTGGCAATCTAAATAAATCAAGTACATCTAATCTGATTTGAAAGCTATACTGTAGTACCTAAGTTGTCAAGTCAATCAACAACCAATCTAGCAATCCACGTATCTATTTTAGCCTAATCATATAATCATCTTTATCTAAAGGGTGAAAAATTTCTAGGTTTGGTACTGTAAGTCACAAGGCAACTAGGGATTAACCACTATGGTTGCTACCCTAAGTGCTATTTTATACCCTATTTTTATTAGTACCCGATAATTATCTTCTAGATGTGAGTCTAAAATTCTGTCTTGTCAAGTTCATAAGGTCGTTCCTTGTATCATTATCATAAGACTACAACTAATTCCTTGTATCATTATCATGGGGCTACAACTAACCCTAGTATCTAGCTATGTCTTCTCCAAATTATTCTAGAGCCTTAGAATCAAACAACCTTTCTAGCTTCTAATACTTACAAATTACGACTACCTAAAGTATGGGTAGGGTCTACTTTTAAGTCTCTACTTCTATGTCTAATTCTTATGCCAATAGTCTATACTAGCTCTAGCAATAAGAAAGAACTTATCAACCTTCTCTACCATGGTTAACCATCTACTCAAACATCCTATCAAATATGCCATCTTCGTCTTGACGAGGATCTGCTTCTAGAGGGAATCATCGGGCGCGAGCATCCATCTTTCTAAAATAAGGAAGATGAGAAACAATAATAACGATATCAACGGTAAATGAACGAATATAGTAATAAAGTCCAAGGGCGACAATCGAATACAAGAGGAGTTTTAAAATTAGTTATGGATTGAGATCTTATTCAACATTAATCCTAAGTTGCAGGCTCGTTCGACACAGTAACGTAACCGAAACGATAAGCTCTGACCTGCATGGACCACCACTAAAACCATGTCACGCCCCAGTCCTAAAACGTATGGGACCAGACACGTGGCAATGGCCAGCTGGTACGACTCTGTAGGACTTTTCAATTTAATGGACCCGACGAAGCGCACTTACGCTGTCCATCGTCAAGTGATCCAATTAATAATCTAGTTCTAACATGCAACAAGTAAACTAAATCTTAATCCATGGTAAATAAATCTCAAGAAAGAACGATATGCATCATCAGTCTGCAGCCCAATAATACATCCGTTCGAAAGGCCAAAAGAACAACATAGGCCTATAAACACTAGGCTATAAAAGCAGAATAAAAAATAGAAAGTAGTATATGACTGTAATAGCTGAAAATGTAAAGATACCTGCAACGATGTCCACACTCCACTAGATCAAGCATTCTACAAACTGCACAAATAACCTGGAAGGGAACTAGGTCCTCAGAGGGACGTAACAAGATACAAAAATACATGCCATAAAGTAAATACTGTAAAACCTCGAGGGTGAACTAACCAGCTAAGTGAAATACAATTTAAAGACAACATTGGTACGTATGGGTAGGTGAAAGGTATAAAGCGTAGCGTCGAGCCAGAGGCTAAGTACCTAGCATTAGCAGTAAACTGGATGCCAGGAGTATATGTTGACTATATCATCGATCATGATAGCGCGTAGCTAGTAACCTCTGCCGGATGTATCGACAAGCATATACGCCCATAACCGGGTAATACTGAGCCCATAACCGGGTAACACATGGCCCATAATCAGGTAACACTGAGGCTCACGACCCCGTAGTTTACTCTGAAACTACGATAGCCAAATGTTTGTCCCATACGCCTACTAATTGTCTTTCCCGTCCAATGCCAATGTACAAGTCGTGAATACGACGTCGACATCTCGTACTATAATGTAACTAAAGAAATATACAACTGAGCTAAATACTGTCACACATGCTGCTCACACCGATGGCCAGTCAAGCATGAAGCATGCATCCCTACATGAACTCACTCTATGACGTGCAATGATACGTGTCAAGGCCTAGGGAGTCATATTGATAACTTCGCAACTTTAGGTGGGTCCACTAGACACTGGGTCAGACACAAGTCCTAACGTCAACACCTTCGTTGACTGCACCCGAGTATTTCTCGGACGTGTACAGTTATATAATATTAAATAAAATATGTAACTAATAATAGCTGAATTTAAACAGTACAACAAGGCAAGGTATACTTGCCTGGGTCCTCAAGCTGCGAGTACCAATATCCTGCTCCTGAAGTCTCGCCCGAAAGGTCCAGTGAACCTATACATATAATATAATATAAACATCATTTATTACGCTAGTACGCGCAGGAAATACAACTACGATGTACTTAAAAAATGACGCAAGGGGGGTCACGACTGGTCAACTAGCAGGGTCGAGTGTGCACGCAGCTAACATGAACAAGTATCATATCCTTAATTACCGTGCACAATAAGACAACAAGTTATCAAAATATGCTATAATACCAAATAACGAATAACACAAAATACAGGTCCTAGGTAACAGGGTAATGTGCACAAGTGTCACTACCAAGTTCCGAAAATAGGGGTATTTTCGACTTTTTTGCAGTATTTAATATTATGGTAGTTATAATTAAGTAATTGCATGATAGTATATTTAATTTAAATAAATATGTGTGATGTGTAATTAAATATAATATTATATACAGTGTTCATTTACTTTGAGCTAGTAGACTGGACCTAGAAGCCCAGTAGATGCCCACCTGTCCGAATTGTAGAATCCTGTAATTAATTATTTTATCTAGAATTTACTTCTTGGAGTTGTATTTAATTACAGTATTTTAATTAATTATTGCGTATTGCCTTTGCGTTGATAATTGGAGCGCTACCCGGACTTTTGTCTTCCAACAAATTTTACCATCTTGCCCTAGACGTGTCCGCCTTCCATTCTGCTATTTTTGCAACTCATAATTATGCTCTCTGTACATTATTTCTGGCCGCACAAAAATCGTCGCGGACGTTATTTAATAAATTCCTATTTTTATCGTTGTGCGTTCCAATTGAAATTGGAGGCAATCTTGACCTATTTTTCGTGCGGCCCAAATTAGGGTAATATTCTATTCTGAGTTTTCTTCATTATTGGTATTGATGACCTGACCTGATTTTGGCCCGATGTACTCCTAATTAATTGTTGAACACAACTTGCATTTATTTCTATTTAAATTGAGGATACTATTTTATCTGATTCTGAAATCCTAATTTAATTCCAGTGCCCTGCTATTTGAGCCCACACCAAACTTACAGCGCCCCCTGACCCTACAAAACACCGGACACCGAATCGCCCGCCAAATTTTTGTCATTTTATGTGTTTGTGCAATTTCCCAAATTTAAGGGGGGCTAAATTGCAAATTTGTATTTTTGTGTCAACACCCAATTGTTAACCAATGAGGAATCCCTAATATTATTTAACTAGCCCCTCACCCTCATTTCCCACATGAATTATTTTCCCATGTCAAATCTGGACCCCTCATTTACAGGGTCAATCACAACCCTTCATTCCAACACCCTCATCCCTATATAATGTTATGTCTACATCAACCCTAATCCCAAGAAACCTAGGTTTCCCCACCTCTCTCCAACGTAGCCCCTCATTCTAAAATTTTTCCATTTTTTCCTCTTCTCCTTCTCCTTTCTTCTTCTCTTTTCTTCTTCTTCTTCTTTCTTTCTTCTTCTCCTTCTTTGTTTTTGAATTTGAAATTCAAAAGAAGGGGGGGGAGGGAATACTGTTCACCCTCCCCTGTGTACTCCGGCGCCCGGCGACCCTCGACTCCGGCGGCCCTCTCCCCATCGACCCGCAGTGACTGCACATCCCTCCGACCCCCCTGCTCTCCCCCGCATTCCTCCCTGTCAGCCTCCGACTTCCCATTCCTTCCTGCCGAGCTCTCCGGCCCGGCGAGCATCCCGACCCCGACTGCACATCCCCCGGCTCTCCCTCCATCTCCTCCGACATCCTCCTCCTATCCCTCCATCTCCACCGGCCGCTGCTCCCACATCATTCACCACCACCTCCATCATCCTCCCACCACCATACACCTCCACCACTCTGCTGGCCTCCATCCTCCCATTCCTCTCCCTCTGTGAACTCCGACGGCCCCCGACCTTCACCTGTGCAACCCCCTCCGGCGTTCAGCCCGGCGGCGCTGCACATCCCCGCTGCAGTCCTCCCTGCTGTGCCAGCACCCGGCGGCCAACCACCCGAGGTGGCCCCGCTCCTTCCCTGCTGTGTACTCGGCGGGCCTCTGCACTCCGGCCTCCCTGCTCAGTCCGGCGAGCGACTCCGGCCGGCAGTCACTCCTCTCGGCTGTGAGTCCTTCTTCTTCTCCCTCCTTCTTTATATATATATATATATATGTATATATATATATATATATATATATATATATATATATATATATATGTATGTATATAACTAATGTAATATATATTAGTGTATATATATAACTATGTAAAGGTATTTGTATATATATTAATTAATGTGTATAGTATATAAATACAAGGATAATGTATAATTTAATAATGTGAATGTATATTATCTATTTAATTTATGTTAATACGTGTGTATGTATAGTATTTATTTAGTTAATACTATATACAAATATGTATAGTGTGTATTTAGTATATGTATGTATTTAAAATATGTAAATTGCATATTATTTATTTATTAGTAATTAATTGTATAATTATAGTATGTATTATAAATTGAATAAGTATGTATTTAAATTAATGCACCTGTATATATATGTATTGGTATATATATTTTGTGTATGTGGATATTATTATACATGTATATAGTATAATTATTATTTTGGTATACAAATATATATGTGTATATATATTTTGTATGGGTGTGTTTAATATAAACGTATTTTGGTATAAATGAATAAATATGTAACTACGTATTTTGGTAATTGGTATATATATATATATGTGTACATAAATATATATGTATATAATAAGATTTGGTAAATATTCAAATAACCGTATTTTGGTATCAATATATACATGTAGAGTTATATTTAAGTTGGTATATATATAGTACACAATTATTGTTTAACTAATATGTATATTATTTATTCTGAGTATTTTTATATGGTATAAAATTTATTTGGTGAATTAATAGTAGTATGATTAAGAATGATAATGTTGACTATATATAGATATATTCTAAAATGTATTTTGGCAAATATATGAGTGTACATACATAATGTTCAACTAGTATAAATCAAATATGTATTTAAAAAGGCATATATATATATTGTAAATACATTTAAATTGGTGCATGTATAAATATTGTAAGTATTAATAAGTGTAATGTGTTTTAAATTTGTATCCCTACTAGATGACCCTAGTTTACTAGTGCCCTACCTGGCATGGCCCTGAGGCCAGTGTTTATAGACTGTGTTGGTGTAGCATCTGATGCAATGTTGTATTTGATATTTTAGGACTGTTGGTTCCTCCAGACGATACTCTGGGACAGGACATTGGTTTTACCAGCTAAGGACCAAGGCGAGTACATTCTCTGATTAGTTTCTAATTTATGATATCTCCTATGTTCACTGTATCTAGTGTAAATATCCATGCTCTTGACACACTGGTTACACGGATTGGTATACACAGATCTCGTCATGAGATGTTATTCCCTATTCATGGTGTAGCTTGTACAAGACTTGTTTCCTTGATATCTTGTGCATGTACAGACACTGAGACCCGGGGAGATTTGCTACCTCCCTAGGGAATCCCGTGCCATAGCGTACCATGATTGGATCTACTATACCAGTCGGGGGTTTGGGGAGTACTTTAGTGTAGATATGTGATCATACCCAACTTTATATGCACCATAGCTCACCCCACATCTCACGTCGGGTGCGGCCTGACCATTTACATGCTCCATAGCTGTTACGTGTGATTAGCCTGACCTCTACATGCATCATAGCTAACCAACGGTTAGCCTGACTTTATATGAACCATAGCTAATCACATGTAACCAGCCTGATCAAGTTCCCAAGCCGATCACATGTTAAAGCTAGTACTCACACACTTAGTCATAGAATTCTTGCTCATTGATATATTATTCTTTTCCTGCATTTACTTACAGTATTTCCAGTATTTCTCTTATTGTACAATTCTCGTACCTATACATGCATCTGGTATGTTTCCATCTAGAACTGCTACATAGTTTATGTCATTTACATAGAACTGCTATTTAGAGATGTACTTTGCTCCTTCCTGACTGGAAAATATTTTTCCAGACTGTGACCTTAGTAGACTGGTTTCTGACACACTTGGGGATCGAAAGTTAATGATTGCAGGTATGATTATTTTGTTGTTAGACTTGTCTTGTATTTCTTGCTTGCCTTGATATCTCATCGTGCTTTAGTTTATGTGATTGAGTATTTCTAGCATTATTTTATGATATCCACGTCTCCTTATGGAGTTGGATACTAGCGTGAGATTGTTTAGATAGTACTTGACCTAGACAGCGTTCTACCGCCGATACTGCGGCGTAGGCTGGACGTACCCACGCTCTCGTACCCCTAAACCGGGTGCGGGTCGTGACACATTTTTAGTGGTGGCCCATGCAGGTCAGACTTCGCGAGTTGTGCGATGTCGTGGTAGTGTGGCATCTTTGTTATGCTACTACGTGCCTGCTGCCTGCTATAGAATATAGGACATATGATACTAGGATAAGAGAGGATACTCAATCATAAATTCTTGAGAGATTCCTGGGATGACCCCATGAGAATCTTATTATAATTTCCAATTTAAATCCTTCGCCCTTATTTCCGTCCGTTCTCACTTGTTGATATTGAGTTGATTCTTGTTGACCAGTTGTTAACTTTAATTCCTGGTATCGTTGTTGAGTTGATTTCATATTGAGATAAATTTTACGGACTAGAATTTATGGTATCATCTGATGACATATATTGATGAGGACAGTGAGAAAGGTAAAACGTCTACTTTGGTTATGGAACCTAGAGTTTATCGCAGCCATTCTAGCTGTCGTGACGAGAACGTAGGAACCTGACTTGGATGTACATACTGTAGTTATAAAACTTAGGGTCTCTCACAGCCATACCGGTTGGCGTGGCGAGGATTCTAGATGACATGATTATAGGGTTGCATACCTTAGTTACGGAACCTGTCGTTTATCGTATCTATGCTTACTGGCGTGGCGAGAATTCTGTGTGTCATGATTTCTGGCAGACGTGTATGATTATCAGGTTGTATCTTAAATTGGTTCTTAAAGTATCATCTCAAGACTTATCTATTTTCGTTATTCCAGGACTTTGTTCCATCGCTTCTTTTCCTTACTAGCAATAAAGATACCTTCCGTCCTTGATCCAGTTCCTTTTTGAGCTTACTTTCTCTGAGGATTCCTTGTTAAGTATGATGATTAGTGACTTGTAATTTTGTCTGTGTCTTGAGTATTAGTATTGACTAAGTATTTGCCTGTGAGTTGTAAGTGTTTCTTAGTTGGACATGGGAGCATTAGATATTAATCTAGAGTTAAACCATAGCATAGTGCCTTGTAGCAATAGCTCTATGATAGGTGTGTTATAGTTAGTATTGGCACTATAGATAGAGGAGAAAGAGTATCAGTGATGATGATCATTTGGAAGCAATAGTGCAAATAATTCGGACAGTACGATTTTCGTACACAGTTAAGGTTGTAAATAATTGGTGTATTGTGTGCACCTTGAGTATTAGAGACTGGGAGTATCTATATGTATGCTTGTGGATTTAAAATTATAATTTGTAGAGTGGAAATGAATTTCAGTTTTTAAAGAATTTTTGAGTAGATAAGATTTTTATGTTATTAAATTTTGAGTATTCGAATTTAATTCAATAAACATAGTCAAAGCTATAAGGATTTTAAAAGTGATTAAATTTTTTGATATTTGAGTATCTGATTTTGAGGAGGTATATGCAATTTATTTTTTTAAATTGATCGAGAAGTTAAACCTTGACGATTATTTTGAGGATTAATTTTATGGTAGATGAGAGATATGAATATTAGTGTATTAATAGATGATATACATGTGCAAGGATCTGGTGATTTGAGCATGATTGAGATAGCACCGCAGACTGACTTGGGTGTCCATCTAAAGTTGTATTGGAAAGAGCAGTACTTAGTATGGTGTTACACTTGGTGTGCACTTGAGTGATAAGAATCACTAGTATCAACTATTGTAGTAGGTAAGGAAGCTAGCAGTGAGTATGCTTGTAGTAGAGTGTGGTACCTAAAGAGATAGAGGTATCAAACTTTACATGCAATATTTGACCTATGATTATGTTAGAGATAGAAGATACTACAAGTAATATGTTAGCAGATTCTTTCTTTTCTTTCCTCATGTTCCTTTTTGTCTTCTGATTGATTGATACCTTAGTACCGTAGTTGTATGCATGATTTCTTGTTATAATGTAGTTAGTAGTACCCCTGATACAGAGACTGCAATACCATGACAAAAGACACCATGATCATACATATTTCCCTTAGGTTGCATGTTGTATGGTTGTAGGTAGAATTCTCTTAGACTTTGATTGTTGAGGATTTAACTGTAGTAAAGATTAACGAAGAGGTTATGACTTGACAAAGAGAGACAAGGTGCCTTAAATTTTGAGGAAAAATATTAAATTAAATAAAGAGTTGGAAATTTAATATGGCATAATTGAAGTTTTTGTTAAATCATTGATTTTTAAGAAGATTATGAAATGATTGAATTTATCATTAAATTTGAGGAATTTTAAGAAGGCCATCGATATATTTATTGGACTGCAAGTTGTGAACTTATATTTTGAATATTGTATTGGAGGTTTCATAAGTATTACATCGTTGCATATTATGGAAAAAAAAAATCGAGGAATAAGAACACAAATGGATTAGTGTTGAATTCAAATTTTGGGATGAGATTCAAATTTTAGAAATATGCACTGATTGGATTTCAATTAGAGGATTGAATATTAAATTCTTGTATTTCGTTATTAACTTAAAAAAAAAAAAAATTTGGAGGATATTGTGATAAGAATGGGATTTGATTTTATATTTGAAGATTTTTAGGGATATGATATTTATAGAATTTTGAAAAATTTATTGTGAAATAACAATATGGAGTAGTTCATGATTATATGATTTAATGAATTTAATTTTGATGGTAGTAAATAAATAAATAAAATAATTGAGGATTAGAAAAAAAAAAATTTTGAGGATAAACATTGATTTAAATAGAGGGTTAAGAATTTAACATGGCAGGATTTATGACGTATAAATTCCAGGAAGATTATGACATGCTCAAATTGGTTATTAGATTTGGAAATTTAGAGAGATTATCACTATAATTATTGGATTGCAAGTTATGAATTTTAGAATTCTATATTTGATGTTGCAATTAGAGAATCCTTAAGTTTCATATTGTTGAGTATTTTGAGGAAGAGGAAATCGAGAAATAAAAAACAAAATTTGATGGACTAATGTTTGAATTCAAAACTTGTGGGACGAGATTACAATTATATATGTGCATTGATTAAATCAAATTTGAGGAGTGGATATTAAATTCCGAGTATTGAATTACTAACTAAAACTTTCAAGGAAATTTTTGATAAAAAAAATGGACTTTGATTCTATTTCGAGGATTTTTTCAGGAATGCAAATAATTTAGAATTTTTGAAAAATTTGCGAAAGGACATTGTGGATTATTAAAAGATTTCATGGATGATAAATTTAAACTTTGAGGGAAATAATAATGTGTATGAATACATGCTATTATGAGGATTTTAAATTTCGAGGACGAAATTCTTTTAAGGTGGGTAGACTTGTCACTACCACGTTCCGAAAACAGGGGTATTTTTGACTTTTTTGCAGTATTTAATATTATGGTAGTTATAATTAAGTAATTGCATGATATTATATTTAATTTAAATAAATATATGTGATGTGTAATTAAATATAATATTATATACAGTGTTCATTTACTTTGAGCTAGTAGACTGGACCTAGAAGCCCAGTAGATGCCCACCTGTCCGAATTGTAGAATCCTGTAATTAATTATTTTATCTAGAATTTACTTCTTGGAGTTGTATTTAATTACCGTATTTTAATTAATTATTGCGCATTGCCTTTGCGTTGATAATTGGAGCGCTACCCGGACTTTTGTCTTCCAACAAATTTCACCATCTTGTCCTAGACGTGCCCGCCTTCCATTCTGCTATTTTTGCAACTCATAATTATGCTCTCTGTACATTATTTCTGGCCGCACAAAAATCGTCGCGGACGTTATTTAATAAATTCCTATTTTTATCGTTGTGCGTTCCAATTGAAAATTGGAGGCAATCTTGACCTATTTTTCGTGCGGCCCAAATTAGGGTAATATTCTATTCTGAGTTTTCTTCATTATTGGTATTGATGACCTGACCTAATTTTGGCCCGATGTACTCCTAATTAATTGTTGAACACAACTTGCATTTATTTCTATTTAAATTGAGGATACTATTTTATCTGATTCTGAAATCCTAATTTAATTCCAGTGCCCTGCTATTTGAGCCCACACCAAACTTACAGCACCCCCTGACCCTACAAAACACCGGACACCGAATCGTCCGCCAAATTTTTGTCATTTTATGTGTTTGTACAATTTCCCAAATTTAAGGGGGGCTAAATTGCAAATTTGCATTTTTGTGTCAACACCCAATTGTTAACCAATGAGGAATCCCTAATATTATTTAACTAGCCCCTCACCCTCATTTCCCACATGAATTATTTTCCCATGTCAAATCTGGACCCCTCATTTACAGGGTCAATCACAACCCTTCATTCCAACACCCTCATCCCTATATAATGTTATGTCTATATCAACCCTAATCCCAAGAAACCTAGGTTTCCCCACCTCTCTCCAACGTAGCCCCTCATTCTAAAAATTTTCCATTTTTTTCTCTTCTCCTTCTCCTTTCTTCTTCTCTTTTCTTCTTCTTCTTCTTCCTTTCTTCTTCTCCTTCTTTGTTTTTGAATTTGAAATTCAAAAGAAGGGGGGGAGGGAATACTGTTCACCCTCCCCTGTGTACTCCGGCGCCCGGCGACGCTCGACTCCGGCGGCCCTCTCCCCATCGACCCGCTGCGACTGCACATCCCTCCGACCCCCTTGCTCCGGCCCGCTGGCAGCAACTCCGGCTGCTCTCCCCCGCATTCCTCCCTGTCAGCCTCCGACTTCCCATTCCTCACTGCCGAGCTCTCCGGCCCGGCGAGCATCCCGACCCCGACTGCACATCCCCCGGCTCTCCCTCCATCTCCTCCGACATCCTCCTCCTATCCCTCCATCTCCACCGGCCGCTGCTCCCACATCATTCACCACCACCTCCATCATCCTCCCACCACCATACACCTCCACCACTCCGCTGGCCTCCATCCTCCCATTCCTCTCCCTCTGTGAACTCCGACGGCCCCCGACCTTCACCTGTGCAACCCCCTCCGGCGTTCAGCCCGGCGGCGCTGCACATCCCCGCTGTAGTCCTCCCTGCTGTGCCAGCACCCGGCGGCCAACCACCCGAGGCGGCCCCGCTCCTTCCCTGCTGTGTACTCGGCGGGCCTCTGCACTCCGGCCTCCCTGCTCAGTCCGGCGAGCGACTCCGGCCGGCAGCCACTCCTCTCTGCTGTGAGTCCTTCTTCTTCTCCCTCCTTCTTTATATATATATATATGTATATATATATATATATATATATATATATGTATATATATGTATGTATATAACTAATATAATATATATTAGTGTATATATATAACTATGTATAGGTATTTGTATATATATTAATTAATGTGTATAGTATATAAATACAAGGGTAATGTATAATTTAATAATGTGAATGTATATTATCTATTTAATTTATGTTAATACGTGTGTATGTATAGTATTTATTTAGTTAATACTATATACAAATATGTATAGTGTGTATTTAGTATATGTATGTATTTAAAATATGTAAATTGCATATTATTTATTTATTAGTAATTAATTGTATAATTATAGTATGTATTATAAATTGAATAAGTATGTATTTAAATTAATGCACCTGTATATATATGTATTGGTATATATATTTTGTGTATGTGGATATTATTATACATGTATATAGTATAATTATTATTTTGGTATACAAATATATATGTGTATATATATTTTGTATGGGTGTGTTTAATACAAACGTATTTTGGTATAAATGAATAAATATGTAACTACGTATTTTGGTAATTGGTATATATATATGTGTACATAAATATATATGTATATAATAAGATTTGGTAAATATTCAAATAACCGTATTTTGGTATCAATATATACATGTAGAGTTATATTTAAGTTGGTATATATATAGTACACAATTATTGTTTAACTAATATGTATATTATTTATTCTGAGTATTTTTATATGGTATAAAATTTATTTGGTGAATTAATAGTAGTATGATTAAGAATGATAATGTTGACTATATATAGATATATTCTAAAATGTATTTTGGCAAATATATGAGTATACATACATAATGTTCAACTAGTATAAATCAAATATGTATTTAAAAAGGCATATATATATATATTGTAAATACATTTAAATTGGTGCATGTATAAATATTGTAAGTATTAATAAGTGTAATGTGTTTTAAATTTGTATCCCTACTAGATGACCCTAGTTGACTAGTGCCCTGCCTGGCATGGCCCTGAGGCCAGTGTTTATAGACTGTGTTGGTATAGCATCTGATGCAATATTGTATTTGATATTTTAGGACTGTTGGTTCCTCCAGACGATACTCTGGGATAGGACATTGGTTTTACCAGCTAAGGACCAAGGCGAGTACATTCTCTGATTAGTTTCTAATTTATGATATCTCTTATGTTCATTGTATCTAGTGTAAATATCCATGCTCTTGACACACTGGTTACACGGATTGGTATACACAGATCTCGTCATGAGATGTTATTCTCTATTCATGGTGTAGCTTGTACAAGACTTGTTTTCTTGATATCTTGTGCATGTACAGACACTGAGACCCGGGGAGATTTGCTACCTCCCTAGGGAATCCCGTGCCATAGCGTACCATGATTGGATCTACTATACCAGTCGGGGGTTTGGGGAGTACTTTAGTGTAGATATGTGATCATACCCAACTTTATATACACCATAGCTCACCCCATATCTCACGTCGGGTGCGGCCTGACCATTTACATGCTCCATAGCTGTTACGTGTGATTAGCCTGACCTCTACATGCATCATAGCTAACTAACGGTTAGCCTGACTTTATATGAACCATAGCTAATCAGATGTAACCAGCCTGATCAAGTTCCCAAGCCGATCATATATTAAAGCTAGTACTCACACACTTAGTCATAGAATTCTTGCTCATTGACATATTATTCTTTTCCTGTATTTACTTACAGTATTTCCAGTATTTCTCTCATTGTACAATTCTCGTACCTATACATGCATCTGGTATGTTTCCATCTAGAACTGCTACATAGTTTATGTCATTTACATAGAACTGCTATTTAGAGATGTACTTTGCTCCTTCCTGACTGGAAAATATTTTTCCAGACTGTGACCTTAGTAGACTGGTTTCTGACACACTTGGGGATCGAAAGTTAATGATTGCAGGTATGATTATTTTATTGTTAGACTTGTCTTATATTTCTTGCTTGCCTTGATATCTCATCGTGCTTTAGTTTATGTGATTGAGTATTTCTAGCATTATTTTATGATATCCACGTCTCCTTATGGAGTTGGATACTAGCGTGAGATTGTTTAGATAGTACTTGACCTAGACAGCGTTCTACCGCCGATACTGCGGCGTAGGCTGGACGTACCCACGCTCTCGTACCCCTAAACCGGGTGCGGGTCGTGACAACAAGTCCATTTTTGTCTAAATACTTAGTTCAACATAAGTATTCCTTATTAATAATCAAGTTCTATGAGGTATTCACTAACACTATCATTATTCTAAAATATACACACACACATAGCACATAGGGTTCACCAATACATGGTTCATTCAACAATACATGAAGAAAGAAGGACAAATGCATACCTAGTCGTGATCGTGTCCGGGGGGGGTGTCTACTGCTTGTGGGCCGGTGATGGTGGTGGTGACGATAGTGATGTTAATGGAAATAATGATGATGATGATAATGGTGATGATGTTGATGATGATGATGGTGATGATGTTGATGATGGTGATAGTGATGATGTTCCGGGGATGGCTGGAGTGTGGTGAGACGACGGTAATCGGTGAGAAGGAGTCAGGGGCTGGTGATGGTGTTGGTCGACTGCTGTAGGGTTACAGCCGGCTGCTGCTCAGGTGGAGCAAAGGCCGTGAAGTCGTGGGAAGATGGTGAACAGGTCAGGGAGGAGTCGACGGTGAGGAGGCTGTGTTGAGGTGGTCGGGAAGTCGGGGATGGTGACCGAAGATGGGAGGTCATGGTGGTAGAGTTGTGGTGCTCGGGGACGGCCGGGTCGATCGGAGAAGGAGGCTGCATGGAGTGGAGACTCAGGCGAAGATTCAGGCAGAGGGGTCATGCTCGGCTGCTGCGGCCCGACGAAGATGCAGTCGATGGTGGCTGTGGCTTGGTGGTTGCGGTGAGGTCCGGCGTGAGAAAGATGATGATGGTGGTGTCGATGGTGGCAGTATAGTCAGGGTCGACTACTCGGTCGGGGATGGCCGGGAAGGGATGAGGGTGATGGCTTAGGGTTAGGTTTTGGTTTTGTAGTTTTGGTGACGGCGATGAAAAATAATATGGAGGATGAATTTTTATGTAGGATGGAGAAGTGGGTGATAATTACCTAGGGATTAGGGCCGGCCAAGTACTCCTTGGGATGGGGTTGGATGCTACATGAAGGAAGTTTGGATGGCTAGGATTGTGTTGGGTTGAATGGAGGGCCAAGATGACTAGGAGGAGATGTTTGAGTGTTGCACACTCCAAAACAAAGGAAAATGCATGCATGTGACAGGTCAATAAAGAGGGGAGGTGTTTCTTCATGTGTTGGGTCCAATGGGATGTGGACACCTTACTGCACTTTTGTATAAAAGTTCCCAATAATTGGAAAATTGTATATTTAGTAGGATTTGGGATTGGATGACGAAAAAATACCATATTTTGTGTGATATAGTGGGTTAAAATGGTGTGTGGTATTTAGTATGAACCTTGAGGGTGTGAGTGGGGTTTTGGGTTGGTGTTGGTGTTGGGTCTAGTTTTGGATTAGGTTTGGTCCTTACACCATTTTAATTAAAATTAGTGTAAGTGGTGCTCTTTAATTAATTGGAAATGCATAGGATTAAAATTGGTGGAACACATGTGTCATGGATGTAGTATACTCAGAATAGAATATTATCATAAATTGGGTTTCACAAAATGGGTCGAGGTTGTGTCTCAAATTTTGATTGGAATGGACAAAGATGCAAAGTTAGATTTATTTATATTTAAAAAATAGACGTTTATAACGAATATTGTGTGAATAAAATGAAGCACAAAAGAGAGTATTTATGAGTTACACAAGGGTCAGAATAGAAGGCTGGCATGACTAGGAAAAGTGTGTAAAATTTATTGGAAAGCAAATGCTAGTGTAGCGCTCCAAATATCGAAGCAACGGTAAGGTGCACAAAGTAATAAGAATATTGTGTACATCAATCTAAAATACTATGTTCTAATTCTAAATAGCTTCAAACTAACCCTAGTCTCTCTATCTAAGCCAGGTAGACCTAAATTTGGTCGAGATGATTTATAATCTACCCAACTTATAAGAATTTTATCCTCAAAATTAAAATAAACACATAATAAACTATAAATTATCAAGCAATACTACGGACATACCTAGGACTGGTGGCGCTGGCCTTTGCACTATCTGCTGGGCTCTATTGACATACTGGGAGCACTCATGAGCTTGATGTTGGTTCGGTCCGCACCTCAAATACTGTCCTAACCCTCTTCTGCAACTAGGACGATTAATATCTCAATATTCTTTCCTAGGTATAACGTCATCATCCTATAATATCCATATTGAAATCCTCAATATTCAGCTTATCATTCCTATAGGACTTCTATATTTTATTTACACTCCTTATCCAAGCTACATGGGTTTTATCTTATTTATAACTTGCCATCCATTATAGACAATTCACTATCTAACTCAAGACTATAACATCTATCAAAACTCTCATCCTTCAACCCATTTGTCTAGCTTAGATACTAGCTCAACTACTCGAGTTTTTAAAGGTGAAACTACGAGCCTAATAGACACTGGCAATCTAAATAAATTAAGTACATCTAATCTAATTTGAAAGCTATACTGTAGTACCTAAGTTATCAAGTCAATCAACAACCAATCTAGCAATCCACGTATCTATTTTAGCCTAGTCATATAATCATCTTTATCTAAAGGGTAAAAAATTTCTAGGTCTGGTACTGTAAGTCACAAGGCAACTAGGAATTAACCACTATGGTTGCTACCCTAAGTGCTATTTCATACCCTATTTTTATTAGTACCCGATAATCTTCTTCTAGATGTGAGTCTAAAATTCTGTCTTATCAAGTTCATAAGGTCGTTCCTTGTATCACTATCATAAGACTACAACTAATTCCTTGTATCATTAACATGGGGCTACAACTAACCTTATTATCTAGCTATGTCTTCTCCAAATTATGCTAGAGCCTTAGAATCAAATAACCTTTCTAGCTTCTAATACTTACAAATCACGGCTATATTAAGTAAGGGTAGGGTCTAGTTTTAAGTCTCTACTTCTATGTCTAATTCTTATGCCAACAGTTTATACTAGCTCTAGCAATAAGAAAGAACTTATCAACCTTCTCTACCATGGTTAACCATCTACTCAAACATCCTATCAAATATGCCATCTTCGTCTTGACGAGGATCTGCTCCTGGAGGGAATCACCGAGCGCAAGCATCCATCTTTCCGAAATAAGGAAGATGAGAAACAATAATAACGATATCGACGGTAAATGAACGAATATAGTAATAAAGTCCAAGGGCGACAATTGATTACAAGAGGAGTTTTAAAATCAGTTATGGATTAAGATCTTATTTAACATTAATCCTAAGTTGGAGGCTCGTTCGGCACAGTAACGTAACCGAAACGATAAGCTCTGACCTGCATGGGCCACCACTAAAACTATGTCATGCTCTAGTCCCAAAATGTATGGGACCAGACATGTGGCAATGGCCAGCTGGTACGACTCCGTAGGGCTTTCCAATTTAATGCACCTGACGAAGCGCACTTACGCTGTCCACCGTCAAGTGATCCAATTAATAATCTAGTTCTAACATGCAACATGTAAACTAAATCTCAATCCATGGTAAATAAATCTCAAGAAAGAACGATACGCATCATTAGTCTACAGTCTAATAATAAATCCGTTCGAATAGGCCAAAAGAACAACATAGGCCTATAAACACTAGGCTTTAAAAGCAGAATCAAAAATGGAAAGTAGTACATGACTGTAATAGCTGAAAATGTAAAGATACCTGCAACAATGTCCACACTCCACTAGATCAAGCATTCTGCAAACTGCACAAATAACCTAGAAGGGAACCATGTCCTCATAGGGACGTAACAAGATATAAAAATATATGCTATAAAGTAAATACTGTGAAAACTCGAGGGTGAACTATCTAGCTAAGTGAAATACAATTTGAAGACAACCTTGGTACGTATGGGTAGGTGAAAGGTATAAACCGTAGTGTCGAGCCAGAGGCTAAGTACCTGGCATTAGCTATAAACTGGATGCCAGGAGTATATGCTGACTACATCACCGATCATGATAGCGCGCAGCTAGTAACCTCTGTCGGATGTATCGACAAGCATATATGCCCATAACCAGGTAACAATGAGCCCATAACCGGGTAACACATGGCCCATAACCGGGTAACACTGAGGCTTATGACCCCGTAGTTTACTCTGAAACTACGATAGCCAAATGTCTGTCCTGTATGCCTACTAATTGTCTTCTCTTCCCAATGCCAATATACAAGTCGCGAATACGATGTGGACATCTCGTACTATAATGCAAGTCATTAAAAAAATATACAACTAAGCTAAATACCGTCACACGTGCTGCTCATACCAATGGCCAGTCAAGCATGAAGCACGTGTCCCTACATAAACTCACTCTGTGACGTGCAATGATACGTGTCAAGGCCTGGGGAGTCATATTGATAACTCCATAATTTAGGTGGGTCCACTAGACACTAGGTCAGACACAAGTCCTAACGTCAACGCCTTCGTTGACTACATCCGAGTCTTTCTCGGACGCACACAGTTATATAATATTAAATAAAATATGCAACTAATAATAGCTGAATTTAAATAGTACAACAAGGCTAGGTATACTTGCCTGGGTCCTCAAGCTGCGAGTACCAATATCCTACTCCCGAAGTCTCGCCCGAAAGGTCCAGCGACCCTATACATATAATATAATATAAATATCAGTTATTATGCTAGTACACACAGGAAACACAACTACGCTGTACTTAGAAACTGACGCAAGGGGGGGTCACGACTGGTCAACTAGCAGGGTCGAGTGTGCACGCAGCTAACATACACAAGTGTCATATCCTCAATTACCATGCACAGCAAGACAACGAGTTATCAAAATAAACTATAATACCAAATAACGAATAACGTAAAACACAGGTCCTAGGTAACAGGATAATGTGCACAAGTCCGTTTTTGTCTAAACACTTAGGTCAACATATGTATTCCTTATTAATGTCATAACCCGGATTTTTCAGAATATTTTAAATTATTTTTTACAATTTTTTGGAATTAAAACTAAGGTATTTTATGATTAAAGGATTTTTTTAATAATGTTAATGAATATTAAAATATTATGAAAATAATATTTTTGGGTGTAAAATAGAAAACTGGACATAGGATAATTTTTTGTGAATTTATTGGACTCCGGAAACATGTTTAAAACCCTAAAAACCCTATTTTTAATTAAACCCAAACAAACCAGGTTGAACCGGGCTCAAACCGGTTTGAACCGGGCTGAACCCGGTCCAACCGAGCCGGATCGCCCCTAGACCCTAACGTGTCGGATCCTGCCTACCCGACCCGACCCAGACCCGAAACCCTAATCCTAAACCTAGCCGAATTTACTGTTCCGGCCCTATTTATTGCCTCGAAGTCCGCACCACCGTCGCTGCAAACCCTCTCTCTCATCTCTCTGCCGCCCGCAGCTCTGCCCCGGTGGTCTGAACCCTGCCTGAACCCTAACCACGCCACCCCCTTCCCCTCGACTTCCTCCTCCTCCAGTCTTCCTCCCCCGACCCGCTCTCCCCTTCTCGACGACCAGAACCCCTCTCCTTCCTCCGCCCTAGCCCGGCTGTCCTCACATCACCCTCAGCCTCGCCGTGCCCCGCCCAGTCCCGTCTCCACCACTCGCCGACCACCGCCCTGAGCCCAGCCCAACACCACCACTATCACCATCCCCCCCAACCTCAGCCTCTCCTCACCGTCACCCTGACCCTCAGCCGATGACCTCTCCTCCGCCACAGAACCCCAGAGCCACCCTCGACGAACCCCTCCGCCCTGAGCCCACGACCTCCTCCCAGTCGTCCTCCTCTCTCCTCCGACCCCGCCTGGAGCACCACCACCAACACTCAGCAGCCACCCCCGTTCCCCAGTCGGTCGAGCCCCGCCTGACCTCGAACCCCCAAGGCCAACTCCACCAACCGCCTCCCCACGAGCAGCGCCGCCCCTCTCCGGCCGCCCCGCTGACCGACTCGATCGAAAAACCCTAACCACGGCAGTACCGAACACGGCAGTACAGGACACAGCCGCCCTAGCTTCGGACACAGCAGACTCGAGCAGGACACGAAACAGTAACCCGGACACGAGAAATTCTTGTTCCACAAAGCCCTGTTCAGGTAACCCATTCTCCCTCCTCGTTGTTCCATTTTCTGTTTCGTCAGTTGTATCGCGTAGACTGTGTAACCCTCTCGATGCTCGTACAACCCGCTCGGTGCGTCGCGTCCTGTGGCGATCGCGAACCTCGATCCAAAAACAGAAAAACCAATATCCTGTTTCCCCCCGAAATTGAGTGTGCCCCGCCAAACGGGATGACTTGGTCGCGTGTGGTCTTCACCGAAACGTGTGCGCCGTGGATACGGATGTGCAGGATTTTGTAAAAGTTGATTTGGATGTGCGTGCACACCGGAATCAACACGTATCCGCCGACAATACCCCGTATCTGCCTGTTCTAGAACAAGTTATAAATTTGTGTACACACGTCGGATCAAAACAAAACTTGTGCCATCGGACTCGTAGCAATACGCTGGTCCTGTGACCCAAGTTTGGTTCGATTCTGAGAACATTGACAAAATCGCGTATCGTAGGCCCTGCGGCAATTTTGTGATCGGCTCATCGGAATCCAATTCTGAAAGTTCCGTTGGGTTTGTATCATCGTTCCTGACTTGTTGACACTAAGTTTGAGAAATTTGCAGACCATTGATCCTGACACATTTTTCGGTGCAAAGCGGCCCACATGTAGACCCCGCTTTGACCAGAAACTGTCATTTTCGCCCCTGTGTCCAAATTGGACTTAAGGACAGGCGTTTCTAGCTATTTGATATTTTCTAAGACTGTTGGTGATGTTTATTTCAGTTTTTGGAGGAGTACCTGCAGGATCCACTGATACAGGGACAACTGTTGGTATTCGAACCCCAAGCAAGTGTATATTGCCAAATCTTGCAATTCTTGTTACATATTTCCTTACCTTATATATATATTGTTGTACATGCTTGACCTAGGACCGGGTGACTTACTTAGCATCCGATTAGTAGTCGGGTGCCAACACCGTACGCGGAGTTGTGTAACGTCATCTAGACATGGACATTCGTGACCCTTTACATTCTCGTGCTTGTCTTATCAAGTACACCATAACCCAGGACACTTGACACTATTTATGAGACAAAATTTTTCTAAGATATTCATGGTGATCCTGTATAGGATGCAGGTTTTATGACATAGACATTATATTCATAGATATTATATGACTGGTTGCATTAGCTATGATCGTGCGTGACATGTACATGAGACGTTGTGGACATGAGATGTGTGGTTACATTGGGTGGGGAGAGACACATAGGCTACAGGCTATTTATTATATATCTACTACTATTGTGAGGCCGTAGACTCTCCAGCAGAGCTAGGCATATTACTTGTTATTACTGCTACCGGCTCCCCGACACAGAGCTTGTAGTGGTCTCAGCCGGAGTACTAGTGATGCTCTCACTTGTATTTCACATAGATGGTTACATACTTACCCTATTTTATTTTATTTATTGCTGCACTACATTTATTTGGCTTGAGTTATTTTGTACTTTGCTATGTCCCCTGAGGACCTGGATCCGGATTATGTCCCCAGGATTAGCAGATGAGATCGACCCCGAGGTATATGGGACAGGAGCATTAGCAGGAGCAGGAGCAGGAGTAGACACTGGAGTAGTACCAGATCCAGTAGATGATTGATCATCGAGGGTATCTTCTGAGTATCTACTGTTTCCATACTCAGTATTTGTTGTGGTTATATTTATTCTTGTATCTCGACAGATGTATCAGATTCATTATCGGATTATTTTCCGAGTTTATATTTTATTGAGATTGATCTTGCTTTATGATTCTGATATTGTTATATTCATTTCTGTGGATGAGATTAGTATATCTAGACCCTTATTGTTGTATTACAGCTTAAGTATGCCCCGACGGATCCATTAAATTGGGTTTGTCTGTCGGTGTGTGCTGCTGGCCATTGCCACGTGTCTAGTCCCTCAGTATTTTGGGACTGGGGCGTGACAATTAATAATCAAGTTATATGAGGTATTTACTAAAACTATCATTATTATAAAATATACACACACACACATATCACTTAGGGTTCACCAATACATGGTTCATTCAATAATACATGAAGAAGGAAGGACAAATGCATACCTAGTCGTGATCGTATCCGGGTGGGTGTCCGCTGCTCGTGGGCCGTTGATGGTGGTTGTGACGATGGTGATGTTAATAGTGATGATGATAATGATAGTGATGATGTTGATGGTGATGATGTTGATAATGATGATGGTGATGATGTTCCGGGGATGGCTGGAGTGTGGTGAGACGGCGATGATCGGTGAAGAGGAGTCAGGGACTGGTGATAATGTTGGTTGACTGTTGTGGGGTTGCAGCCGACTGCTGCTCAGGCGGAGTGGAGGTCGTGAAGTTGTGGGAAGATGGTGAACAGGTCGGGGAGAAGTCGATGGTGAGGAGGCTGTGTTGAGGTAGTCAGGAAGTTGGGGACGGTGACTGGAGATGGGAGGTCATGGTGGTGGAGATATGGTGCTCGGGGACGGCCGGGTCTATCGGAGAAGGAGGCTGCGTGGAGTGGAGACTCAGGCGAAGGGGTCATGCTCGGTTGTTGTGGCCCGATGGAGATGCAGTCGATGGTGGCTGTAACTTGGTGGTTGCGGTGAGGTCCGGAATAAGAAAGATGATGATGGTGGCGGTGCAGTTGGGGTCGACTGCTCGGTCGGGGATGGCCGGAGTTAGCCAGGAAGGGATGAGGGTGATGGCTTAGGGTTAGGTTTCGGTTTTGTAGTTTTGGTGATGGTGATGAAAAATAATATGGAGGATGAGTTTTTATGTAGGATGGAGAAGAGGGTGATAATTACCTAGGAATTATGGCCGGCCAAGTACTCCTTGGGATTGGGTTGGATGCTTCATGAAGGAATTTTGGATGGCTAGGATTGTGTTGGGTTGAATAGAGGGCCAAGATGACTAGGGGGAGATGTTTGAGTGTTGCACACTCCAAAACAAAGAAAAATACATGCATATAATCGGTCAATAAAGAGGAGAGGTGTTTCTTCATGTGTTGGGTCCAATGGAATGTGGACACCTCACTCCACTTTTGTATAAAAGTCCCCAATAATTGGAAAATTGTACATTTAGTAGTATTTGGGATTGAATGAGGAAAAAAATACCATGTTTGGTGTGATATAGTAGGTTAAAATGGTGTGTGGTGTTTAGTATGAACCTTGAGGGTGTGAGTGGGGGTTTGGGTTGGTGTTGGGTCTAGTTTTGGGTTAGGTTGGGTCCTTATACCATTATAATTAAAATTAGTGTAAGTGGTGATCTTTAATTAATTGGAAAGGCATAGGATTAAAATTGGATGGGGCACAAGTATCATGGACGTAGTAGACTCAGAATAAAATATTATCATAAATTGTTTTTGACAAAATGGGTCGAGATTGTGTCTCAAATTTTGATTGGAACAGACAAAGATGCAAAGTTAGATTTATTTGGATTTTAAAAATGGACGTTTGTAACGAATATTGTGCGACTAAAATAAAGCATAAAAGAGAGTATCTATAAGTTACACAAGGGTCACAATAGAAAGTTGGCACGACTAGGAAAAGTGTATAAATTTTGTTGGAAAGCAAATGCTAGTGTAGCACTCCAAATATCAAAGCAACGGTAATGTACACAAAGTGATACGAATATTGTGTACATTAATCTAAAATACTATGTTCTAATTCTAAATGTCTTCAAACTAACCCTAGTCTCTCTATCTAAGCCAGGCAGACCTAAATTTGGTCAAGGGGGTTTACAACTTATATGTTGGACTATCTTGACTCATGCTGCTATTACCGCATAGTTTTGCAAGATTATTCCTTATCGAGCTTGTTCATGACCTATATATTATTGGGGGACCATACTAATACATTGTCTAAATAAGAATCAGTGTATTATGGTCTGATCAACTTTAGTGCACTTTCGTATGGCTATTTTATGTGGATTGAGATATAGTTGACTCAGCTTATTAGACGAATATACTTGCCCTCTAGACAAGTCAGAGCATATCATATCAGGTACATAACTGTTCTGATATGAGTATGCGAATAGGAATTTACCAAAATAGGATCTCATCCGCAACTGCCCTGACAACTCTCCTTTTGAATTCTTTAATTGCCTTGAACCCCGTACTTATAATCTACCACCTCCTCCTTGAATTCTTTATTATTGTTTTTCGTCTTCCCCTACTTCGAAAGACGAAAGCTCGTGCTTGGTATAAGTTTGATACACGGTAGTACTAGATATATCCCAAAGCCCAATCACATTACTTGGTGACTATCTTTTGTAATTAAGGGCATAAAACATGTGAATATTTTGTGTTAATTTTTTTTTTTTGAGGATTGAATAACACGATTAAATAATTTGAGGAAGTTTTTCTTAAATGTATAGCCTTATGTGATAGATCGGTAAATTCTAAATTGGGTAGAAGTTGCATTGTCAACTTGAGGTAAAAAAAAAATTTTAGATCATGATCAAGTAATATTAGATTGATAGATTTAAGTTATTTTAGTTTTGAAAATATTTAGAAGAATGATTAAGATAATGAGGAATTAACTTTAAAGATAAGAATGCCTTATAGAATAAATTTTAAAATTTTGATATTACGGACAAAATATTTATAATTTGAGCACAAGATTTAAATTTTGAATATTGGAGATTGAATCAACGATTTAAATTTTGGAGGAGAAAAAAAAAGAACTATAAGCATTAACATTGATGGAATAAATTCAAAATTTTACAATTTGATGATTTAATTTAAAAGTTAAATTTTGATTGTTGGATCACATATTTGAAATATTGAGGATGAAAATTGATTTTAAAAATTTGAAGAGTACAAAATTCTTAAGTTGAAAATAGGAATAAGATTTGATTAGAATTATTTATTATTTAAAATCTAGAGAAGATTATAATAGTTAAAAATTGTGATATAAAATTTGATGTGGGTTATTTAAATCTTGAAGATGTCATATAGATTTGACTTAAATTTGGATGTTGATAATTTGAAAATCGAGAAGAGACTACTATAGGTTAAATTTTAATTTAAACAGTGGTTATTTTAATTTTGAAGTGATTGCCAAAGATTTGAATAGATTTCGTTATTTAAATTTTTAGAAGAGATTGTGATTGACTTACCTTATATACGAATGTGAAGGATTTAGCAAATCATGCATTTTTTTTAATTTTGAGGACAAAATTCTTGTAAGTTGGGTAGATTGAAAACCCCCTCACCCAAAAATAGGTATCTTGTGTGTATTTTGTATTTCTTAAATTTATTTTAGATTATTTTTTTCAAATCAATTAAAATCCAATGATTTTATTAGGATACTTCACCGTGGTTTGGTGATTAATGATATAGGATAGCCCCAAAATCCGTATCGCCCTCATGGAAAGTAGCCTACACCATAGACACTACCTGCAGGATCTTTTCGTGGCACAAAATTTGATCCATTAGCATTAGTATGACATTAGTGTAACAACCATAGATTCTTGTGTTAAATATTTAGATATTATATATATATATAATTTATTTGTGGTTGTTTTTCAATCCCAATTTTCTACAATTAGCATCCCATAATCCTCCATGCCAGATTAGGCAATTTTTTTTTGTAAGATTTGCATATTATTTATTATTATTCTATTTTATTGGATATCCATTTATTTATTTACTTAGATATTGGATAATACAGTTATTTAATTTATTAAAACTAGATAAATATCTAATTATTAATTACAAAATATTTCATAAAATATTTTGGGTGTAGTATTTTATTAAAGCTTTACAAAGTAAAATTTTTAAGAATTTATTATGTATACAAATATTTTTTTTAGATTTTATATAACCTTATCTATATATATGTATATATAAATAGATATCTCTATTATTAAAAGAAAAAAGAAAAAGAAAAATAAAAAAAAAGAAAAAGAAAAAGAAAAAAAAGAAAAAAAAAGAAAAAGAAAAAGAAAATAATAATAATATATCCTAAACTAACTATTCCCTACCCCAGCGGAACCGAGACGCATCCTCTCTCCTTGTCTATATATATATATATATATATAAATATATATATATATATATATATATATATATATATATATGTGTGTGTGTGTGTGTGTGTGTGTGTGTGTATACGAAACCATCAAACCCTAACCCTAATCTCTCCTCTCCTCCTTCCCCGTGGCCGCCTTCGACCTCAGCGTCGACCCCCCTGACGCCGACGACCGCCGTCCAGGCTGACAACAACCGCCACGAGCAGCAGTGCGCTGCCACGCACGTGTACAACAACAGCAGCACAGCCCCGAGTCCCTCTCTTCGCGGTAATGTATCTTTCCCATCTCTCATTCTTCTTGCGAGAGGTTTATCTGTACACGTTCACAACCTAACCCTCTAGGATTCCCTCTAAGCGGGACAAGTTTTCGTGTCCCGGATTTGTCGAAAAATCGACCGAAAGTCGGCCGAAAAAACTGACCAAGAACAGTCCAGAAATTCGACCAAAACCCCCATGTTCATGCCCAATTTGCCGCCAACCCGTTTAATATTTCAAAATCTAAATGAAAGTTTTTCTTCTCAATATAAACAAGAATTTTACTGTTCTTTTATTTTTTATTAATTTATTTTATTTTTTAAATTATGGCCTCCAAAATGACCAAAAACTTGGTATTTCAAAACTAAAATTTTGTGATACAGAGTGCACCCTGCTAAATGGGACCGTCTCATCACGTACCAATTACACCGAAAGGCGCATATGATATATCCTGACATATGGACTTTCGTATAAGTTGATTCGGACGCGTGTGCGCGTCGGAATCAACCCGTATCCGTAAAAAGTTTTTATATCGCGACTTTTACAAACAACCATCCGACTTTGTGTACGCTCGTCGGAATGCGACAAAATTTGGGCCATTGGATTCGTGGTATCACACTGGTCCTATGACCCAGGTTTCACACGATTCCGAGATAGTTGACCGAGCTGCCATTTTGTAGGTCCTACAATTTGAATTGAAGGGCAAATTTGTGATCGACTCACCGGACTCCAAAACTGGACATACCATTAAGTTCGTATTGACGTTTAGGATTTGTTTGACCTATAATTTGTCCCATTTAGAGACCTTTACCTCTGACATGCATTTCGGTGCAAAATGGGCCATATATGGACCCCGCTTTGACCCAAAATTATCGTTTTGCCCCTATGTCCAAATTGGACGAAAGGGTAGACTTTCTTGACTATCTCGTTGATTTTGGAGACTTTGGTGATGTTTATTTCAACATTCGAAGATGTTCATTCGGATGCCATAGTTTCTGATACTCTGTACTTGACACCTGGATGTTTACATTACGCAGCTTTTCTATTAGGCAAGTTTACCTTGCCATTTTACTGTGATTTATATTCTATATGGTGCATGAATTTTATTTCTGTTAATTAGTTTATATATTTTAACTGCTATATAAACTACGCGTCCAAGAATAACTTGGGTGCAACGACGGTGGCGTCGTATTTTATCTTTATTATATATTATGCATGTTAACCTAGTTTTATGAGACCATCCCATTATCATGAGGCATTTTTATGTTTTATTTGGCCATGACACATTTCTTACACGAGTTGTGAGTCTTATAAAGATCACGGACTTACGTATTGACTGATCATCAGTACGTATGGGACGTGCGATAGAAAATAACTGCTAATAGAGATATGTTAGAAGACTTGACAGTTATTAGAGGTCTCATCGTGTCATGGATATGGCATGAATAGAGCATGGAATGGGGAGAACAACAAGTAAGACATTTGGGCTCATTTTCCCTTTTTTTATGTAACCCGTACGCTCCGCCGGAGATGCGTGGTCAGATGACCCCTATATTATATATCTACAGGCGGCCTCTGACGTTCAAAAGACGTCATACTTTTTAGGCCCCTGATTCTCTGAGAGAATCATGCCAATCCCATTTTAGCCAGATAGCCCACGTGTTGGAAAGTTGTTCTCAAAAGTGCATTCACATAGACGGTTAGGCGACCATTAGATATTTATTTTCAGTACTTTATTGGCATGTATCTTGTTACGTCCCTCTGAGGACCTGGTCTCTTTTCAGGTGTAGACGCTCATGACTATTCACAGGAGCACGGATCAGGACTTGCTACTTCATCTCTTTCGAGGAGGTCTTCCTTTTGAGCCTCTCTGATCATTAGATGATGTACTTATTATATTTACTTTTATATTCTAGTTTGGTAGTTGATTTATCTCCATCCAACTATTAGTTCCTCTCGACTAGTTCATATTTGGTTCATTGACATATTTGATCATTTATTTCTTTATGATCTTTGTTGATGAGATTTAGTTATGCCCTGTGACTTATGACAATTATATACCACTTGTGAATTATTATTCATAATACATCGTACGTATGTGTTATGGTTTCCATATATTAGAATTTTCATATACATTCGGCTGGCATGCTTACGTATTCCTAGTCCTACATATTTTGAAACTGGGGCGTGACAACAACCTTATCACATTGTGGCTTACTTCGGTATTCTGCAAGGTATGGTTGGCTATGTCAGTCCTCGTATTTACCTAATATTCTTGGACCGGGACGTGACAAAAATAAAGCTAGGTTAAGCTCGAGATTAAGGATGAACCTAAAATTGAGCTATAATTTAGCTCTCTAAAATACTCATGAGCTCCAACTTGGCTCGTGCAAGCCTACTTCGACTTGTTTATGAGCTCGTAATGTCTAAATAAAAAAATATAGTTTTTATTGAGACACTTCATATCTTGCTTGAGGCTAGCCCATTTTATAGGAACTTTTACTCGGGGCATCCATTTTTTTACTAGGGGCTGCAACCCCCCCCCCCCCCAACCCCTCCAAACTCAATCATTCTAATTTTCACTCTCTCTTTCTTCAAAATTCTAAAGTTCTTCCTTCACCTTCTTCTCCATCTCCTCCAAAACCCTAATCTTCTTCATTCTAACTTTGATGGCACCCAAAGTTTTTTCACAATCAAGATACAAATCATCTTTCCAATCTTCTTCCTCCATATTCTCCATATCTAATTTCAGGTTTTGTATTTATCATTTTATTTTTTAAAATATTCTTTTCAATCCTTGTTAATGTCCAAAATATCATAGTCTAGTAACATAAGATAGGTTTAGTATTAACTTTGGACGAATTTTTGAACTTTTAAACAATTTTAGGGATTCAAAGTAATAAAATTTGCCACAGCCGTGGCTGGAAAGATTCAGAACTATAGAAAATTTCTACAGTCATGTTTTTTATTAGGACTGTAGAAATTTTCTACAATCCTGAATACTTCAAGGACTGTAGAATTTTTTTACATTCATGATATTATAAATTTTTTTTACCCATCCGCTACGTTTATTTAAAAAAAAAATTAGTCTTATTTTGGTAGAACTTATAAGGAAGCAAATTGGCCTGGAGCCATGGATACAGGAGATTCAAAAGATAGGAGGATGCTTAGAACATCCTCCTTCATTTCATCTGATGTTTAGAATATCCAAATGACGGGAGGATACAAGATATTAATGATGTGTCAATTCATGTCGGTCTTCACTTTTCTACCTACTCCAAAGCGGAAGGTAATCATTGCAGAAGAGAATATTCTTGTCGTAAATATGAGAGTTTGTCCATATTCCGGTCATGTCATATTTATTGGGGATCAGTGACGTGTGGAGACCCAATAAACAAGGCACGATAGGAATATGGGTAAACTCTTATATTTACGAGAAGGATAATCTTTTTTGCAGTGACATTGATTACCGTGCACTTTGGAGTATGTGAGAAAGTGAAGACCAAAATTAACTGACACATGATTAATGCGAAAACAAGTTGATGTTTGTGTTTTAAAATTTTGATTTTGAACTTTGATGTTGGTTGTATTATGCTAAAATATAAAATTGTTGACATGGGTGTTTAGATTTGTATATTGAATGTTTTTATATTCACTAGGAATACTATTTTTGTTTAAATCTACCGTAATAGAAAGTTAAATATTTCTTATTACGATTACTAAATTATTATTAATATATAATTTTGTCATTTTGAAAAATTAAATTAAATTTGTGTTCCATTTTTAGTCTTCTTCACACTGATGTATTATATGATAACGTTTGAACGTCCGGATGTACCAAATTTTACTTGTTAATAATGAGATACTGGAAAATAAAATTAATCAAAGTCAAATTTGAAGATTGAAACATTATTATTTTGCGATTCTGAAATGACAAAAAGTCCGTCAAATGGTCAAATGGTTTTTTTCCATTCAACTTTTCGATCGTTTTGCCACCAGCTGGGCCTCGTTTCGATCTCCCAGTCAAAAGTTATGGTATTTTAAAGTTTTAAATTTCATATTTTTGGTTGTAACATGTGCGTTTGACCTCGGACGTGGATTCTTTCTACATGAATTGTGTTACTCTCGTCAAGAACATACAAATCGACCTATTGTTTGATGAAAAACAATTTTTGAACAAATAGTTATGGTCACTTTAAGCCTGCTCTACGACATATATTATTTTCTTACAGTAGCACAAAGCCTACATCACAATAACTTTTCATTAGGACTGTCAAATTTTTTAACATCATAAGTTAAAGCTACTGGATTCTTAGGATTGTCAAAAAAATTGTGTCAAATTTTTTGACAGTCTTAATTTAAACCTACTGAATTCTTAGGACTGTCAAAAATTTTGACAGTCCTAATTTAAATTGACTAAATTCTTCGAAATGTCAAAAATTTTGACAGTCCTAGTAATAGTCAGGTGATACTTTAATTTTTGACTGTCAAATTTTTTGACAATCCCGTGATATTTGAATTTTTTAATCCCATGTTGCACTTTTCTCTGTATTATAAGACTATCAAAATTTCTGACAGTCCTGACTGATATTAGGACTTTAAAAAATTTTGAGAGTCCTAACTTTATACAGGATTTTCAAATTTTTTGACAGTCATAACTTTAAACAGGACTGTCAAATATTTTGACAGACCATCATCATCCCTATCATGACTATGCACAAATTTCTGAAGTTCAAAACCCTAGAATGGGTTCAAAATTTCAAAAATCCCCCTAAAATGGATCATAAATCATATTTCAGTCCCTAGAAGATAAAATCTATGCATGAACATGAAACCCTAACATATTTGAAATTTGGAAGAGGAAAGAAGCAAAATATGAAAAGGAAAAAAATAATAAAAAATTTGGCTTTTGTACTATGTAGTAGGCTAGTCCGGAGTAAGTTTTTATGATGGTAAACTTGTAAATAAAATCAATTGTATTTGGAATATCCCCGAGTAAGAAATGAAGTGTCCCGATAAAACTCAAAAAATATAATTAATCTTAGTATGAAATTGAAAGTGTTTTGAGAATATAACAAACAAAAAAATGTATATTAGGCTCTGCCATTTTATTTATATAAATATACAAATAAAAGTAAGTTAGCTTGTGAGCTCATGAAATATCTCCAACCACTGGTTTATACTTGTTTATATAGGTTAATTCTAAAGGCACGCCAAAAACTACTTAGGCTGATCCAAATTTTTTATTTATTTATAAGTTTGCCACCAGAAAAAATGTTTTAGGCTAGTCCAATTTTTTTAGGACTGTCAAAATTTAGGACTGTCAAAAATTTGATAGTCCTTCCAAAATTTTTTTGACAGTCCTAAAAAATTAGGACTATCATAGTCCTTCCAATAGAAAGGACTGTCAAAATTTTTACAGTCTTGGATTGGGATCCGCCTCCTCCTCCTCCCTCCTCCTTCCTCCAGTTTGTCTCCTCCCTCTTTCTCCTCCTCCCTCTTCCTCCTCCACCTCCTCCTCCTTCCGTCGCCACCGTCGCCTCCTCCTCCGACGGTTGGGATTGGGATTAAAGTTAGGATTTGGGATGGGAGATGGGGTAAGGTTGGACTATCCTGAGTAAATTTGGAACTGTTCTGAGTAAAAATTAGAAAAATCTGGACTGTCCTGAAGTAATGAACTATTCTAAACAAAAATTGAAGTGCCTATAAAAATGGTATTTATCTAACAAGTTTAAACCTATACTCGAACTCGAACTCGAACTTGAACTTGAACTTGTACTCGTGCTCTCGAGCTCAAAATGCACGACTCATAAGCTTTTTAGCTGAGTCCAACTCAATATGAGCTCCCAATGTTAGATTATGTCTTTTCTCAAAATATATTACTGTTAGTATAATAAGCAAATATGAACATATCATCACTTTTGTAGTTGTGTGCAATCCTTTTTTAATCTTCAAAGCTAACTATATCTTTCATCTTCCCAGATGAACCTCCAAATATCCGCAGTAGTTCATATCTCAGTGGTAGTTGAGAGATCTAGTTTTCAATTCCAATCGTCAATACGTGTTCTTGGGTTACAGCATCAAGGCCCTTTCTTATTTCTATTTTTATTTTGTCCGAGCTAAAATTCGAATACACACGCACTCATCTCATTCCCTCATCTTATTAGTGTTACTGTTAGACCACTTTTTCATTTTTCATTTTTATTTTTTTTACTTTTACTTTGGTAACTTATTTTTTGTTACACTATTTATAATAAACTAGGAAAAACACATGTGTTGGATGTAAAATATTTTTTCTAATATTATTGAAAAATATGAAGAAATAGTATGAGAGAATAATCTAGGTCTTTCATTCATCATGATGTTACATATATATACATCCACATATCAACTTGGGCATGTGGCCAATCACCATATATACAATTTAATTCCAATACCCCCTCCCCTCCTTCTCAAGTGGAGCATGCAAGTCACAAATGTCCAACTTGCACAAAAGAAACTCAAATTTTTATTTGTCCAAAGCTTTGGTGAAAACATCCGTCAATTGTCCACCCATCGGTACATGAGATGGGTGAATAACTCCATCAAGAATAGAATCCCTCAAAAAGTGACAATCCACCTCAATGTGTTCTGTACGCTCATGGAAAACTGGATTATGCGTAAGATGTAAAGCATATTGCCTATCACAAAATAAATCCATAGCACACGAATGCTGCAACCTAAGCAACCCTTTGAGCCACTTAAGCTCACACGTGACCGTCGCCATCACACGATATTCTGCTTTGGCCAAAGAGCGGGACACCGACACATATTTCTTCGTCTTCTAAGAGATAGGAGAATCACCAAGAAAAATCAACCAACCAGACAAAGAGCGTCTCGTGATGGGATAACTCGCCCAATCAAAATCACACTGCCCCTGGAGCCGCAAATCACAGTCAAAGCGAAGAAGAATGCCTTGACCAGGACCACCCTTCAGATATCTAATAACCCTCAAAGTTGTATCCTAATGAACACGCCGGGGCTAATGCATATACTGCGATAAGATGTAAACAACGTAAGCCAAATTCGGCCGAGTAAACGAAAGATAGATCAGCCACCCCACAAGTCGCCGATATGCTCGACAACAGTGGACTTATAGAGCGTGTCAGTTGATGATGTTGTTCCATAGGAAAGCTTACGGGTTTCGCCTCGAACAATCATGTCTCAAAGATAATGTCAAGTATAGATTTTCGTTGGCACAAAAAAATTTCTCCGCACTTTGAGCTACCTCAACTCCAAGAATAAACTTTAACACCCCAAGGTCCTTCATATGAAATCATGTACTCAAATAATTCTTAAAGGCAGTAAAAGCAACAAAATTATTGCCAGAGAGAATTAAATCGTCGACATACACAAGAACATTCATCTGAACATCACCCTTATGAAGAGTAAAAAGCGAGTAGTCAGAGTACGGTTGGCAAAATTCGTACTCAAGCAAAGAAGACGCCAACTTCGTAAACCAACAACGAGGCGTATGTTTAAGTCCATAAAGAGATTTTTGAAGCCGACATACCTGATCAGGGTGTGTGGTTCGGAAACCAGGTGGTAGTTTCATATATACTTCTTCGGTAAGATCTCCATGCAAGAAAGCATTGTGAACATCCATCTGATATAGTTCCTAATTCTTTGCTACAGCTACACCTAGAAAAGCATGAACAGCAACCATTTTTGCAACCAGAGCAAAAGTATCAGTGTAATCAATCACTTCAACCTGATGATTGCCAAAAACCATCAAACGGGCTTTAAGCCGCTCAACACTCCCATCAGAATTATACTTTATCTTATACACCAACCGGCTCCCCAGAGCACGTTTTCCAACCGGAAGTCTCTATTTTTCAGGTATCATTATCCTCCAAAGCCCGTATCTCCTTCTACATAACTTCACACCACCCTACATCTTTAACCGCCTCTTTAAACGAGGTCAGTTATGTACCTGCAGTTACAACTGCAAGAATTTTTTTGTGTCCCAGCAAAAATTGATCACAATTCAAAAAATGAGCTATAGGATAAGGAGTACCTAAGGAGTGATTAGACGTGGAGGAACATTGGGAGGAAGGACTGGAACTCAACTTTCGTATTGTATTTATAACAAAATTGTGGAGCTTTACGGACAAAATTTTGGCACGCATTCCATGCCCCAGTATACCCTCACCATCTGGCGCCCCCACCTTGCTTCATCCTCTGCCTACTTATCCTCCACATCGGCCTCAGCCACGCCACCCTCACCATCAGCCGCCCCCACCAAGTCATTCCCATCCGGGGATACGACCGTCCCATCCTTATGAGATAAATCATATCCCGTAGTACTATCAATCATAGGATCAAAACCCAAATTATTATCACCCACGACAGAAAGCGCAAGCTCAGGTGAAGCCGTACCACCATGATCATCCTCAACAGAATAGGAAAACTCAGTCTCATAAAATTTAACATCTCGAGAGACAAAAAAATCACCAGTAGCAAGATCATACAATTTTTAATCCTTTTTGCTGTAATGTCCACTCCGCGTTGGCACTATGTACAAGAGATATCGGTTTGTGAACTCAAAAAGGAAAAATTCTTGAAGAGCTCCTTGTTGAACCAGAAGATGATTGATCTAGGTGAATGGGCAAAACTTCATTCTTTGATTCTTGCACGCCTTAATAATGAATCTGAGTTTTTGTAATGCTTGTTTGCTAAATGGATAACGTTTGCATGAGAATGATAGAACGAGAACCTGCATGCTTAACCAAAGAACTTGTATGCTTGGCTAAAAGAGATCGCCTTGCCATGATAAGTATAGAAATGAATGATGCATGCTAAGTTACACGAACACCATTATCGAATGAACCTTACCACGTTAAAGAAAGAGTATAACTGCATGCTTAACTAGAAGAGATAGAAGAACCATGCCATGCTTGTTAAATTAAAGATCGTTCATATATTTGCTTGTCGTCATTTATAAAATTGCTTGTCTTTGATGCAAAAGCTAGATTGAATGTATGCTTGTATTATTACAAAGAGTTATGGCTTATCTTGTTAAAAGAAGAGACTAGTAGCCTATTCTGATATTCTGATCCTACGAGATTTAGGGGGTACAGCTATTAGATAAGAGATTGATGGAATGAAAGCTTGTATTGTCACGTTGTGTTATACTTGTTATCGCCTAGATGGGAGACTAATAGTGTGCCTTGAACTCGGGGTGTCATGACATGCACCCGAAAAATCGAGCATGAGTCGTGGGTACGTCCAGCCTACGCCACATCATCGGCGATAGAACGCTGTCTAGGTCAACTATCTAGCTAACAATCTCATGCAATCAATATATAAATCTGTCAAGATCTCAACTCCAAACGGAGAAGCAATATCATAATGATAATCATAATATACTCAATCACGAATCTAAGCACGATAAGATAACACAGAAAACTAACAGCTATAAAGTCTAACCAACAACTACAACAACAACCACAATATCAATAATAATAATACATTATCCAAAAACCATATACAATATAAGGTCTCAATCCAAAACCGGAGACAAATCTGGTGCTAAAAGCTAATAAAAACAATAACAAGGTCCTAGTGATCCCGGCTACCAACCCGAAAATCACCCCTAAACTAGAGGGTCCCTGTCTGTACCATCGACAGGCTCAGGTCCATAAAACGTTGGACACCACTCCTCCGGATACTCTAGAAAAAATATGTCCAGTCAGGACTGGAGCAAGTACATCTCTAACAGCAGTTCCATTTAAATGATAAAAACTATAAAACAGTTATAGCAAGTAGCAAGGTAAAAGAAATAAGTATGAACAAGAAATATATATATGTCACTGGTGCATAAGGTAAAGATGCATGAATATCAGAGCAAGATAGTAATAACTGCAAGATACAAGAAATCTAAACTAAGATCAAGTCTATGCACAAGATCGTGTAGTGAGTCCAGCATGAAATACATGTAAAGAGTCAAGTCCAGAAACTATAAGTGAGACCAACAAAAAATACAAGTGAGTCCAGACTATAAAGAATGAACTCGGTATCTTTGAAATATTTGTTTCGACATGTAAACGGCTAGGGGTAAGTACGGCTCATCGCGCACTGGGTGCGCGGCTGCTATCATTCTAGATTAGACCAGAGGGAGTAATTCCTGATGATTCCAGATGGGAATGTTTACATGTCTACTAGAGTATTTTCTTGCCCCGACTAATACAAGTGAATCCAAGACCCGACACGTAAATCAAGATGAGTCCAGCCTGAAACATGAGTGATGCCTGTAGTGATGCCTGTAGGTGATTCCAGAATAGAGGCCAGAAACATGAAATATACGTGTCGTAAGTAAATAAATCCAGCAATACCAGTCTGTGTCCCGTGTTATGCCAGAAAAATCAGATGATACTATACTAGAAGCTGAATCATAATAATTATCAGATAATAAAAACTATCAAAGAATGTACTCGTCTGACGTCCTGAGCAATTGACGATCCGAACTGGTGTCGCAAGGACCTATTACAAAAAGTAAGGTAAATAGGTTTCTAATGAGTTAAACAGATATAAAATAACTAAAAATAGGCTTCTAGGGTCGTTCTAGGTCAAACGGGTCAAACCGGTAAAATTTGGATCAAAAAGTCAACTCGGGGTCCAAAAAGTCAACTCTTGGTCAAAACTAGGTCAAAAGTTGACTTTGGAGGTCAACTGAGTCAACTACGGTCAACTTTAGGTCAAACTAGGGTGCCCCTAAAATTCTAGGTCAAAACTAGGTCATTAGGCTAATAAACCCTCAAACTCGCTTCCTTGAGATACCGGGATACCCTCGGTATCCGATACCTCAACCTAGGCTACGCATCCAGCCTAAACCCGCTAAAACCTATGCTAGCACGCGTAAATATATACACATATACATAAAAACCTATCTCTAAACTCAAACCTAGGCAATATCTCAAAAAACCCCACTCGAAACCCAATACCTTGGATATCTCAAGGTATTGAGATACCTCTCTAACTCAACCCTACTACCCCTCTAGCTAACTATTATGCTTATAGATATATACCTAGCTAATAATATAGGCTAGAAAATATATATCTAATACATATATGTATAAACCTAGGTATCTACATATATATATATCTCACATACACACATATACACATACCTTATATCTATATACCTTACCTTACCTATACATATATATATCTAGCTATAATATATATCTAACTATATATATTTATATATCTATACATATAGATATATATCTATCTAACTATCTATCTAAATCTATCTATCTAGCTATCTCTCTAACTATCTAGTATCTATTTATCTATCAATCTAGATACCTATCTATTTATATCTAGATAATTATCTATGTATCTAGATATCTATCTCTATCTATATATTTATCCATCTAGATGTCGATCTACCTATCTATCTATCTATCTATCTATCTATCTAATCTATGTATTTATCTAGATATCTAGATATCTATCTACTTATCCATCTATTTATCTAACTTTCTACCTATCTATCTATTTATATATACACATCTATCAATCTATATATCTATCTATAATTCTATCTATCCATCCATGTATCTATCTAACTATCTATTTATTATCTATCTATGTATCCATCTAACTATTTATCTAGTATCTAGATATCTATCTATCCATAAATCTATCTATCTATTTATGATCTAACTATCTACTAATCTATCTAGTTATATATATATATATATATATATATATATATATATATATATCACTCTCTTTCTCTCATAACCGCTGCTACCCGCTGCTATGCTAGGCTGCGCTGCTAGCTGCTTAGAACTGCTGCTGCTGTTGCTTTAACCTGCTGCTGCTGCTGCATTAGCTGCTGTTGCTGCTGCCTAGCTGCTGCTGTGCCGCTGCTTTAGCTGCTGTTGCATGCTGTTCCTTCCCCCCTTCGCTGCACTCTCATACACACACGACCACACACACACAATCACAAGACACACAGACATATATACATATATATATATACAACTAGATATATGTATATACACACACTTATATATATAATCTAATACACACACACTAACATATACATCTACACACACATTAACATATAAACACACAAGCATACACACACTAATACATATATAAACACATACCTATATATATATATATATATATATATATATATATATATATATATATATATATATATATACACACACATATCTATATATATATATACACACACACTAATATATATATACATATACACACTCACACACTCAAACATATATATATATATATATATATATATATATATATATATATATATATATATATATATACACTCACTCACACACACTCACTCTCACACACCCTCACACACTCACTCTCACACACACTAACACACACTCTCACAAACACACAACCACACACACACACACACACACACACACACACACACACACACACACACACACACACACATATATATATATATATATATATATATATATATATATATATATATATATAAACACTCACTCACACTCACACACACACTCACCTACACATACACTAACACCAACACACACTCACACAAGCACTCACTAACACACTCACATATACATAAAAACACACATGCATATATAAATATATATATATATATATATATATATATATAGAAACACACACACAAATATGTATATATATATATATATATATATATATATAAACATAACACACACACAACACAACGCATAACGCCCCACCAACGCACGCCCAACGACCCCCTACACGCACAAACACAAATATATAAATAAAATATAACCCGAAAATTCTAGCACACACTCTCCGAAGCTAACCCAACGCGCGCACAAGCCAGAAACTAGGAAACCAAGTCGAAATGGCCGTTCGGTCATTTCGACGAACACGCGGTGTGCGGTTCAGAAAACCTCCTGAAACGCACACCAAACCAACTCGAAATCGGCCAAAAATTTACCTACGAGTTCTAAACGATGCCTAGATCTTAGAAAAAATGCTACCCCGTTGATTCTAGGTCCATGGCGAAAACGCGCACGCACTTAGAATCGGCGACGACGAAAACCCCGAAAATGCCCGAAACGCCTATTTCTCCGTGACACGACTTCCTGTGTCCGAACAAAGACACGAACTAACCCTCAAGACGTCCGACAATGTCTACCTAGGTCCATCTAACCTAGGACATCACCCAAAATTGGGCCAATTTCGGATTCCACCCGAAATTGACACAAAACCTAGTGTTAAAGTCTCCAAACACAACCAAACTAGTTCCAACTTCTTCCCACGGGTAGCCTAAGGGCATAGGAAGGTTCTAAACTATTAATTACACTATATAAGAGCAATTAGAAGGGGGAAATTAGGGTTTACCTCTTGGAAGTTGGAGTCCCAAGCCAAAGTCTCCAAAAAACTCCAAATCCACCACACCAAGCTTCCAAGCTCCCAATCCAAGCTCCAACACCAAATCTAAGCTTTACCTACCTAGGTTGGGGAAGAATGTAGGGTTAGAGTTAAGAACCATGAAGAATATAAGAAGAAAGAAGAGGAATATGGCACTTACTTGAAGTGGAAAGTAGAAAGGAAGAAGAAAGAAGTAGTGGAGAAGAAGAAGAAGAAGAAGAAGAAGAAGAAGTGAAGGAAAATGGGATGGGGGAAAGGGGGCTGGTGTGTTTGCACGGGTTTGTGAACAATAGGGCCGGCCAAGCATTAAAGAAGGGGTTTCACAAGTCCAAAATACCCAAAATGCCCTCTCCTAAATTGGTTTTGGGTTTCGGGTTCCAAAAGCACTCAAACTAACTCCAAATCTCTCCAACTAACCCACTAAAAATATAATAAATATTTCTAAACCCAAAAATAGGTCTCATAGAGGTGTGGACTGGGTCGGACATGGGTCCACTAGGGTCTGACATGGGTCCAGGCTTGCCAAAACCCTAAAATAATCAATAAAAAATAATACAATCATTAATTAAATATAAATATAATTAATTATAAATAATACACAATTAGCCAAATAAAAAAAATATCTGGCTCTGAAAATGGGGTGGTGACACGGGGTATAACTATTAGACTGGTAGATGGAGGCTAAATGACTAGTTTGGAGACTAATAGTGTGCCCTGAGCTCGGGGTGTGGCTATTAGAATGGTGGATGGAGGCTACTGACGGGGTGAGACTAATAGTATGCCCTGAGGGTATGGCTATTAGATGGGAGATGGTGCTTCAGTTGGGAAGAGTTTGAGTTAGAGAATTTAGCTTATTTATGGAGATAGCTGCATTTCAGGTAGTTAGGGCACATACTAGGCTAGCTTTCTTGCATACCTAACTGTTTGATGCAGACTCAGACATGAAAGATGTCACGACCCGCACCCGGTATAGGGGCACGAGAGCGTGGGTACGTCCAGCCTACGCCGCAGCATCGGCGGTAGAACGCTGTCTAGGTCATGTAACTATCTAATCAAACTCACGTGAATACCCAACTCCATAAGGAGACGTGGATATCATAAAATAAATCTAGAAATACTCAATCACAACTACAGCACGATAGGAAAAAATGAAGAAATAAAAGAATACAACACAAGTCTAATGACACAACAATCATACCTGCAATCAGTAACATCCAATCCCCCAAGTGTGTCGGAAACCAGTCTACTAAGGTTACAGTCTGGAAAAATATTTTCCAGTCAGGAAGGAGCAAAGTACATCTCTAAATAGCAGTTCTATATAAATGACATAAACTATGTAGCAGTTCTAGATGGAAACATACCAGATGCATGTATAAGTACGAGAAATGTACAATGAGAGAAATACTGGAAATACTGTAAGTAAATGCAGGAAGAAAAACAATATGTCAATGAGCAAGAAACCTATGACTAAGTGTGTGAGTACTTGCTTTAACATGTGATCGGCTTGGGACTAGTAAACTCATTACATGGGTTAGTAGGGCTAACCGATGTAACAGTGAGGAGGCATGTAAATGGTCAGGCCGTACCCGACGTGAGATGTGGGGTGAGCTATGGTGTATATAAAGTTGGGTATTATCACATATCTATACTAAAGTACTCCCCAAACCCCCGACTGGTATAGTAGATCCAATCATGGTACGCTATGGCACAGGATTCCCTAGGAAGGTAGCAAATCTCCCCGGGAATCAGTGTCTGTACATGCACAAGATAACAAGGAAACAAGTCTCGTACAAGCTACACCATGAATAAGGAATAACATCTCATGACGAGATCCGTGTACACCAATCCGTGTAACCAGCGTGTCAAGAGCAATGGATATTTACACTAGATACAGTGAACATAAGAAATATCATAAATTAGAAACTAATCAGAGAATGTACTCGCCTTGGGTCCTTAGCTGGTAATTATTGATGTCCTGTTCCAGAGTATCCCCTGGGTAAACCAACAGTCCTATAAACATAACACAAGCAAAACCACATTTGCATCAGATGCTACACTAACACAGTCTAAAAATACTGGCCTCAGGGCCATGTCAGGCAGGGCACTAGCCAACTAGGATCATCTAGAATATTTACCAATTAATCATATTATCAATAAATAAATTAATACATATATATATAGTTAATCCAAAGTATACAAAATAGGTATAACTGTATGTACATAAGTGGAAGTATATATTATTTATGTTTAAGAAAAAATGTACATAACTCCCATTATAAGAATATATATTTTATACATATATATAAACTAATATACATGTACCAAAATACCTATTAACTTATATTATATATTTATAAATATAATATGCATACACACCAAAATAATACAATATTGTATACAGGTAATTATACCAAAATATGTTTTACAAGTACATACATATCAATACAGTTTTATATATCTACTATATATTTTTACATACCAAAAATATGTTTTATACATGTATATATATAGGTACACATATTTATACCAAAAATACATACATATATAATTAATTTAAATACATACTTATACCTATTCATTAGTTATACACATATATATATATACTCACACACTTTATATACATTACACTAATTCATACCCTATAAATCAACCATGCAGTGAAGGAGGGAAAGGAAAACTCACGGTGGTGGTGGCGGCCAGAATTCCAACAGCATGACTTGCATCATCACTGAGGTTACCAGATTTCAACTCGGAAACAGAGGGCAAGCATCCAATTGAGAGTGGTTTTGATGAAACAATCAAATGTGTTTTTGTAGGCAGAGTCCCCCATCAAAATGGAAGCCTTATATTTCTTGTGAAAAAGAAAGCCCATACAAGCTCCAGACATTGATGTTCCAAAAATAGCAAGTTCAGGACAAATAGGAAGAACAGCAATGGACATCCCTGTAAAAGCCAATGCAGAGACCCCTCCAACCAAGCCATCAAGTCCTTCAGCCCAATTTAATCCATTCCCAATGACAACAAAGCAAAATGTTGTCAGAGCTAGATAATATCTTCCCAAATAGACAAGACCATGTGGTGGAGCATATAAGTTAATAATGTCCTTTTGCTTGCACTTCCCCTTGCACTGTGGACACTTCCCAGAACTTTTTCTACCTCGTTGGAGCCATTTCTCTAAACAAGCTCTACCATACAAATGTCCACATGGTAAACAACAGACCCGGTGAGGCCCGTCGGAACAGCAGGGAAAAGGTCGGGTGGCGGCTTGGAGAAGGCTGGAGATGACGGCCGGGTCGGGGTCAGTCGGAGCGCCGGAGGGGAGTCGGCTGCTCGGTCGACTCGACGTGAGGGGGGAGTAGTGGACCGGGGTGTTGGAGTGCGGCTGTTGGCGACTGCAGCGGACCACTGTACGCCGGAGTCGAGGGCGGGGGAGAACGTGGCTCGAGCGGCGGAGTCGAGGTCAGCCGCCGGACGGGATACTGTGCACAGCCGGAGTAGAGTGGGATGGCCGGTCTTGATGAACAGTAGAGAGTTTATTTTCCCTCTCTCCCTTTAAAACTTAAAAAAGAAGAAGGAGGAGGAGAAGATGAAAGGAAGGAGAAGAAGAAAGAAAGAAGAAAAATGAAAAATGAAAAATGAAGGGGAGAAGAGTAGCTGCGGGTAGGGCTTGGGGAGGTGTGCTTCCCTAGAAAATTTTGGGATTAGGGTTTTCTAGGGATAAGTGTTGATGGGCTTTAAATAGGGTGATGCATGTGGGAAATCAAGGGTGAGGATGCACCCATAGAATGAGTGGTCCAGATTGGACATGGAGAATTTCTTCATGTGGGTGAGGGTGTTGACTAGTCAATGTTGGCCTCTCCATTGGTTTAGACAATTGGGTGTTGACACCAAAAATGCAGATTTGCAAATTAACCCCCTTAAATTTGGGTATTTGCACAAACGCATGAAATGATGAAAATTTGGCGGGCGATTCGGTGTCCGGTGTTTTGTAGGGTCAGGGGGCGCTGTAAGATCGGTATTGGCTCAATTAGCAGGGCGCTGGAATTAAATTGGGATTTTAAAATCAGATAAAAGGGTATCCTCAATTTAAATAGAAATAAAATACAAGTTGTGTTCAACAATTAATTAGGAGTACTTGGGGTCAAAATCAGATCAAGTCATCAATACCAATATTGAAGAAGACTCAGAACATAATATTATCCTAATTTGGGTCGCACGAAAAATAGGCCAAGATGGCCTCCAATTTTTGATTGGAACGCACAACGATACAAAATAGAAATTTTAAAATAAACGTCCGCGACGATTTTTGTGCGGCTAGAAAATAATGTACAGAGAGCACAATTATGAGTTGCAAAAATAGCAGAATTGAAGGCGGGCATGTCTAGGGCAAGATTGTGAAATTTGTTGGAAGACAAAAGTCTGGATAGTGCTCCAAATATCGAAGCAAAGGCAATGCGCAAAAATATCAAATAAAATACAGTAGTTAATTTCAATCTCCAAATATTAAATTCTAAATAAAATAATAAAATCCAGAATTCTATAATTCGGACAGGGGTTCGTCTACTGGGCTTCTAGGTCTAGTCTGCTAGCTAAAATAAAATAATTAACACTGCATATAATTATATATTGAATTACACATCGCACAAAATTATTTAAATCAAATACACTATCATGAAATTAATTAATTATAACTACAATAATATTAAATATTGAAAAATTCGAAAATACCCCTGTTTTCAGAATGTGGTAGTGACAAGTCTACCCACCTTAAAAGAATTTCGTCCTCGAAATTTAAAATCCTCATACTAGTGTTTAAATCATACACACTATTATTCCCTCAATTAAATTCATCAACCACGAATAATCCACAAGGTCTTTTCACAATTTCAAAAATCTGAAATTATTTGTATTCCTGTAAAATTCCTCGACATAGAATCAAAAGTCACTGTTTATCAAAAATTTCCTGAAGTTTTTAGCTACTAATTCGATACTCAGAATTTAATATCCACTCCTCAAAATACTCAACAATATGATATTTAAGGATTCTCCAATCGTTACATCCAATTATAAGGTTCAAAATTCATAACTCGCAATTAAATAAATACATTGATAAATCTCCCAAAATTTCCAAATTAATAACCAACTTAAACATGTCAAAATCCTTCCTGGAATTAATAAACCACCAATTATGCCATGTTAATTTCTTAACCATTTATTTAAATCAATAATTATCCTCAAATTTTTAAATCCTCGATTGTTTTATTTATGTATTTACTACCATCAAAATTTAAATTCCTCAAATCATATAATCATGAACTACTCCATATTGTTATTTCACAATAAATTCTCTCAAAAATTCTATAAATAGCATATCCCTAAAAATCTTCAAAATAATCAAATCCCATTCTTATCACAATATCCTCCAAAATTTTAAGTTAATAACGACATACAAGAATTTAATATTCAATCCTCTAATTGAACTCTAATCAATGCATATTTCAAAAATTGAATCTCGTCCCAAATTTGAATTTAACACTAATCCATTTGTGTTCTTTATCCCTCAATTTTTTTTTTTTCCATAATATGCAACGATGTAATACTTATGGAACCTCCAATACAATATTCAAATATAAGTTCACAACTTGCAGTCCAACAAATATATCGATGGCCTTCTTAAATTCCTCAAATTCAATGATAAATTCAATCATTTCATAATTTTCTAAAATCAATGATTTAACAAAACTTCAATTACGCCATATCAAATCCCCAACTCTTTATTTAATTTAATATTTTTCCTCAAAATTTGAGGCACCTTGTCTCTCTTTGTCGAGTCATAACCTCTTCGTTAATCTTTACTACAGTTAAATCCTCAACAATCAAGTCTAAGAGAATTTTACCTACAACCATACAACATGCAACCTAAGGGAAATATGTATGATCATGGTGTCTTTTGTCACGGTATTGCAGTCTCTGTATCAGGGGTACTACTAACTACATTATAACAAGAATTCATGCATACAGCTACAGTACTAAGGTATCAATCAATCAGAAGACAAAAAGAACATGAGAAAAGAAAAGAAAGATCCTGCTAATATATACTTGCAATATCTTCTAACATAATCATAGGTCAAATGATGCATGGAAAGTTTGATACCTCTATCTCTTTAGGTACCACACTCTACTACAAGCATACTCACTGCTAGTTTTCTTACCTGCTACAATAGTTGATACTAGTTATTATTATCACTCAAGTGCATATCAATTACAACACACTATACTAAGTACTGCTCTCTCTCTAATACAACCCTAGATTGGCACCCAAGTCAGTTGGCAGTGAGATCTCAATCATACTCAAGTCATCAGATCCTTACACATGTATATCATCTACTCACATATTAATGTTCATCTCTTATCTACCATAAAGTTAATCCTCGAAATAATCGTCAAGGTTTAACTTCCCGATCAACTTAAAATAAAATGCATATACCTCCTCAAAATTAGATACTTCACATCGAAATAAAATTTTAATCACTTCTAAAATCTTTGTAGCCTTAACTATGTTTAGTGAATCAAATTTAAATCCTCAATATTTTAATAACATAAAATCTCAACTCCTTAAAAATTCTGAAAATTTAAAATTCATTTCCACCCTTTAATTTATAACTCCTCAATGTACCTATTAGTGCTCACGGTCTCTGATACTCAAGGTGCACTCAATACCTCTATTGTCTAGAACTGTGTACTAAATTTGTACTGCCTAAATCACTTGCACCATTATCTCCATTGATTCAAAGTTATCATCACCTGTAATTTCTTTCATGATTTTCAATTTATGTCAACTGGTATATCATTTAATTATCTTCACCCAGAGTGCTCACTGTTATTAACGTTATTCTCGACTCATCCTCGATGTAGAATCATTAGCACTCTTGGTATTATATCACTAGTTGCATTAATGGATTATCTCATCAAGCTCATTAGACTCATGATCACCTGTATCCTCTATAACACTCATGTTTATTTACTCTCATGGGTATGTGTATGGTTCCTCATCTCTATGGTTGTATATGTATTTCCTTCAATCCTTTAAAGCCGATTAAACCAATCCGTGATACGCTTCACAACTTCCATTACTAATCTTGATATTCCTCTACGTATGACATCTCATTAAACCCTTTATACATATACATTTCTTTACCTTTAACATTTCTGATGTCAATCATCAAATTGGACATCATGCTCCATAAATCCTTAACACAATTCCCGGATACTTAATCGTTTACATAGATCACTCAATTACATAATCATGATTATCCAGGACGGGTAATTGGCTCTGATACTAGCTCTGAGAACTATCACTGATACTCAATACTCTCCTTCTACTCTCAGTCTCTAATGACACTACTCCTAGAATCATTGGTACAAGATACTATGCTAAGGGCTAACTCTAGATTAAAGCCTACTGCTCATATGCCCAACTAAGAAACACTTACAAATCACTAGCAACATAGTCAATACTAATACAAGACAAACAAAATTACAAGCCACTAACTTCCATGCTTAACAAGAAATCCTCAAGGAATAGGAGCTCAAAGACTGAATTGAGGACAGAAAGTATCTTTACTGCTAGTAAAGAAAGAAGCGATGGAACAAAGTCCTGGAATAACAGAAATAGATAAGGCTCGAGATGATATTTTAAGAACCAATTTAAGATACAACCTGATAATCATACACGTCTATCCGAAATCATGACACTCAGAATCCTCGCCACGCCAGTAAGCATAGATACGATAAACGACAGGTTCCGTAACTAAGGTATACAACCCTATAATCATGTCATCCAGAATACTCGCCACGCCAACCGGTATGGCTGCGAGAAACTCTAAATCTCATAACTAAAGTATGTACATCCAAGTTAGGTTCCTACGTTCTCGTCACGACAGCTAATATGGCTGCGATAAATTCTAGGTTCCATAACCAAAGTAGACATTTTACCTTCCTCACTGTCCTCATCAATATATGTCATCAGATGATACCATAAATTCTAGTCCGTAAAAATTTATCTCAATTTGAAATCAACTCAACAACGATACCAAGAATTAAAGTTAACAACTGGTCAACAAGAATCAAACTCAACAATGATACCAAGAATTTAATTTAATTACTGCTCAACAAGAATTAAGTTCAGTAACAACAAGCGAGAGCGGACGGAAACAAGGAAAGATTTAAATTGAAATTAAGATTCTCATGGGGTCATCCCAGGAAATCTTTCAAGAATTTGTGATTGAGTATCCTCTCTCGTCCTAGTATCCTATGTCCTATACTCTATAGCAGGTACGCAGTAGTACAACTATGACGTCGCACTACTACGACATCGCACAACTTGCGAAGTCAGACCTGCATGGGCCACCACTAAAAACGTGTCACGACCCGCACCCGGTATAGGGGCACGAGAGCGTGGGTACGTCCAGCCTACGCCGCAGCATCGGCGGTAGAACGCTGTCTAGGTCATGTAACTATCTAATCAAACTCACGTGAATACCCAACTCCATAAGGAGACGTGGATATCATAAAATAAATCTAGAAATACTCAATCACAACTACAGCACGATAGGAAAAAAATGAAGAAATAAAAGAATACAACACAAGTCTAATGACACAACAATCATACCTGCAATCAGTAACATCCAATCCCCCAAGTGTGTCGGAAACCAGTCTACTAAGGTTACAGTCTGGAAAAATATTTTCCAGTCAGGAAGGAGCAAAGTACATCTCTAAATAGCAGTTCTATATAAATGACATAAACTATGTAGCAGTTCTAGATGGAAACATACCAGATGCATGTATAAGTACGAGAAATGTACAATGAGAGAAATACTGGAAATACTGTAAGTAAATGCAGGAAGAAAAACAATATGTCAATGAGCAAGAAACCTATGACTAAGTGTGTGAGTACTAGCTTTAACATGTGATCGGCTTGGGACTAGTAAACTCATTACATGGGTTAGTAGGGCTAACCGATGTAACAGTGAGGAGGCATGTAAATGGTCAGGCCGCACCCGACGTGAGATGTGGGGTGAGCTATGGTGCATATAAAGTTGGGTATGATCACATATCTATACTAAAGTACTCCCCAAACCCCCGACTGGTATAGTAGATCCAATCATGGTACGCTATGGCACAGGATTCCCTAGGAAGGTAGCAAATCTCCCCGGGAATCAGTGTCTGTACATGCACAAGATAACAAGAAAACAAGTCTCGTACAAGCTACACCATGAATAAGGAATAACATCTCATGACGAGATCCGTGTACACCAATCCGTGTTACCAGCGTGTCAAGAGCAATGGATATTTACACTAGATACAGTGAACATAGGAAATATCATAAATTAGAAACTAATCAGAGAATGTACTCGCCTTGGGTCCTTAGCTGGTAATTATTGATGTCCTGTTCCAGAGTATCCCCTGGGTAAACCAACAGTCCTATAAACATAACACAAGCAAAACCACATTTGCATCAGATGCTACACTAACACAGTCTAAAAATACTGGCCTCAGGGCCATGTCAGGCAGGGCACTAGCCAACTAGGATCATCTAGAATATTTACCAATTAATCATATTATCAATAAATAAATTAATACATATATATATAGTTAATCCAAAGTATACAAAATAGGTATAACTGTATGTACATAAGTGGAAGTATATATTATTTATGTTTAAGAAAAAATGTACATAACTCCCATTATAAGAATATATATTTTATACATATATATAAACTAATATACATGTACCAAAATACCTATTAACTTATATTATATATTTATAAATATAATATGCATACACACCAAAATAATACAATATTGTATACAGGTAATTATACCAAAATATGTTTTACAAGTACATACATATCAATACAGTTTTATATATCTACTATATATTTTTACATACCAAAAATATGTTTTATACATGTATATATATAGGTACACATATTTATACCAAAAATACATACATATATAATTAATTTAAATACATACTTATACCTATTCATTAGTTATACACATATATATATATACTCACACACTTTATATACATTACACTAATTCATACCCTATAAATCAACCATGCAGTGAAGGAGGGAAAGGAAAACTCACGGTGGTGGTGGCGGCCAGAATTCCAACAGCATGACTTGCATCATCACTGAGGTTACCAGATTTCAACTCGAAAACAGAGGGCAAGCATCCAATTGAGAGTGGTTTTGATGAAACAATCAAATGTGTTTTTGTAGGCAGAGTCCCCCATCAAAATGGAAGCCTTATATCTCTTGTGAAAAAGAAAGCCCATACAAGCTCCAGACATTGATGTTCCAAAAATAGCAAGTTCAGGACAAATAGGAAGAACAGCAATGGACATCCCTGTAAAAGCCAATGCAGAGACCCCTCCAACCAAGCCATCAAGTCCTTCAGCCCAATTTAATCCATTCCCAATGACAATAAAGCAAAATGTTGTCAGAGCTAGATAATATCTTCCCAAATAGACAAGACCATGTGGTGGAGCATATAAGTTAATAATGTCCTTTTGCTTGCACTTCCCCTTGCACTGTGGACACTTCCCAGAACTTTTTCTACCTCGTTGGAGCCATTTCTCTAAACAAGCTCTACCATACAAATGTCCACATGGTAAACAACAGACCCGGTGAGGCCCGTCGGAACAACAGGGAAAAGGTCGGGTGGCGGCTTGGAGAAGGCTGGAGATGACGGCCGGGTCGGGGTCAGTCGGAGCGCTGGAGGGGAGTCGGCTGCTCGGTCGACTCGACGTGAGGGGGGAGTAGTGGACCGGGGTGTTGGAGTGCGGCTGTTGGCGACTGCAGCGGACCACTGTACGCCGGAGTCGAGGGCGGGGGAGAACGTGGCTCGAGCGGCGGAGTCGAGGTCAGCCGCCGGACGGGATACTGTGCACAGCCGGAGTAGAGTGGGATGGCCGGTCTTGATGAACAGTAGAGAGTTTATTTTCCCTCTCTCCCTTTAAAACTTAAAAAAGAAGAAGGAGGAGGAGAAGATGAAAGGAAGGAGAAGAAGAAAGAAAGAAGAAAAATGAAAAATGAAAAATGAAGGGGAGAAGAGTAGCTGCGGGTAGGGCTTGGGGAGGTGTGCTTCCCTAGAAAATTTTGGGATTAGGGTTTTCTAGGGATAAGTGTTGATGGGCTTTAAATAGGGTGATGCATGTGGGAAATCAAGGGTGAGGATGCACCCATAGAATGAGTGGTCCAGATTGGACATGGAGAATTTCTTCATGTGGGTGAGGGTGTTGACTAGTCAATGTTGGCCTCTCCATTGGTTTAGACAATTGGGTGTTGACACCAAAAATACAGATTTGCAAATTAACCCCCTTAAATTTGGGTATTTGCACAAACGCATGAAATGATGAAAATTTGGCGGGCGATTCGGTGTCCGGTGTTTTGTAGGGTCAGGGGGCGCTGTAAGATCGGTATTGGCTCAATTAGCAGGGCGCTGGAATTAAATTGGGATTTTAAAATCAGATAAAAGGGTATCCTCAATTTAAATAGAAATAAAATGCAAGTTGTGTTCAACAATTAATTAGGAGTACTTGGGGTCAAAATCAGATCAAGTCATCAATACCAATATTGAAGAAGACTCAGAACAGAATATTATCCTAATTTGGGTCGCACGAAAAATAGGCCAAGATGGCCTCCAATTTTCGATTGGAACGCACAACGATACAAAATAGAAATTTTAAAATAAACGTCCGCGACGATTTTTGTGCGGCTAGAAAATAATGTACAAAGAGCACAATTATGAGTTACAAAAATAGCAGAATTGAAGGCGGGCATGTCTAGGGCAAGATTATGAAATTTGTTGGAAGACAAAAGTCTGGATAGTGCTCCAAATATCGAAGCAAAGGCAATGCGCAAAAATATCAAATAAAATACAGTAGTTAATTTCAATCTCCAAATATTAAATTCTAAATAAAATAATAAAATCCAGAATTCTATAATTCGGACAGGGGTTCGTCTACTGGGCTTCTAGGTCTAGTCTGCTAGCTAAAATAAAATAATTAACACTGCATATAATTATATATTGAATTACACATCGCACAAAATTATTTAAATCAAATACACTATCATGAAATTAATTAATTATAACTACAATAATATTAAATATTGAAAAATTCGAAAATACCCCTGTTTTCAGAATGTGGTAGTGACAAGTCTACCCACCTTAAAAGAATTTCGTCCTCGAAATTTAAAATCCTCATACTAGTGTTTAAATCATACACACTATTATTCCCTCAATTAAATTCATCAACCACGAATAATCCACAAGGTCTTTTCACAATTTCAAAAATCTGAAATTATTTGTATTCCTGTAAAATTCCTCGACATAGAATCAAAAGTCACTGTTTATCAAAAATTTCCTGAAGTTTTTAGCTACTAATTCGATACTCAGAATTTAATATCCACTCCTCAAAATACTCAACAATATGATATTTAAGGATTCTCCAATCGTTACATCCAATTATAAGGTTCAAAATTCATAACTCGCAATTAAATAAATACATTGATAAATCTCCCAAAATTTCCAAATTAATAACCAACTTAAACATGTCAAAATCCTTCCTGGAATTAATAAACCACCAATTATGCCATGTTAATTTCTTAACCATTTATTTAAATCAATAATTATCCTCAAATTTTTAAATCCTCGATTGTTTTATTTATGTATTTACTACCATCAAAATTTAAATTCCTCAAATCATATAATCATGAACTACTCCATATTGTTATTTCACAATAAATTCTCTCAAAAATTCTATAAATAGCATATCCCTAAAAATCTTCAAAATAATCAAATCCCATTCTTATCACAATATCCTCCAAAATTTTAAGTTAATAACGACATACAAGAATTTAATATTCAATCCTCTAATTGAACTCTAATCAATGCATATTTCAAAAATTGAATCTCGTCCCAAATTTGAATTTAACACTAATCCATTTGTGTTCTTTATCCCTCGATTGTTTTTCTTTATCCGCGCGTCCCGGGCCCCGCTCGCCGCGCTCCGCGCCATGTCGCCTCGCCCTCCGCCTTGGCCGGTCCCCTGCAACCGCCTCGCCCCCTTATAAAACCCCCCCGACCCCGGCCGTCTCCCCCACTCCCTCGCCGTAACCCTAGACGCTGCCGCCGCCTCCCAAAGTTCCGCCGACCGGCTCCGCCTTAGCTCGCCGCGCCTCCTTCTCCCGTCTTCTCCCCTCCGGCGCCCCGCTCTGCCGTTCCCGACGCCGACAGCAACCCAGCAGCAGCAGCAGCAGCCGCAGCCGCCGCTGCCGGCCGCCTAGCGCCACCGCCGCCCCGTGGACGACGCGCCTCGCTCCGGCGAACAGCCCCCCGCCCTCGCCGACGTCCCTCCGGCCGCCCTCCGCCGTGTGCCGCCGGAAAACCATCGAAACCCTAACCCTAAATCTCTGTTCCTGTGTCGGACACAGGACACAGTGTCCGACACGACTCGGACACGACGCGACCCTGATTTTCAGGTCCCCTTCAGGTATATGTAACTTTCGCCTCGTAGCTCCTTTTTTGATTCCGCAAATTGCGTTGTGAAGCCTGTATGACCCTCTCGGTGTCCGGACAAACTGTTCGAGGCGCCGCGTCCTGTAGTGATCGCACACCGCGATCCAAAAACAGGAAAAATCAGACCCTGTTTCACCCCGGAACTGAGTACGCCCCGCCAAATGGGACGACTTGGTCGCGCACGGTCTTCACAGATAAGGACGTGTGAGTTTTCGCGGAAGCTGATTCGGGTGTGCGTGCACACCGGAATCAACGCGTATCCGCGGACATCGCCCCGTATCCGCAATTTCTGTAATTCATCCTAACTTCTTGTACGCTTGTCGGATCGAGACGAAACTTGCGCCATCGGACTCGTAGCGATACGCTGGTCCTGTGGGTCAAGTTTGGTTCGATTCTGAGAACGTTGACAAAATCGCGTGTCGTGGGCCCCACAGGCCCCGCTCGACGGGCGATTTCGTGATCGACTCATCGGAATTCAAATCTGAAAGTTCCGTTGGGTTCGTTTCAGCGTTCCTGACCTGTTGACACTAAGTTTGGTGAATTTGGAGACCATTGACCCGGACATATTTTTCGGTGCAAAGCGGGCCCACCGGCGGACCCCGTTTTGACCCGAAATTACCGTTTTTGCCCTTGTCTCCAAATTGGACCCAAGGACAGGCGTTTCCATCTATTTGACATCTTCTGAGCATGATGGTAATGTCTGTTTCAGCTTTTGGACTCATCTCTGGACTTTTCCCCCAAGAATCCCATTTAATCAGATCCAAATAACAGGCAAGTACCTGCACTTCAAGTTAATCTTTATATTGTGATAATTAAATTCCCTGCTCTATTAGTACTCTTGCTGATTACACGTAGTGTTAGAATACTATATTTTATGTCTTGAATATTGGAATTCATGTCTTGTTTTTTATGTCGGGTGGGAGAATACTGAAAGGCATGTAGTTACCCTTCCCCTTGCCGTGAATAATAGCTGTTGGTACACGACTGTCCATCAGCCGGATCCCGATTATTCGTGACTAATAGCCGTTCATGACGGCCGGATTAGCCTTATAAACTCCTACATGCCAACTAAGTATTCTAAAAACAAACACAAGTTTCATACAGATAACTTCAGGTCATGTTATATTCTTGCTGACTGTGTAGTTTCTTTCCTGCTCGTTTACTTCTGTTTTCTCATATTCCTATTTATAGTTTTGACTCTGAAATATTAACATTCTTTTATGCAATTTCCTTAACATGATATTCAATGTTTAATTGTCATAAATATTTAGTTTAACGTTGTTGTGCACTGTGTACTTTGCTCCTTTCCTGACTGGATCTGTTAATTTAGGCGATGATGAGGATCTTGCCCCTACTTATTATGGTCCTTATGAGGGTACAGATGATACCTATGAGCAGCCAGAACCCACTCAGGAGACCCCTGCTGCAGAGTAGCTAGTAGTAGCTATCTTTTATTCTGTTTCTTATCTTATTTAATCGGGTTTGTCCCCAATTTCATTTTGGAATTCCTGTATTAAACATTTGAATCTGTTGTCACATTTATTTTCAGTTGCAATCTTAAGTTTCATTTCTCATTATTATCTTGCCTATGTTAATTATGAATGAGTTAGACTAGTTTAGATGGATTGACCTAGACAGCGTACTACCACCGACTCTGCGGCGTAGGCTGGACGTACCCACGTACTCGTGCCCGAACTTCCGGGTGCGGGTCGTGACACGTTTTTATGGTGGCCCATGCAGGTCCTATCCTAAAATAGGGTAATACCCTAGGACAGGGTATGGAATAAGATTGAGGATTCTAGGAAAAGCTCATTCACAGTATAGCGTCCTTATTTCAATTCTTGATATCATTGCTGCTCAAATTTTTTTTCTATCGCCCTTGATTTCCAAGTATTCTGATCTTCCTATCCCTTAATCTTTCAGAATGGTCCAGACCAGGAACACAGTAGGAGGCACATCAGAATCAGCTGAGCAGAATGTGCCCGAGACTCTTGTACTCCCGCCGCCTCCATCTGTCCCGGCAGTTACCCTAGATGGGGCACAACTGCTAGAAGTGTTCCAGGGATTGGTGGAGTCCCAGAAAGAACAGACGACACTTCTGCGGACCAGCCTCTCAGAAGCTCTTAAGCCCCAGGAGTCGTCACTCAAGAGGCCAGGGAGTGCCAAAGACTTCAAGAATCTGAGACCCCTGGAATTTTACGGAACTGAGGGCATTCTCTACGCCGATGAGTGGATAGAGAACGTCGAGAGACTCCTGAAGACTGCTCGAGTTCCCGATGATCTCAAAGTGGAGTCCGCAAGCCTGCAACTGTTCGACATTGCTCGAACCTGGTTCAGAGATGAACCCCAACTATCAGCTCCTGACATCACCTGGGAGGACTCCAAGAGGCTATTCAAGGAGAAATTTTATCCCGAAGTGGCTCGGGAAGCTCTCGAAAGCCAATTCGAGAGACTGGAACAAGGTAACATGACTGTTGATGAATATACTGCTGAATTTAGCAGGTTAAGTCACTTTGCGGAGTACATGGTTCGTACCCCGGAGGACAGAGCCCGTAGATTCAAGAAGGGGCTATCTCCGGATATCCGCCTTGCTGTCACCACCAGCCGAGCTCGCACCTATGAGGAAATCCTGAGCGTGGCAAAAGGCGTCGAGAGAGATATGGGGCACAAACTGAAACGAGAAAGAGATACCGGAAATGCGGGACCCAACAAACGCCCTTTTCAACAACAGCAACAACAGAGGGCCCCGTAGCAAACTCAGCGTCCTCTCCCTCGAGCTCCAGCACCCCAACACCAGGCTCAGGGACAGAACCAGCGAGCTCCCTCTTGCAACTATTGCCAAAAACCAGGCCACACTTGGCAAGACTGTAGAAAGAGGCTAGGTGCCTGTCTCTATTGTGGCTCACCAGCACATCAATTAAGGGACTGTCCTGCTGCTCAAGGACGCCCAGCTGCACCAAAGGCTCCAGTCCAGGCCAGGCCCCCAGCAGCACAACAGAGGGGACCCCCGCTTCCAACTCAACAACAACGCTTTGCTCAGCACCAACAGCAGCAACAGAGGGGTGCACCGCAGCAAGGCCGTGCTTATACAATGACTCTGGAAGAAGCAGAAGCCACAGCAGACGTGATCACAGGTTCTGTGCTTATAAATTCAATACCAGCTATTACTTTATTCGACTCTGGAGCTTCTCATTCATTCATGTTAGTAGATTTCCTTATGAAGCATAACTTAATCACTAAACCTCTTAGGAATTGTTATAAGATCATTACCGGTGGAGGAATTATTCCGGTTAGTGATGCCTGTAACAATTGTCCTATTACATTATGTGGAAGAGTACTGTATGCTAGACTACTTGTAATGACAGTGCCCAGTTTTGACATTATACTGGGTATGGATTGGTTAAGTCAACATCATGCCACCATAGACTGTCACAGAGGTAGTGTAATCTTCAGGCCCCCTGACAAGCCAGAATTTGAATTTGCTAGAGGTTCTAGAGAAATGGGTAATAACATAATTTGTGGAGCCCTAGTAACAGAAGAATTGCCACCTATCATCTCTGAATACCTTGATGTCTTCCCTGAGGATCTCCCAGGCTTACCCCCAGACCGAAAAGTTGAATTCTCCATTGACTTAGTGCCAGGAGCAGTACAAGTATCTCAGAACCCCTACAGAATCAACAAGAATGAGATAATAGAACTAAATGAACAAATCAAAGAGCTAGAAGACAAAGGTTTCATTAGGTCTAGTGTCTCACCTTGGGGAGCTCCAGTACTATTTGTGCCCAAGAAGGACGGAACATCCAGAATGTGTATTGACTATAGGGCCTTAAATGCCTTAACAATTAAGAATAAGTATCCCCTGCCCAGGATAGATGACTTATTTGATCAGTTGAGTGGAGCTCGGGTGTTTTCAAAGATTGATTTGAGGTCTGGTTACCACCAAGTAAGGGTGAGAAAAGAAGACATCCCTAAAACTGCTTTCAATACCCAGAACGGATATTACGAATTCTTAGTGATGCCGTTCGGGTTGACGAATGCACCAGCAGTTTTTATGAACCTAATGAACAGAGTTTTCCAGTCATACCTAGACAAATTTGTAGTGGTCTTTATTGACGATATTTTGATCTACTCCAAGACCCCCGAAGAACGTGAAGAACATTTGAGGCTAGCATTGGAGACTTTGAGGAAGGAAAAGCTTTATGGAAAATTGTCTAAATGTGCTTTCTTCCTAGACAAAGTAGAATTCTTGGGACATGTTGTGACTAGAGATGGAATAGCAGTAGACCCTAAGAAGATAGCTGCAGTAGAATCCTGGCCCACTCCAGACTCTGTAGCTGAGATTAGAAGTTTCCTGGGACTAGCTGGCTACTATCGGAAGTTTGTGAAGGACTTTGCTAGAATTGCGGAGCCCATGACAAAATTAACAAGAAAAGATGAAGAGTTCACCTGGACTGATGAATGTCAGCGTGCTTTTGAGGAATTGAAGAAAAGACTGACTTCTGCCCCTATTCTGACCTTACCTTCCAGAACCGGAGGTTTCGCTATTTATAGTGATGCTTCTGGAAAAGGTCTAGGTTGTGTATTGGAGCAGAACAAGAAGGTAATAGCCTATGCCTCTAGACAGCTTCGACCACATGAAAAGAGTTATCCAACTCATGATTTAGAATTGGCAGCTGTCATTTTTGCTCTTAAACTATGGAAGCATTATCTTTATGGAGAAAGGGTGGAAATATTTACAGACCATAAAAGTTTAAAATATATCTTCACCCAGAAAGAGCTAAACATGAGGCAAAGAAGGTGGCTGAAACTAATGAAAGACTTTGATATCACTCTTCAATATCACCCTGGGAAGGCAAATGTAGTTGCTGATGCTCTAAGCAGGTATCCTATGGCGATGTACTTGACTATGGACAGACACCTGCTGGAGGACTTGGAAAGTTTAGGTATCGAAGTAATTATCCCAGGAAAAGAAGGCCAAATGATGAACTTGCAGATTCAATCTACCTTAATAGACAAGATCAAGGAGACTCAGTTTCAAGACGAAGGCCTGCGAAGCCTCCGAGGTCAAGTGCAAGCTGGATTAATGGAAGATTTTAGAATTCATGAAGATGGATCACTGAGGCATGACGATAGATTATGTGTACCTCGAGGAGACATAAGGGAAGAAATTATGCAAGAGGCACACAGATCGCAGTACTCTATACATTCAGGAGCCAACAAGATGTACAAGGACCTGAGGACGCATGTTTGGTGGCATGGCATGAAGAGAGAAGTATCCAGGTTCGTATCCCGCTGTTTAGTGTGCCAACAGGTTAAGGCTGAAAGACAACGACCTAGAGGATTGCTTCAACCACTACCCATTCCGGAGTGGAAGTGGGAACATATCACAATGGATTTTGTTTCCGGTCTTCCAAGAACACCTAGTGGTAAGGATGCAATCTGGGTGATAGTGGATAGACTGACCAAGTCGGCACATTTTCTACCTTTCAAAGTGGGGCTATCTACAGAGAAGCTGGCAGATCTATATATCAGACATATTGTTAAGTTGCATGGGGTTCCAGTAAGTATTATCTCCGACAGAGATTCAAGATTCACCTCTCACTTCTGGAAGAGCTTACAAGCCAGCTTGGGGACTCAACTCAAATTCAGCACAGCTTATCATCCCCAAACCGATGGGCAATCGGAACGTACAATCCAGACCCTTGAAGATATGCTCCGTACATGTGTTCTGGATTTTGGAGGATCCTGGGAAGACTATTTACATCTGGAGGAGTTCTCTTATAATAACAGCTACCAAGCCAGTATCGAGATGACTCCATTTGAAGCCCTGTATGGCCGAAGATGTCGTACCCCGCTATCATGGGACGACGTTGGAGAAAGAGCCCTACTGGGACCAGAGATGGTGATCGATTCAGCTGAGAAGGTAAAGCAAATAAGGGACAGACTTCGAGTGGCTCAAGACAGACAACGACATTGGGCAAATAGCCACCGAAGGCCCTTGGAATTTGAGGTAATTAAATTTATGAAATTCAAGTCAATTTAAACATTTTGATTATGGAACTAAGGCTTCATTTTGACTCTATTTTAAGGTTGGAGAGCTGGTATTCTTAAAGATTTCCCCGACACGTGGCACCATTAGGTTCGGAAGGAGTGGAAAACTCAGCCCAAGATTCATTGGACCTTTTGGCATTCAGGAGAAAATCGGAGAAGTGGCATACCGTCTGGCATTGCCACCCTCTCTGGAAGGAGTCCATAACGTCTTCCACGTGTCGCAGCTGAGGAAGTATGTGTCAGACCCCAGCCACATTTTGGATCACTCAGAGCTCGAAGTAGGCCCAAGTTTGACATACCAAGAGCAACCCGTGGAGATCCTGGATCGCTCGGAGAAAGTCCTACGGAACCAGGTTATCTCCCTGGTTCGCGTAGCTTGGAAGCATTATTCTCCCGGCGAATCCACCTGGGAGCGTGAAGACGAGATTAGAGAGCGATACCCCTATCTTTTTGAACCCTGAGGTATGTTGTAATTTCCGGCTTTTCTTTTCGTCCCATTGTTATTCTTAAATTTTGAGGACGAAATTTTTGTAAGTTGGGTAGGTTGTAAACCCCCTAAATTTTCAAATTATTAAATCTTGGATTTTTCCCGATTTTCTGGAATTTTCTGTGAATTTTCTGTAATTAAAATCAAGGCTTTTAATTAATAAATGATTTTTAGTTGGCAATAAATAATATTAAAATATCATGAAAATAATATTTTTGGGTGTAAAATAGAAAACTGGACTTAGGGTAATTTTTCTGGATTTTTCTGGGCCTCAGAACTATTTTAAAAATGCCTAAAAACAATTTTCTAATTAATTAATTAATTAACTATTTATTATTATTATTATTATTTATTAATTATTTTTTTATTATTATTATTTTATTTTTTTTCTTCTTTTCCGGCCCACGGCCCGTTGGGCCGCGGCCCGGCCCGTAGCCCCAACCCAGCCCGTCTCCTTCGCGGGTCGGGCGGGTCTGCCCAGACCCGTTAGCCCGACCCGACCCGCACGTTCTCTCCCCCAGCCACGACGCCCGATTCCCCCGCCGGCCGCCGCGCGCAGCGCCGCGCGTCCCGCGTCCCGCGCCCCGCTCGCCGCGCTCCGCGCCACGTCGCCTCGCCCTCCGCCTTGGCCGGCCCCCTGCAACCGCCTCGCCCCCTTATAAAACCCCCCCGACCCCGGCCGTCTCCCCCACTCCCTCGCCGTAACCCTAGACGCCGCCGCCGCCTCCCAAAGCTCCGCCTTAGCTCGCCGCGCCTCCTCCTCCCGTCTTCTCCCCTCCGGCGCCTCGCTCCGCCGTCCCCGACGCCGACAGCAACCCAGCAGCAGCAGCAGCAGCCGCAGCCGCCGCTGCCGGCCGCCTAGCGCCACCGCCGCCCCGTGGACGACGCGCCTCGCTCCGGCGAACAGCCCCCCGCCCTCGTCGACGTCCCTCCGGCCGCCCTCCGCCGTGTGCCGCCGAAAAACCATCGAAACCCTAACCCTAAATCTCTGTTCCTGTGTCGGACACAGGACACAGTGTCCAACACGACTCGGACACGACGCGACCCTGATTTTCAGGTCCCCTTCAGGTATGTGTAACTTTCGCCTCGTAGCTCCTTTTTCGATTCCGCAAATTGCGTTGTGAAGCCTGTATGACCCTCTCGGTGTCCGGACAAACTGTTCTGGGCGCCGCGTCCCGTGGTGATCGCACACCGCGATCCAAAAACAGGAAAAACCAGACCCTGTTTTACCCCGGAACTGAGTACGCCCCGCCAAACGAGATGACTTGGTCGCGCACGGTCTTCACAGATACGTGCGCAGCGTCGATACGGACGTGTGAGTTTTCGCGGAAGCTGATTCGGGTGTGCGTGCACACCGAAATCAACGCGTATCCGCGGACATCGCCCCGTATCCGTAATTTCTGTAATTCACCCTAACTTCTTGTACGCTCGTCGGATCGAGACGAAACTTATGCCATCGGACTCGTAGCGATACGCTGGGCCTGTGGGTCAAGTTTGGTTCGATTCTGAGAACGTTGACGAAATCGCGTGTCGTGGGCCCCACAGGCCCCGCTCGACGGGCGATTTCGTGATCGACTCATCGGAATTCAAATCTGAAAGTTCCGTTGGGTTTGTTTCAGCGTTCCTGACCTGTTGACACTAAGTTTGGTGAATTTGGAGACCATTGACCCGGACACATTTTTCGGTGCAAAGCGGGCCCACCGGCGGACCCCGTTTTGACCCGAAATTACCGTTTTTGCCCTTGTCTCCAAATTGGACCCAAGGATTGGCGTTTCCATCTATTTGACATCTTCTGAGCATGATGGTAATGTCTGTTTCAGCTTTTGGACTCATCTCTGGACTTTTCCTCCAAGAACCTCATTTAATCAGATCCAAACAACATGCAAGTACCTGCACTTCAAGTTAATCTTTATATTGTGATAATTAAATTCCCTGCTCTACTAGTACTCTTGCTGATTACACGTAGTGTTAGAATACTATATTTCATGTCTTGAATATTGGAATTCATGTCTTGTTTTTCATGTCGGGTGGGAGAATACTGAAAGGCATGTAGTTACCCTTCCCCTTGCCGTGAATAATAGCTGTTGGTACACGACTGTCCATCAGCCGGATCCCGATTATTCGTGACTAATAGCCTTTCATGACGGCCGGATTAGCCTTATAAACCCCTACATGCCAACTAAGTATTCTAAAAATAAACACAAGTTTCATACAGATAACTTCAGGTCATTTTATATTCTTGCTGACTGTGTAGTTTCTTTCCTGCTCGTTTACTTCTGTTTTCTCATATTCCTGTTTATAGTTTTGACTCTGAAATATTAACATTCTTTTATGCAATTTCCTTAACATGATATTCAATGTTTAATTGTCATAAATATTTAGTTTAACGTTGTTGTGCACTGTGTACTTTGCTCCTTTCCTGACTGGATCTGTTGATTTAGGCGATGATGAGGATCTTGCCTCTACTTATTATGGTCCTTATGAGGGTACAGATGATACCTATGAGGAGCCAGAACCCACTCAGGAGACCCTTGCTGCAGAGTAGCTAGTAGTAGCTATCTTTTATTCTGTTTCTTATCTTATTTAATCGGGTTTGTCCCCGATTTCATTTTGGAATTCCTGTATTAAACATTTGAATCTGTTGTCACATTTATTTTCAGTTGCAATCTTAAGTTTCATTTCTCATTATTATCTTGCCTATGTTAATTGTGAATGAGTTAGACTAGTTTAGATGGATTGACCTAGACAGCGTACTACCGCCGACTCTGCGGCGTAGGCTGGACGTACCCACGTACTCGTGCCCGAACTTCCGGGTGCGGGTCGTGACAGTTGTATTGAACTAAACTCTGTTTTCAAAGATGTTTTCAAAAGAAGTAATATGACTCCGCTCCATTACTGCATGAAACAAACCTAGGTAAAACTAGAAAGATCACTAGTAATGTAATATTTTATCACATGCTTACTTAGTGTTGGTCTTAGTGAATATTGCTTTTGTTCGTTGATTTTATACTCACCAGTACTTTCTCCAAAGTGCTGACCCACCAATAGTTTGAGTGTTCGCAGGTGCTGGATCGTCCGAGGAAGCTATAGCTGTGCCTCATCCGTAAGACCCAGAAATCTGGTGTCGATTCCTTGAGCTATATCGAGATGTTTTGAGCTACTTTTGTATAGAGGGACATAATATATGGAATGATGCCATTGTATTCAGAGAACCCCGTGCTTTGACCCTTGTCCTGTGTTCTCAGATGGATTATTGTTTGTAACACTGCTCCTCCGCTACAAACTCGATCGGTTCGATGATAACCAAGATGACTTATGTTGTTGCCTTGTGCGAGAGCATCTCCAGGTTCGTACGACATCACATCCCGAGGGGAACGACCGTCCCACGGGAGCGCTGGCGAGGTAATTGGCGTCCGGCGGGGGCGATCGAGACCGCAGAAGATCGGGGCGTGACATTTTCCATGGGGATATCCCACAAAAACACACTTTCGACTGTGACTGACAAATTTGTCCATTTTAGCTTTTTGGTTGTGGGCAAAACATAGACAACCAAAAACACATAATTCATCATAAGAAGGAGAAATACTAAATAAAATTTCATAAGGGGTTTTAAAACCAAGAATACTTGAAGGGGTTCGATTGATCAAATAACCGGCCGCCAAAATACATTCTCCCAAAAACATTTGGCAAATATCCCTGAAATGTAAAGCACGTGCCACATTCAAAATATTTCTATATTTTTGTTTGACCCTGCCATTCTGCTAAGGTGTACCCAGATAAGATGTCTGAAACAAAATACTATTATGTGCAAAGTAGTCACGCAGGCAATTAAACTCAGTACCATTATCACTTCGCACAATTCAAACTTTGGAATTAAATTGCCTCTCAATCATAGAAAAAAATAACGAGAACATCTTGTATACTTCAGTCTTATCAATCAACAAAAATATCCAAATACCATAAGAAAAATTATCCATAATCGTCAAAAAATATTGAGCTCCACACGAAGAAGGCTTAAGATACAGCCCCCAAAGAACACAATGTATCAAATAAAAATTGCAATAGCCCGAGAGTCACTGACAGAAAAAATGCCTCGAGTTTGCTTTGCCTGATGGCAAACTTCACATACCTAATTCACTGAACTACTAGAGCTACTAACAACAGGATGAGACTTTACTACTTTATCAGAAGGATGCCCAAGTCGCTGATGCTAAATGTCCAAAAAAGTCATCCCAGTCACTGCTAAGGCCTGAGTTATCAGTACAATACGAAAGTAGTAGAGTCCGTCCCATCATTCATCGACGCCAATCAGGGTCCTCAAACTGGGGTCATCTATCATGCATAATTTTTTAGTGAATTGTACAACACAATTTGTATCATTAATAAGATGGGCCACAAAAATTAAATTATAATATAATTGAGGTACAAATAGAACATTCGTGAGAACAACACCCAGTGCAAGAGCAACACGCCCGTAGCACGAGGCAACCATAGTCCGTCCGTCCGGGAGCCCAACCGAATATTTCTCCATTTTCGTCACCCCCGACAATAAATCTAAATTTCCAGTAACATGATTCGAAGCACTTGTATCAATTATCAAAGGTGCAATAGACTTACCTACCATACGGTCCTCCGAAGATTTGATCGAAGAGTTACCAAGCAGAGAAATAAGTTGTTGCCATTGGTACGGAGTTATTCCCGGAACACTGCCTATACCATCACCTGCCATACGTGTCTGTGCCGCAGCCGTCCTGCCACTACCGCACGTACCTCCGCACCCTGTCCATATCCATCACCAGCCGCGTGTCCACCACCACGTCCGCGGCCAGCCCCTCGTCCGCAACCATGCGGCCTATCTCCCCACAAATTCGGAAAGCCATGTTTCTCAAAGCAAGTGGCTTCTTCATGTCCGTTATATTTGCAAAAATTGCAAAGCAACTCCAATTTATCTCGAGCATCCAAACGAGATGGCCTACGGTTAACAGAAGAAGTTTTAACTGCAAGCGCCACAACCTTGCCCCGTTTAAAGGAGACTTGTGTGGACATGCGCAATCGTTCCTCCTATAGCATGGATTGATAAGCACGCGCCAAAGTAGGGAACAAATCTTGTGCCAATAAAGTCGAGCGGACGTTGCCATAGAGTTCCTGATTGATCCCATAAAGAAACTGATAAAAGCACTCATCATCAACCTATTTCTGCAGCTTCTTCGGGATATCACACATACATTTTCCGTAATTGTATGTCGAAATAGGTTCATAAGTACCCAACTCATCCCAAAGAGTCTGCAATTGGCCGAAGTAGTCGACCACGGACATGGATTTTGTTTAGCGACACTCTGCCAACGAATGTTTAATCTGTTGAATTCTAGCGCCATTACCCACGCTAAATAGGTCCTTGAGCGAATCCCACAGCGGTTTCGTCTCCTCAAAGTAGGGTATCGTCTTCTTCACCGAAGTGTCAATAGTGTACAAGATCTATTGCACAAGCATCAATTGAACACAGTACCAATCCTCAAAATTGTTATTCTCCATAGGTTTATCGATATATCCGTCGATAAACCCAAAATTTTGTCGAGCCCGTAGAGAAAGCCGAATAGATCTCGACCATTCCTCATAATTTTTTCCACGAAATACCACTTTCATAATTGTATTACCCGGATTGTCATTAGAACCAAAGTAATACGAGGAGATGGGATCGATCCTTGTTGTCGCTGCCACCGACGTAAAAAACTTGTCGTCGCCGCCACCGCTCGTCATACTGTCGGTCGAAGGAAGACTTGCCCCCACTGCCGTGGAGAAAAATTGTCGCCGCTATGGAAAAGAAATACTGTCCTAGCCGTCATGCTCTGATACCATGTGAAGAAGTAGTAGCAGAGAATAATCTAGGTTTTTTTTATTTATCATGATATTACATATATATACATCCACTTATCAACTTGGGCCTAAGCCACATGGGCTAATCACCATATATACAATTTAATCCCAATAAAAAATAATTTAAATATTTGTAAATTAAGATTTTTTTTTACATATAAGTTTATTAAAATTTTAGATATAAAAATTATGTTATATTATTAAGAAATTAAATAAAAAATTATATTAAATTAAAATATTTTAAATACGATAGGAATATATTTAAATGAATATATATATATATATATATATATATATATATATATATATTTGTAAAACTTTGGATATATGTTTAGATATAAAAATTAGTTTAAATATAATTTAAATTTTGAATATATTTTTATTTGGATTTGTTATATATATCATTATATAAATTTGAATATATGTTCAGGTAATTATAATAATTTTAAAATATTTCTACATAAGGAAACACATCACAGGTTGTTAGATTTTTGTAATTATTAATTATGTGAGGATTTACAAACGGGTTAGGTGGCTCAATTTTGAGCCATCTCAAAGCCTCCTTATAAAGGGCAAAAATTTAGCATAAAATATTATTTCTGCACAAATTAATGCTTCTACTCTCCCTATATCCTGCCAAACATCTTAGTTAAAGTTGGATACATTCTTTCTGGCTGGATGCATTCGATCCAAGCGATATTTTTCAATATGTTACAAATCAACAATATTGATTTTATTATTGGATGATGTATATGAAAGTCATACAACTACGGATATATATATAGAGAGAAGGTATCCAAATTCGGATAGGAGTAGGAGAGAAGATATCCAGATAGGAGTAGGAGAGGAGATATGTATCCATATAGGAGGAGAATCTAATCATAAATCTAATTAATATATAATTCTGAATCTAATCTAAGTAATTTTAACATCCCCCTTCAAACTCATGGTGGGTCAAACAATATTAGTTTGCCCAATAGAAACTGAAATCTAACAGCTGATCAACTGAAGTCACATAGTGCCTTTCAAAAACTAAAGTCTACATTGCTAACTGGTTGACTTGCGTGCGGTGGGGGCTGAAGGTGGAAGTTTTAGGGCAATGAGGGAGCGAAAGATCCTTCTACGTGGACTGTAGGATACTGTGCGTATGTTGGACGATGGGCCTGCATTGGTGACTGAAAGCCTGCCCTCTGATTTTGCATGACGTATCCCATGTAGGGGTAAAGATACGCTTGTGGGCCAACAATAGATGATGAAGTTGTTTCATACATTTGATTGTAGTAATGTGATATCATTTGAGCATTATAAATATCTTGTTGGTATACATAATCACTTGGGTAGGCCATGTACCCAAATGGAGTGGGATACATGATTGGAGAGGGAGGAGAGGGCATCTAAGATAGCACTTAGCTATATTATGGACATGTTGCTTGTAGTGGGCCTTGTTGAGTGCTTCCAACTTTATTTTGGGCAGTTAAAACAGAAAAGGCACATGCAGAGGAGCCAGTGAAGGCAGGCTGGCGCTAGAGCTCTAATTGAGTAAGATGATGTTGAATATTTATCGAAGTCTGAGTACTATCAATAATGTGAGCCTGAGGTACTGGAGAACGAGAAAATGAGGAACCCTTTGTCTTTATCCGCTTGAGGAATTAAGTTTTTAAATATGGATAAATTAGAAAACAATCATCCACTGAGTGTCCATGCTTTTGGCAGCGAGCACATATTTTAACACCCCATTCCGTTCAAGCGAACTGCCGATTCAAACGGCAAAAGTGCAATGTCCCGACCCGCTTTGCTCAGGCAAAAATACTCGTTTGAGGCAAAGGATATCCAGACTTGTCCCTACAGGAATTCATCTTAGACTTTCAGAGGCTCGCTTGACGTATCGCTCGACCGAGGTGAATCATCGCTAAGGTGGGTGGCTACAGTGAACTTGTCTTTGCTTAGCCAGCACACATAAAATATGGAACAATATATGCTAGTCGCTAGGTGAATCACCCCCTTCATGCTAATAAGAATCCAACACACCTAGCTAAGGAAATAATCCCAACTTGTATTGCTTATGCTAGAACATGGAAATAAAATATTACTTATATATATGTTCAGACCCTCGCATGCTACCCTAGAATATGTCGCTCAGAAAGTCCCTACGGTTTCACCTCTCTGTTTACCTTCTGGCCCGAGCCAACGTGTTTGCTTAAGTTCCTGAGAAACGCATGCTTGCTTGCTTACAAATGCCTAACGTTATTGTATTGTGCATGCATTGAGTCAGCTAGGAGACTATCAAATAGCTCTTCTGTGCAATTGAACCTGCAAGTATCCGGGATCGTCAGGTCACCAAGGCAATCTCCGTCCCAGGGGAAATGCATCAAGGCAAAGTGAATACTGTACTATGATCACATCAATTATCCTTGAACGAGAATCCTGTACAAGCTTGTTCATAGCGGAAATTCATGACTGTACTCGTATTATTGATTGTATTGTGAAGGATGTGAATTGGAAATCCCTAAGAGACCTGCATGTCGCGGATAACTCGAAAATGAGGTATAGTTCCATGGACGATCGCCGGGGCACTGGGACCGATCTGATCCGGATGGAACTCCATTGTTCAGCCTACTGTACTGGACGAGATGGTGTGTAGAGCCCATTGTTTTTTCACTGTATACCATCCTCTCTACAACTGAACTCTACTGTATAGTCTATTGTACTGGACGAGATGGCTTGTAGTGCCCACTGTACTTTCACTTTAAACCATTCTCGTTTATAACTAGTGTCCTTTATGGCTATGCCAGTGACTCATGTTCATATAGATAAGTCATTCTCGCTTAGCGGCTATCCGCATGCGAGTCATTGCATCATATCAAAAGAAATAACTGAACACCTGAACGATCATGATGAAATAATACTCGTGTTTGCATATGTTATGCCTATTGAATGTTTATACTTGCTCGTGCTTGAATTAACAATGTTTGCCTTGGACAGGGAAGGTAAAATGGTAAGTGGGTAAGTCTTGCCGTGTTTTCTCTCATTTCGCACGGTGCACCGCCACACGAATTAGGCTATTCAAATCTTGCATGAAACTGATCCTAAGGCAACTAGCAAGACAACTTAATAGTTGGTGCACGGAACCTATATTAGGTGTTTGGATTTGTCGAGCGGGCGAGTAGCCTCCCCACAAGTGCATTCAATATATTGATAATCTACCAGTTCGTTTGCAGGGTGCGAGAGAACCTTGTTCGGTGCGGATGCCTCCTTCGTGCGTGCTAAGGCCAGGAGATCGCTCTGAAGCCTTGGGGCGGTGCGTCCGAAACTTAAGCACATATACAAGACATAATATTGGAACTTGCCTGAATATCGCCTGTACAATCATTCCACTATTGTAGCCACTTGGCACACTTTTACTATTTCAGAGAGAGAGGCTTGAGCGACTTGTAATCTCGCCTATATGCCGCCTGTAACACTTGTTATTATTAATAAAAGAGCTTGTTTTACTTTAACTTGTGTTATTCAATGCTTCCGCTATATTGTCGACTCAGTGAACTTGTTACAGATCGCCTATGCGTTCATGACTCCGCTGCACTCGGACAATCTGTGCGACTCTGTGGCTTAGAACTCTTACCGCCATCCAATAGACCACGGCCTTGCATGGACGTGGCTCACGCTCGTACGGCATCATGCCCGGATGGTCAAAAATGATCGTTCTGTGGAAGCACTGGCGCGGTGATTCTCGCATAGCGGGAACGATCGATTTAGCCTGCGGGAGATCGGGACATGACACATATCATACCAGATCGCTGACGAGCATAGCAAGCGGCAGCAAAATGACCAAGATCCCCATAATAGGTACATAAAGAACGAAGAGAAGTGGGAGCACGAGCCTTCTTGAAAGTGGTAGATGGAGGATGTGGAGCAGCAGTAAGAACAGTCTCAGAACCCGAAGTCGATGTAGAGATGTCAGTAGAAAGAGAACGCATACGAGTCTTCTCAGCTGTAAGATCAGAGATAGCAGCATCTAGAGTGGTATTATTCTGAATAATTCGACCGCTTGTAGACTGAAATTCAGAACATAGGGCCATGAGAAACTGAAAAAGCTGTCGACGTTCTCGACAAGTACGTACATAATCGGGACCAATACCCTCAAATCTTAGTAGCTTTTGCCAGTAACCCCGCATCACTGTGGCGAACTCCTGAATAGTGCGATCCCCCTGTCTGGCGGCCGATGCCTGGGTGATCAACTGATATTCCCAAGCACCACTTGTCACACCCCAGTCCCAAATACGTAGGACTAGGAACACGTAAGCATGCCAGCCGCATGGATATGGCAACTCCAATATATGGAAACTAAATCCATACGTACGCTGTAATATGAATACAAAATCCACAAGTGGTATAAATATATGTCACAAGTCACAGGGTAAAATCTAAATCTCATCCACCAAAATCATATAGAAATAAATAACCAGTATCTATGAAACTAGATCTCAATAAGAAGTATCTAAGGATGATAGTTGGATGGAAACAAATCCACTACCAACTTGAATATAAGAGCAAATACAATATGAGTACAACACCACAACACAATATAAGAATACCAGCTATCCATCACAGCTCGAAGAGAAGACATCCACGGATCACATGTAACCATCAAAATCTGCGCTCCCGCAAATACTCAAGAAAAGATACACCTGGCAGCGGACCAGGTCCTCAGAGGGACATAACAAGATACATAAACACATGCCAATAAAGTACTGAAAATAAACATCCATTGGGGTCGCCTAACCATCTATATGAATGCAGTTTGAGAACAACTTTCTAACAAGTGGGCTATCTGGCCATAAATAGGATTGGCATGGTTCTCTTGGAGATCCAGGGGCCTACAAAGGCACGTCATCTTTTGAACGGCGGAGGCCCGCCAAGTAGTATAGGTGTCATCATGACCGCGCATCTCCGACGGAGCGTACGGGTTACACAAGGAAAGTGCAAAGGAGCCCAAATGTGATACTTGTTGTTCTCCCCATCCCATGCTCTAAGCATGTCACATCCATGACACGATTTGGTCCATAGCCTATCCTTAGTACCCTAGCCCAATCCTGCAACCAAACAAGGACAAGGATGGGACCACCGTACTACAATAGGCTACGTCCATAGACCTCTAATAACTGCTAAGTCTTCTAGCATGCAAAGTTTCTAACAGCAGTTATTCCTAACGTACGGCCCATACGTACAGGAGGCCAGACCTGTCACGCAGTCCGTGATCTATATGAGACTCACACTCGTGTAACTACTGTGTCACGGCCAATGAACCTAATGGTGTTACATGATAATGGGGTAGTCTCATGAACAAGGTCAATGCAATACATAAATAAAAATATATCGCGACGTCACCGTTGCGCGCATTTTATATAACAGTTAAAATATATGAACTAAAGACAGAAAATAAAGATGCATGCAACATATGGAATATAAATAACAGTACAATGGCAAGGTATACTTGCCTGGCAAAAAAACTACAATGTACCATAACCTGCTCCAGAAATCGCGCAGAACAATCCAATATCCTATGTACACATAAATATAATATAATAGAATCATTAGTCATTACACTAGCACATACTCAACCACATTTACACTGGAATTAGGGGGTATACTAGGGGTAACACTAGTCATCTAACACGGTCAATTACGCATTGAATTATGCGGGTGTCGCATCTTCAAGTACTGTACGAAATCAGTCAGTCAACTGACATGTGTCTATGCCAGTACGTTAGTGTACGCAAGACTGACAAATTCACAAGTTCTTAGGGTCAACATGGTCAAGGTAAGTATGGGATAGTCCACGATGTCCTAGGGTCATACAGTCTGAATATTTAGTCATAATTATCAATTAGCATTTACTTACATATATATTCATATAACTATATAATAATATAACCATTAATTTATTTTAATTTATTTAATTCTGGAATAATTACTCTAAATCCTATTTTAATCTTATTATTCTAATTTTTATGTTAATTCCTAAATTTTGTCCAGAGAAACTGAATTTTATCAACTCGAGACTCATGGCACGCAAATCGAGACGATCTGTTGACCAAAAAGTCAACCGATACAAACTTGACTTTCATGCATGATTTCCTGTAGATTTCAGCATAAAAAATATACTAGAATTTATGGCTCGTCTGAATTCAAATTCGTTTGGGAATTATGGCACATACAAATTTTGTATTGTGCACCGATGGTTAAATTCTAACCTAAAAGTTCTACAGAATTAACAGTATGAAATACTTTGAAATAAATTCTGGGAAAAATATATGTCGATGATCTCGACATTAGCTTTCCGAAACTTTAAACGGTTCATGATTCTAATTCCTGATTCTCCCAAAATCGTAAAAACATCGAAACACGTCTATTTTTGGACATGCTGTGCTCTACAAATTTTCCAGAATTTAATACTAATAATTTAAAAAAACAATTTATATTATCAGAAAGCTAACCTCATTATCGTTCTAACAAAAAAAACTGGAGCGTGTTTGGAGTCCGGAGCTAGGAGATATCGTCTTTTTAATTCATCATAACTAGTAGAAAATGAGGCTGAATTTATGACGAATTTTGACTATTTTTTTTTTGGACGAAAATGAGAGGAATTTAGGAAAGAAAAATATGAAGGATGAGGTATTTATAATGGTGGACACTACTTAATTAAATAAGAATAGGATTAGTTAATTTGGATAGGATTATGATGAATTTAAATAAGGATAGGATATACATGAAGTTGATTTCCTAGTAGGTTCAGGATTTGAATTAATTTAAAATAGAGTTTAAATTTATCTCAATAATTTATAATCTTAAATATAATTAAAGATAATACAAATAATTTATAAAATCTTATTAATATCTATTAACACTAAATTAGTATCTATCTAATATTAAGACTATATATATCCAAATAAATCCTAAATAATTTTAAAATCTAAATAAATTTCTCAAAATTCTAAATAAATTACAAAAAAATATAATTAAATATTTTAAACTAAAATAAATATTTGGTAGGAACGACATGCAAGTATGGTCGTATAGTAAATCATAGAAGTCCTAGAAATTTATGTTTTCTAAGTTTTAATTACCAAAAATTCTAGAAAAATCTCCAAAAATCTAAAATAACCTAAAATAATTCTAAATGAATATTTATATAAGTAAATATATCAAGAAATTAATTTTCTAATTAACTAAGAGCATATTCTAAATAAATTCAACATATATAATAAATATAATAATATAAAATATACACAAACTACCTATTTTGGGTGAGGGAGTTTACAATCTACCCAACTTAAAATAATTTCGTCCTCGAAATTAAAATAAGACATAATTTGTTAAATCCTTCACATTCGTACATAAGGTATGTCAATCGCAATCTCTTCCAAAAATTTAAATAACAAAATCTATTCGAATCTATCGCGATCACTTCAAAATTAATATAACCACTGTTTAAATCAAAATTCAACCTGTCGTAATCTCTTCTCGATTTTTAAATAATCAACATCCAAATCTGACTCAAGTCTATATGACATCCCACATCAAAATTTATATCATAATTTCCAACTATCATAATCTCCTCTAGACTTTGAACAATAAATAATTCTAATCAAATCTTATTTCTATTCTTAACTTAAGAATTTTGTACTATTCAAATATTTAAACTCAATTTACATCCTCAATATTTTAAATAGGCGACCCAACAATCAAAATTGAACTTTTAATTCAAATCATCAAATTATAAAATTTAAATATAATTAACCAATTGTTCAAGTCTAAAATTCTATATTTATCCTCAAAATTTAAATCGATGATTCATCCTTCAATATTCAAAATTTAAATCATGTGTTCAAAGTATAAATATTGGGTCCTCAATATTAAGATTTTTAAAATTCATTAAATCCTCATTATCTTAATCCCTCTTTTAAAATTCTCCATATTTAAAAGGACTTAATCTCTCAATCTAATCCTACTTGATCACAATCTAAAAGAATTCTCCTCAAGTTTAATACTGCAATTTCTACCCAACTTAGAATTTACCCATCCATCACATAAGGCTCTTACACTTAAGAAAAATATTCCTCAATTTATTTTCTCATGTCATTCAATCCTCAAAACTTTAACACCAACTATATCATATGTGATATGCCCTTAATTAATTATGAAAGATAGTCACCAAATAATATGATTGGCCTATGGGGTATATCTTGTACTATCCGTGTATCACTTATATCCAAGCACGAGATTTCGTCTTTCCGAAACAAGGGAAGACGGAAAGCAACGGAAAAGAGTTCAAGGAGGGGTAATAGAATGGAAGTATGGAAATCAAAGCGTTTAAAGAATTCAAATAAAAATTGTCAAGACAGTTGTGGATTGAAATCTTAATTTGGTAATTTCCTATTCGTATGCTCACATCGGTGCAGTTATGTACTTGATATGATATGCTTTATCGTATCTAGAGGGTAAGTATATTCATCTACTAATCACTACATATCTCAATTCACGTAAAGTAGTTATGCGAAGGGCGAACCAAGCACACTAAGGTTAGCTAGACCCTAATACACTGATTCTGAAATGTATTATTGTGGGCCCCCAATAATACGTATGTCATAAACAAGCTCGATAAAGAATAAGCTTGCAAAAACTAGTCTATAATAGCAGCATAAGTCAAGGTAGTACAGCAAATATGAATACGCTAGATTATGATGAAAGAATGTTCATAACAATTCAACTTCACAAAAACAAAAGCAAAATAAGCAATAATAATGAATGACTACACAATCTCTACAGTTGTCATACTAATTCCTTATCTAAGTCGCTAGTCGACCAATAGGGACATGGACCTCTAAATTTTATCGTCTGAATAAACACTGTCGTCTTTGCTAGCATACAATTAATGTCATTCAGTTACACTTCATCAATGGATCACAGGGACTACGTGATACTAGGTGGTGAGGTATACTATCCAACTTAAAATAATTTAACTACTATTGTATTGCCTTAAGGATACCTACAAAAATAACCTTGCACATGTACATAGAACAGAAACTCTTATTAGGGTCTCCTATTGCATTATATAGGTAAGGGTCAAGTGCTCATAGAACAGGTGTCAATCGTAGGGATAGAAGAGTTACTAGCCGTTAAGGGAAAAGGGATTTAACTCGTATCGAGCTATGGGTACAAATTTCGTGATTTAAAGCTAAGGGTTAATCATTAGGTCACAACCTAAGGGAACTACGCAAACTATCAAATCCCAACTATCATGCACAAAATTCAAAGTTTAAATTACCAAGCTATACCCTAGCAAACTACATGTCCTAACATAGAATAAGATTACTTGGCCTTCAATCATACGAGTTATGTGGCACGAGTTAAATGATGAAGAAAGAAGAATCATAATTTAGTCGTCACACAATTAGCGAACGCTAAGGTTGCAGAGGGACAAGTTATGAAATCAAAATAGAGGGCTCTAGATAGCATCATGGTTCTCTAAGGGGGTGGCATGCTAGTTGCCATGTTCGGGGTATGATCAAGGGAAAGGGTTGATTACATTCCTCTAGGCTTACTAGGGTGCTGTCTACTAGTAACAAGACAATGACATAAGTTTTATAGTTCTCTAATACTATCCAATTATGAGGGTTAGGTTCAGTCCTAATGTTCAATATTGGTTCTCCATTGGTTCCTCAATACTAGGGTCAAACATTATGGTAAAACTTCTAACTAACTCTAGTAGTGTCTATACTACTCTCAAGTCTTCATAATACATCAGGGGGTAATGGTAAATCAATTCTAAAGATAAGGAATTCTTGGGTTCACTAGATATTCTAAACTTAGTGGTGTGTCTATATTCTCGTTGTATTCTTAATAGGTGTGCTACTCTAATTATCATCCTAATAATATGGGTTCCTATATTCTAGCAAAAGGCCATATATACTCAAGGAACTTATTAGGGAAGTACAGGAATCAAGTAGGATATAATTGTTCGAATAGATCATAGAGGAGGAAGGTGAATCATAGTCAATTGTGGATAAGATCCTATACTCTAGTCCTATGTGCAGGCTTGTTCGGTACAGTAACGTAACCGAGACAATATGCTCTTGACCTGCATGGGCCACCACAAAAATATGTCACGCCCCAGTCCCAAATACGTAGGACTAGGAACACGTAAGCATGCCAGCCGCATGAATATGGCAACTCCAATATATGGAAACCAAATCCATATGTACGCTGTAATATGAATACAAAATCCACAAGTAGTATAAACATATGTCACAAGTCACAGGATAAAATCTAAATCTCATCCACCAAAATCATATAGAAATAAATAACCAGTATCTATGAAACTAGATCTCAATAAGAAGTATCTAAGGATGATAGTTGGATGGAAACAAATCCACTACCAACTCGAATATAAGAGCAAATACAATATGAGTACAACACCATAACACAATATAAGAATACCAGCTATCCATCACAGCTCAAAGAGAAGACATCCTCGGATCACATGTAACCATCCAAATCTGCGCTCCTGCAAATACTCAAGAAAAGATACACCTGGCAGCGGACCAGGTCCTCAGAGGGACATAACAAGATACTTAAACACATGCCAATAAAGTACTGAAAATAAACATCCATTGGGGTCGCCTAACCATCTATGTGAATGCAGTTTGAGAACAACTTTCTAACAAGTGGGCTATCTGGCCATAAATAGGATTGGCATGGTTCTCTTGGAGATCCAGGGGCCTACAAAGGCACATCGTCTTTTGAACGGCGGAGGCCCGCCAAGTAGTATAGGTGTCATCATGACCGCGCATCTCCGACGGAGCATACGGGTTACACAAGGAAAGTGCAAAGGAGCCCAAATGTGATACTTGTTGTTCTCTCCACCCCATGCTCTAAGCATGTCACATCCATGACACGATTTGGTCCATAGCCTATCCTTAGTACCCTAGCCCAATCCTGCAACCAAACAAGGACAAGGATGGGACCACCGTACTACAATAGGCTACGTCCATAGACCTCTAATAATTGCTAAGTCTTCTAGCATGCAAAGTTTCTAACAGCAGTTATTCCTAACGCACGGCCCATACGTACAGGAGGCCAGACCTGTCACGCAGTCCGTGATCTATATGAGACTCACACTCATGTAACCACTGTGTCACGGCCAATGAACCTAATGGTGTTACATGATAATGGGGTAGTCTCATGAACAAGGTCAATGCAATACATAAATAAAAACATATCGCGACGTCACCGTCGCGCACATTTTATATAACAGTTAAAATATATGAACTAAAGACAGAAATAAAGATGCTTGCAACATATAGAATATAAATAACAGTACAATGGCAAGGTATACTTGCCTGGCAAGAAAACTATAATGTACCATAACCTGCTCCAGAAATTGTGCAGAACAATCCAATATCCTATGTACACATAAATATAATATAATAGAATCATTAGTCATTACACTAGCACATACTCAACTACATTTACACTGGAATCAGGGGGTATACTAGGGGTAACACTAGTCATCTAACACGGTCAATTATGCATTAAATTATGCGGGTGTCGCATCTTCAAGTACTGTACGAAATCAGTCAGTCAACTGACAGGTGTCTATGCCAGTACGTTAGTGTACGCAAGGCAGACAAATTCACAAGTTCTTAGGTTCAACATGGTCAAGGTAAGTATGGGATAGTCCACGATATCCTAGGGTCATACAGTCTGAATATTTAGTCATAATTATCAATTAGCATTTACTTACATATATATTCATATAACTATATAATAATATAACCATTAATTTATTTTAATTTATTTAATTCTGGAATAATTACTCTAAATCCTATTTTAATCTTATTATTCTGATTTTTATGTTAATTCCTAAATTTTGTCCAAAGAAACTGAATTTTATCAACTCGAGACTCATGGCACGCAAATCGAGGCGATCTGTTGACCAAAAAGTCAACCGATACAAACTCGACTATCATGCATGATTTCCTGTAGATTTCAGCATCAAAAATATACTGGAATTTACGGCTCGTCTGAATTCAAATTCGTTTGGAAATTATGGCACATACAAATTTTGTATTGTGCACCGATGGTTAAATTCTAACCTAGAAGTTCTACATAATTAACAGTATAAAAATACTTCGAAATAAATTCTAGGAAAAATATATGTCGATGATCTCGACATTAGCTTTCTGAAACTTTAAACGGTTCATGATTCTGATTCTTGGTTCTCCCGGAATCGCGAAAACATCAAAACATGTCTATTTTCGGATATGCTGTGCTCTACAAATTTTCCAAAATTTAATACTAATAATTTAAAAAAACAATTTATATTATCAGAAAGCTAACCTCATTATCGTTCTAACAAAAAAAACTGGAGCATGTTTGGAGTCCGGAGCTAGGAGATATCGTCTTTTTAATTCGTCATAACTAGTAGAAAATGAGGCTGAATTTATGACTTGGACGAAAATGAGAGGAATTTAGGAAAGAAAAATATGAAGGATGAGGTATTTATAATGGTGGACACTACTTAATTAAATAAGAATAGGATTAGTTAATTTGGATAGGATTATGATGAATTTAAATAAGGATAGGATATGCATGAAGTTGATTTCCTAGTAGGTTCAGGATTTGAATTAATTTAAAATAGAGTTTGAATTTATCTCAATAATTTATAATCTTAAATATAATTAAAGATAACACAAATAATTTATAAAATCTTATTAATATCTATTAACACTAAATTAGTATCTATCTAATATTAAGACTATATATATCCAAATAAATCCTAAATAATTTTAAAATCTAAATAAATCTCTTAAAATTCTAAATAAATTACAAAAAAATATAATTAAATATTTTAAACTAAAATAAATATTTGGTAGGAACGACATGCAAGTATGGTCGTATAGTAAATCATAGAAGTCCTAGAAATTTATGTTTTCTAAGTTTTAATTACCAAAAATTCTAGAAAAATCTCCAAAAATCTAAAATAACCTAAAATAATTCTAAATGAATATTTATATAAGTAAATATATCAAGAAATTAATTTTCTAATTAACTAAGAGCATATTCTAAATAAATTCAACATATATAATAAATATAATAATATAAAATATACACAAACTACCTATTTTGGTGAGAGAGTTTACAATCTACCCAACTTAAAATAATTTCGTCCTCGAAATTAAAATAAGACATAATTTGTTAAATCCTTCACATTCGTACATAAGGTATGTCAATAGCAATCTCTTCCAAAAATTTAAATAACAAAATCTATTCGATTCTATCGCGATCACTTCAAAATTAATATAACCACTGTTTAAATCAAAATTTAACCTGTCGTAATCTCTTCTCGATTTTTAAATAATCAACATCCAAATCTGACTCAAGTCTATATGACATCCCACATTAAAATTTATATCATAATTTCCAACTATCATAATCTCCTCTAGACTTTGAACAATAAACAATTCTAATCAAATCTTATTCCTATTCTTAACTTAAGAATTTTGTACTATTCAAATATTTAAACTCAATTTACATCCTCAATATTTCAAATAGGTGACCCAACAATCAAAATTGAACTTTTAATTCAAATCATCAAATTATAAAATTTAAATCTAATTAACCAATTGTTCATGTCTAAAATTCTATATTTATCCTCAAAATTTAAATCGATGATTCATCCTTCAATATTCAAAATTTAAATCATGTGCTCAAAGTATAAATATTGGGTCCTCAATATTAAGATTTTTAAAATTCATTAAATCCTCATTATCTTAATCCCTCTTTTAAAATTCTCCACATTTAAAAGGACTTAATCTCTCAATCTAATCCTACTTGATCATAATCTAAAAGAATTCTCCTCAAGTTTAATACTACAATTTCTACCCAACTTAGAATTTACCCATCCATCACATAAGGCTCTTACACTTAAGAAAAATATTCCTCAATTTATTTTCTTATGTCATTCAATCCTCAAAACTTTAACACCAACTATATCATATGTGATATGCCCTTAATCAATTATGAAAGATAGTCACCAAATAATGTGATTGGCCTATGGGGTATATCTTGTACTATCCGTGTATCACTTATATCTGATACGAACCTCATCTTTACCTCATTTCCTTCTTGGCTTAATAAGCAGTTATTGCATTCAATATAGCAGTGCAGAGCTATATTAGCAGTTGCAGAGTTATATTCAGTTACAGAGCTCATGGATCCAGCTCAACAGAAGTCCAGCTCAGCTGTCCAGCTCAGCCCCAGCTAACCGCCTCACCATCCAGCAGCTAACAGCCCCAACTATCAGCCAAGTATCACAATTAGTATAAATAGAGAGGAGATCACAGAGTCAGGTGTGCAGAATGTAATAGTGTACTTAGCTTGTTAGTGTACTTAGCTTCTAGATCTTCTTCCTCCTTCTCTTCCTTGTAGACAAAGCTATTTTTGATGAATAAACCCTAGTTCTTCTTCCCTGTACCTCTGTTTCTGCCATTAATTATGTCACACATTGTTAGATCACCCCCAAATCCCAGTCGACAGGGAAAGGGGCCTAACAATTGGTATCAGAGCTACTCGCCGGTTCTTGAAACTAGTCAAGAAAGGAGCTGGAGCTTCCGACGGGGATCACCGGAGGATCGTCGGAGCGCCACCGAGGAGGAGTGTTTGATGGTTCTTGAAGCCGGTGGATGGCAAGCCTCGAGCAGCCATGACGGCCATGGTCCTCGACACAGAGCTTCTCCGGAACAGCCAACACAGCCGTTCGACGCCGTTCTTGGAGCACATGGAGATCCGAGCTCAAGCTACCATGGATCTCGGCAAGAAGTTCCACCGGAACCACCACCCCAGCCACCAATCATGGCGGAAGAGACCCCGTTCCAATCTTGGGAAGGTAAAATTCATCAACTCAATGACAGATATGATATATTCTTGGAGCAATTGGTTAGGGAAAGGAAAGAAAGAGAGTCTCAGCAATCTAGGAATGTTTCTCTTCCAAATTCTTGGGTTAATCAAAACCCTAGTTCCATGAATCTTCCAAATGTTATTGGCATGGGTTCTCCATTGACAGGGGTCAATCCCAAACCTATTCGTGTTCAAAACCCATGGCAGGAAATACTATATCCTGTTCAAAACCCTGTTATTCCTTCCTTCACATCAGAATATTTTGGATACCAAATTGGTATGCCCACAGGAAAACCCCCTGAAGTGTCCAACCCTGTGTATACTGGAGTAAATTGGCCAGGAATGCAAACTCTGGGATAGTATGTTCAAGAACCACCTATAACCCCTGTGTCAACATCTATGCATGTGCCAATTGCCACCAACCCACAAAGACTTCCAAACCAACAGGTCCCTATGTTTACAGGGTCAATTCTTCAGTTTGAACAGAGGAATAATAGACACCATACCTCAAGAATATTTCAAGAGTTCCCTGCAAACTCAGTTTCTAGCCAACAAACTGCTATATCTTCTTTCACTTCAACACCTGCACATACGGGTACTCCATTGGGAATGAGCACACCAAATCCTACGCCATCCCTTGAGCCAAATTTATACCATCAGCAGATCCATGTCCATATAAGAGCAAATCCAGGGCAGCTGCCCCAATTCGAGCAAGGAACACCTCTGAACCAATGCACAGAGACATTCCAAATTTCTCTATTGTCTGCTGATATGTTAGGAAAAGAAAAAGCTGAACATTTCAAAGGGTTTTACTCAGAAGTAGAAACTGAAGACTCGTCTTCTTATCCGGTGTTTTGTGAGAACAATATTCAACGGAATACCAGTGCATTTGAACCCCATCGTGGATTGAATGAAAGATTCAATTCCCCGCATGGTAGGTTTGGGCCATCTGCATTATATCTTGATCAGCTGTAGGAACAGGAAATGCCATACGAAGACGTACCGGAGAAGTCTGATGCTTCAATGGTGAAGATTATGGAAGATAACCCACCACTACCATTTGATAAATGCATGAGTACCTTAATGATGGTAGAGGAAGACACAATTGGAGTTCAAACTCTGGTTGAAGGTGAGGGCTCTAGAGAGATCCACACTCCAGCTCTTTATGATCAAGTAGTGAATGAAGACATTCATATTAGCCTAACCGAGAGGTCAAATTTTCTATCTGATGATGGTCGGAAAGAGACTCTTGAGCAACCTAATTATGACTTTAGCAAAAAGGTGGTTGACACTTTGAAGGATGTAGGTGTTGAATTCGAAAACTTTGATATACTTACTGATGATGAGGTACACGAGGTTATGAAGGAATTTTCCAATTGGCCAACCTACCTTCAGCTCTATTGCAAAGAAGAGTTTCTTGGTGGTTTGTTATATTTTTTTTGGGTATGGAATCCAGGTATAAGGCAAAGCCTAAATATTTCCTTGAGATCTTGTAATGTCATCCTGATCAATTTTAACACTGGCTCTGCTACCTGCAAAAGTGGTTTGGTTTTTTGGGTATGGGACCCAGGGGGGAAGTCACCAGTTGAGTCTGTCTCGATGGATATCATCATTGCTGTTTCGAATACTCTCAGGCGTGTTCAGGAGCAGTTGCTTGAGGAGGTTGACAGAGTGCTAAAGCTCGGGGGGGGGAAGATTTTGGTACAAATGTCTGTGGCTTCCACTGAAAGAGCAGATAAACGAAAGTCTGCATTCGAAAGGAAATTGCTCACGGCAAGATTTATAGAAGTGCAAGCCCAGTTTCTAGTATCAGTTCCTTGCACAGAGGAAGACTTAGAATCATATGAGGAGTTAGAATACCTCAAATTGAGTTGACCTTGAGACAAGGTCAATTTGAGAGGGTGGCATTGATACGAACCTCATCTTTACCTCATTTCCTTCTTGGCTTAATAAGCAGTTATTGCATTCAATATAGCAGTGCAGAGCTATATTAGCAGTTGCAGAGTTATATTCAGTTACAGAGCTCATGGATCCAGCTCAACAGAAGTCCAGCTCAGCTGTCCAGCTCAGCCCCAGCTAACCGCCTCACCATCCAGCAGCTAACAGCCCCAACTATCAGCCAAGTATCACAATTAGTATAAATAGAGAGGAGAGCACAGAGTCAGGTGTGCAGAATGTAATAGTGTACTTAGCTTGTTAGTGTACTTAGCTTCTAGATCTTCTTCCTCCTTCTCTTCCTTGTAGACAAAGCTATTTTTGATGAATAAACCCTAGTTCTTCTTCCCTGTACCTCTGTTTCTGCCATTAATCATGTCACACATTGTTAGATCACCCCCAAATCCCAGTCGACAGGGAAAGGGGCCTAACAATATCCAAGCACGAGATTTCATCTTTCCGAAACAAGGAAAGACGAAAAGCAACGGAAAAGAGTTCAAGGAGGGGTAATAGAATGGAAGTATGGAAATCAAAGCGTTTAAAGAATTCAAATGGAAATTGTCAAGACAGTTGTGGATTAAAATCTTAATTTGGTAATTTTCTATTCGCATGCTCACATCGGTGCAGTTATGTACTTGATATGATATGCTTTATCGTATCTAGAGGGTAAGTATATTCGTCTACTAATCACTACATATCTTAATCCATGTAAAGTAGTTATGCGAAGGGCGAACCAAGCGCACTAAGGTTAGCTAGACCCTAATACACTGATTCTGAAATATATTATTGTGGGCCCCCAATAATACGTATGTCATAAACAAGCTCGATAAAGAATAAGCTTGCAAAAACTAGGCTATAATAGCAGCATAAGTCAAGGTAGTACAGCAAATATGAATACGCTAGATTATGATGAAAGAAGGTTCATAACAATTCAAATTCACAAAAACAAAAGCAAAATAAGCAATAATAATGAAAGACTACACAATCTCTACAGTTGTCATACTAATTCCTTATCTAAGTCGCTAGTCGACCAATAGGGACATGGACCTCTAAATTCTATCGTCTGAATAAACACTGTCGTCTTTGCTAGCATACAATTAATGTCATTCAGTTACACTTCATCAATGGATCACAGGGACTACGTGATACTAGGTGGTGAGGTATACTATCCAACTTAAAATAATTTAACTACTATTGTATTGCCTTAAGGATACCTACAAAAATAACCTTGCACATGTACATAGAACAGAAACTCTTATTAGGGTCTCCTATTGCATTATATAGGTAAGGGTCAAGTGCTCATAGAACAGGTGTCAATCGTAGGGATAGAAGAGTTACTAGCCGTTAAGGGGAAAGGGATTTAACTCGTATCAAGCTATGGGTACAAATTTCGTGATTTAAAGCTAAGGGTTAATCATTAGGTCACAACCTAAGGGAACTACGCAAACTATCAAATCCCAACTATCACGCACAAAATTCAAAGTTCAAATTACCAAGCTATACCCTAGCAAACTACATGTTCTAACATAGAATAAGATTACTTGGCCTTCAATCATACGAGTTATGTGGCACGAGTTAAATGATGAAGAAAGAAGAATCATAATTTAGTCGTCACACAATTAGCGAACGCTAAGGTTGCAGGGGGACAAGTTATGAAATCAAAATAGAGGGCTCTAGATAGTATCATGGTTCTCTAAGGGGGTGGCTTGCCATGTTCGGGGTATGATCAAGGGAAAGGGTTGATTACATTCCTCTAGGCTTACTAGGGTACTGTCTACTAGTAACAAGATAATGACATAAGTTTTATAGTTCTCTAATACTATCCAATTATGAGGGTTAGGTTCAGTCCTAATGTTCAATATTGGTTCTCCATTGGTTCCTCAATACTAGGGTCAAACATTATGGTAAAACTTCTAACTAACTCTAGTAGTGTCTATACTACTCTCAAGTCTTCATAATACATCAGGGGGTAATGGTAAATCAATTCTAAAGATAAGGAATTCTAGGGTTCACTAGATATTCTAAACTTAGTGGTGTGTCTATATTCTCGTTGTATTCTTAATAGGTGTGCTACTCTAATTATCATCCTAATAACATGGGTTCCTATATTCTAGCAGAAGGCCATATATACTCAAAGAACTTATTAGGGAAGTACAGGAATCAAGTAGGATATAATTGTTCGAATAGATCATAGAGGAGGAAGGTGAATCATAGTCAATTGTGGATGAGATCCTATACTCTAGTCCTATGTGCAGGCTTGTTCGGTACAGTAACGTAACCGAGACAATATGCTCTTGACCTGCATGGGCCACCACAAAAATATGTCACACCCCAGTCCCAAATACGTAGGACTAGGAACACGTAAGCATGCCAGCCGCATGGATATGGCAACTCCAATATATGGAAACCAAATCCATACGTACGCTGTAATATGAATACAAAATCCACAAGTGGTATAAACATATGTCACAAGTCACAGGGTAAAATCTAAATCTCATCCACCAAAATCATATAGAAATAAATAACCAGTATCTATGAAACTAGATCTCAATAAGAAGTATCTAAGGATGATAGTTGGATGGAAACAAATCCACTACCAACTCGAATATAAGAGCAAATACAATATGAGTACAATACCACAACACAATATAAGAATACCAGCTATCCATCACAGCTCGAAGAGAAGACATCCTCGGATCACATGTAACCATCCAAATCTGCGCTCCTACAAATACTCAAGAAAAGATACACCTGGCAGCGGACCAGGTCCTCAGAGGGACATAACAAGATACTTAAACACATGCCAATAAAGTACTGAAAATAAACATCCATTGGGGTCGCCTAACCATCTATGTGAATGCAGTTTGAGAACAACTTTCTAACAAGTGGGCTATCTGGCCATAAATAGGATTGGCATGGTTCTCTTGGAGATCCAGGGGCCTACAAAGGCACGTCGTCTTTTGAACGGCGGAGGCCTGCCAAGTAGTATAGGTGTCATCATGACCGCGCATCTCCGACGGAGCATACGGGTAAGTGCAAAGGAGCCCAAATGTGATACTTGTTGTTCTCTCCACCACATGCTCTAAGCATGTCACATCCATGACACGATTTGGTCCATAGCCTATCCTTAGTACCCTAGCCCAATCCTGCAACCAAACAAGGACAAGGATGGGACCACCGTACTACAATAGGCTATGTCCATAGACCTCTAATAACTGCTAAGTCTTCTAGCATGCAAAGTTTCTAACAGCAGTTATTCCTAACGCACGACCCATACGTACAGGAGGCCAGACCTGTCACGCAGTCCATGATCTATATGAGACTCACACTCGTGTAACCACTGTGTCACGGCCAATGAACCTAATGGTGTTACATGATAATGGATTAGTCTCATGAACAAGGTCAATGCAATACATAAATAAAAACATATCGCGACATCACCGTCGCGCGCATTTTATATAACAGTTAAAATATATGAACTAAAGACAAAAAATAAAGATGCATGCAACATATGGAATATAAATAACAGTAGAATGGCAAGGTATACTTGCCTGGCCAGAAAACTGTAATGTACCATAACCTGCTCCAGCGCAGAACAATCCAATATCCTATGTACACATAAATATAATATAATAGAATCATTAGTCATTACACTAGCACATATACAACCACATTTACACTGGAATCAGGGGATATACTAGGGGTAACACTAGTCATCTAACATGGTCAATTACGCATTGAATTACGCGGGTGTCACGTCTTCAAGTACTGTACGAAATCAGTCAGTCAACTGACAGGTGTCTATGCCAGTACGTTAGTGTACGCAAGGCAGACAAATTCACAAGTTCTTAGGGTCAACATGGTCAAGGTAAGTATGGGATAGTCCACGATGTCCTAGGGTCATACAGTCTGAATATTTAGTCATAATTATCAATTAGCATTTACTTACATATATATTCATATAACTATATAATAATATAACCATTAATTTATTTTAATTTATTTAATTCTGGAATAATTACTCTAAATCCTATTTTAATCTTATTATTCTGATTTTTATGTTAATTCCTAAATTTTGTCCAAAGAAACTGAATTTTATCAACTCGAGACTCATGGCACGCAAATCGAGGCGATCTGTTGACCAAAAAGTCAACCGATACAAACTCGACTTTTATGTATGATTTCCAGTAGATTTCAGCATCAAAAATATATTAGAATTTATGGCTCGTCTGAATTCAAATTTGTTTGGAAATTATGGCACATACAAATTTTGTATTGTGCACCGATGGTTAAATTCTAACCTAGAAGTTCTACAGAATTAACAGTATATAAATACTTCGAAATGAATTCTGGGAAAAATATATGTCGATGATCTCGACATTAGCTTTCCGAAACTTTAAACGGTTCGTGATTCTGATTTCTGGTTCTCCCGAAATCGTGAAAATATCGAAACACGTCTATTTTCGGACATGCTGTGCTCTACAAATTTTCCAGAATATAATACTAATAATTTATAAAAACAATTTATATTATCAGAAATCTAACCTCATTATCGTTCTAACAAAAAAAACTCTAGCGTGTTTGGAGTCCGGAGCTAGGAGATATCGTCTTTTTAATTCGTCATAACTAGTAGAAAATGAGGCTGAATTTATGACGAATTTTGACTTTTTTTTTGGACGAAAATGAGAGGAATTTGGGAAAGAAAAATATGAAGGATGAGGTATTTATAATGGTGGACACTACTTAATTAAATAAGAATAGGATTAGTTAATTTGGATAGGATTATGATGAATTTAAATAAGGATAGGATATGCATGAAGTTGATTTCCTAGTAGGTTCAGGATTTGAATTAATTTAAAATAGAGTTTGAATTTATCTCAATAATTTATAATCTTAAATATAATTAAAGATAATACAAATAATTTATAAAATCTTATTAATATCTATTAACACTAAATTAGTATCTATCTAATATTAAGACCATATATATCCAAATAAATCCTAAATAATTTTAAAATTTAAATAAATCTCTTAAAATTCTAAATAAATTACAAAAAAATATAATTAAATATTTTAAACTAAAATAAATATTTGGTAGGAACGACATGCAAGTATGGTCGTATAGTAAATCATAGAAGTCCTAGAAATTTATGTTTTCTAAGTTTTAATTACCAAAAATTCTAGAAAAATCTCCAAAAATCTAAAATAACCTAAAATAATTCTAAATGAATATTTATATAAGTAAATATATCAAAAAATTAATTTTCTAATTAACTAAGAGCATATTCTAAATAAATTCAACATATATAATAAATATAATAATATAAAATATACACAAACTACCTATTTTGGTGAGGGAGTTTACAATCTACCCAACTTAAAATAATTTCGTCCTCGAAATTAAAATAAAACATAATTTGTTAAATCCTTCACATTCGTACTTAAGGTATGTCAATCGCAATCTCTTACAAAAATTTAAATAACAAAATCTATTCGAATCTATCGTGATCACTTCAAAATTAATATAACCACTGTTTAAATCAAAATTCAACCTGTCGTAATCTCTTCTCGATTTTTAAATAATCAACATCCAAATCTGACTCAAGTCTATATGACATCCCACATCAAAATTTATATCATAATTTCCAACTATCATAATCTCCTCTAGACTTTGAACAATAAACAATTCTAATCAAATCTTATTCCTATTCTTAACTTAAGAATTTTGTACTATTCAAATATTTAAACTCAATTTACATCCTCAATATTTCAAATAGGTGACCCAACAATCAAAATTGAACTTTTAATTCAAATCATCAAATTATAAAATTTAAATATAATTAACCAATTGTTCAAGTCTAAAATTCTATATTTATCCTCAAAATTTAAATCGATGATTCATCCTTCAATATTCAAAATTTAAATCATGTGCTCAAAGTATAAATATTGGGTCCTCAATATTAAGATTTTTAAAATTCATTAAATCCTCATTATCTTAATCCCTCTTTTAAAATTCTCCACATTTAAAAGGACTTAATCTCTCAATCTAATCGTACTTGATCACAATCTAAAAGAATTCTCCTCAAGTTTAATACTGTAATTTCTACCCAACTTAGAATTTACCCATCCATCACATAAGGCTCTTACACTTAAGAAAAATATTCCTCAATTTATTTTCTCATGTCATTCAATCCTCAAAACTTTAACACCAACTATATCATATGTGATATGCCCTTAATCAATTATGAAAGATAGTCACCAAATAATGTGATTGGCCTATGGGGTATATCTTGTACTATCCGTGTATCACTTATATCCAAGCACGTGATTTCGTCTTTCCGAAACAAGGGAAGACGGAAAGCAACGGAAAAGAGTTCAAGGAGGGGTAATAGAATGGAAGTATGGGAATCAAAGCGTTTAAAGAATTCAAATGAAAATTGTCAAGACAGTTGTGGATTAAAATCTTAATTTGGTAATTTCTTATTCGCATGCTCACATCGGTGCAGTTATGTACTTGATATGATATGCTTTATCGTATCTAGAGGGTAAGTATATTCGTCTACTAATCACTACATATCTCAATCCATGTAAAGTAGTTATGCGAAGGGCGAACCAAGCGCACTAAGGTTAGCTAGACCCTAATACACTGATTCTGAAATATATTATTGTGGGCCCCCAATAATACGTATGTCATAAACAAGCTCGATAAAGAATAAGCTTGCAAAAACTAGGCTATAATAGCAGCATAAGTCAAGGTAGTACAGCAAATATGAATACGCTAGATTATGATGAAAGAAGGTTCATAACAATTCAAATTCACAAAAACAAAAGCAAAATAAGCAATAATAATGAAAGACTACACAATCTCTACAGTTGTCATACTAATTCCTTATCTAAGTCGCTAGTCGACCAATAGGGACATGGACCTCTAAATTCTATCGTCTGAATAAACACTGTCGTCTTTGCTAGCATACAATTAATGTCATTCAGTTACACTTCATCAATGGATCACAGGGACTACGTGATACTAGGTGGTGAGGTATACTATCCAACTTAAAATAATTTAACTACTATTGTATTGCCTTAAGGATACCTACAAAAATAACCTTGCACATGTACATAGAACAGAAACTCTTATTAGGGTCTCCTATTGCATTATATAGGTAAGGGTCAAGTGCTCATAGAACATGTGTCAATCGTAGGGATAGAAGAGTTACTAGCCGTTAAGGGGAAAGGGATTTAACTCATATCGAGCTATGGGTACAAATTTCGTGATTTAAAGCTAAGGGATAATCATTAGGTCACAACCTAAGGGAACTACGCAAACTATCAAATCCCAACTATCATGCACAAAATTCAAAGTTCAAATTACCAAGCTATACCCTAGCAAACTACATGTCCTAACATAGAATAAGATTACTTGGCCTTCAATCATACGAGTTATGTGGCACGAGTTAAATGATGAAGAAAGAAGAATCATAATTTAGTCGTCACACAATTAGCGAACGCTAACGTTGCAGGGGGACAAGTTATGAAATCAAAATAGAGGGCTCTAGATAGCATCATGGTTCTCTAAGGGGGTGGCATGCTAGTTGCCATGTTCGGGATATGATCAAGGGAAAGGGTTGATTACATTCCTCTAGGCTTACTAGGGTGCTGTCTACTAGTAACAAGACAATGACATAAGTTTTATAGTTCTCTAATACTATCCAATTATGAGGGTTAGGTTCAGTCCTAATGTTCAATATTGGTTCTCCATTGGTTCCTCAATACTAGGGTCAAACATTATGGTAAAGATTCTAACTAACTCTAGTAGTGTCTATACTACTCTCAAGTCTTCATAATACATCAGGGGGTAATGGTAAATTAATTCTAAAGATAAGGAATTCTAGGGTTCACTAGATATTCTAAACTTAGTGGTGTGTCTATATTCTCGTTGTATTCTTAATAGGTGTGCTACTCTAATTATCATCCTAATAACATGGGTTCCTATATTCTAGCAGAAGGCCATATATACTCAAGGAACTTATTAGGGAAGTACAGAAATCAAGCAGGATACAATTGTTCGAATAGATCATAGAGGATGAAGGTGAATCATAGTCAATTGTGGATGATATCCTATACTCTAGTCCTATGTGCAGGCTTGTTCGGTACAGTAACGTAACCGAGACAATATGCTCTTGACCTGCATGGGCCACCACAAAAACATGTCACGCCCCAGTCCCAAATACGTAGGACTAGGAACACGTAAGCATGCCAGCCGCATGGATATGGCAACTCCAATATATGGAAACCAAATCCATACGTACGCTGTAATATGAATATAAAATCCACAAGTGGTATAAACATATATCACAAGTCACAGGGTAAAATCTAAATCTCATCCACCAAAATCATATAGAAATAAATAACCAGTATCTATGAAACTAGATCTCAATAAGAAGTATCTAAGGATGATAGTTGGATGGAAACAAATCCACTACCAACTCGAATATAAGAGCAAATACAATATGAGTACAACACCACAACACAATATAAGAATACCAGCTATCCATCACAGCTCGAAGAGAAGACATCCTCGGATCACATGTAACCATCCAAATCTGCGCTCCTGCAAATACTCAAGAAAAGATACACCTGGCAGCGGACCAGGTCCTCAGAGGGACATAACAAGATACTTAAACACATGCCAATAAAGTACTAAAAATAAACATCCATTGGGGTCGCGTAACCATCAATGTGAATGCAGTTTGAGAATAACTTTCTAACAAGTGGGGTATCTGGCCATAAATAGGATTGGCATGGTTCTCTTGGAGATCCAGGGGCCTACAAAGGCACGTCATCTTTTGAACGGCGGAGGCCCGCCAAGTAGTATAGGTGTCATCATGACCGCACATCTCCGACGGAGCGTACGGGTTACACAAGGAAAGTGCAAAGGAGCCCAAATGTGATACTTGTTGTTCTCCCCACCCCATGCTCTAAGCATGTCACATCCATGACACGATTTGGTCCATAGCCTATCCTTAGTACCCTAGCCCAATCCTGCAACCAAACAAGGACAAGGATGGGACCACCGTACTATAATAGGCTACGTCCATAGACCTCTAATAATTGCTAAGTCTTCTAGCATACAAAGTTTCTAACAGCAGTTATTCCTAACTCACGGCCCATACGTACAGGAGGCCAGACCTGTCACGCAGTCCGTGATCTATATGAGACTCACACTCGTGTAACCACTGTGTCACGGCCAATGAACCTAATGGTGCTACATGATAATGGGGTAGTCTCATGAACAAGGTCAATACAATACATAAATAAAAACATATCGCGACGTCACCGTCGCGCGCATTTTATATAACAGTTAAAATATATGATCTAAAGACAGAAAATAAAGATGCATGCAACATATGGAATATAAATAACAGTACAATGGCAAGGTATACTTGCCTGGCAAGAAAACTACAATGTACCATAACCTGCTCCAGAAATCGCGCAGAACAATCCAATATCCTATGTACACATAAATATAATATAATAGAATCATTAGTCATTACACTAGCACATACTCAACCACATTTACACTGGAATCAGGGGGTATACTAGGGGTAACACTAGTCATCTAACATGGTCAATTACGCATTAAATTACTCGGGTGTTGCATCTTCAAGTACTGTACGAAATCAGTCAGTCAACTGACAGGTGTCTATGCCAGTACGTTAGTGTACGCAAGGCAGACAAATTCATAAGTTCTTAGGGTCAACATGGTCAAGGTAAGTATGGGATAGTCCACGATGTCCTAGGGTCATACAGTCTGAATATTTAGTCATAATTATCAATTAGCATTTACTTACATATATATTCATATAACTATATAATAATATAACCATTAATTTATTTTAATTTATTTAATTCTGGAATAATTACTCTAAATCCTATTTTAATCTTATTATTCTGATTTTTATGTTAATTCCTAAATTTTGTCCAAAGAAACTAAATTTTATCAACTCGAGACTCATGGCACGCAAATCGAGGCGATATGTTGACCAAAAAGTCAACTGATACAAACTCGACTTTCATGCATGATTTCCTGTAGATTTCAGCATCAAAAATATACTGGAATTTATGGCTCGTCTGAATTCAAATTCGTTTGGAAATTATGGCACATACAAATTTTGTATTGTGCACCGATGGTTAAATTCTAACCTAGAAGTTCTACAGAATTAACAGTATATAAATACTTTGAAATAAATTCTGGGAAAAATATATGTCGATGATCTCGACATTATCTTTTCGAAACTTTAAACGGTTCATGATTCTGATTCCTGGTTCTCCCGAAATCGCGAAAACTTCGAAACACATCTATTTTCGGACATGCTGTGCTCTACAAATTTTCCAGAATTTAATACTAATAATTTAAAAAACAATTTATATTATCAGAAAGCTAACCTCAATATCGTTCTAACAAAAAAAACTGGAGCGTGTTTGGAGTCCGGAGCTAGGAGATATCGTCTTTTTAATTCGTCATAACTAGTAGAAAATGAGACTGAATTTATGACTGACTATTTTTTTTGGACGAAAAAAAGAGGAATTTGGGAAAGAAAAATATGAAGGATGAGGTATTTATAATGGTGGTTAATTAAATAAGAATAGAATTGGTTAATTTGGATAGGATTATGATGAATTTAAATAAGGATAGGATATGCATGAAGTTGATTTCCTAGTAGGTTCAGGATTTGAATTAATTTAAAATAGAGTTTGAATTTATCTCAATAATTTATAATCTTAAATATAATTAAAGATAATACAAATAATTTATAAAATCTTTTTAATATCTATTAACACTAAATTAGTATCTATCTAATATTAAGACTATATATATCCAAATAAATCCTAAATAATTTTAAAATCTAAATAAATTTCTTAAAATTCTAAATAAATTACAAAAAAATATAATTAAATATTTTAAACTAAAATAAATATTTGGTAGGAACGACATACAAGTATGGTCGTATAGTAAATCATAGAAGTCCTAGAAATTTATGTTTTCTAAGTTTTAATTACCAAAAATTCTAGAAAAATCTCCAAAAATCTAAAATAACCTAAAATAATTCTAAATGAATATTTATATAAGTAAATATATCAAGAAATTTATTTTCTAATTAACTAAGAGCATATTCTAAATAAATTCAATATATATAATAAATATAATAATATAAAATATACACAAACTATCTATTTTGGGTGAGGGAGTTTACACCACTCGACTGAACAAACTGAGTAGTCAAATGATCCCATAATAAAGCAGAGGACGAGATATCCTCAATATCTGGATGAAGTGATCGATCAACAGAAGAGATGATGAAAGCAATGATCCGCTCATTGTGGTCCTCCCAAATATCCTGAGTAACACGAATAGTATTTGGAGTCTCTGCTTTATCATCAACAGCGGGTTCAGAAGGCCTCGGAATAGAACCATCAAGATGACCAAGAAGATGACAACCACGTAAAGTGGTCTAGACTAAGGCATCCCACTCAATCCAATCATAAGAAGAGATTAACAAAAAAATAGTAGAAGTCGAAAGAAAATCTGGGAATTGCTCTGACAAAGACTTTTTTTTAAATTTTTTTAATTTTTTTATGAAATTGTAACCTACAGCTTGAGTTTTTTTTTTGTTGCAAAGTATACTTGCTGCCTTAACCTTCCCCCTAAAAATCAAACTTTCTTAAAGAAAAAAAAAGCAATGAAGAAAGAAAGAAAGAAGGATGACTCTGTACGTGCAGGTCATATAAGAGCATTAACCAAAGAGGCAGCAAGTCCTATGACCAAGACATGCATGGAGGTTGATGGCTTTGAGGAGTATATTGATGATGCGACCCTTTTTTTCAAGGAGCAATATGACTTCAGGTTGGGGAACCTCATGGACCACTACTGGATTAAGACAGAGGCTGAGATTCTTAGCAGGAGTGTCATAGAGTCAAATCTCTGTCACGCCGAGCAAACCCAGGATATGAGATGGCCAGGTGGCTGACTTCCTCGAGACGGTTGGATGAGCAACAACGAAGTTCATGGGGAGATGATGTGGTGGAGCTGTTGGTAGGGTTGTCAAATAGGTTCGAGAAGTCGGGGAGGACGCGATGGACACCGAGGTCAAGAGCCACTGGGATAAATTATTGGCTCTGATACCATGTTACAAATCAACAATATTAATTTTATTATTGGATGATGTATGTGAAAGTCATACAACTATGAATATATATAGAGAGAGAAGATATCCATATCCAGATAGGAGTATGAGAGGAGATATCCTTATAGGAGTAGGAGAGAAGATATCTAGATAGGAGTCAGAAAGGAGATATGTATCATATAGGAGGAGAATCTAATACAAAATCTAATTAATATCTAATCTCTTAGAATAAACGTAGAAGAAGGAAGAAGAAAATAGGAGAAAAGATCTCTTATTTGTGTAATCACATAGTGGGAGGTAAAGGCCTTATTTATACAACCCAATTGTCACACCCCAGTCCCAAAATACGTAGGACTAGGACACGTAAGCATGCCAGCCGCATGTATATGGCAATTCCAATATATAGAACCATAACACATGCGTACGTTGTATAATGAATAATAATTCATAAGTGGTAAAACTATCACAAGTCATAGTGTATAAACTAATCTCATCAACAGAAAATCAAATATAATGAATAACCAATATCTATAACTAGATCCCAAAATGAAGTATCTAAATATGACAGTCGGATGGAAACAAATCCACTGCCGAACTAGAATGAAGAATAAACAAGACAAATAAAATATAAGTACAACCTCTAACAATCACGAGTCTCGAAGAGAAGACTTCATCGCAATGTACATAGCAAGCCCGGATCTGTGCTCCTGCGAATACTCATGAATATCTATACATGGAAAGGGACCAGGTCCTCAGAGGGACATAACAAGATATATAGAAGCATGCCATAAAGTAAATACTGAATTAATAAAAGGGGTGCGCTAACTATCTAAGTGAAATGCAATTTGATGACAACTTTGAGTGTATGGGAAAGTATAGGCTAGACATTGTAGAAGCATGAAAAAACGCTTGGAAGATCTACGCAGCGTCTTGATACAGAGCAGCGTAGGCAGAGGCCTTCAGAGCCATCCAGCGTAAAACAGGGTTCTTCATCGCCTCCATGGCGTAAAACCCAGCCGCTCTCAAAGCAGCGTTAAAGCGTACGAGGAACGCTTCGTATTCCCGAAAAGAAACTGTCCAGTCACGCAGTAAACCTGACCTCTGACTCCTGACAAAAAGTGCTGCACAGCTACCCAAACGACGGCTGGGAACGGGGGCAGACCCCTCGGGACGCGCTCCATAGTATGATGGCGGATCTCAGCATTTAATGCAGAGGATTTGGTTAAAATATCACCAAACCGGCGCTTACTAAAAAAAACCCGGCATAAACCGCTCTTTCGCGTGCAAAGAGAACACGCTGCCTTGTTTTACACAGGCAAACATGGGCTGTTTTACGCTTCGCAGAAGACAAACCGCCTGCCACGTCAAAAGTTGCGCTTCGTACAGGGCTCGAGGCACGTCTCTCCGCCAAAGCACACAGAGCGGTGACAGTGTCCCCTCAAGGCACGTCCCTCCGTCAAAACGCACAGAGCGGTGACAGTTTCCCCTCAAGGCACGTCTCCGCATTTAATGCACAGGATGATGGCAAATCTCTGCCAAAGATTTGATCTCCAAAAGCCGTAATTCCGGCTAAAGACGTCCACATCAGCACCCTGGCACGGTACGCAGCGGCTTCTACGCCCATTCAGGATCTGTGCTCCTACGGCTTCCACGCCCCCTCAGTCTCTACGACTGCTCGGCTTCCACGCCTACTCGGCTTCTATGCCTGTTCGGCTTCTATGCCTGCTCGGCTTCTATGCCTACTCGGCTTCTATGCCTGTTCGGCTTCTATGCCTATTCGGCTTCTATGCCTACTTGGCTTCTATGCCATGGTGACAGACATTTGGCTTCTATGCCAACCTCTGCTACACAATGGATACCTACCTACGTGGCTTTTATGCCGTGATCTTAGTAGCAATTATACGTGTTGTGTCCCCTTAGTTGGACCCGCGTCACACGCTCATTCAAAAGATCATCTATACGTAGGCATTGGTTACTTTAACCGTTGTGTAAAAGGGTGCTGTACTTTCCACTCCTCGGTTGTTACACCGATGGAGTGGTCACTGTCACTAAAACTCTATAAATAGAGACCCCTATCAATGGAGAACAAGGTCGACAATTTGGAAGATCGAACCAGGTCGGAAAATTTGGCCAAGAATACCAATATCAGATCAAAGCTCAAAACTTTGAAAGAAGGATCGAACAAGGTCACCGAACCAGAGATTAAGAGGGAGAGACAGAGAGAGAGAGAAGAATACAGAGCTCAGGCAAGGAATAGGGAGCGACGACCTTCAGCATCGCGCATCCACCCTCCTTCGCAACCTCCGAAGCTGCATCCTGTCTTCCACGGCACTTCTTCAACATCGTGTAGTCCAAGGGCTAAAGTGATCGACCACAGATCAGACACCTATAGCAATTTATACCCAGATTAAATAAATTGTACTCCCGCATCCTCGTATAGGATCGAATTGTACAAGTTTGTTTGTAAACCAAAGGGCACGGGTCTCGTATAAACCCTGTCATTGAAATACACTTTTATTCTTTCGTTTAATACCACAAACAAGATGACGACTCTGCTGGGGACGTCTTTCTCTTCTGACGAGGAAGTAATTGCCCAACACGATGCGGTATCTGTAGGAACCGTGAAGAAGACACTGGTCGTTCATTTCGACCAGTCTGCCTACGAAGACATGCTTCGGGCTGGGGGTAGCTCTCACTCTCTCTCCGTAAAGTGTGGATGCCCAAGATATCCTCCGTCGTTCCTGTGGACTCTCCGATCTCTCCGATCTCTTCGACCAATGAGGTGGTAGCATCGCTCCCTCCGTACCCCGCACGTAAAATTCAGTCTCCCGCTATGCGCGGTACAGACAAAACTTCTGGTAAAACCTCAGGGCTAACCCAGGAGTATCCACTGCGCTATACGCGTAGAAATCAGTCTCCCGCTACGCGCGGTACAGACAAAACTTCTGGTAAATCCTCAGCGCTAACCCAGGAGTATCCACTGCGCTATACGCACAGAAATCAGTCTCCCGCTACGCGCGGTACAGACAAAACCTCTGATAGTGCCTCAACGCCAAATCAGAAGTACTGATCACGCTCCAGGCGCAGGACGACATCTGACCTCTACGACGAACCAGATGAGCGCCGTGATCTCCGCAAGAGGAAGCAAGAGACGAGTACTCAACTCCTCGGCTGTTACACCAGCGAAGAAGCTATCTGCCTATCCTCCGGATTACGCAGGAAGACGACGGTCGACTGAACACCTCTTCAGCTTTACGCCTGTCTGAGCGAATCTCCAAATCACGCCTGGGTAACTCCCACGGCGCAAAACAACCTCAAATTGCTACTCCTGACCTACGCGAAGGCCTAATCCAGAAGCGTAAGGAGAGGGGACCTTCCAACATGTCTATTACGCCCCCTAGGGAACAATGTTGTAATAGTCATAAGATTGTGATTGACTGCTACTGTTCTAAAGCAAAACGATCGGTTTTCGACCGATTGAACTACTCTCAATCTTTCCCGGAAGAGGAGCACGCGTATGCGTCCGTGAACATGGCTTCACGCATACCTAGAAGAGGGTCGAGCTCAAAGCGTCTTCCCTCTGGACCTCCGAGCCAGAGAAAATTCGAAGACCTCCTCAGGAACGCTGAAGCTGGGGTATTCTAAAATACCCGTGCAAGGTCACAGCAACCAGCTCCGTACTCGTCTGATTCCGACGCTGGGGGTCGCCGATCTCCCAGATCAGATGCCGAGAGTATAGAGTCGACTTCTGCAGCGACCTATACTTACCCTTCGACGACGCCCAGAGAAATGGGAGCTTACGCCATCGAAGACGAACGCGAGGGAGCGTCGCCATCAGGAGACGCAGAACAACGCATCACTGACCTAGAGACGTCGCTGAAACAAATACAATCCGTAATGGAGAATATGCACCAGATGATGCTAACTCAGCATGCAACCGCCATGGCTCAAGCATCGGTTCTGCCAACTCAGATACATGTGGGGGTGGACTTGCCACCATCCAGCCCAAGCCAAGAACCTGCTCTAGATCAAGAGTCAGCAGTTCCTCCGCTTCCAACGGAAAATCCGATGCAGGCGGTCCGGGAGTTGAAAGCCCAGTTCGATGCCTTGAAGCACAAAGATCAGCTCAAGAAACTGGGAATCAACTAGCCGTACCCAGCTAACTGGGAAGAGGTCCCTTTCCCTCCAAAATATAAACCTCAGGCGATGGCTCTGTTCGAGGAAAAAACATCACCAAGCCAATACATGAACTATTTCAGTATGATGACGGTGCTGCTACAAGGGAACGATGCCCTCCTCACTCGGGTGTTCAAAGGCTGCCTCTCAGGAGTAGCCTATCAGTGGTACCGTAGCTTGGCGGACAACTGCATTACTTCCTTCGAGGATTTCAAAGCTCTATTCTTCACACGATTTTACGAGGGAGGAATGGACATGTCTATGTCCTCTCTCATCGAAGTCAAGCAGAAGGAAAAGGAAGACGTTCGCATCTTCATCGAACGCTTTCGTCAGGCCACCTTACAGATGCCTCTAGGAGTTCCAGACTCAGCATTGGTGGACATTTGCAGGAAGAACCTCCTTCCCGTGGTTTCGGTGTTCACAGGACCATATCAGTTCCTTGATTGGCCCTCGTTCATCCTCTCGGCGGTAGCAGCCGAAGACAATAGTCGCAAGGTGCACGACAATGGCATCATGATCTCCGCCTCTGACAGAAGCAAGAGGTCATCCCCTGGCAGCGACCATCATCGTGGTCCCAAAGGGAAGGAAGCACTAGCAATCAACACGGCCAGGCCAAAGATTGCGACGACCGCCCAAGCGAAACCGGGGGCTCCGAGGCCCGTCGAAGTCTACTCTTTCGACGACGACGATATCCCAAGTATCTTCGAATGTCTCGTCAAAAGTGGCAAGATCACCCTCCCAGAACTAAGGCGGCCCCAGGAGGTCGGCAATACTGACGACCCAAAATACTGCATCTTCCACAGATACGTACACCACCCGACAAAGGCGTGCTATGTACTAAAAAGGAAGATCCAGGGGTTGATCGATGCTAAGGCCATCACTCTGCACAACACCGAGAAAACGGTCACGGCCAACATGATCTCTCTGCAGTTTGGCAATTTGCCTCCCCAAAAGGTCCCTGATAGTGTTACACCTATCTCCCGGGCAACGATGAACCTCGTTAACCTTCCCCCTGCTAGGGACCAAGGTCACAACTTGGTGCCCCTAACTATCCGGCGGGGCGAGATTATGTGGGTTCACCAAGATTTGGTGTCGGATCTCGAGGAAGAGACCAAGGCAAACAGGGCTACCCCAAGAAGAATTCCAAATACAGATCATGCTACATGGTCACAACTTCTTCTACATCAGACGGAGACGAGGTACTTGTCGCAACCCGTTCAGGGAGGGCCTACCTCGACAACGACGGAGCAAATCAGGAAGGTGCGCCGGCTGATGCTCCAGCTACCAAACCGTCAGAGCAAGATCCCGTCGTGCCAAGCATCAGCTCTGCGAAACCTACTCCGGCGAAAAAGGCAAAATAGAAAGAAGTACGCTTTGACAAACCTGTGAAAAATATTCCGAGCAAAGGTTTAGAGAAGCCGTACAAATTTGACATCCTGGCCCAACTGGCCATTACGCCAGCCAGGTTGTCCATCTTCGAGCTACTCAGGCTCTCCCCCGACGCTCGTCTAGCCCTGAGTGAAGCACTAATGCAGGCAGAAGTATACTTGACCCAGCTCAAGTACCCCGACGAGGAACCAGTGGCATGTCCTCAATGCCACAGCGTGATGGAGGTGGTCCCGAATATCACTTTCACTCAAGACGACATGCTATTAAAACATAATAGACATGACAGGCCCCTCTATTACACCGGGTACGTCGGTTCCATGGAGGCCGACCGGATTCACATAGATCCGGGATCGTCGATCAGCATCATCCCTCGCAGTCTGCTCGGGCCACTGAGAATTCCTACCAGCGAGCTGGCTTACACTACCACTACAATCGTGGGTTTCAACGCCGGAAGGAGTAAACCATTAGGGAAGATTCGCTTGAGAGTCCAGATCGACAACCTTAGATCAGTGGCCACATGTTACGTCATCGATTCAGAGGTATCCTACAACATTTTGCTGGAAAGACCATGGATCCACGACCACAACATCGTTCCTTCAACCCTACATCAATGCCTTAAATATGTAGACACACAAGGAACCGTACAAACGGAGGTGGCTGACCTAAACCCGTTTAAAGGAGTAGAATCCTACTATTCCGATGCCGTGTTGTATTCCCATGACCACACAGAAGAAGTGCCAGGAGTGGCGAAGAAGGAATCCCACCGGGAGCCCGAAGAGCCCTCTGTCACACTACCACTGTCAATCAGAGTGAAAGGACGAACCGCTCGTCCAAAAGCCATAGAACCTATGGCTGTCCACCTGAGAAAGACCAAGTCAGAAGAAGGGGGTGATCCTCTAGTAATCACTTTGAACCGGAAGCCTCCACCCATAGTCATCAACCTTCGGCGCAACCAGCAGCCGACTGATGTAAATGCCACCAGGAACGGAGTTCCAGATGATAATAAACATCCTCTTTTCCGGTACGTCGGTACTCAGATTCCGAAACATGAACCCACTCCACATGACAAGGTAGAACCAATGGGTCAAAAGTTCTTAGAAGCTATAAACTCCTACCGTCCGTATGTCTGGGAAGTAACATCACCATCCGACGTCGTCACAGCATATGGGCCACATGAGGATTCTATCTTCATTGTCCCGCCTACCTGCAGCAGTCAGCATTCAATAATCTTTGGTCGCATGCAGAATCAACCGACTGTCCAGGAAGATCCTTTCGATGACGATACCGGGAAAGTGCAGGTTCGCCAATACAGCCCGCAAGCGCAAAGGATCATGCAAAACATGGGCTACGACTTGAAGCGGAAGCCAGGCCTCAACTACGGAAGAGGCAGACGGACGCCGCCGCACGGCGACCCCCGCTATCGATAGACTCGTCTCGGGTTGGGGTATGCCACCTCCCTCGCAACTTCCAAGCCAGATGAGGACCCCTTTCCACCTTCCCAGAGCAGCTCGTCGTCCTTCCGACTCACCTGATGTTCTCAAACTAACACTATCAGTGAATATGGTGATGAAAAGCCCCTCAGAAATCGAGGAACAGGATACGGAGACGTTCGAGAACAACCCCTGGGCTCAACAAATGGATACACAGTGGGAATTCTGCTTCGAGCAGAGAGAACCTCCCACCAAGGACGAAGTTATCCAAGTCAATGTTGGGGGTGATCTCTCACCAAAGCCAATATTTGTCAGTAACAATCTTCCCCCAGGCTTGGCAGAAGGCACCTTGAAGCTCCCACGCCTGTCGAAATTACGGTGGAAAGTGTTAACCGCCACATAAAACTGGGCGTAGGAGTGAAGGATGCGCAGCTCCGTGGAGGTTGTAACGACCGGCACGATAAAAATTGCCCCCGTACAACCCATGATAAAATATCGCCACCCTCTAGCTCCATCAATGAGTCCACCCCTGGACCTGAAGCTGGTGACGGCGTTGCCCACATGCAACTGGTCGTACCCGAACTGCCGGGCGAACCGACTAGGCAGGTAGGGCTCGAAGAAGCAATGGTCTTTGCTCCTATACAGCAGATGGGAAGGTCTAATACAGACCAACCAATTAAATGCCTCCGGAGAAAGAACGGTCTTCCCTCGACCTGAATCCTCGAGCCACAACCCTGACTGGTTGCGATGCACAGGAGGGGGAGTACAAAGGATCTTCCAGCCATGGCTGAGGTTCAGAACCAGCCGACAGTCTAAAACTGTATTCATATTCCAGGAGGAATTCTTGTAATTCAATAGGAATATACCCCCTGAGCTGCTACCGGAACCGGGTGACATAACCCAGGAATTGTGGAGAATTAACCATCCCATCAAGTACAAGTATGGTAATTCCACCCTAGGGAAGCTCTCCCGCCGAGCTTCATCAACGAGCAACCCATCTGTCATGGCCCTCAGGCCAGCCTGTATACGGCACACCATGGCAGGAAGCAAGCCCAGTCTTGCCCCAAACACCAGGCGCACTGCCGGCCACAGGATGTTGCGGTAAATACGGTCCGCGGACGCGGTGCCCGGCACCACTACTTGACGCAGCCATATGGAGAGGAAACCAGCCAGCTGGGGCTCCTTAGACAAAGGCCTGCGGCAATGCCTCAAGTAACTACAGGCCTTAGTGCCTTCCGGGTATTTTCCTACCCCCTCCACAAGAATCTGATCCGGAGCTTCAGCCTCCTCCATAAGAGTCTCCACAACCTGGGCACTGAGGACGCCCAAGCAGTTCACAGGCTCTTTCTTACCACCCGAGGCTTTCTCCGACCTGGCGGCCCTGGCTCGGTGGAAGAAGAGGTAAGACATCCACTTGGTGGTGTGAGCCAAATTAGAAGGCTCGTTATAAAAAGCGGTGCACGCGAAGTACTGACATATCAGCTCCTGATATACTTTTGCCACCCGAGGGTCCAAATCCCCCAACTCTCGGTTGGTGGGAACGTACTCTTCATATGGGGTATCCCCCATCGGCAGTCTCGAGACAACTGCCATCTCATGAAGGGCGAACCCCAACTCCCCTAATGGAGTGGCGAAGGTCCCGGTGAGAGGAATGTACCACTCCATCAGTGCCAGGAACAAATTAGGGTTCGGAGGCAGCCCGACGCTCGTCGCACTCACAGCGGCATATAGTCCGATGCCCTCCAACTCTCCCTGGAAGTGCTTTAAGGCCCAGTCAACTAGGCATCTCCATCGGGAGTTCATTGGGGCAATCCACCCATTGCACCGAGAATTCTCCTTGGGATATACCCCACCTCGACCCATGAAGTCGTTGCAGAAGGTCGACAAATGGACCGGCTGGATCACCGAGCTATCTTCACTTGGAACACTGCCCGGGCACAGTCCTCGGAACAGCGTCACAACGCCAGAAGGGCGACTAACAAACGACCCCTGGTCAGCGCCTTTCAGATGAAAGATCTTCCCGGGCTTCCCGTGAAGATCAAGAGTCAGCTTCCAAGACATCTTCCTGGGATGCGTCGCATGGGAGAAGGCTGAGATGGGATAATCCCTCAGCATCGTCGGCAGGTACAAGACCAAATTCCCGGCAGGGAAAACCCAAGGCTCCCTCTTGGGCTTCGTCTGGGACTGTTTATCAATCATGTCCCCAAAAAGGAAAGCCGGCTTTATGTACCGCTCCCCATCTACACGTACCAAGGGTTCGCCGTTGATCATACTCAACAGCATTCGCTCACCCTGGGACGATATCAGGAGCTCCCTTCCCTCAGGATACTGGGGTCCAGAGATGGGAAATGCCACATGGGACAGATCCTCCAGATAGTTCGAGTGCAGCATCCCCGCAGCGGAGCCCATCACCTCAGCCAATGGGGACTCACCCAGATCAACTGCAAGATAATGCAAAGAAGATAGGTCATTACAAGTCTGGCACAAACACACGGACCAAGGAAACGACAGTCTGTGCTTTACGCCAAGATTGTACAAATTTGGTCACCTTACGCCGGAAGTCTCCTCCACAAACGTAAAATTCAAATTTTACGAAATACGCCAATTTTTGGTAGCCCGAGCTATTTACGCCCAGAGCTACGAAAATACGGAGTCTTTACGCTGACACATTAGAAATGTGGGCGTAAAAGATGAAAATGCCTCCGTGCGTCATCTTCCTCAAAAGAGGCTATCAGCATAGAAGACGACCTAGCGCAGTCACGTTCAACGTGTGCGAAGGATTTTTCGTCGTTTGTGTACGTCATCCCAAAAAGTTCTACCTCTAAAGCCGGGAGCGCTAGTCGTCGGCGGGATGCTCCCCTCAGAGGGAAGTTCACCTTGCCCGACCGGAGATTCCCTCGCCGGGACAGAAGAATGAGAAGAAGAACCTATGCTCTTTCCCTTAGCGGAGGGGGTTTGTTTCGGCGCCATTTCTGAAAGACTCGAAGTGCTCGGAGAAAGAACGAAGAAAAACTCGAACAGTCGAAAGCTCTCTTTCGCAATAGACAGATGAAAAGTTTTTCTTTCCAGAAGCTGGGGATATATATACAGTCCGGGTCGACTCCTCGAATCCTTGGACGAACCCCTCGAGACTCTAACCAAATCTCGCAATTAATAGTTGATCATGATTGGATGCTACGTCAGCCCACTACCCTTGGAAGACGGACAGTCAGCGAATTCGAAAGGTTTTTTCGTGCAAGACGGTTCAGCGGGTTCTACGCTAAATGAGCTTTCTACGCTCGACAGCAATGGATCTACGGTTTTACGCTCGCAAGCTACAAGTCTATAGTTTTACGCCCGGATGCCTTTGTGCTCGGTAGCTTTTATGCTCGAGAGGCCACAAACCCACGACTTTACGCTCAGCAGATACCAAATCGACGATCTCACGCTCGGTGGCGCTCAGTTTACGCTCAGCAGCAACAGATCCGCAAATCTCACGCTCGAAGAAATTTTCTTTTCAGGAGCTACAAATCAAACAGTTCTACTCTAAAGGAGCTTTTCTACGCTCGACAGCTACGAAGCTAACGGCTTTACGTTCGACAGCTACAAGTCTATGGTTTTTCTTGCCCGGATGCCTTTGTGCTCGGTAGCATTCTATGCTCGAGAGGCAACAAACCTATGACTTCACGCTCAGGAACCACAGGTCTACGATTTCATGCTCGATGGTGTTCTACGCTCACAGGCTACAGATCTACAGTCCTACGCTAAAAGAAGCTTTTCTAGGCTCGACAGCTACGAATCTAACGACTTTACGTTCGACAGCTACAAGTCTATGGTTTTTCTTGCCCGGATGCCTTTGTGCTCGGTAGCATTCTATGCTCGAGAGGCAACAAACCTACGACTTCACGCTCAGGAACCACAAGTTTACGATTTCACGCTCGATGGTGTTTTACGCTCAAGAGGCTACAAACATGATTTTCCGCTCTACGACTTTCCTCATATCCAAACAGTCCCCAAGGCGGTTAAGTATAAAGAGTTCACACAGAAGATACTCGTTCTTGACCCAAAGCATCCCCAAGTACCCGAAGTATGCAGAGTTTAAACATTGAGAAATTACTCCTCTCGGGTCCAGAAAACTGGAGGTTCATCCAGATTCCAGTCTGAACATCTCGTCTATCAAAGTGGCAACTCAGTTTGACAGCCAAAAACCTCGACCCTGTTCCAAGGGAGTTTCGAGAGATCATTCTTGAAGACGAATTCTGAATAAAATAAAATTCCGCTCATCAGAGAGGCAACAGTTCAGAAATTCTACGCAGTCCTAGCAACAGCACAGTTCTAAATGTTCAAAGTGCTCAGCAGCATTCTATGGACTATCCGCTATGCATAAAGGACAGGGCCTAATACTCTTTCTATCAGAGTCAGCGTAAAGATTCAGACGTGTCGAAGCTGCACATATTTAGACTTCACAAGCAACGTATGGCAAGACGATCATATGGAGAAGAAGACAAATTTATTAAAGATTAAAATCATGATTACATATGAGGGAAATCCAATCTACAAAGGTTTTTCTCTATTTCTCATGATTACATCTGAGGGAAACTCCGTCTACAAAGGAGTCCCCCCATCATCGTCCGAAGATCGCCCAGAAGCTGTACTGACAGGTTCTCACATGGGTGAAGGTCTTCCTCTTCTTCGAGGGCTGTTCATCGACTACCACAGTCATGAACAAGAAGATCCTTCATTCACCATGGCCGATCCAGTTGAGGCTTCTTTAAGCCCAACTCGATTGGGGACGATAGATTACAGTTTGTCTAATCTCGTCCGCGGGGATCTCAGAGGAAGATACACAGCATGCCAGCCGTTGTGGGCCAATACGACCCTTCCTCTCTCCTGGGGCAACGCCATACAAAGTTGCTGATTATCCCGAGCAAGGGAGGCTAAGATGTCCTTCCATGATCCATTGTTGCAGTGGACACTTGCTCGAAGATGCCGTCTTTTATGGCTCCCTACATGCTGGAAGAACATGATCTCCTTCTTCCTCAGATCGATCCGACGAACTCCGACGATCATCTCTGCATGACAATGGAAATGTGGTGAAGACAGGTTCACCCCCCCAGCCTTTTATAGGCAAAAGAGATCACAACGGTCCCCAATAAATCCGCCATAAAGTCAGCTTCGACCGTTTCAATGCTCCATTTAGAAACATTTCGAGTTACGAGGGGCCGTTCATGCTTCATTCAAAGCATTTCAAATTTTGAGAAATTTAAAAGCTTTGAAGGGGGTCTTGTAGAAGCATAAAAAAACGCTTGGAAGATCTACGCAGCGTCTTGATACAGAGCAGCGTAGGCAGAGGCCTTCAGAGCCATCCAGCGTAAAACCCAGCCGCTCTCAAAGCAGCGTTAAAGCATACGAGGAACGCTTCGTATTCCCGAAAAGAAACTGTCCAGTCACGCAGTAAACCTGACCTCTGACTCCTGACAAAAAGTGCTGCACAGCTACCCAAACGACGGCTGGGAACGGGGGCAGACCCCTCGGGACGCGCTCTATAGTATGATGGCGGATCTCAGCATTTAATGCAGAGGATTTGGTTAAAATATCACCAAACCGGCGCTTACTAAAAAACCCCCGGCATAAACCGCTCTTTTGCGTGCAAAGAGAACACGCTGCCTTGTTTTACACAGGCAAACATGGGCTGTTTTAAACTCCACAGAAGACAAACCGCCTGCCACGTCAAAAGTTGCGCTTCGTACAGGGCTCGAGGCACGTCTCTCCGCCAAAGCACACAGAGCGGTGACAGTGTCCCCTCGAGGCACGTCTCTCCGCCAAAGCACACAGAGCGGTGACAGTGTCCCCTCAAGGCACGTCCCTCCGTCAAAACGTACAGAGCGGTGACAAATTCCCCTCAAGGCACGTCTTCGTATTTAATGCACAGGATGATGGCAAATCTCTGCCAAAGATTTGATCTCTAAAAGCCGTAATTCTGGCTAAAGACGTCCACATCAGCACCCTGGCACGGTACGCAGCGGCTTCTACGCCCATTCAGGATCTGTGCTCCTACGGCTTCCACGTCCCCTCAGTCTCTACGACTGCTCGGCTTCCACGCCTACTCGGCTTCTATGCCTGTTCGGCTTCTATGCCTGCTCGGCTTCTATGCCTACTCGGCTTCTATGTCTGTTCGGCTTCTATGCCTATTCGGCTTCTATGCCTACTTGGCTTCTATGCCATGGTGACAGACATTTGGCTTCTATGCCAACCTCTGCTACACAATGGATACCTACCTACGTGGCTTTTATGCCATGATCTTAGTAGCAATTGTACGTGTTGTATCCCCTTAGTTGGACCCGTGTCACACGCTTATTCAAAAGATCATCTATACGTAGGCATTGGTTACTTTAACCGTTGTGTAAAAGGGTGCTGTACTTTCCACTCCTCGGTTGTTACACCGATGGAGTGGTCACTGTCACCAAAACTCTATAAATAGAGACCCCTATCAATGGGGAACAAGGTCGACAATTTGGAAGATCGAACCAGGTCAGAAAATTTGGCCAAGAATACCAATATCAGATCAAAGCTCGAAACTTTGAAAGAAGGATCGAACAAGGTCACCGAACCGGAGATCAAGAGGGAGAGACAGAGAGAGAGAGAAGAATACAGAGCTCAGGCAAGGAATAGGGAGCGACGACCTTCAGCATCGCGCATCCACCCTCCTTCGCAACCTCCGAAGCTGCATCCTGTCTTCCACGGCACTTCTTCAACATCGTGTAGTCCAAGGGCTAAAGTGATCGACCGCAGATCAGACACCTATAGCAATTTATACCCAGATTAAATAAATTTTACTCCCGCATCCTTATATAGGATCGAATTATACAAGTTTGTTTGTAAACCAAAGGGCACGGGTCTCGTATAAACCCTGTCATTGAAATACACTTTCATTCTTTCGTTTAATACCACAAACAGACATATGCCGACGTAATTCACCAATCGGCATGACTGGCTAGTATATGCCATATATGCCCCTAATACAAGGGTGCACTATAATATAATAATGTCCTACTACTCCAAAGAACGGGGAATCTGTATAGTATATAACGTCCATATCGCTCCGAAGAACGTAGAATCTGTATAGTATATAATGTCCATATCACTGCGTCGAGTGTGGAATCTGCATAGAGAAAGTGGGTGTCCCATACGCCTACAAGTTGTTCTCTCCGCCCAATGAAGATATACAAGTCATGAACACGACATGGACATCTCGTACTATAATGCAAGTCTCTATAAAAATAAACAACTAAGCTAAAATACCGTTACACGTATTGCTCACACCGATGGCCAGTTGAGTATGAGGCATGCATCCCTACATGAACTCATTCTGTGACGTGTAATGATATGTGTCAAGGCCTTGGGAGTCATACCAATAACTCCACAACTTTAGGTGGTTCTACTAGACTCTAGGTCAGACACAAGTCCTAACGTCAACGCCTCCGTTGACTGCACCCGAGTCTCTCTCGGACGCGCACAGTTATATAATCTAAAATAATAAACATGCAACTAAATATATTACTGAATTTAAACAGTACAACAAGATAAGATATACTTACCTGGCAAGAAGCTGCAAAATGTAACGTCCAGTTGTCCAACACACAGGACCAGAAGCTATTGCCTCAGAACAAATGTCTTCGGATGCTGAAATAGATATCACCAATGTTCCCAGAATAAACAAAATAGCTAGAAAGCACTTCCCTTTCGTCCAATTTGGACACAGGGGCAAAACGGTAATTTTGGGTCAAAGCAGGCTCCACATGTTGGCCACTTTGTACCAAAAAGTGTGCCAGGGGTAACAGTCTCTAATTAGGACAAATTATAGGTCAAATAAACTCTAAATGTCAGTACGAACTCAACGGTATATCCAAATATGGATTCCGGTGAGCCGAACACAATTTTACCCAAAAAGTCAACCGTGGGACCCGCCAATTGACGACTTGGTCAACTATCTCAGAATAGCGTGAAAATTGGGTCACAGGACCAGAGCGATACCATGAGTCCAATGGCGTAAGTTTTGTTGTATTCTGACGAGTGTGCACTAAATGCGCAGGACTTTTGTAAAAGTTATGATATGGGGAATTTCCGTGGATACGGGCTGATTTCGACGCAAACACGCGTCCAAATCAGTTTCCGCGAAAGCCTACATGTCTGGTTATACCGCGTGCACCTTTTGGTATACTTGGTACACGACGGGGCGGTCCCGTTTGGCGGGGCGCGCTCTGTATCACAATTTCTAGAATTTGCCAAAAAGTATATTTTTGGGGTTTTGTAACTAATTTTATATAACATACAACAACAAATAAAATAATATAAATAACAAAATTAAACTAGGTCAGGTGGTCTTCGTATACCAAAAAGAAAAACTGGATTCGGATCTCTGTGGTGGGAGATACGAGTCTGTGAACATACGTAGTTACCGTAGTTTTCTGCGATGCCCAAAAGTTCTCATTTTCCGTTAACTTGGGCGCTATTTTTGCCTAGAGTTACGTGCTGTTCGAGGTCTAATATCATACAGATATTGAAGGGGTTTTAGTGGTGAACGTACCGGTGAAGACGGAGTCGAGTTTGGTTCAGCAAGGTGACGGAGAACAGGGCTGGAACACAGGTAAGTTACTGTCCAAACTGTCAGCGCGCGGGGTTTCGCGTTGATCGCGGTCGTCGGGGTTAGTTTTGGGCGGCTGGACAGCTTGGCTGGATGGCGGACGGTGGTCAGTACTCGGCGCTCCCTCGGTCTAAATGGGAAGATGATGAATTATGGTTTAGGTTTTGGTGAACGATGTATATATATATATATAACGAGAGGGATGTCGAGAAAGCGGGCCGTGGGGGCGGGGGGATATATGCTGTGACTGCTGTTGCGGTTCTTATTTCACGCGGGTCGGGTGCGGGTTAGAATAGGATTGGGTTTGGATCCGTTAGGATCCATTATGAATTTCTATTTGTTTTTATTTTCTTTTTTCTTTTTTATTTCCTTTTTAATAAACTATATATATATATATATATATATATATATATATATATATATATATATATATATATATACATAGAAAAATTCTAAAAATTATATTGTTGCATACCATTAAGCTAGCAACTGTCCACGGGATCTCCTACATGGAATAAATTAGGAAGAATTTATAATGGCTCCATAAATCCCCTAAATGCATAAACACCTCAAATAAAAATTAAATAAATTTTATTTTCCCTAATTAGCTCATAATTACTATAATTCAATTAATAATTAATTAAAAATATATTAATACGGTTTTAGGATTAGGGATTTTACATTCTACCCAACTTATAAAAAATTTGTCCTCAAAATTAAAACTAAGCCACGGTAGAAAGTCAAGGATGGTATAAGATTTGTATTATTTAAAATACAAGGCTAGGTTTAAATGAGGGGCGATGTTGCGCGTTGCCTATTCCAAAAATTCATGGAAAAAATCTCCCATGAACGAAATATAGGTTTCTTCAAGTGTTATGTCCAATAGTGTGGACACCTTAATGCACCTTTGCATAAAAGTGCCTGACAATTAAAAAATTGCACAAAGATGGAAATTGGGTTAAATTAATTAAAATTAAGGCAAATAGGGTTTCTGGAAGTAATTAGAAGTACATGGGGATAAGATTAGGTGGGACATAAGTGTCATGGGCATAGGGGACTCAGAGGAGAGTATTGTCAAAATTTGGGTAGTACAAAATGGGTCAAGATTGTGTCTCCAATTTTGATTGGAACACACAAGGGTACAAAGTCATATTTATGTAGAATCAAATACAAACGTCTGCGACGAATATTGTGCGACTAAAAATGTAGCATAAGAGAGCATAATTATAAGTTACACAAATGTCAGAATAGGTGGCGGGCACATCTAGGGCAAGAGTATGAAATTTGTATAGGGCAATGGCTAGTGTAGTGCTCCAATTATCGAAGCAATGGTAATGGTACTCTAAGTGATATAATGTTGTAAAATTAAATAAAAATACCGTGTTCTATTTCTAATTGGATTCAAACTGGCCTTACTCTCACTATCTAAGCCAAGTAGGTCTAATTTTTGGGTGAGGGGGTTTACAATCCAGCCAACTTAAAAATAATTTTATCCTCGAAATTAAAATAAGGCATAGTTTGTTAATTCTTTCACATTCACATATAAGGCAAGTCAATCATAATCTCTTCCAAAATTTAAAATATTCTAATCCATCGCAATCCCTTTCAAAATTAAGGTAACCTCTGTTTAATCAAAATATTATAATCTTTTCTCGATAATCATATCCAATTTTAAGTTAGATCTATACGACATCTTCAAGTTTTAAATAGCCCACATCAGTTTTCATATTACGATCTCCAACTATCATAATCTCCTTTAAAAGAAAACAATTCTAATCCAATATCATTCCTATTTTCCCTTATGAATTTTGTATCCTTCAAAATTTTAAATTCAATTCACATCCTCAATATTTCAAATAGGTAATCCAGCCATCAAAATTTAACTCTTAATTCAAATCATCAAATTGTAAAAATTTTAAATTTAATCCACCAATGTTCAAGTCTGAAATTCTATATTTATCCTCAAAATTCAAATTAATGATTTACCTTCAATATTTAAAATTTAAATCATGTACTTAAAGTATAAATATTTGGTCCGACATATCAAGATTTCAAAATTCATTAAATCATCATCATCTTAGTCACTCTTAAAATTCCTAAAATTAAAAATAACTTAAATCTCTCAATTTAATCTTACTTGATCGCTTGATCACAATCAAAGAATCACCTCAAGTTGACAATGCGACTTCTACCCAACTTAGAATTTTACCCATCTATCATATAAGGCTATACACTTAAGAAAAATTTTCCTCAACTTATTTAATCATGCTATTTGATCCTCAAAAAGTTGAACACCAACATATTACCTATGATATGACCTTTATTATGAAAAATCATCATCAAGTAATACGGTTGGCCTATGGGGTATATCTAGTACTATCTGTATATCAAACTTATACTAAGCACGAGGTTTCGTCTTTCCGAAATAAGGGAAGACGGAAAACAATGATAAAGATTTCAGGGGGAGGTAATAGAATAAAAGTATGGGGATCAAGACGTTTAAGGAGTTCAAAAGGAATTGTCAAGGCAGTTGTGGATTGAAATCCTATATGGTAATTTCTTATCCACATGCTCGTATCAGTACAGTTATGTAACTGATACGATATGCTCAGGCATGTCTAGAGGGCAAGTACATTTTTCTGCTAGACACTATATATCTCAATCCACGTAAAGTAGTTATGCGAAGGGCGAGCCAAGCGCACCAAGGTTAGCTAGACCTTAATACACTGATTCTGAAATATATTAATGTATGCATCCACTAATACATATATCGTGAACAAGCTCGATAAAAGAATAAGCTTGAAAAACTAGGCTATAAAATAGCAGCATAAGTCAAGGTAGTATAAAATGTAAATGCGCTAGATCATGATGAAATAAGGTACAAATAATTCAAGTTCACAAACAAAAACAAAAATAAGACTCTACAGTCTCTACAATTGTAGTACTATCACCTTGTCTAAGCTGCTAGTCGACAAAATAGGGGTATGGGCCTTTAAGTTCTACCGTCTGAATAAATACTATTGTCTTATGCTAATATATAGTTAATGTCGTTCAATTTTACTATAATAATAAGTCAAGAGGACTATGTGTTACTAGGTTGTGAGGTACTACCCAACTTATAACAATTATCTAATACTGTGACAGTCTTAAGGAGATTCACAAAATAACCTTGCACTTGCAAATAAAGTAAGCTCTTATTAGGGTACGCGAGGAAAAGATCTTGGTATTTATCAGGGTCTCCTATTGCATTATATAGGTAATGGTCACCTTAAGTCTTAATTATAGTGCTCATAGAACATGTGTCAATAGTAAGAATGGAAGAGCTACCGGTTCTTAAGTGAAAAGAGGATATATCTAATTGGGATATGGATACGAATTATGCAATTTAAAACTAAGGGTAATCATCAAGTTACAATCCACAAGAACAACTCAAAACCATCAAATTCTAACTAACAAGCACAACTTTTCAAAGTTTAACATTGACAACTATAATCCTAGCAAACTACACATCCTTAACATAAGAGAATTCATCTGATCTACAATCAGAAGTGTCAGGTGACACGAGTTGAAAGGTGAAGAAGAAAAACATAATTAGTCGTCGCACAAATAGTGAGTGCTAAGGTTGCAGAGAACAAGATATAAAATTAAAAATAGGAAGACTCTAGATAAGATCATGGTTTTCCTAAGGGGAGGTGGTATGCTAATATATGTGTTCGAGGTATGATCAAGAAAATATTATATTCATTCCTCTTGGCTTCCTAGGGTACTGTCTGCTAATATCAAGACAAGAATCTAAATGTATAGTTCTATAATACTATCTCACTATAAAAGTTAGGGTTGGTCCTAATATTCCACCTTGGATTTCTATTGGTTCTTCAATGCTAGGGTAAAATAATATGGTCAACTTTCTAACTAACTCTAGTAGCGTCTGTACTACTCTCAAGTCATTCATAATTATATCAAGGGGTAATGGTAACCCAGTCTTATAGATAAGGGGATGCTAGGGTTTACTGAATATTTTAAACTTAGTGATGTGTCAGTACTCTAGTCGTATTCTTAGTAGGTGTGTTACCCTAATTATCATTCTAACAACAAGGATTCCTATATTCTAGCAGGGGCTATACTCAAGGGACTATTTGGGAAGCACATGAATCAAGCAGGATGCAATTATTCAAATAGAATAGATTTGGGAGGAAAGTGAATCATAGTCAATTGTGGATGAGATCCTATACTCTAATCCTAGGTGCAGGCTTACTCGGTACAGTAACGTAACTGAGACAATATGCTCTTGACCTGCATGGGCCACCACTAAAAATATGTCACGCTCCAGTCCCAAAATACGTAGGACTGGGACACGTAAACATGCCAGCCACATGTATATGGCAACTCCAATGTATGGAACCATAACACATGCGTATACTATATAATAAATAATAATTCATAAGTGGTAAAACTATCACAAGTCACAGTGTATAAACTAATCTCATCCACAGAAAATCAAATATAATGAATAACCAATATCTATAACTAGATCCCAAAATGAAGTATCTAAAGATGACAGTCGGATGGAAATAAATCCACTGCCGAACTAGAATAAAGAATAAATAAGACAAATATAATGTAAGTACAACCTCTAACAATCACGAGTCTCGAAGAGAAGACCTCATCGCAATGTACATAGCAAGCCCGAATCTGTGCTCCTGCGAATACTCATGAATATCTATACCTGGAAAGGGACCAGGTCCTCAGAGGGACATAACAAGATACATAGAAGCATGCCATAAAGTAAATACTGAATAAATAAAAGGGGTGCGCTAACCATCTAAGTGAAATGCAATTTGAGGACAACTTTGAGTGTATGGGAAAGTGTAGGCTATACATATGCCGACATAATTCACCAATCGGCATGACTGGCTAGTATATGCCACATATGCCCCCAATACAAGGGTGCACTGTAATATAATAACGTCCTACTGTCTCGCCCCAGTCCCAAAAGTACGTAGGACTAGGAACACGTAAGCATGCCAGCCGCATGGATATGGCAACTCCAATATATGGAAACCAAAATCTACACGTACGCTGTAATATGAATATCAATCCACAATTGGTATAAACATATGTTACACTGTAAACCCCCTCGATTTATTCTGTAGATAGTTAGGGTGGATTTAGAAAATTTTGGTTTTTGGTAGCAGATGTCGAGGTTTAGAGTAGACATAAGTTTATCTGGTACTTAATTCAATTAATTAAAACCCTTGGCGTGCCCTATCAATGTTTGATTAATCGGAGCCCAATATCAACCCATAAATTCTATCGGGCTTTTATACTTTTGTCTAGACCCGCCAAATTAGGCACTGGACTTTTTCGTCACTTAAAATCAGTTTTTGTGTGCTCTAAATTAATTGCGCAATATTCCGAAAATCGTAACCCATATTTAATTCCGTGTCGGACACCTGTGTCGTTATCCTAAATTTTGGGATACCAACTTAACCCGTTGAGCCGGACCAACAATAGGGTCCAAGACTGACTCCAAGCCCCCCCCCCCCATTTTTGGCTTTTGCATTATTTTCGAATTTTGACCCCAAGTGCCCCCATTTAATTTAAATTCGTGGGACACTTTATTTCTATTTAAATCGGGGATATCAACTTTGTAAATTCCATTTTTAATCCTAAATTAATCCTAATGCCTTTCTAATTAAACCCGTGCCTAATGCACAACCCCCTCTCACCAAATTGCTAAACATATTTTTCTCAGCAATTTTTGTGTCATTTTATGTGTCCATGCAATTTCTCGAATTAAGGGACTAAGTTGCAATTATTGAATTTATGTGTCATCACCCTATTGGCTTTGAACTATGGAGGGGTCCCAAAATAGGGTCCTATTCTCACCATCCACTCACCTTCCTTTAGGAAGAAAACCCACTTCCCTTCATGATAAATCTACACCCTCCATTTTGAATAGGTTGATCACAACCCTCCATCTCCTTCACACACCCCTATAAAGCAACACCTCACCCCACCCTCAACACAACACCACCGGCCCTAATCCCTAGGAAAACTCCTCCCTCTCTCCTCACTCCTTCATTTAAAACCCCCATGCAAAACTTTACCACTCTCCTTTATTTTCTTCTTCTTCTTCCTTAGTCTCTTCTTCCTCTTCCATTATCCTTCATATTCACCCACCCCAACTCCAGCACTCCGGCCGACGGCTCGACTCTGGCCAGGCGGTGCCGCCCCTCCGGCGTTGAAGACTTTCTCTCCCTGCTGGCCGTGCGTCCCCCGCTGTGAGCGTCCCCACGCGGCCTGAGCAGCCCGACCATCGTGCGTCCCCCGCTGTGAGCGTCCCCGTATGGCCTGAGCAGCCCGACCACCGTGCGTCCCCCGCTGTGAACGTCCCCGCACAGCCTAAGCAGCCCGACCACCGTGCGTCCCCCCGCTGTGCATCCCCAGAGCCTTCCTCCAGCCTCACCGAGCCGCTCCAGCCACCCGCTGTACAGCTTCCCCTCCGGCCAGGCAATAGCCACGAACTCCGACGAGGTTCCATCATCCGCTGACTGCCATCCCTCGGTTTCCACTGCTGCCACTCCTCCGTTCATCCCTACTCGCTGGCAGCCTACTGAACCACCACTGTCACCTCCACCTCTCCACGAGCCTGCACCACTCCACGAGCCGCTGCCTCCACCGCCATCACCAGCTTCCCACTACTTCGGCTGCTACTGCTTTCTCCATCACCCCCAGCTACTTTAACACTCACCCGCCATCACCTCTTCCCCGATCCACCACCACCACCACCCTACCCTACTCCAGCCAGGGTCGGCCACCGGTCCTCACAGCCAAGGTGACGACTCCTCCCCCTATAATTATGAAGTGTAGTTTTATATCGATTTTTGGGTGATATATATTAGTTATTGATGGGGATTATATACATTGAGTTTAAGGATTATGTGTGATTTAGATTTAGTTTAAGAGTTTGCTATACATTAAGATTTTAGGATTTAGAATGCATGAGTTTTAAAGTTTATTACATCTTAAATATGTGTGATTGATGGTACTATGCTAAGTTGAATATTTATGGGTTAAATATGAATTGATTGAGATTATAAAATAGACAATCGATGGTTGGAAAGGTTAAATATAATGAGGTTGGGGTCTAAATACCATATGCGATTTTTTAGGGTTTTATACACAACGATATATGCATTGTTGATCGATTGATCGAGTATAAGCCGTAATCCTTAAATGTTGGTCATTTATTAAGGGATAATATTAATAATGAATTTAATTGAGGAGAAGTTTATTATAAAATGATAGAGAATTGTATAAAGGAGGATTTAATAATAATAATTTATTGGAGAATGAAATATGTCATCGTATATGGTAATGACTGTGAAGACCAGGGTAAAATTTGAGGATTTGATCATGGCTAGAACTAATGAATATCGTGGTGAGATATAAGATTGAGGATTGTTGATGATATTGTGTAGGTGATTAATCTGATTTGACGTAACGTACCATTAGTCAACCTTGGTCAACCCTCTAGCTTCGGGTCTAGGAAACTTGTAACTAAGATTGAACATATGATTAGACGTGTGTTACATCTTATTTCAGTATCGTGATAGTTATTGATTGAACTTGTGTCTCATCTCTAGGTACTACGGGACCTACAGACTTGGACGTTGTACCGGATCCCCATCTTTAGCAGCCGGATGCAGGCAAGTGTACCTAGCCACCATGTATTTCAGTTTACAGATATTGTTGTTCTTTATGTACTCGTGCGCGTATTTATGTTGACGTTCGATACTCCATGTCTGGTTCACAACCAGGTGTTGACATTTGACGTAACGTCTTAGAATAATTGCTAGATGCTTCACAGTACCTTGATGCACGTACCTGAGTATATCGATACCCCAGGACACACTCATACACTGTGATCGTGCCAGATTCCTGTATCCTGATACTGACATCATGACCAAAGACTGGGACGACCTTAGGGTCACGTCTGTTGAGTTAATTCTTTATGTCGAGACTGTAGTTAGAGGTTCAGGTTCAACGCACAATTGTTGACCGCTTGGGAAGGGGAAGACAGTTACTAGTCGTTTGGGCTACTCTGCATGCGCTTATATATATGTAATATTTTGTAGTGATACCTGTATCTAGTGTAGCTGTTTCACCCGTGTGACTCTTTGTCGGGAGCTGCGGTACGTGCCGTGTGTTTCCGTGTCCGGAGCTACGATTTTATTTTGGACGGCCCACGCGTCGAACATTGTCTTCAAACTGTGTCACACTTGTTTGGTTATGATAGAGTACCTTGTCGTGCACTTGTACTTTCTGTTTACTTGGCATGTTGTATTTCTGTACCTTGTTACGTCCCTCTGAGGACCTGGTTCCCTGCCAATTTTGCAGCATAAATAATTACGGAGCATTTGGAGTTGCTGTTGGAGTTGCAAGTCTTGTAGGCATGGTACCAGGTACTCATATTATATCTACCGGTATTATGGTTATTGTTTATTTCATCTGCTGTTGTAGCCTAGTTTTTATAGACTCATACTTCTTCTCGAGTCTATTCGAGTTAGTGTGTTATTGGACGGCCGACTCTAGCACATATAGCTCTTTCTCGTATATTGTTGTACTTTGTGGATTGAGACATAGAGGTTTACAGTTATTGAATATCTAGATAGTGCCCTTTATATTACAGCTTATACGTATTCGAGTCAGACCAGAGTCTGGTCGAATGCGTAGCTGGCGTGTCACGTATTCCTGGTCCTACGTATTTTGGGACTGGGCATGACATATTTTTGTGGTGGCCCATGCAGGTCCGATTTAAATCGTCTTAGTCACCTGACTGTGCCAAGCGAGCCTGCAAATTAGGAATAGATGTTATGATTGTTGAATAGGATCTCAATCTATAATTGATTTTAAAAACTCTTTGTATGTGATTATCGCCCTTGGACTTCCACTTTGCATTCGTTCAATCTTCGTCAATATCGCTATCCTTGTTTCTCGTCCCCTATTATTTGGGGAGACGAATGCTTGTGACTGATGACTTCCCTCCAGAAGAAGATCGAAGACCAGATGACAGGAGACAGAATTCGTATACCTTTCTCGAAAAAGATTGTTACCTTATCAGGATAGATTGATGGGTTCTTTGAATTCTAGATCTAGTATGGAAGGTTGGCAAGAGAGTTGGACCCACTAGTACCCTACCCGTGCTTGAGGTAACAGTAATCTTGGAAGCACTGAGAGCTAGAAGGATTGTTGATCATGACCTAGAATGATTTATGGGAATGCATAGCCTGATGATGGAAACTAGTGGTTGTATATGATAGCAATACCAGGAATGACATTATGGACTAGAGGAGAAAAAAAAAATTTTACTTGGAAGATGATGATCTAATACCAGAAATTTTAGTATGTGCTTGGGTGACATCATTATTATAATTGCACTATGTGACTTGGAGAGATGAATAACGAGAAGAAGGAATTGAAGGATTAGAATTTTAGGAAAAACTTTGAGGAGAAGAGAATTATACATTAGGCAAGGAAAAAAAATTCTTTTGAGGATTGTTGTTGGAAACAGAACGGAAGAAATTATGTTGAGGTTTAGTCTAGACTACGACCTTATCCTAGACATGGATTGGTTGAGCCAATACCATGCAACGCTTGATTGCCGTCGTGGTTGTGTCACCTTTAGACCACCGGATTACCCTGAGTTTGAGTTTTTAGAGAGCCTGGAAGCATGGTGCACACCTACCTTTGAGGCACACATTGCAGAAGGGGAACCAGTGTACCCCGCATTATACCAGAGTTTGAGGATGTGGTTCTAGAGAATCTTTCTGGCCTGCCACCTGACAGAGAGATAGAGTTTGCTATAGAGTTGACTCCGAGAGCCGAGTCAGTTATTTCCCGTCTTCAGACTAGCACCGATAGAGTTGGTTGAGTTGAAGGTCCATCGTGGAGGATCCCTTAGACAAGGGTTTCAGTCAGACTAGTATTTTTCCATGGGAAGCAACCATCTTATTGTACCAATGAAGGACGGGATGGTACGTTGCATAATGATTATAGGGCATTAAATACCGTAGCGATAAAGAGCAAGTACCCTTGTCGCGCATCGAAGATTTAATTGAATCAGCTAAGTGGCGCATATGTATTTTGAAGATCGATCTCAGATCCAGCTATCATCATATCTAAGTACGGAGAGAGGAGTATGGCCACTATGAGTTTTTAGTCATGCCGTTTGGTTTAACCAACGCGCCAGCAATATTTATATGTTTGATGAACAGTATTTTCCACCAGTACTTAGACAAGTTCGTGGTGATAATTATTGATGGCATATTGGTATGTTCCAAGAGTCAGGAGGAGCATGAGAGACATCTCAGGATCATAGTGGAGATGTTCAGACAGAAGGGCAGTACGCCAAGCTCCGCAAATATGAGATATGTTCAGATGGAATAGATAATCTACGCATCAGGACAGCTGAGAGTTTATGAGAAGGACTATCTGAAGCATAAACTAGAGCTATCTGCAGTAATATTGCACTAAAGCTATGGCGACACTACCCTTATAGAGAGCATGTTGAGATTTGTACAGAACACAAAGGTCTGAAGTATGCCTACACAAAGAAGGAGCTCAATATGAGACAGAGACGTTGGCTAGAGTTGATGACAAAATATGATATCGAGTTGCAGTACTACCCTGGCAAGGCAAATGTAGTAGTAGATGCCTTGAGCAGGAAGCCTATGGCATATTTTTACGATTCATCGCCAGTTGTTAGAGGATTTTTAGAAACTCAGGATTGAGATTGTATTGCCAGGCATGGATGGACAGATGGTCAGTCTCGAGATTCAGTCTATATTGATTTAGAGGATCAAGGCAGCCTCGCCTACAGATACGAGATTTAGACGATTGCGAGAAAGGGCAGAGGCTGACATACAAATAGGATTCAGGATTCATGAAGATGGAACATTGAGGTATGGAGATCGCCTATATGTTCCGAGTGGCGAACTACGCCAAGAGTTGATGACCGAGGCACATAGCTCAATTTATTCCATTCATCCCGGGGGTACGAAGATGTACCGAGACTTGAGGCAGCATTTTTGGTGGCATGGGATGAAGAAAGAAATTACAAGATTCGTGGCAAAATGTTTAGTTTGTCAGCAAGTCAAGGCTGAACATCAGAGGACTGCAGGATTACTGCAGCCGCTTCCCATTCTCGAGTGGAAGTGGAAACACATTACCATGGACTTCGTCATAGGATTCCCGCAAAGCTCTAGCAGGAAGGATGCAGTATGGGTTGTCGTAGACAGACTTATCAAGTCTGCACATTTCTTGCCCTTCAGAGTTGAGCAATCCATAGAGATACTAGCTGACATGTATATGAGGCAGATCGTACGATTACATGGAGTGCCTATCAGCATCGTATCGGATCATGATTCCATATTCACGTCATATTTTGCGAAGTATGCAGGAGAGCCTAGGAACTCATCTCAAGTTCAGTACTGCATATAATCCACAGACTGATGGACAGTCAGAGCGCACGATACAGATATTAGAGGATATGTTGAGAGCGTGCATGATTAATTTTGGAGGATCTTGGAAAGACCACCTACACTTGGTAGAATTCTCCTACAATAATAGTTACCAGGCCAGCATACAGATGGCACCTTATGAGGCACTGTACGACAGGAAATGTAGGTCACCAGTTTGTTGGAGTGACGTAGGAGAGCGTCAGATACTTGGTCCAGAGTTGGTGACACAGACAGTGGAGAAGGTCAAGCAGATTCAAAGCCACCTGCGCGCAGCACATGATAGACAGAAATACTGGGCAGATGTACACTGCAGACCATTAGAGTTCAAAGAGGGTGACCATGTATTTTTGAGGATATCGCCTACCCACGGCACCATCAGATTCGGAGGCAGAGGCAAGCTGAGTCTGAGGTACATCGGACCTTTTGACATTTTGGAACGAGTTGGCGAAGTGGCTTACCTTTTGGCATTACCTCCATCATTAGAGGGAGTACATGACGTATTTCACGTATCGCAGCTGAGGAGATATGTCGCAGACCCTAGCCACGTGCTTGATCATTCGGAGATTACAGTCGGGCCCAGTCTGTCTTATGTAGAGCAGCCAGTTGAGATCCTCGATCGCAGCGAGAAGACTTTGAGAGGGCAGACGATTCGACTGGTCAGAGTGGCATGGAAGCACCATTCACCATGCGAGTCCACTTGGGAGCGCGAGGATTCTTTTCGGTAGCGATTCCCGTACTTATTCGAGGAGCAAGGTACGAATTTACGTACGATAATTGATTACTAGTTGTTTTAAAATTCTTTTAGATATTATCGTGCTTTACTTTTAATTTTGGGGACGAAATTTTCCTAAGTTGGGAAGAATGTAAACCCCCTCGATTTATTCTGTAGATAGTTAGGGTGGATTTAGAAAATTTTAGTTTTTGGTAGCAGATGTCGAGGTTTAGAGTAGAGATAAGTTTATCTGGTATTTAATTTAATTAATTAAAACCCTTTGCGCGCCCTATCAATGTTTGATTAATAGGAGCCCAATATCAACCCATAAATTCCATCGGGCTTTTGTACTTTTGTCTAGACCCGCCAAATTAGGCACTGGATTTTTTCGTCACTTAAAATCAGTTTTTGTGTGCTCTAAATTAATTGCACAATATTCCAAAAATCGTAACCTATATTTAATTCCGTGTCGGACACCTGTGTCGTTACCCTAAATTTTGGGATACCAACTTAACCCGTTGAGCCGGACCAACTATTGGGTCCAAGACTGACTCCAAGCCCCCACCATTTTTGGCCTTTGTATCATTTTCGGATTTTGACCCAAGTGCCCCCATTTAATTTAAATTCGCAGGACACTTTATTTCTATTTAAATCGAGGATATCAACTTTGTAAATCTCATTTTTAATCCTAAATTAATCCCAATGCCTTTCTAATTAAACCCGTGCCTAACGCACAACCCCCTCTCACCATGAAAATTGCTAAACATATTTTTCTCAGCAATTTTTGTGTCATTTTATGTGTCCATATAATTTCCCGAATTTAAGGGGCTAAGTTACAATTATTGAATTTATGTGTCATCACCCTATTGGCTTTGAACTATGGAGGGGTCCCAAAAGAGGGTCCTATTCTCACCATCCACTCACCTCCCTTCATGAAGAAAACCCACTTCCCTTCATGATAAATCTACACCCTCCATTTTGAATAGGTTGATCACAACCCTCCATCTCCTTCACACACCCCTATAAAGCAATACCTCACCCCACCCTCAACACAACACCACCGGCCCTAATCCCTAGGAAAACTCCTCCCTCTCTCCTCACTCCTTCATTTAAAACCCCCATGCAAAACTTCACCACTCTCCTTTATTTTTTTCTTCTTCTTCCTTAGTCTCTTCTTCCTCTTCCATTATCCTTCATATTCACCCACCCCAACTCCAGCACTACGGCCGACGGCTCGACTCCGGCCAGGCGGCGCCGCCCCTCCGGCACTGAAGACTTCCTCTTCCTGCTGACCGTACGTCCCCCGCTGTGAGCGTCCCCGCGCGGCCTGAGCAGCCCGACCACCGTACGTCCCCCGCTGTGAGCATCCCCGTGTGGCCTGAGCAGCCCGACCACCGTGCGTCCCCCCGCTGTGCATCCCCAGAGCCTTCCTCCAGCCTCACCGAGCCGCTCCAGCCACCCGCTGTGCAGCTTCCCCTCCGGCCAGGCAATAGCCACGAACTCCGGCGAGGTTCCATCATCCGCTGACTGCCATCCCTCGGTTTCCACTGCTGCCACTCCTCCGTTCATCCCTCGTCGCCGGCAGCCTACTGAACCACCACTGTCACCTCCACCTCTCCACGAGCCTGTACCACTCCACGAGCCGCTGCCTCCACCGCCATCACCAACTTCCCCTTACTTCGGCTACTACTGCTTTCTCCATCACCCCCAATTTCTTCAACACTCACCCGCCATCACCTCTTCCCCGATCCACCACCACCACCACCCTACCCTACTCCGGCCAGGGACGGCCACCAGTCCTCACAGCCAAGGTGACGACTCCTCCCCCTATAATTATGAAGTATAGTTTCATATCGATTATTGGGTGATATATATTAGTTATTGATGGGGATTATATACATTGAGTTTAAGGGTTGTGTGTGATTTAGATTTAGTTTAAGAGTTTGCTATACATTAAGATTTTAGGATTTAGAATGCATGAGTTTTAAAGTTTATTACATCTTAAATATGTGTGATTGATGGTACTATGCTAAGTTGAATATTTATGGGTTAAATATGAATTGATTGAGATTATGAAATAAAGACAATCGATGGTTGGAAAGGTTAAATATAATGAGGTTGGGGTCTAAATACCATATAAGATTTTTTAGCGTTTTATACACAATGATATATGCATTATTGATCGATTGATCGAGTATAAGCTGTAATCCTTAAATGTTGGTCATTTATTAAGGGATAATATTAATAATGAATTTAATTGAGGAGAAGTTTATTATGAAATGATAGAGGATTGTATAAAGGAGGATTTAATAATAATAATTTATTGGAGGATGAAATATGTCATCGTACATGGTAATGACTGTGAAGACCAGGGTAAAATTTGAGGATTTGATCATGGCTGGAACTACTGAACATCGTGGTAAGATATAAGATTGAGGATTGTTGATGATATTGTGTAGGTGATTAATCTGATTTGACGTAACGTACCATTAGTCAACCTTGGTCAACCCTCTAGCTTCGGGTCCAGGAAACTTGTAACTAAGATTGAACATATGATTAGATGTGTCTTACATCTTATTTCAGTCTCGTGATAGTTATTGATTGAACTTGTGTCTCATCTCTAGGTACTACGGGACCTGCAGACTTGGACGTTGTACCGGATCCCCATCTTCAGCAACCGGACGCAGGCAAGTATACCTTGCCACCCTGTATTTCAGTTTACAGATATTATTGTTCTTTATGTACTCGTGCGCATATTTATGTTGACGTTCGATACTCTGTGTCCAGTTCACAACCGGGTGTTGACATTCGACGTAACGTCTTAGAATAATTGCTAGATGCTTCACAGTACCTCGATGTACGTACCTGAGTACATTGATACCCCAGGATACACTCATACACTGTGATCGTGCCAGATTCCTGTATCCTGATACTGACATCATGACCAGAGACTGGGACAACCTTAGGGTCGCGTTTGTTGAGTTAATTCTTTGTGTCGAGACTGTAGTTAGAGGTTTAGGTTCAACGCACAATCGTTGACCGCTTGGGAAGGGGAAGACAGTTACTAGATGTTTGTGCTACTCTGCACGCGCTTATATATATGTAGTATTTTGTAGTGATACCTGTATCTAGTATAGCTGTTTCACCCGTGTGACTCTTTGCCCGGAGCTACGGAATGTGCAGTGTGTTTTCGTGTCCGGAGCTACGGTTTTATTTTGGACGGCCCACGCGTCGAACATTGTCTTCAAACTGTGTCATACTTGTTTGGTTATGATAGAGTACCCTGTCGTGCACTTGTACTTTCTGTTTACTTGGCATGTTGTATTTCTATACCTTGTTACGTCCCTCTGAGGACCTGGTTCCCTGCCAGTTTTGCAGCATAGATGATTACGGAGCATTTGGAGTTGCTGTTGGAGTTGCAAGTCTTGCGGGCATGGTACCAGGTACTCACATTATATCTACCGGCATTATGGTTATTATTTATTTCATCTGCTATTGTAGCCTAGTTTTTATAGACTCATACTTCTTCTCGAGTCTATTCGAGTTAGTGTGTTATTGGGCGGCCGACTCTAGCACATATAGCTCTTTCTTGTATACTATTGTACTTTGTGGATTGAGACATAGAGGTTTACAGTTATTGAATATCTATATAGTGCCCTTTATATTACAGCTTATACGTATTCGAGTCAGACCAGAGTCTGGTCGAATGCGTAGCTGGCGTGTCACGTATTCCTGGCCCTATGTATTTTGGGACTGGGGCGTGACACACACGTCATAGGGTACAATCTAAATCTCATCCACGAAATCAAATATAAATAAATAACCAGTATCTATGAAACTAGATCTTAATATAAGTATCTAAGGATGATGGTTGGATGGAAACAAATCCACTACCAACTCGAATAGAAAATTACAACACAATAAATACAATATAAGAATACCATCTAACAACCACGGGGCTCGAATAGAAGACATCCTCGAAACATATGTAACCATCCAAATCTGTACTCCTGCAAATAATCAAGAGCAGATACACCTAGAAAGGGACCAGGTCCTCAGAGGGACGTAATAAGATACATAGAAGCATGCCAATTTGAATACAGTAAACATGCATAATGTTTGAAAATAAATAAGTACGTTGTACAAGACAATCTATATGAATACAATGAGGACAACTTTTCGACGTATGGGCAAGGGTAGGCTACTCGATCTAATCCTCACAACTCATACACTCGTCAGTGGACATCATCAGCCAACATACATCGGGGGTAGCGACCCTCGGACTCCATCAATCGACATACCTCGGGGGTAGCGACCATCGGACACGACCACCATAGTGCGTGATAGTGACTACGGTTTACCAGAGTGGTTAAAAGCCCATACGCCTAATGATTGTCCTCTATGATACTAAGTGTCAAGTGTGTGTCAATATATCTAATATATAGTAATGACTGAAAGGAACTACACATGCAATAAATAGAAATGCAATAAATATACAGAAATATACTAAGCACGTAAAATATTATAAGCAATTTGGCAAGGTATCTTGCCTGGTAAGAAAGCTGCAAGGTGTACTGTCCAGAAGTCAAGCACACAGGATCAGAAGCTACAGCCTCAGAACAAATGTCTCCGGATGCTGAAATAGATATCACCAACGTTTCCAGAATAAGAAAAATAGTTAAAAAGTACTTCCCTTTCGTCCAATTTGGACACAGGGGCAAAACGGTAATTTCGGGTAAAAGTGGAGTCCACGTGTGGCCCACTTTGCACCAAAAAACGTGCCAAGGGTAATAGTCTCTAAATGGGACAAATTATAGGTCAAACAACTCTAAATGTTAATACGAACCCAACGGTATGTCCGAATGTGGATTCCGATGGGCCGAACACAATTTCGCCCAAAAAGTCAATTGTGGGGCCCGCCAATTGGCGACTTGGTCAACTGTCTCAGAATTGCGTAAAAATTGGGTCACAGGATCAGCGCGTTACCACGAGTCCAGTGGCACAAGTTTTGTCGCAATATGACGAGCGTGCACAAAATGTGCGCGACTTCCACAAAAGTTGCGACAAGGGGTGTGTCCGAGGATACGGGCTGATTCCGGCGCGCACATGGGTGGTACGAACTCAGAGACATGGATGGTCATCGCAGTTTTTTGCGATCCCAAAATTTGGTCTATTTTTGCCAACTTTGATACTGTTTTCGTCTATGGTTGCACGTTGTTCGAGGTCTACTATCACACAGATATGGAAGAGGGTTAAGGGGTGAGCATACCAGTGAAGACGGGGTGGCGTTTGGTTAAGCGAGTCGACGGGAAACAACTCCAGAACACAGGTACCTCGCTGTGGGAATCTGCAGTGCGCGGGGTCGCGGTCGTCGGGATTGGTTTGGACGGCCTGGCGGGGTTCTCCGACTGCGGTGGCGGCGCTCTCTAGGTCTAGATGGGAAGAAGAAGGGTTTGGATGATTTAGGTTTAGGATTTTAGATGAATAGAATAATATATATATATATATATATATATATATATATATATATATATATATAAAAGGGAGAGAAGAGAAGAGGGTCGGGTTCGTTTTACTAGCCGCGGGGGTAGTCTTGGCTTTGCTGTGAGTGGGTTGCTACTAAGGAAGGGGCTTTGCTAACAATTAAGCTAGCAACTGCTCAAGGGGTCTCCTACATAAAATAAATTTGAAAAAATTTCTGATGGTCCCATAAATCCCCTAAGTTCACCAACACCTAAAATAAAAATTAATAAAAATCTATTTCTCCTAATTAGCCACTAATTACTACCATTTAATTAATAATTAATAATTAAAAGGGTGTATACGATTTCTAGGAATAGGGATTTTATGTTCTACCCAACTTATAAAAATTTCATCCTCGAAATTAAAATTAAGCCACTATAAAATGCAAGGATGGTATAAGATTTGCATTATTTAAAATGCAATGCTAGGTTTAAAGGGGTGGGCGATGTTGCGCGTTGCACATCCCGAAAAATCATAAAAAAATCCACATAAGCGAAAAATAGGTTTCTTCATGTGTCGTGTCCAACGGTATGGACACCTAAATATTCTTTTGCATAAATCACCCAACAATTGGAAAATTGCACAAAGATGAGAATTGGATGATGGGCACGTCTAGGATAAGGGTGTAGAATTTGTAGGAAGGCAGTGGCTAGTGTAGTGCTCCAATTATCAGAGCACGATAAGGGGCGCTAAGTGATATAATTATTGCAAAATTAAATAAAAATATCGTGTTCTATCTCTAACTGCACTCAATCTAACCTTAGTCTCACTATCTCAGCCAAGTAGGTCTAATTTTGGGTGAGGGGTTCACAATCTACCAAACTTAAATTATCCATCTATTACCTAAGGCTATACATCTAGGAAAACTATTTCTCAGATTATTTAATCATGTTATTCAATCCTTAAGGTTTTAACACCAAACATATCTCCTATGATATGACCTTAATCAATTATAAAAGAGAGTCACTAAGTCATGTTATTAGCTTTATGGGGTATATCTAGTACTATCAGTGTCAACTTATACTAGCACGAGGTTTCGTCTTTCCGAAATAGGAAAGACGGAGAGCAATAATAAAGAATTCAAGGCGAAGGTGACAGAATACAAGTAGGAGGTTCAAAGAGATTAAAGAATTCGAAAAGAGAGTTGTCAGGACAGTTATGGATTGAAATCCTATTTTTTGTAATTTCTTATTTACATGCTCGTATTAGTACAGTTATGTAATCGATACGATGTGTCAGACATGTCTAGGGGCAAGTATATCCGTCTACTACCATATATCTCAATCCACGTATAGCTGTCATGCGAAGAGCGAACCAAGCGCACTAAGGTTAGCTAGACCTTAATACACCGATTCTGATTAGGCAATTGTATCATTGTGTGCACCCAATAATACATATGTCATGAGCAAGCTCGATAAAAGAATAAGCTTGCAAAAACTAGGCTATAATAGCAGCATAAGTCAAGGTAGTACAGCAAACATAGATACGCTAGATTATGATGAAAGAAGGTACAAATAATTCAATTTCACAAAAGATAAGACTCCATAATCTCTACAGTTGTCATACTAATTCCTTGTCTAAGTCGATAGTCGACAAAGTAGGGGTATAGCCTATAAGTTCTACAATCTGAAAAAAAAATACTGTCGTCCTAAGCTAGCATACAGTAAATATTGTTCATTCACACTTCAGTAATAGGTCAAAAGACTAAATGGTACTATGTTGTGAGGTATACTATCCAACTTATAACAATAAACTAATACTGTAATTGTCTTAAGGATACTGTAGAAACTCCTGTTAAGGTCTACGAGAAGAGATCTTGGTACTTATTGGGGTATCCTCTTTACTAGGGTCAAACATTATGGTAAAACTTCTAACTAACTCTAGTAGTGTCTATACTACTCTCAAGTCTTCATAATACATCAAGGGGTAATGGTAAACCAGTCTATAGATAAGGAATTCTACGGTTCACTAGTTATTCTAAACTTAGTGGTGTGTCTAGATTCTCGTTGTATTCTTAATAGGTGTGCTACCCTAATTATCATCTAACGACAGAGACTTCTATATTCTAGGAGGGGGCTATACTCAAGGAACTATTAGGGAAGTATAGGAATCAAGCAGGATGCAATTATTCAGATAGAATAGATTGGAAGAAGAGCAAATCATAGTCAATTGTATCCTATACTCTATTCCTAGGTGTAGGCTTGCTCAGTACAGTAATGTAACCGAGACAATATACTCTCGAAATGCATGGTCCACCACAAAAATATATCACACCCCAGTCCCAAAAGTACGGAGGACTAGGAACACGTAAGCATGCCAGCCGCATGGATATGGCAACTCCAATATATGGAAACCAAAATCCACACGTACGCTGTAATATGAATATCAATCCACAAGTGGTATAAACATATGTCATACATCATAGGGTATAATCTAAATCTTATTCACAAAATTAAATATAAATAAATAACCAGTATCTATGAAACTAGATCTTAATATAAGTATCTAAGGATGATGGTTGGATGGAAACAAATCCACTACCAACTCGAATGGAAAAGTACAACACAATAAATACAATATAAGAATACCATCTAACAACCACGGGGCTCAAAGAGAAGACATCCTCGAAACATATGTAACCATCAAAATCTATGCTCCTGTAAATACTCAAGAACAGATACACCTGGAAAGGGACCAGGTCCTCAGAGGAACGTAACAAGATACATAGAAGCATGCCAATTTGAATACAGTAAACATGCATAATGTTTGAAAATAAATAAGTATGCTGTACAAGACAATCTATATGAATGCAATGAGGACAACTTTTTGACGTATGGGCAAGGGTAGTGTCACGCCCCAGTCCCAAAATACCGAGGGACTAGACACGTGGCAATGGCCAGCAGCACGCACCGATGGACAAACCCAATTTAATGGATCCATCAGGGCGTACTTAAGCTATAAAATCAAGTCTACGACAACAGGGCACAGCTAATCTCATCCATGCAAGAATAAAATATGATCCACAGAATATAAGAAATGTAAATCATCAACTAGTCTCAACAAAGTGCTTCGGGGAACAACCCGATAAAAATCTGATACAATGGTTCAACAGACCAAAATATAAATGACTGAATAAAGTAAATACTGAGCATAAAACATGGATGCTCAGGAAAAGTCTTCAGCTAACACCTCATCCTCGGGTGTCGGTACAGCTCCTGCTGCTGTCCCGAATACCTCGGGATAGATCTTGTCTGCAAATCCTGGGGACATAATCCGGATCCAGGTCCTCAGGGGACATAGCAAGGTACAGATAATACAAGCCAAAATAAATATAGTGCAGAAAATAAATGAAATAAATAGGATAAGTATGTAACCATCTATGTGAAATGCAAGATGAGAGCATCACGAGTACTCAGGCTGAGACACTACAAGTTCTGTGTCGGGGAGCCGGTAGCGGTAATAACCGGTAATGTGTCTAGCTCTGCTACGAGAGTCTACGATCTCACAATAGTAGTAGATATATATAAAATAGTCTGTAGCCTGTGTGTCTCTCCCCACCCAATATAACCACGCATATCATGACCATAACGTCTCATGTCCATGTCAAGCGGGATCATAGCTAATGCACAAGTCATAAGGTATCTATGAATATAGTATCTCAATCAAGTCCTGTATCCTATACAGAATCACCATGAATATCTCAGGAAGATCCTGTCTCATGAATAGTGTCAAGTGTCATGGGTTATAGTGTACTTGATAAGACAAGTACGAGGATGTAAAGTGTCACGAATGTCCATCTCTAGATGATAATACACAATACCGCGTACGGTGTTGGCACCCGACTATTAATCGGACGCTAAGTAAGTCACATGATCCTAGGTTAAGCATGCACAGCAATATAATAAAATAAGAAAAATATGTAACAATACTGCAGAGTTTGGCAAGGTATACTTGCCTATGGTTTGAATACCAATAGTCGTCCCTGTATTAGTGGATCCTGTAGGTACTCCTCCAAAAGCTGTAATAAACATTACCAACAGTCTCAGAAGATATCAAATAGCTAGAAATGTCTGTCCTTAAGTCCAATTTGGACACAAAGGCAGAAATGACATTTTGGGTCAAAGCGGGGACCATATGTGCGCCACTTTGCACCGAAAAGCGTGTCAGGGTCAAAGGTCTCCAAATTTACCAAACTTAGTGTCAACAAGTCAGGAACGATGATACGAATCCAACGTGTCACTACCACGTTCCGAAAACAGGAGTATTTTTGACTTTTTATAATATTTAATATTATGGTAGTTATAATTTGGTAATTGCATGATAAGTATTTAATTTAAATAAATATGTGAGATGTGTAATTAAATATATAAATATATACAGTGTTCATTTATTTTGAGCTAGCAGACTTGACCTAGAAGCCAGTAGATGAACACCTGTCTGAATTATGGAATTATGTATTTAATTATTTTATCTAGAGTTTATTTATTGGAGATTGTAATTGATTATCGTATTTTAATTTATTATTGCGCATTGCCTTTGCTTCGATAATTGGAGCGCTACCCTGACTTTTGCCTTCCAACAAATTTCATAATCTTGCCCTAGACATGCCCGTCTTCCATTCTGCTATTTTTTTGCAACTCATAATTATGCTCTCTGTGCATTATTTCTAGCCGCACAAAAATCGTCGCGGACGTTATTTAATAAATTCCTATTTTGTATCGTTGTGCGTTCCAATCGAAATTGGAGGCAATCTTGACCTATTTTTCGTGCAGCCCAAATTAGGGTAATATCCTGTTCTAAGTCTTCTTCATTATTGGTATTGATGACCTGACCTGATTTTGGCCCCATGTACTCCTAATTAATTTTAGAACACAACTTGCATTTATTTCTAATTAAATTGAGGATACTATTTTAACCGATTCTGAAAATCCCGGTAAATTCTAGTACCCTGCTAATTGAGCCCATACCGAACGTACAGTGCCCCCTGACCCTACACAACACCAGACACCGAATCGCCCGCCAAATTTTCATCATTTCATGCGTCTGTGCAAATACCCAAATTTAAGGGGGCTAATTTGCAAATTTGCATTTTAGTGTCAACACCCATTTATTTAAACCAATGAGGGAGCCCTATTAATTTTTAATTAAACCTCACCCTCATTCCTACATAAATTATTTTTCCCTCATGACAAATCTGGACCACTCATTCTAAGGGTCAATCACCACCCTTGATTTCCCACACACTCTCCCCTATTTAATGTCATGTCACCATCAAGCCCTAATCCCCAAAACAAGCCCCCACCTCTCTCTCTCCTCTATCCTCACTCCAACGTAGGAAAACTCCTTCCTTTCTTCTTCTCTTTTCTTCTCTTCTTCTTTATTTCTTCTTCTCCTTCTTATTTTTTGAATTTGAAATTGTAAAGGGGGGGAAACCTCACCCTCTCAAACCCTCCACTCTTTCCTGCTGCTCCGGCGGCTGAACAATCCCTCGACCGGCGGCCTGTCTCCGCAAGGCGAACCACCCTGCAGTTCCCGTTCATCCCCCGCGCTCGAGTCCCCCGTCGAGCCAACCACCTCCAACCCCACAACTCCTCCGCCCGCTGCTGTTCTTCCCCTCCTCATCGTAGCACCCTCCGGCGACTGAGCCCCTCCGTCTCTGCATCCTCCCTCCGTTCGAGCCCCATCCCCGCTGCTGTGAGCTCCGGCCAGAGCCGAGTTGACCGACGGCTGCATCGACTGCTCCCCGGCCGGCACTGCCTCGACGCGTCCGACGGCCGCTGCAGTCCTCCTTCCACCTGCACAGTGACTCGCCACCTCCCTACAGCCGGCCAACCCCCTCAACCCCCCTCCCTCTGCTATTCTCTCCTCCGACATCACCCTCCAACTCCCTCCGGCGGCCCGCTGCGACTCCCCCTGTGAGCTTCTTTCCTTCTCCTTCTTCCCTCTTTATTATACAATATAATGTATGGTATATGTATGTGATGTATGGAGTACAGTGATTAATTTATGTATAATATCTGTATGTGATGTATAGAGTATAGTAGTTAATTTATGGTGTACATAATGTATAGTGTATATAAATTAATATAATGAATAGTGTACATATAATTGGTGTATGTATATACATGTATTTTATATATATATACTTAGTATATTTTAATATATTAATTGGCATATATTTTTATATATAACATATATACGTTAATACGTATGCCTTGACATATAAATATACATGTATACAAGTATATAATATCGTATTTTATTGGTGTATCTATATATATATATATATATATATATGGTATAATTTAATTTGCTGAATTAATATTAGTATGTTTAAGAATGATGTTGACAACATATATATGTATATGAACGTATTTGATATATGTTAATATATAAATGTACGTATTTTGGTAAATATACAACTATAGCAAGTATAATTTATATTGGTATATATTTTAGATATATATATATATTATGTTAAATTCTTTTTAGTATGTATACAAATATAAATACGTATTGTATTCCTTTCCATGAACTATGTTTATATATATACATACAAGTATTATTTATTATGTTTATATATATATATATACAAGTATTATTTATTTTAAAGTATATATTTTTACATATATCTATTATTGTAATTGATAGAAATTATATATATATGATTAGTTAATGCGATGTATATTTATGTACATCCCTACCAGATGACCCTAGTTGACTAGTGCCCTGCCTGGCATGGCCCTGAGGCCAGTGTTTTGACTGTGTGTTAGCGTAGCATCTGATGCAAATATTATATTATGTTATGTCTATAGGACTGTTGATTTTTCCAGACGATACTCTGGAACAGGACCTCGGTATTCACCAGCTAAGGACCCAAGGCAAGTACATTCTCTGATAATTTCCAATTGTTGATAATTTCTATAAGTTCAATAATCTAGAAATGTTACATCTGAATTCTTGACACTGTGCTACACGGACTAGTATATAGCTTGGATCTGCAGTCATGAGATGTTACATTGATTATCGTATTGACATTGTACACGACATGTATATTAGACATCGTACATGATAGATTGGACTTGCTCGTGTATCGTGACGTATCATGGTTGGATCCACAGTACTAGTTGGGGGCGGGGAAGTAGTTAGTAAGAAATATGATCATAACCCTTTATACAGTATAGAACAATGTAAGTGTTAATCATGCTCTCCACATATGATTAGCCAGGCCCTATAGCTATCGTACATGTTCCCATGCCGATCATATTTCGAAACTACTATTTCAAACACTTAGAATAGATTACAGTTCCCTATTTTAAATCATATACTACATCACCGTATATGATACTGTACCTTGTTCTTTTCATTTTCATATATGCACTGACTGTATCATATTGTCTATTGCCTGTCTCTTCACATTGCTTGTCTCTTTAATTACCATTGCATTTATTTCACTGTCTTCTCAGTATCTAGCATCATCTGTTTATTGCTTTATAGTCCTTATCAATTAAATGGAACTGTTATTTGAGATTTGTACTTTGCTCCTTCCTGACTGGAAACATTTTTCCAGACTATGCCTTAGAGGATCGGTATCCGACACTTTATGGACCATATGGTGAGTAGCTGCAACTTGGGCTTGATAGTTTAGTTGTGATTCCGGGAGGTCTAGCCGGAATCACTAATCTTCTAGTTAGTTCTTTTAGCAGACTATTTGGTACCGGATTTGTCTCCGGCATTTTTGATGAGACTTGGATATTTGTTGAGTTAGATTATTACTTTTTGACTTGTGTTGTATTTAATTTTGTTCGATATCTTATCGTGCTGTAGTCCTGTGATTGAGTATGTGTTCATTTTATTTGTGTCATCCGTGCCTCCTTATGGAGATTGGATGCTTGAGTGAGATTGGCTAGATAGTATCAAGACCTTGACAGCGTTCTACTGCCGATGCTGCGGCATAGGCTGGACGTACCCGCGTACTCGTGCCCCAATTTCGGGTGCGGGTCGTGACACGTTTTTAGTGGTAGCCCATGCAGGTCGGACTTCGCGAGTTGTGCGACGTCGTAGTAGTGTGGCATCTTTGTTATACTATTGCGTGCCTACGATAGGATCTAGGACATACGATACTAGGACGAGAGCGAATACTCAATCATAATTCCTTGAGAGATTCCTGGGATGACCCTGAGAATCTTGTTAAAACTTTCAATTTAAAATCATTCCCTTGTTCCGTCCATTCTCACTTGTTGATTGTTGATCAGGTATTAAGTTAGGATTTTAGTTTCATTATAGAGTTTGATTTTATATCAAGATGAATTTACAGACTGATTTATGGTATTATTTGATGATACACGTCAATGAGGACAGTGAGAAAGATAACACTAGGGCTACTGGACTACAAGATATGGATTTAAATTATAATTTGAAGAGTGAAAACGAATTACATTTTTGAATTTTGAGAAGTTGAGATATTGTTATTAAATTTTTTGACGATCCAGATTCGATTCAATGAACCTAGACAAGTCTGTAAGGATTTTTTTGTGATTAAGTTTTTTACTTCTGTATTTAGATAATTGATCTTGAGGGAAGTATATGCATTTTACTTAAAAATTTATTCGAGGAGTTATTTTGAGGAATTTTTATTTGAGGATAAAAATCTTATAGAGAGAGATATTAGTATATAAGTAGATAAGATACATGTGTAAGGATCTGTTGGCTTGAGCATGATTGAGATCTCACTGCCAACTGGCTTAGGTGTTCATCTAGGATTGTATTGAAGAGGGCAGTACTTAGTATGGTGTGTTGCATTTGATATGCACTTGAGTGATAAGGATAACTAGTATCAGCGATTGCAGTAGGTAAGGAAGCCAGCAGTGAGTATGTTTCAAGTAGAACTGTGATACCTAGGGGATAGAGGTATCAAACCTTAGATGCATCTTTGACCTATGAAATCACAACTAGGAATATTTATTCCCAATCTTTTATCTTGAATGTTGCTTCTCTAGAACTTTACTGTCCTTCCTTGATGATATCGCATTTTGCCTTAATTGATTCTTTGGGATCTGTCTTCAGGATGTCGCCGCAGACACGGTCTATGAGGGCGGGAACATCAGCTTTAGAGGGGTCTGCCACCTCTCTACCTGAGGGACAGACAGCAGTAGTTCCTTCTACATCTCCGATGCACGTAGGAGTGTCTGCACTTTTGGGGGATCCTCCTCCCCCACCTGTTCAGAGGATTGCCGCAGCTGTGACGGACAACCTTTCTCCTCCACCGACTCCGATTCCCCGAGGTTTGCCCATTGACGGGGCGCAGATGTTTACCTTGATCCAGGGCATGGTAGATGCCCAGAGAGTGACGGCAGACGCTCAGCAAGTTCAAGCTGAGGCTCAGAGGGTGCAAGCAGAAGCGCACCAGGCACAAACCCAGCTGATGAGAGAAAACATGGAGAATGCTCATCAGGTGACTCTCCAAGCTTTGGAGAGAGTAGCACAGTACCAGCAGTTTCCTGGCCACCAGCAGCAGAGATCAGGCACTATAGTAGATTTCAAGAGGATGATGCCTCGAGAGTTTAAAGGCACCGAAGGGATACTCTACGCTGACGACTGGCTAGAGGATATAGAGAGGAGCCTGCGATTGACCCAGATTCCGGAGAACTTGCAGATAGAAGCCGCTGGCAGCCAGATGTTCGATATCGCACTCATGTGGTATCGCACGGAGCCGAGAATTACTGCACAAGGACTTACTTGGAAGACCTTCAAGGAGCTCTTCAAGGAGAAGTTCTTTCCCGACGTGGCATTGGGAACCTTGGAAAGTCAGTTTCATGACTTGGTTGAAGGAAATATGTCGGTCGACGAGTACGCTGCAGAATTCTGTCGTTTGAGCCATTTTGCATCGTCTATGATTCGGGACCCAGGAGATCGAGCCCGGAAATTTAGAAAGGGGCTGACGAGAGAGATTAGGTCGCGCACTTCTGGTCGTCGTACCGCTATCTTTGAGGCTATCTTGATGGATGCCTAGATTGCAGAAGAGGATCTGGATCTCAGGCCTAAGAGGAGTCACAATATTTTGGAGATACGAATGGTAGCGCAGGACCGGCCAAGCATTCCCGTATTCAGCACCAACAGCAGTACGAAGTACCAGTTCATATTCAGCCATGGGCATTTCAGCATCTACAGCAGTACCTGGCACCAGTTCATATTCAGCAACATCCATGGGCGTATCAGTATCAACAACAGTACCAGGCACCAGTCCGTATTCAGCAGAATCAACAACAGCCTCCGAGAGAGACACAGCAGACTTGTCATTTTTGTAAGAAGCCAGGTCACCTTTGGGAGAGCTGTAGAACGAGACTAGGACTTTGTTTGCACTGCGGCGCTGCAGGACATCGAGTAAGGGATTGTCTTCTAGCCCCTTATCTTCCCGGCCAGCGTGCAGCTTCAGATTATAGAGATCCAGTTAGGCTACCTGTGGAACCGTATATTGCTTAGCACCCGCAAAGGGAACCACCCCCAGCAGGGCGGGGCATTTGCGATGACGGTCGAGGAGATCGATACTACAGGTAATGTGTTAGCAGGTTCTGTTCTTTTCCTTCCTTTTGTTCCTATCTATCTGATTGATTGACTGATACCTTGGTACCGTAGCTTGTATGCATAATTTTCTTGTTATAATGTAGTTAGTAGTACCCCTGATACAGAGACTGCAATACCATGACAAAAGACACCATGACCATACATATCCCCTTAGGTTGCATATTGTATGATTGTAGGAAGATTTTTAGACCAGGATTATTGGGGTTTGACCATGACGAAGATTCATGAAGGAGTTATGACTTGACAAGAGAGGCAAGATGATTGAAATTCGAGGATAACCATCGATTTAAATAAAGGGCCAAGAATTTAACATGGCAGAATTTATGATGTATTAATTCCAGGAAGATTATGATGTGATTAAATTGGTTATTAAAATTTGGAAATTTTGGGAGACTATCATTATATTTAATTGGTTGCAAGTTATGAATTTTAGAATTTTATATTTGGATGTTGCATTTGGAGAATCCTTAAGTATCGTATTGTTGAGTATTTTGAGGAAGAGGAAATTAAGAGATAAAATTTTGATGGATAAATGTTTAAATTCAAACTTGTGGGACAAGATTATATTTTATAATTGTGCTTTGATAAATAAAAAAAAAATCAAATTAGAGGAGTGGATATTAAATTCCGAGTATTGAATTATTAACTAAAAATTTTGAGGAAATTTTTGATAAAAATGGACTTTGATTTTTATTTCGAGGATTTTTCAGGAATACAATAATTTCAGAATTTTTGAAGATTGTGAAAGGACATTGTGGATTATTACCTGATTTCGTGGTTGATGAATTTAAACTTTGAGAGAAAATAATAATGTGTATGAATAAACACTACTATGAGGATTTTAAATTTCGAGAACGAAATTCTTTTAAGGAGGGTAGACTTGTCACTACCACGTTCCGAAAACAGGGGTATTTTTGACTTTTTATAATATTTAATATTATGGTAGTTACAATTTGGTAATTGTATGATAAGTATTTAATTTAAATAAATATGTGAGATGTGTAATTAAATATATAAATATATACAGTATTCATTTATTTTGAGCTAGCAGATTTGACCTAGAAGCCAGTAGATGAACACCTGTCTGAATTATGGAATTATGTATTTAATTGTTTTATCTAGAGTTTATTTATTGGAGATTGTAATTGATTACCGTATTTTAATTTATTATTCGCATTGCCTTTGCTTCGATAATTGGAGCGCTACCCTGACTTTTGCCTTCAAACAAATTTCACAATCTTGCCCTAGACATGCCCGCCTTCCATTCTGTTATTTTTTTGCAACTCATAATTATGCTCTCTGTGCATTATTTCTAGCCGCACAAAAATCGTCGCGGACGTTATTTAATAAATTCCTATTTTGTATCATTGTGCGTTCCAATCGAAATTGGAGGCAATCTTGACCTATTTTTCGTGCGGCCCAAATTAGGGTAATATCCTATTCTAAGTCTTCTTCATTATTGGTATTGATGACCTAACCTAATTTTGGCCCTATGTACTCCTAATTAATTTTAGAACACAACTTGCATTTATTTCTAATTAAATTGAGGATACTATTTTAACCGATTCTGAAAATCCCGGTAAATTTCAGTGCCCTGCTAATTGAGCCAATACCGAACGTACAGCGCCCCCTGACCCTACACAACACCAGACACCGAATCGCCCGCCAAATTTTCATCATTTCATGCGTCTGTGCAAATACCCAAATTTAAGGGGGCTAATTTACAAATTTGCATTTTGGTGTCAACACCCATTTGTTTAAACCAATGAGGGAGCCCTATTAATTTTTAATTAAACCTCACCCTCATTCCTACATAAATTATTTTTCCCTCATGACAAATCTGGACCACTCATTCTAAGGGTCAATCACCACCCTTGATTTCCCACACACTCTCCCCTATTTAATGTCATGTCACCATCAAGCCCTAATCCCCAAAACAAGCCCCCACCTCTCTCTCTCCTCCATCCTCACTCCAACGTAGGAAAACTCCTTCCTTTCTTCTTCTCTTTTCTTCTCTTCTTCTTTCTTTCTTCTTCTCCTTCTTATTTTTTGAATTTGAAATTGTAAAGGGGGAAAACCTCACCCTCTCAAACCCTCCACTCTTCCCTGCTGCTCCGGCGGCTGAACAATCCCTCGACCGGCGGCCTGTCTCCGCCAGGCGAACCACCCTGCAGTTCCCGTTCATCCCCTGTGCTCGAGTCCCCCGTCGAGCCAACCACCTCCAACCCCACAACTCCTCCGCCCGCTGCTATTCTTCTCCTCCTCCTCGTAGCACCCTCCGGCGACTGAGCCCCTCCGCCTCTGTATCCTCCCTCCGTTCGAGCCCCATCCCCACTGCTGTGAGCTCCGGCCAGAGCCGAGCCGACCGACGGCTGCATCGACTGCTCCCCGGCCGGCGCTGCCTCGACGCGTCCGGCGGCTGCTGCAGTCCTCCCTCCACCTGCACAGCGACTCGCCACCTCCCTACAGCCGGCCAACCCCCTCAACTCCCCTCCCTCTGTTATTCCCTCCTCCGACATCACCCTCCAACTCCCTCCGGCGGCCCACTGTGACTCCCCTTGTGAGCTTCTTTTCTTCTCCTTCTTCCCTCTTTAATATACAATATAATGTATGGTATATGTATGTGATGTATGGAGTACAGTGATTAATTTATGTATAATATCTGTATGTGATGTATAGAGTATAGTAGTTAATTTATGGTGTACATAATGTATAGTGTATATAAATCAATATAATAAATAGTGTACATATAATTGGTGTATGTATATACATGTATTTTATATATATATACTTTGTATATTTCAATATATTAATTGGCATATATTTTTATATATAACATAATATACGTTAATACGTATGCCTTGACATATAAATATACATGTATACAAGTATATAATATCGTATTTTATTGGTGTATCAATATATATATATATATATATATGGTATAAATTAATTTGGTGAATTAATATTAGTATGTTTAAGAATGATGTTGACAACATATATATGTATATGAACGTATTTGATATATGTTAATATATAAATATACGTATTTTGGTAAATATACAACTATAGCAAGTATAATTTATATTGGTATATATTTTAGATATATATATATATATATATATTATGTTAAATTCTTTTTAGTATGTATACAAATATAAATACGTATTTTATTCCTTTCCATGAACTATGTTTATATATATACATACAAGTATTATTTATTATGTTTATATATATATATACAAGTATTATTTATTTTAAAGTATATATTTTTACATATATCTATTATTGTAATTGATAGAAATTATATATATATGATTAGTTAATGCGATGTATATTTATGTACATCCCTACCAGATGACCCTAGTTGACAAGTGCCCTGCCTGGCATGGCCCTGAGGCCAGTGTTTTGACTGTGTGTTAGCGTAGCATCTGATGCAAATGTTATATTGTGTTATGTCTATAGGACTGTTGATTTTTCTAGACGATACTCTGGAACAGGACCTCGGTATTCACCAGCTAAGGACCCAAGGCAAGTACATTCTCTGATAATTTTTAATTATTGATAATTTCTATAAGTTCAATAAGCTAGAAATGTTACATCTGAATCCTTGACACTGTGCTACACGGACTAGTATATAGCTTGGATCTGCAGTCATGAGATGTTACATTGATTATCGTATTGACATTGTACACGACATGTATATTAGACATCGTACATGATAGATTGGACTTGCTCGTGTATCGTGACGTGTCATGGTTGGATCCACAGTACTAGTTGGGGGCGGAGAAGTAGTTAGTAAGAAATATGATCATAACCCTTTATACAGTATAGAACAATGTAAGTGTTAATCATGCTCTCCACATATGATTAGCCAGGCCCTATAGCTATCGTACATGTTCCCAAACCGATCACATTTTGAAACTACTATTTCAAACACTTAGAATAGATTACAGTTCCCTATTTTAAATCATATACTACATCACCGTATATGATACTGTACCTTGTTCTTTTCATTTTCATATATGCACTGACTGTATCATATTACCTATTGCCTGTCTCTTCACATTGCTTATCTCTTTAATTACCATTGCATTTATTTTACTGTCTTCTCAGTATCTAGCATCATCTGTTTATTGCTTTATAGTCCTTATCAATTAAATGGAACTGTTATTTAAGATTTGTACTTTGCTCCTTCCTGACTGGAAATATTTTTCCAGACTATGCCTTAGAGGATCGGTATCCGACACTTTATGGACCATATGGTGAGTAGCTGCAACTTGGGCTTGATAGTTTAGTTGTGATTCTGGGAGGTCTAGCCGAAATCACTAATCTTCTAGTTAGTTCTTTTAGCAGACTATTTGGTACCGGATTTATCTCCAGCATTTTTGATGAGACTTGGATATTTGTTGAGTTAGATTATTACTTTTTGACTTGTGTTGTATTTAATTTTGTTCGATATCTTATCGTGCTGTAGTCCTGTGATTGAGTATGTGTTCATTTTATTTGTGTCATCCGTGACTCCTTATGGAGATTGGATGCTTGAGTGAGATTGGCTAGATAGTATCAAGACCTTGACAGCGTTCTACCGCCGATGCTGCGGCGTAGGCTGGACGTACCCGCGTACTCGTGCCCCAATTTTGGGTGCGGGTCGTGACACAACGGAACTTTCAGATTTGGATTCTGATAAGCCGAACACAAAATCGCCCGTCAAGTGGAGCCGGTGGGGCCCACGATACACGATTTTGTCAACGTTCTCAGAATCGAACCAAACTTGGGTCATAGGACTAGCATATTGCTACGAGTCCGAGTTTCGTCTCGATCCGACGTGTGTACACAAAGTTACAGTGTATTCCAGAATGGACGAATACGGGGCATTGTCGGCGGATAAGCGTTGATTCCGGTGTGCACGCACATCCAAATCAACTTCTGTGAAATCTCGTACGTCCGTATCTACGACACGCACGTTTCGGTAAAGACCGCGTACGACCAAGTCGTCCCGTTTGGCGGGGCGCACTCAGTTCTGGGGTAAAACAGGGCGTTGATTTTCCTTTTTTTATCACAGTTTGCGATCACCACAGGACGCGACGCACCGAGCGGGTTGCACGGGCATCGAGAGGGTTATACAGTCTACGTGTTGCAACAGACGGAATCGAAAATGGAATTACGAGAAGAGAGGAAACGTTACCTGAACAGGGCTCCGAGAAGTCTGAATTCTCGTATCAGTGTCCTGCTCGTGTCCTGGTCGAGAGCTCCTGTGTTCGTGTGTCTACTGCTCTAGGGTTCTGATCCGGGGATAGCGGTGGCGGGCCGAAGACTGCACTGGCCGTGGTTGGCTTCGTCGGACGGGTCGACGCGAGTGAAGGCGGTGGCGACATCGGGGTTTGCTGTCGAGCAAGGCAGAGCGGGGGGGCTCGTCGGGCTGCTGTGCTCATGGCGGATGACGGAGAAGGGAAGTCGGGCTGGGCGAACTCGGCGGCGGGGAGTTAGGTCGGGGAAGGAGATGGTTGCAGCGGCGTCGATCGGGCGGCTGCTGTCGGAGTGGGTCGTGCAAGGAGGAGGTAGGCGGCAGGGGTTGAGCGGGAAAGTGATGATCGGCTGAGCGGGGAGTCGTCGGCGGCGGAGGTTGAGGCAAGGGAGATCGGAGGGAGGTGACGGCGCGGACGAGCTAGGGTTTCCGAAGGCTGGGCACGCACGCCAAGGGGGTTTTATACGTTGCTACAGTAAATCCGACGGGGGGGAAATTTAGGGTTCTGTGTGGGTTGCGGGTCCGGGTCGGGTTGACTCGGATCCGACCCAACCCGCTAAGCTGGGTTGGCCTGGTTCGGTTTAGTTCAGGTTTGGTTTGGTTCAGTCAGGTTTGGTTTGGTTTAAATATCCAATAGCTTTTAGGACTTTAAAACTGATTCCGGAGTCAAATAAATTCACCGAAAATTACCCTATGTCCGGTTTTCCAATTTACACCATAAATTATTATTTTCATAATAATTTAATACCAATTAATAGCGTTTAAAAATCTTTCAATCATAATTACCTTGGTTCTTCATCCAGAAAAATACTGAAAAGTTGGGGAAAATTATATTAAAATTATTCTGAAAAATCAGGGTGTTTACAATCTACCCCCCTTAAGAGGATTGCGTCCTCGCAATCAAAGAACAAGCTACTAAAGGAAGAACTATGGAAATTACAAGAATGCTTAGTTTATAACTGCATCCGCGAACAAGTGAGGATAACATTGGCGCATACTATCCTCCCATTCCCAGGTCGATTCGCCAGGAGAATGATATTTCCAAGCTACCCGAACCAGTCTGATTGTCTATCCTCACAATGTCTTCTCACTGATGTCGAGGATGCCAACTGGTTGTTCTTCATATCTCAAGCTTGGGCCCACTGCGATCTCTGAATGATCGACTACGTGACTTGGGTCGATCACGTACCTTCTCAGTTGTGAGACGTGGAATACGTCATGCACTCCCTCCAAGGATGGAGGTAATACAAGACGATAAGCCACCTCACCAATACGCTCCAGAATATCAAATGGCCCAATATACCTTGGGCTCAACTTGCCTCTGCTGCCGAATCTAATAGTACCTCGAGTGGGCGAAATCCTCAAGAATACGTGCTCTCCTTCTTTGAACTCTAGGGGACGCCTGTTCGTATCAGCCCAATGCTTATGTCTGTCCTGAGCTGCTCGAAGATGATTCTAGATTTGTTTTACCTTCTCCACTGTTTGCGTTACCAATTCTGGACCCAGTATTTGATGTTCACCAACGTCACTCCAGCATATAGGCGATCTGCACTTCCTTCCGTATAATGCCTCGAATGGTGCCATCTGAATGCTGGCCTGATAACTGTTGTTGTAGGAGAACTCCACTAAGTGCAAATGATCTTCCCAAGATCCTCCAAAGTCTAGCATACACGATCACAACATATCCTCCAAGATCTGAATCGTGTGCTCCGATTGGCCATATGTCTGTGGATGGTAAGCTGTGCTGAATTTGAGTCTGGTGCCAAGACTCTCTTGCATGCTTCGCCAGAAATGAGATGTAAATATTGAATCTCGATCTGATATAATACTAACCGGCACTCAATGTAATCTTACGATTTGTCGCATATATATATCGGCTAGTACCTCTGTGGACTGTCCAACTCTAAAAGGCAAGAAATGTGCCGATTTAGTGAGTCGATCCACAATAACCCATACCGTATCTCTTCCGCTGGGGCTTCTTGGAAATCCTGTGACAAAATTCATCGTGATATATTCCCACTTCCATTCTGGTATAGGAAGCGGCTGTAACATACCTGCAGTCCTCTGATGCTCGGCCTTTACTTGCTGACAGACTAAATATTTATCCACAAATCTTGCAATCTCCCTTTTCATTCCATGCCACCAATAATACTGTCTCAAGTTTTGGTACATCTTGGTTCCTCTTGGGTGAACAGAGTACATAGAGCTATGTGCTTCAGTCATTAACTCCTGTATCAATTCTCCATTTGGAACATACAGGCGATTTCCATACCTTAATGTCCCATCCTCATATATGCGAAGTCCCGTCTGCATGCCTGCTTCTGTCCTCTCTTTAAGTCTTCGAAATCTAGCATCCGTGGTCAATGCCTCTTTAATCCTCTCCACAAGTGATGACTTAACTTCGATATTAGCCAGCAAGCTACTCTGTCCTGGTAAAACAACCTCTATCTGAAGCTCCTGTAGATCTCTCAATAGGTCAGGCTGTATTGTCAAGAAATAAGCCGTGGGCTTCCTGTTGAGTGCGTCTGCTACGACATTCGCCTTTCCCGGGTGATACTGCAGATCTATATCAAAGTCTACCATCAATTCAAGCCAACGTCTCTGCCTCATGTTAAGCTCCTTCTGAGTATATACATACTTCAGACTCTTGTGATCTGTAAAGATGTCTACCTTCTCACCACAGAGATAGTGCCTCTAAATCTTCAGTACAAATATAACTGCTGCTAGCTCCAGATCGTGTGTTGGGTAGTTTTTCTCGTGAATCTTCAACTGTCTCGATGCATAAGCAATGACTTTGCCATATTGCATCAAAACACATCCTAGTCCACTACCTGATGCATCACTGTAAACAACAAAACCTCCTGACCCTGAAGGAAGAGTCAAGACAGGTGTTGTTGTTAATCTTCTCTTCAATTCTTCAAAAGCCTTTTGGAAGTCTTTTGTCCATATAAAATCCTGGTCTTTATGTGTCAACTTTGTCATAGGCTCCACAATCCTTGAGAAATTTTCTACAAACCTTCGGTAATATCCCGCAAGTCCGAGAAAACTCCTCACCTCTGTAACTGATGTGGGTGTAGGCCAAATCTCTATTGTAGCAACTTTTTTTGGATCAACTGAAAGTCCTTCTCCTGAGATGATATGTCCCAAGAAAGGCACTTTATCCATACAAAACTCACACTTACTGAGTTTGGCATATAACTTCTCCTGCCTTAAGGTCTCTAGCACGATTCTGAGATGCTCCTCGTGCTCTTCATGGCTCTTGGAATATATTAGAATGTCATCTATGAACACAACCACAAATTTATCCAAGAACTGATGAAAAACTCTGTTCATTAAACTCATAAACACTGCTGGTGCGTTGGTTAAACCAAACGGCATTACCAAAAACTCATAATGTCCATACTTGGTCCTGAAAGCTGTCTTTGGTATGTCTTCCTTCCTTACTTTAATCTGATGATAGCCGAATCTAAGGTCAATCTTCGAGAATACCCTAGCACCACTCAGTTGATCGAATAGATCATCAATACGTGGTAAGGGATACATGTTCTTGATGGTTATCGCATTTAGTGCCCTGTAGTCAATGCACAATCGTACTGTTCCATCCTTCTTTGGCACAAATAATATGGGTGCTCCCCAAGGTGAAATACTGGGCCGGATAAAACCCTTCTCTAGAAGATCATCAACCTGTTCCTTCAACTCCACTAACTCCTTAGATGCTAGCCGATATACTGATAAAGTGATAGGCTTTGCTCCTGGAGTTAAGTCTATTGTGAATTATATTTCCCGATCAGGCGGTAAACTTGGAAGATGGTCAGGAAATACATCCACAAACTCTGATATGACTCTTGGGTAACCTGTCTCCCCTTTTACAGATAGTACCCTAAGAGTAGGCTGAACTCCTTGCTCTACTGTTCCTCGAAGAAACTCAAATTCTGGATGTCCAGGCGGTCTAAATATAATTCGTCCAAGTCGGCAATCAAGAGTCACATGGTACTGACTTAACCAGTCCATACCAAGTACAATATCATAATCCGACATGGAAAAGATTAGAAATTGAGCTCGCATCTCTCTTCCATAAATTACTACAGAATATGATCTACAGACGTCACTAACCGGAATAATTCTACCTCCCGTAAGAATTATCTTTATCTTCGGAAGGGGTGCGATAGCTACTCTATGGGTGGCTACAAAGCTAGCTGCTATAAATGAATGCGATGCTCCAGAATCAAATAAAGCTACAGCTGGTAATGAAGCTACTAAAATAGTACCTGCGATAACTTTGCCTGCAGTAGCTTCCTCCTCAACAGCCATTGTGAATGACTGTCCTCGTCCCTGAGCTGGACCTCTTTGCTGCTGAGCCTGCTGAAATAGGGCTGCCTGTGGTGCCAGTGGTGGTCTCTGCTGGTATCCTCCTTTAGCTGGTGGCCTGACTCCTCCAACTCCTGTCTGCGGTGCTCCTACTGCTGGATAAGCTGGTCGTGGTGCAGGTAAAGCTAGTCTCGGTGCTCCGTCTCTGCATTCAGAACAGTCCCTGGATAGATGCTGGTTGGATCCGCAGCTCAGATATAGTCCCAACTTACGCCTGCACTCTCTCTCAATGTGCCCTACCTTGCCGTAGTAGTGACAATTAGGAAGAGATATGGCCCTGTGTGCTGCTCTATCTGGCATACTCCTCTGGGATCGTTTTGCAGAATCCCCATGTGCTGTCCTGGATGGTGCTGATGTGATTGGCCTCTTTAGATTTGACTCCCTTCTAGCGACGCGCTCCATGCGTCGTGCTGCTGCAAGGACGTCGGTATACGATGTAGGTGCGACCGATCCAATCAATCTCTGGAGCTCGAACTTCAGTCCGTCAAGAACTTCTCAGCTTTTTCTTCCTCTGTCAAAATCAAGGTTGGGGCAAAGCGACTTAGACGAATAAATTCTGCGTTGTATTCTTCCACTGTCATATTGCCTTGGATAAGGCGGTTGAACTTGTCTCTGAGCTCTGACCGTGCAACTACTGGAATATACATCTCTCGGAAGAGTCTGGAGAACTCTTCCCAAGTGACTCGGTCCTGTCCGAGCCTCCTTTCTTCTGATAACCACCAATGATGTGCATTTTCAGTCAACTGCATCCTTATCGCAGTCATCTATTTCTCTCTCAGAAGTTCAGCTGCTTCCAACTGGTGCTGTATGTTCGTGAGCCATTCATGAACTTCTGTTGGCCCCTCTTTACCAGAAAAGGTACGAGGCTTGAGCTGACAAAAATCGGTGATAGATCCCGTCGCTGATCGCCTCGCTGGTGGATTTGCCTGCCCCAATGCGGATACCAGACTGGTTCTCAGATACTCTGCCTCCTGACGATGTGCCTCTTGCTGAATCTGCTGCTGGGCTTGCATCATGGCATACATCATCTGGAACATCTGTTGCCCGTCCATGGCTTGTCCTGGCGGGGAAATTGGCATCTGCGGAGGTGGGATATTGTCTCGCCGGAACCTTGGATTAGGCTGACCGGTTTGGTTGCTCTGCGATGTTTGTCCTCCGTAGCCTGGTGTCACTCCGTCTACATAAGTAACCACAGCGTCGTATGGCGTATCCAAGAGAATCTCATCTCCGTTTCTGGGATCCATTACTCTGCAACCAAAAGATAAACTGTAAGAACGCTCAGAGGAATCAACACAGGATGTAAATCAAGTAACAAATTCGAGTTCGATATAGAGTTCAAAAATGGTTCAAATAATGGATGAGATCCTATAACTTATCCTATCCTTAGGGCAGGCTGGTTCGATCCCTAAGGTAAAACCGAACGATTTAGTCGTAGACCTGCATGGGCCACCACAAAAACTATGTCACGTCCCAGTCTCAAAATACCGAGGGACTAGACACGTGGCAATGGCCAGCAGCACGCACCGATGGACAAACCCAATTTAATGGATCCATCAGGGCGTACTTAAGCTGTAAAATCAAGTCTACGACAATAAGGCACAACTAATCTCATCCATGCAAGAATAAAATATGATCCACAGAATATAAGAAATATAAATCATCAACTAGTCTCAACAAAGTGCTTCGGGGAACAACCCGATAAAAATCTGATACAATGGTTCAACAGACCAAAATATAAATGACTGAATAAAGTAAATACTGAGCATGAAACATGGATGCTCGGGAAAAGTCTTCAGCTAACACCTCGTCCTCGGGTGTCGGTACAGCTCCTGTATCTGCTCCTGCTGCTGTCCCGTATACCTCGGGATAGATCTCGTCTGCAAATCCTGGGGACATAATCCGGATCCAGGTCCTCAGGGGACATAGCAAGTTACAGATAATACAAGCCAAAATAAATGCAGTGCAGAAAATAAATGAAATAAATAGGGTAAGTATGTAACCATCTATGTGAAATGCAAGATGAGAGCATCACGAGTACTCAGGCTGAGCCACTACAAGCTCTGTGTCGGGGAGCCAGTAGCGATAATAACCGGTAATGTGTCCAGCTCTGCTAAGAGAGTCTACGACCTCACAATAGTAGTAGATATATATAAAATAGCCTGTAGCCTGTGTGTCTCTTCCTACCCAATGTAACCACGCATATCATGACCATAACGTCTGATGTCCATGTCAAGCGGGATCATAGCTAATGCACAAGTCATAAGGTATCTATGAATATAGTATCTCTGTCAAGTCCTGTATCCTATACAGAATCACCATGAATATCTCAGGAAGATACTGTCTCATGAATAGTATCAAGTATCCTGGGTCATAGTGTACTTGATAAGACAAGTACGAGGATGTAAAGTGTCACGAATGTCCATCTCTAGATGATAATACACAACGTCGCGTACAGTGTTGGCACCCGACTATTAATCGGACGCTAAGTAAGTCACACGATCCTAGGTTAAGCATGCATAGCAATATAATGAAGCAAGAAAAATATGTAACAATACTGTAGAGTTTGGCAAGGTACACTTGTCTGGGGTTTGAATACCAACAGTCGTCCCTGTATTAGTGGATCATGTAAGTACTCCTCCAAAAGCTGTAATAAACATTACCAACAGTCTCAGAACATATCAAATAGCTAGAAATGCCAATCCTTAAGTCCAATTTGGACACAAGGGCAGAAATGACATTTCTGGATCAAAGTAGGGTCCATATATGGGCCACTTTGCCCCCGAAAAGCGTGTCAGGGGTCAAAGGTCTCCAAATTCACCAAACTTAATGTCAACAAGTCAGGAACGATGATACGAACCCAACGAAACTTCCAGATTTGGATTCTGATGAGCCGAACACAAAATCGCACATCAAGTGGAGCCGGGGTGGGGCCCATGATACACGATTTTGTCAACGTTCTCAGAATCGAACCAAACTTGGATCACAGGACCAGCGTATTGCTACGAGTCGATGGCGCAAGTTTTGTCTCGATCCGACATGTGTACATAAAGTTACAGCATATTCTAAAATAGACGGATATGGGGCGTTGTCGGCGGATACGCGTTGATTCCGATGTGCACGCACATCCAAATCAACTTCTGTGAAATTCCGTACGTCTGTATCAACAACGCGCACGTTTCTGTAAAGACCGTGTGCGACTGAGTCATCCCGTTTGGCGGGGCGCACTCAGTTCCGGGGTGTAACAGGGCGTTAGTTTTCCTGTTTTGGATCACAGTTTGCGATCACCACAGGACGCGACGCACCGAGCGGGTTGTAAGGGCATCGAGAGGGTTATACAGTCTACGTGTTGCAACAGACGGAATCGAAAACGGAATTACGAGGAGAGAGAAAACGTTACCTGAACAGGGCTCCGAGAAGTCTGAATTCTCGTGTCCGTGTCCTACTCGTGTCCTGGTCGAGAGCTCCTGTGTCCGTGTGTCTACTGCTCAGCGGTGGTGCGCCGGAGACTGCACTGGCCGTGGTTGGCTTCGCCGTACGGGTCGACGCGAGCGGAGGCGGGTGGCGACGTCGGGGTTTGCTGTCGAGCAAGGCGGAGCGGGGGGGCTCGTCGGGCTGCTGTGCTCGTGGCGGATGACGGAGAAGGGAAGTCGGGCTGGGCAAACTCGGCGACGTGGAGTTAGGTCGGGGAAGGAGATGGTTGCAGCGGCGTCGATCGGGCGGCTGCTGTCGGAGTGGGTCGTGCAAGGAGGAGGTAGGCAGCGGGGGTTGAGCGAGGAAGTGATGATCGGCTGAGCGGGGAGTCGTCGGCAGCGGAGGTTGAGGCAAGGGAGATCGGAGGGAGGTGACGGCGCGAACGAGTTAGGGTTTCCGAAGGCTGGGCACGCACGCCAAGGGGGTTTTACACGTTGCTACAGTAAATCCGGCGGGGAGAATTTATGGTTCTGTGTGGGTTGCTGGTCCGGGTCGGGCTGACTCGGATCCGACCCGACCCTACCCGCTAAGCTGGGTTGGCCTGGTTCAGTTTAGTTCAGGTTTGGTTTGGTTCAGTCAGGTTTGGTTTGGTTTAAATATCCAATAGCTTTTAGGGCTTTAAAACTGATTCCGGAGTCAAATAAATTCACCGAAAATTATCCTATGTCCGGTTTTCCATTTTACACCATAAATTATTATTTCCATAATAATTTAACACTAATTAACAGCATTTAAAAATCTTTCAATCATAATTACCTTGGTTCTTCATCCAGAAAAATACCGAAAAGTTGGAGAAAATTATATTAAAATTATTCTGAAAAATTAGGGTGTTAAAGGTAGGCTACTCGAGCTAATCCTCACAACTCATACACTCGTCAGTGGACATCATCAGCCGATATACCTCGGGGGTAGCGACCCTCGGACTCCATCAATCGACATACATCGGGGGTAGCAACCATCGGACACGACCACCATAGTGCATGCTAGTGACTACGGTTTACCAGAGTGGTTAAAAGCCCATACGCCTAATGATTGTCCTCTATGATACTAAGTGTCAAGTGTGTGTCAACATATCTAATATATAGTAATGACTGAAAGGAACTACACATGCAATAAACAGAAATACAATAAATATACAAAAATATACTAAGCATGCAAAATACTGTAAGCAATTTGGCAAAGTATCTTGCCTGGTAAGAAAGCTGCAAGGTGTACTGTCCAGAAGTCAAGCACACAGGATCAGAAGCTACGGCCTCAGAACAAATATCTCCGGATGCTAAAATAGATATCACCAAAGTTCCCAGAATAAGCAAAATATCTAAAAAGCACTTCCCTTTCGTCCAATTTGGACACAGGGGCAAAACGATAATTTCGGGTAAAAGTAGAGTCCACGTATGGCCCACTTTGTACCGAAAAATGTGCCAAGGATAACAGTCTCTAAATAGGACAAATTATAGGTCAAACAACTCTAAATGTCAATACGAACCCAACGGTATGTCCGAATGTGAATTCCGATGGGCCGAACACAATTTCGCCCAAAAAGTCAACTGTAGGGCCCGCCAATTGGCGACTTGGTCAACTATCTCAGAATTGTGTAAAAATTGGGTCACAGGATCAGCGCGTTACCACGAGTCCAGTGGCGTAAGTTTTATCGCAATCTGACGAGCGTGCACAAAATGCGCGCGACTTCCACAAAAGTTGCGATACGGGTGTGTCCGCGGATACGGGCTAATTCCGGCGCGCACACGCGCCCGAATCAGTTCTGTGAACTTTTTTGTGTTCGGTTACGCTGCGCTCACCATTCGGTACACTTGGTATACGGCAGAGCGGTCCGGTTTGGCGGGGCGCGCTCCGTTTCACAACTTTTAGAAATCTGGAAAAAGTGGGTTGGCGGGGTTTTCCAACGAATTTAATTCTACCTACAACAGTTAATAATCTATGGTTATTTAACAAAAATTAAACTAGGTCAATTAGTTTACGCATACCAAAAAGAATCATCGAATTCGGATCTCTATGGTGGGAGATACGAACTTGGAGACATGGGTGGTCACCGCAGTTTTCTGCGATCCCAGAATTCGGTCTATTTCTGCCAACTTTGGCGCTATTTTCGTCTATGGTTGCACGTTGTTCGAGGTCTACTATCACACAGATATGGAAGAGGGTTAAGGGGTGAGCATACTGGTGAAGACGGGATGGCATTTGGTTGAGCGAGTCAACAAAAAATAACTCCGGAACACAGGTACCTCGCTGTGGGAATCTGCAGTGCGCGGGGTCGCAGTAGTCGGAATTGGTTTGGACGGCCTGGCGGGGTTCTCTGGATGCGGTGGCGGCGCTCTCTAGGTTTGGATGGAAGAAGAAGGGTTTTGATGATTTAGGTTTAGGGTTTTAGATGAATAGAATAATATATATATATATAAAAGGGAGAGAAAAGAAGAGGGTCGGGTTCGTTTAACTAGCCGCGGGGGTAGTCTTGGCTTTGCTGTGAGTGGGTTGCTACTAAGGAAGGGGCTTTGCTAACAATTTCTAAGGGTGCTAAGTGCTGCTACCTAGGGCGGGTGGGCATCCAGCGGGTAGGTGTGATTTGTTGGAATGGGTAGTATAGAATTAGTAATGGTTTGCTAAGGGGATGCTGGGAATTAAAGAGGTGGCTCACCAAGCAAATACAAAAGGCTCACAAAAAGGTGCTGTGACTATATATATTTGTAAAGGGGCGGCTGTGGAATTGGTTTGCATGGGAATTGTAATGGTTTGCTTTGGATTGCTTATAGTAATAGTTATTAGTTTATTATTATTATTTTATTTTCTTTTCTTTTCTTTTCTTTTCTTTTAAATATATACATGCATATATATATATATATATATATATATATATATATATATATATATATATATACTCATAAAAAAATTCCAGATTATAATAATGCACACTATTAAGCTAGCAACTGCTCAAGGGGTCTGCTACATGAAATAAATTCGAAAAAATTCCTGATGGTCCCATAAATCCCCTAAGTTCACCAACACCTAAAAGAAAAATTAATAAAAATATATTTATCCTAATTAGCCACTAATTACTATTATTTAATTAATAATTAATAATTAAAAGGGTGTATACGGTTTCTAGGAATAGGAATTTTACACCTACCGCTCCGAAGAATGGGGAATCTGCATAGTATATAACGTCCATATCGCTCCGAAGAAAGTAGAATCTGCATAGTATATAACGTCCATATCACTCCGTCGAGTGTGGAATCTACATAAAGGAACTGGGTGTACCATACGCCTACAAGTCGTCCTCCCCGTCCAATGAAGATATACAAGTCGTGAACACGACGTGGACATCTTGTACTATAATGCAAGTCTCTATAAAAATTAACAACTAAGCTGAATACTGTTACACGTGTTGTTCACACCGATGGCCAGTCGAGTATGAGGCACGAGTCCCTACATGAACTACTCTGTGATGTGTAATGATACGTGTCAAGGCCTTGGGAGTCATACCAATAACTCCACAACTTTAGGTGGGTCTACTAGACTCTAGGTCAGACACAAGTCCTAACGTCAACGCCTCTGTTGACTGCACCCGAGTCTCTCTCGGACGCGCACAGTTATATAATCTAAAATAATAAACATGCAACTAAATATATTACTAAATTTAAACAGTACAACAAGGCAAGGTATACTTGCCTGGCAAGAAGCTGCAAAATGTAACGTCCAGATGTCCAACACACAGGACCAGAAGCTATGGCCTCAGAACAAATATTTTCGGATGCTGAAATAGATATTACCAATGTTCCCAGAATAAGCACAATAGCTAGAAAGTACTTCCCTTTCGTCCAATTTGGATACAGGGGCAAAACAATAATTTTGGGTCAAAGCGGGCTCCACATGTAGGCCACTTTGTACCAAAAAGCGTGTCAGGGGTAACTGTCTCTAATTGGGACAAATTATAGGTCAAACATACTCTAAACGTCAATACGAACTCAACTGTATGTCCAAATATGGATTCCGGTGAGCCGAACACAATTTCGTCCAAAAAAGTCAATCGTGGGGCCCACCAATTGACGACTTGGTCAACTATTTCAGAATAGCGTGAAAATTGGGTCACAGGACCAGCGCGATACCACGAGTCCAATGACGTAAGTTTCGTCGTATTCTGACGAGCGTGCACTAAATGCGTAGGACTTTTACAAAAGTTGCTACATGGAGAATTTCTGCGGATACGGGCTGATTCCGACGCGCACACGCGTCCAAATCAGTTTTTGCGAAAGCCCACACTTCTGATTATACCACACACACCTTTTGGTACACTTGGTATACGACGGGGCGGTCCCGTTTGGCGGGGTGCGCTCCGTATCATAATTTCTGGAATTTGCCAAAAAAAAATATTTTTGGATTTTCTAACTAATTAATTTAACATACAACAGTAAATAAAATAATATAAATAACAGAAATTAAACTAGGTCAGGTGGTCTTCGTATACCAAAAAGAAAAACTGGATTCGGATCTCTTTGGTGGGAGATACGAGTCCGTGAACATAGATAGTTACCGCAGTTTTCTGTGATGCCCAATAGTTGTCATTTTTCATCAACTTAGGCATTGTTTTCGCCTAGGTTTATGCGTTGTTCGAGGTCTTATCATACAGATATTGAAGGGGGTTAAGTGGTGAACGTACCGGTGAAGACAGGGTCGAGTTTGGTTCAGCGAGGTGACAAAAAACAGGTCTGGAACACAGGTAAGTTGCTGTCCAAACTGTCAGCGCACGGGGTTGCACGTTGATCGCGGTCGTCGGGGTCGGTTTTGGGCGGCTGGACGGCTTGGCTGGGCGGCGGACGACGGTCAGTGCTCGGTGCTCTCTCGGTCTAGATGGAAAGAGGATGAATTAGGGTTTAGGTTTTGGTGAACGATGTATATATATATATATATATATATATATATATATATATATATATATATATATATATATATATATATATATATATATAACGAGAGGGATGTCGAGAGAGCGGGCCGCGGGGGGGGGTATATGCTGCGACTGCTGCTGCGCATCTTATTTCACGCGGGTCGGGTGCAGGTTAGAATAGGGTTGGGTTTGGATCCGTTAGGATCCACTATGAATTTCTATTTGTTTTTATTTTCTTTTTTCTTTTTCTTTTTCTTTTTCTTTTTCTTTTTCTTTTTCTTTTCCTTTTTTTCATTTCCTTTTTAATAAACTATATATATATAGAAAAATTTTAAAAATTATATTATTGCATACCATTAAGCTAGCAACTGTCCACGGGGTCTCCTACATGGAATAAATTAGGAAGAATTTATAATGGCTCCATAAATCCCCTAAATGCATAAACACCTCAAATAAAAATTAAATAAATTCTATTTTCCCTAATTAGCTCATAATTAATACAATTCAATTAATAATTAATTAAAAATAGATTAATACGATTTTTAGGATTAGGAGTTTTACACCAATGAAGGTGTAATACTAATCTCTAACCAATATGGGACTAAAATACAAAGTGAAAATCTAACCCTTTAGTAACCCACGTTATAATACTCCCCCTTTGGATGACCACCATCTCTAAGCCTATTGCCTCGTTAAAATTTTGCCAGAAAAATCCATTAGGACAAAACTTGTGCGAAAGAAAAGAGTACAATCTTTAGGATGACTTCGATATGTGTTGGACACGCTTAATGTTGCCTCATTAAAATCTTGTCATGAAAAACCCAATGGAAAAAAATCCATGACTAAGGAAAAAGAGTACAACGCGTTATAATCCATACAAAATGTATCTCCCCCTGAAAATAATTACTCCTCCTGATGATGTTGATCCTGAACAGTCAGCTGATGAAGACGTCGTATTCCAATTCCATGAACTAGTTTCTGAAAAGTTGAATTTGGCAATGATTTGGTGAACAAGTCTGCAAGATTATCACTTGAGCAAACTTGTTGAACGTCAATATCAAAGTTCTTCTGAAGCTCATGAGTATAGAAAAATTTCAGTGAGATGTGCGTGGTCATGTCTCATTTAATGAATCCACCTTAAATTTGTGCAATACATGCTGCATTATCGTCATAAATAACAGTTAGAGTATCTGTGGTATGGAAAAGGTGACATGAGCTATGAATATGTTGAATCAACGATCTCAGCCAAATATATTCTCTACTTACTTCATGGAGAGCTAATATTTCTGAGTGATTTGAGGAGGTAGCAACCATTGTCTATTTTTTTGAACGCTAAGAAATAGCTGTATTTTTATTAAGAAACACATATCCAGTTTGTGAACGACCTTTATGGGGATCAGATAAATAACCTGAATCTGCAAAGCCAGCTAGTTCACCATATCAGATAAACCATAAGTATAAAATAATTCTATGTCGGTAGTTCCATGAAGATATTCCATCACATGTTTAATGTCATTCCAATGTCTGCGAGTTGGCGTCGAGCTATATCTAGCCAACAGATTGACAGAGAATGATATGCCTGGCCTTGTACATTGTGATAGATACATTAATGCCCCAATGGCACTAAGGTATGTTACTTCGGGTCCTAGCATCATTTTATTTTCGTCCTTAGGATGATATGGATCTTTATTGATATCTAAAGATCGAACAACCATTGGAGTGCTAAGGGGATGAGCTTTACCCATATTAAACTATTTATTTTTTGTGTATATGGATTGATGCATTAAAATTCCATTAGTGCAATGCTCAATTTGTAATCCGAGATAATATTTTATGTCTCCGAGATCTTTTATCTCGAACTCCTTTTTCAGATAGTTTGTAGTCTCATTGATTTCATGTCTTGTCCCAATCAAGTTTATGTCATCGACATATACTGCAACTATAACGAAACCCTCTTTTGATTTCTTTATGAAGACATATGGACATATATGATTATTCTCATATCCCTTTAGTTTCATATATTTACTAAAACGGTTGTACCATATCCTTCCGGATTATTTTAAATCGTCCAATGAACGTCTTAGCTTTATAGAATGCATGTTCTTAGCTTTTGAGCTGGGTAGGTTAAATCTATCTGAGATTTATATATATATATATATATATATATATATATATATATCGCCATCTAAATATCTAAATCACGATATAGATAGGCTGTTACAACGTTCATAAGTCTCATGTCCAGCTTTTTCTCAACTGTCAGACTTATCAAATAACGAAACGTTGTTGCATCCTTTACGGGAGAATACGTCTCTTCGTAATCAATCCCGGGTCTCTGAGAAAACCCGTGTGCCACTAATTGTACCTTAAATCGAGCGATTTTATTCTTTTTATTTTGCTTTCTTACAAACACCCACTTGTAACCTACCGGTCTGACGTCTCCATGTTTATTAAAGGAATCCAATTCTGCTTGAATAACATCCTTCCATTTTTCCCAATCTTTTCTTTGTCGATATTCATCGATGCTATGTGGTTCAGTATCATCAATGCCCTTAGATATTTCAGTAGCTACTGAAAATGAGAATATCTCATCTATTGTTATATCTTTGTGATCCTATACCTCTCTTGTATATGTATAAAATATAGAGATCTCTTTGCTTTCAAGTACCTGAGCCTTCTCTTGGGCTTGTGTCTTTTCTAAGATAATAATCTCTTCTGGTTTTCGGATAGGATGGATCTGTCATTCATAATATTTTCTTGAGCGTTATGTGTAACCTCCTAAAGAGCATTACTTGGACATTTTCTCTTTCTAGGGACTAAGTCCTTCGAACCTATAGGTCTACCATGCTTCTGGCATGCAGTAGATTCATTATTCACTCTGCTATTTTTTCCTACGAAAATATCAATTTGTAAACACCCAGATTTTTTCAGAAATAAAAAATGAATTTTTGAGAATTTTCTGTGATTTTTAACTAATTAAAATTAATGTTTTCTGGTATTAAATTAATTTTGTAATTTTATTAAATATTAAAATATTATAAAAATAATATTTTTGGGTGTAAAATAAAGAATTAGACATAGTATAATTTTTCTAGAATTTATTGGACCCAAAAACTATTTTTAAAGACCTAAAAACTAAGTTTTTAATTAAACCACAACAAACCAACCTGAACCGAACCGAACCAACCCAGTTTACTATTAAACCAACCCAACCTAAACCCTAGCGGGTCGGGTCGGATCCATACTCGAACCCGCTCACCTGACCTGACCCGCTTGTTACAGTATCTAACCTAAACCCGTCCTCCTTCCCCGCGGTCGTTCCGCCGTGACCGCCCGTTTGGTTCCCTCCGCCGCAGCCGCTGTGAAACCGCCAGCTCCTCCTCTCCCCGCCAACGGCTGGCCCTTCTCCTCCCCGTCGTGCCCTATTTAAACCCTAGACCCCGACACCCCGAATCCCCACCACCGCCTCTCCACTGCCGACGCCTCCGCCACCCTCAGTCGAAGACGACAAACACCCTGACCTCGATAAACCCCTGCTGTCACCGCCTCCACCACCACTCTCCTCCGGCCGCCCCCATCACCCATCACCACCACTCTCCTCCGCCAATCATCACCATCACAATCACCAGCACCGCCACGATCTCCTCCTCTCCTCCGCCGCAGCAAACGACTCCTCTCTACTGCCACTCCGAGCTCCTCCAGCACCGACGAGCAGAAGGCCGATGATCCGCCGCCAGCAACCCCACCACGACGACCAACAGCGTCGCACCGCCTCCTATCACGATAGTACACATCATCGAGGTACCCCTCTTCTAGTGCGCGTAACTCCTTGTCCGGAGATCCGTATCTCGTTCTGTCAAATCCTATGCGTAGACCACGTGAACCTCTCGAAACCCGTGTAATTCGTTTGGGGTATCGCGTCCTGTGTCGGTCGTAAACTGCGAAGCAAAATCAGGAAAATATTTCCAATTTCTGAAAATTTAAAATTTGTTCTGAACTTCCCAGTTCACGGCTATTTTACGACCAACCTAGTTAATATTTTTAAAATTTACCTAAATAATAATTTAGACCATATAACCAAGTTTTAAAACCCTATTTTAGTTTAATTTATGGTGATGTAGTTTGTAATTAATTCGTGGGTGAAATTGACAAAAAAACTTGGTCTTTAAAAAACTAATTTTTCCCGGAACTGGGTGTGCCCCGCTAAACAAGGTAACTTGGTCGTATGAGCATTTCACCAAAAGGTGCGTACCGTCAATACGGAGTATGGGATTTTGCAAAAGTTAATTTGGATGTGCGTGCACACCAGAATCAACACGTATCCGTCGACAGCGTCCCGTATCGGCCCTGTTCTGGAACTCATTATAACTTCGTGTGTTCTCGTCATTTTGAAATGAAACTTGCGCCATCGGATTCGTAGCATTTTGCTGATCCTGTGATCCAAGTTTGGTTCGATTCTGAGAACATTGACAAAATTCCGTATCGCAGGCCCCACGGCTCTACTTGACGGACGATTTTGTGATCGGCCCATCGAAATCCAGTTCTGGACATTCCGTTGGGTTCATATCATCATTCTGGACTTGTGGACACTAAGTTTAACGAATTTGGAGAACTTTGTCTCTGGCACATTTTTTGGTGCGAAGTGGGCCACATGTGGACCCTACTTTGACCAGAAACTGTCTAGTTTGTCCCTGTGTCCAAATTAAACTTATGGATAGGCAATCCTAGCTATTTTATATCTTCTGAGCATGATGGTCAGGATTATTTCAGCATCCGGAGGAGTATTTGAAGATCCCGCTGATACAGGAGCAACTGCTGGAATCCAAATCCCAAGCAAGTGTACCTTGCCAATCTTACAGTAATTGTTTTATATTATTCTCTTGATTTATTTTATATGATATAAATGTTCAACCTAGGACCGTGTGACATTGCTTAGCGTCCGAATAATATTCGGGTGTCAACGCCGCACGCGGAGTTGTGCAACGTCACCTAGAGATTGATATCGTGACCCTATACATTTTCGTGCTTGCATTATCAAGTATGTCATACCATAGGACACTTGACACTATTCATGAGACAGAATCTTCTGAGTTATTCATGGTGATTCTGTATAGGCTACATAATTTATGACATAGATATTACATATGCATAGCTATCATTATGACTCACTGCATTAGCTTGATCTTGCGTGTCATGGACATGAGACCTCGTGGACATGAGACGTGTGATTACATTGGGTGAGGGAGAGACACACAGGCTATAGGCTGATTATATATATATATATATATATATATATATATATATATATATATATATATATATATATATATATATATATATATATATATATATATATATATATTACAGTGCCGTAGGCCCACTACATAGTATAACTACATAGTATAACTGCTACCGGCTCCCCGACACCGAGCTTGTAGTAGTCTCAGCCTGAGTCCTAGTAATGCTCTCATTTGCATATCACTTAGCTGGTTACATAGTTTACCCTATTTATTTATTTATTTATTTATTATATACTGTATTTATTTGGCTTGAGTTATTCTTGTACCTTGCTATGTCCCCTAAGGACCTGGATTATGTCCCCAGGTTTAGCAGAGGAGGTCTACCCCGAGGTATACGGGACAGGAGCAGACATTAGAGCAGTACCAGTACCAGAAGACGAGGTGATCGCCGAGAATTTCTCCTGAGTATCTGGTTTATTATACTCAGTTATTTCTATTGTTGGACTCTTATTTCCTGTCTATTGAACTCCTGTATCAAACTCTTTATCGGGTTGTTCCCCGAGATATTTATTGAGACTTGTTAATTATTATTTTATCTTGTTGAATCTGATATTGATTGTATTTATCTTCTGTGGAAGAGATTCGTATCGTAGACCTTTACTGTTGTTTTACAGCTTAAGTACACCCTGATGGGTCCATTAAATTGGGTTTGCCATTGGAGTGTGCTGCTGGCCATTGCCACGTGTCTAGTCCCTAGGTATTTTGGGACTGGGTCGTGACACAATTCGAGCTGGCGTATTTGCAGTGGGCACATGTGATTTAATCACTTTAGCTGCATCAGTAAATGCATCTGGCATTTGATTTGCAATCTCCTGTAGATACAATATCCTTCGTATCTCAGTTTCACATTGATTAGTACAAGGATCTAGATGAGACAGAGTGGGACTATCCCACGATAATTCATGCCATTTATTTGTGGTGAATGGTTCTGTAAGAACATTCTTTTCTTTCTTATCTCCCACTAATAGTGGAAATTTAGTCTCATCAAAATGGTAGTCTGCGAATCTAGCAGTAAAAATATTACCAGTTAAAGGTTCAAAATATCTAATGATTGAGGGCGAATCAAAACCAATATAAATTCCTAAACGACGCTGATGTCCCATTTTAGAGCGCTAAGGAGGGGGAATAGGAACATAAACAACACAACCAAATTTACGCAAATGAGAGATGTTAGGTAGATTACCTGTCACAAGTTGTGATGGTAAAAATTCATGATATGCAGTTAGCCTAACAATGATCAATTTAGCAGCATATAATATGGCATGTCCCCAAGCTGAAACGGGTAAGTTTGATTGCATGAGTAAAGGCCTTGCTATGTGCTGAAAATGCTTAATCAATGACTCCGCTAAACCATTTTGGGTATGAACATGAGGGACAGAATGTTTAATTTATATTCCTACGGAAGCACAATAATCATCAAAAGTACGGAAAGTAAACTCAGCTGCATTATCAAGTTGAATCGTTCTAACATATTGGTCAGAAAATGAGTCTTAAGCTTAATCAATTGAGAAAGTAGCTTGGAGAAGAAAAAATTTCTAGATGAGAGTAATAAAACATTTGACCATCGACTAGAAGCATCTATTAGAACTATAAAATACCTGAAAGGTCCACTAGCATTATCAATTGGTCTACAAATATCACCTTGTATTCTCTGAAGGAATGGTGGTGATTCAGAAGTTATTTTGAGAAGTGGAGGTCTTGTAATGAGTTTACCCTGTGAACAAGCTACACACAAATGTTCAGTAGGAAAGGAAAGACTTTGGTATGATAAATTATGTCCATTGGTATTGTTAATGACCTTTCTCAACATAGTTGATCCTGGATGACCCAATCTGTCATGCCAAAGGATTAGATTCCTTGGATCCTTTAACCTTTTGCTAGTGATGGGGTGAGATTCTACTACCTTCAGAGTAGTTTGATATAGCCTCGAGGAGATTAACTTGCACTTTTCCAATGTGAGCTTATTGCTTCCAACATTAGAGGTGATACAAAGATACTCTTTGCTATCATTGTTCATGGTTTCAATATGCAACCCAATCATTCGAATATCTCTAAAGCTGAGTAGATTTCTATTAGATCTACTAGAGAATAATATATTTCGAATGACTAAGTGTGTTCCATTTGGCAACACAACATCGGCCTTACCATAACCTTCTATAATCTGCACGGGTCTAGCAATGGTGGTCACCTTGGCAGTGTATGAGGCATATGTTGTGAAAAACTTCCTAGTTTTTAATATAGTGTGAGTTGTTGCACTATCTATCAAGTATATGCCATCATCATTATCCATACCTTTCAAAAACAAAAATTAATAATATATTAATATACTATAAAATGGTTAAACTTGGCATATTGCCAATTATTATACCTTGATCTAAATCTAAATGAAACTGCTTCAAAAAAAGTAAACTACCTATACTATTGATCATATAATGATCAATTTATTCAAAGTGGAAAGTAAATAAACTTAGATAAGCATACATAACTATTCATTGACTTCGCCTATCATGGCATTGAACTGGTCTTCCGAAATTGCACTTCCATCCTTATCTTGGAAGAAATCATTAAAATTCATTTATGTTGTACCCTCCATAAGATTAGTCTCCACACCCTTTGAGGCTTCATACTCGTCTACTTTCTTTTGTGAGGTTCGACAGTTTCGCATCCAATGACCAGATCTTCCACAACGTTTATAAATATCAGTTGGAGCAGCTAGATTAGAAATTTGGACATTATTTCTTCGAGGATTAAATCCCTTATTTTTGAACTGTGTATCATTCCTTGGATCCGGATTGTAGCCATTTCTTTGGCTTCCACGATGTACATGCCCTCTACCTCTGTGATTTTCTCGACATCTAGTATTGGTCACATCTTTTTTAGCACTAGTCGCATTCACTTCAGCTGGAATTGGTGCAAACCTAGTTGGTCTACTAGTATGGTTTTTGATTAATAACTCATTATTTTTATCGGCCACGAGTAAGACAACAATGAGTTCGGAATACTTATTAAAAAAAAATTCCCTATACGTCTGTTGTAGGGTCATAGTCGCATGAAATGTGGTGAATATTTTCTCAAACATGGAATGCTCTGTCACTTCTTCACCACATAACTTCAATTATGAGGTAATCATGAACATAGCTGAATTATAGGCTGCAACTGTCTTATAATCTTGAAAACGTAGATTGAGCCATTCATGGAGTGCACCTGGTAGTATGACCATTTTCTGGTGATCATATCTCTCAACTAGAGAAATCTGTAGCACCAAGGGATCATTGACTGTTAAGTACTCAGTCTTGAGATCATCATGAATATGATGTCTTAGGAAATTAAAGCCTTCGCTTTATCTTGTGCATATATTGACTTATCAGCCACAATTGCGTCACCTAAGATTTTGGCTTGAATGTTGTAAACCCCCTGATTTTTCAAGATTTTTAAAAACTGGATTTTTCAGAATTTTCTGAGAATTTTCGAGAATTTTTACTAATTAAAAACCAGGGTATTTTGGCATTAAATAAAATTAAATATTTTTAAAATTTATTAAAATATTATGAAAATAATATTTTATGGTGTAAAATAAAATATTGGACTTAGGATAATTTTCTGAGAATTTATTGGACCCCGAAAATATTTTTAAAGGCCCAAAAACTTTTTTTACATAATTAATTAATTGAACCGGGTTGAACCGGGTTCAAACCAGGCTGAACCGGGCTGAACCCGGTCCAACCGAACCGGACCACCCCTAGCGGGTCGGGCCGGGTCTGCCAGACCCGCACCCGCCTCCGACCCGACCCGTTTCCTCAGCCCCTACGACCCCGCACCCTGCCCGATTCTTCCGCCGCCCCGCCCGGCCACGCGCCGCCTAGCCCGGCCATACGTCCCCGCGACCTCCGTCCGCCACGCCACGACTCTGCCTAGCCCGGCCGACCCCCGCTCCCCGCTGACCTATAAAACCCCCTCCTTTCTTCTCCCTCCGGCCAACCATTCCCCCGCCGTCGCCTCCTCCTCCTTCCCTGCGCCGCCCGCGCCACCGCCTCCCCTCGCTGTGCTCCGCCGCCGACGCTGCCTCGCCCGGCCCCCTCTCCTCCTCCTTCTTCCTCCTTCCTCCTCCGTCAGCCTCAGCCGCAGCCAGGCTCCCCCGACCCCGCAGCACCCTCTGGCCCGCCTCCGGCCGCTCAGCCCCCTGCGCCGCCTCCCGCGCGTCGCCTCCCAACGCCAGTGCCGCCCCCAGCCTCCCTCCGGCCCGCCTCCGGCCGCCAAGCTCCGGCCAATAGCACCTAGCCCTAACCCTAACCCTAGACACGACTCCGACTCGGACACGACTCGGACACGGAGAATTCGTAGTTGCTGGAGCCCTGTTCAGGTACCCTTTTCTCTCTACTCGTTTACCCGTTTTCGATTTCGTCTGTTGCAACGCGAACCCTGCGTGACCCTCTCGGTGCCCGTGCAACCCGCTCGGTGCATCGCGTCCTGTGGCGATCGCGAACCGCGATCCAAAAACAGAAAAAATAATGCCCTATTTTTACCCCAGAATCGAGTACGCCCCGCCAAACGGGACGACTTGGTCGCGTGCGGTCTTCATCGATACGTGCGCGCCGTTGATACGGACGTGCGGGATTTTGCAGAAGTTGATTTGGATGTGCGTGCACACCAGAATCAACGCGTATCCGCAGACACCGTGTCGTATCCGTCAGTTCTGGAATGCATCGTAACTTTGTGTACACACGTCGGATCGAAACGAAACTTGCGCCATCGGACTCGTAGTGATACGCTGGTTCTGTGACCCAAGTTTGGTTCGATTCTGAGAACGTTGACAAAATCGCGTATCGTGGGCCCTACAAGCTCTACTTGACGGGCGATTTTGTGATCGGCTCATCGGAATCCAATTCTGGAAGTTCCGTTGGGTTCGTATCATCGTTCTGGACCTGTTGACACTAAGTTTGACGAATTTGAAGAACTTTGTCTCTGACACATTTTTCGGTGCGAAGCGGGCCATATGTGGACCCCGCTTTGACCCGAATTTTTGCCCTTGTCTCCAAATTGGACTCAAGGACAGGCGTTTCTAGCATTGTTTCAGCATCCGGAGACGTTCCTGGAGATTTCACAGTTGGAGCCAGAACCACAGGCAAGTGTACCTTGCCAACTTGCAGTCTTTGTTACATATTACTTGTCTCAATTATAACTGTTGTACATGCTTAACCTAGGACCGTGTGACTTACTTAGCGTTCGATTAACAGTCGGGTGCCAACACCGTACGCGGGGTTGTGTAAAGTCAACTAGAGATGGATATCGTGACATTTACTTTCTCGTACTTGCCATATCAAGTACATTATACCCAGGACACCTAACACTGATCATGAGACAGAATCTTCCTGAAATATTCAAGGTGGTTCTGTATAGGATACAGATTACATGACTTGGACATTATTTTCTTAGATCTCAATAAATGACTTGTTGCATTAGTTTGATCTTGCGTGACATGAACATGAGACATTATGAAACTGTGACGTGAGATTACATTGGGTGGGGAGAGATTTACCATACATAAGGCTGAATATATATATATATATATATATATATATATATATATATATAATACTTTAATGGATTGTGCCTTAGACTCTGACACAGAGCTTTGGTACCTTACTGGCCCTTCGAGAAAATACTGCTATGGTTTCTTCGACACTGATCCTGTAGTAGTCTCAGCCTGAGTATGACTAAAACTCTCACTTGCATATCACTTAGCTGGTTTATTTATTTATCCTATTGTTCCTTTATTTCTGTACTGCATTTATTTTGGCTTGTATTATCTGTACCTTGCTATGTCCCCTGAGGACCTGGATCCGGATTATGTCCCCAGGATTAGCAGACGAGATCTACCCCGAGGTGTACGGAACAGGAGCACTTCTCGGAGCAGAACCAGGAACCGAGGACTAGATCGTGTCCGAAGACTTCTCCTGAGTATTGGCTTTACATACTCAGTTATTTCTATTTCCAGTTACTTTAATTCATGTCTATTTGCTTTGATGTAACAAACTTATTCTCGGATTGTTCCCCGAGACACTCTTGTTGAGATATGCTCGTTTATATTCAGTTGCATTTATTCTGGCTTTTGATCTGTGTTTATATTCTGTGGATGAGATTAGAATAGACTGTGACTTGTATCATTTGATCTATTTATTGTTGTACTACAGCTTAAGTACGTCCTGATGGATCCATTAAATTGGGTTTGTCCATCGGTGTATACTGCTGGCCATTGCCACGTGTCCAGTCCCTCGGTATTTTGGGACTGGGGCATGACAAATGTACAATTCATTATCCAATCTCCAATTGAAAAAGTTCTGGGCTTCTAAGTTTAGAGGCTTGAATTCATGCTTTGTGAGGCTCGACATATTACTGTAAAAGATCAATAATAACAAGTTAACATAAGAACTTGGTAAATCACCAAACAATTCATGTTCATGGTGTATGCTTCAAACAATGATGTTTCAGAAGTCTATTTACTTATACCAAACAAATCTTGCTCATGGTATGCTTCGAACAATGATGTTCCAGAAGTCGTAGGTAAAATGCCAAACACTAGATGTTCATGGTATGCTTCGAACAATGATTATGTTCAAGAATTCTTTCAAAAATATCACATATGGTATGCTTCGAACAATGATGTTCCAGAAGTCTTATATATATAGACCAAATAATTCATGGTCATCAGATCTCTGATGGTTTTGATCTGAATGTATTAACATATATAAAAGAAAGAAAAAATAACTCCAGCGTTCTCTCCGAGAGATATATATGCGATTAACATCGATCAGAGTGCTATCAGAGTTAAATAAAAGAAGTGAGATGAATGGATAAATTTTTTTTTTTTGCCCTAGCGATATGCCAAGAGATGTATAAACATCAACATCAGGCTGCGCCTAGGATATGCATATGCAGAAAAAAAATAAACATAAATAACCATACCTATTACCGAAGTGGAGAATCCGCAAATGGCGACTTCACTGAGATGCACTCGCTTATTTTCTCCCGTTAGAACTTCGTGATGATAACGTGTTAGAATAAGCATAGAAGAAAGAAGAAGAAAATAGGAAAGAAAATCTCTTATTCGTGTAATCACATAGTAGGAGGCAAATGTCTTATTTATACAACTCAATGAAGGTGTAATACTAATCTCTAATCAATGTGGGACTAAAATACAAAGTGAGAATCCAACTCTTTAGTAATCCACATTATAACATAACCATAAATCTATTCTAATTAATCTTAACATCACAATTTATCTCCCAAATTAGACAGGTCCATGTTAATTACTGCAGGATTAACATTTTTCCAGAAATTATTTTTCAATTTAGACAACTCCATTTGGATTCAAGTAGGATTGGATAGGTGGTGTGCATGTGTGTTATTTAAAAATAAACCCCTCTCCTATTTCCCATTAGTTAATTGTCAGTACAGGTCTTTGTCCTTCGCATTCTATCCTATTTCATAACCTACTCGTTAGACTACTAAAATGTCCTTCTTCTTTGTGATACTTACTAAAGAATTTGTGATATGGTACCTAGTTGTAGGACAAACAACAAAGAAGAATTGTGCTTTTATTGTTACGATTAACCGTACAATGTCACACAGGTATCTTGCAGTTTGAACGTGATGCATCCAATGGCAATTGGCAATATTTACTGGGCTAAATTGCAATTTGATACCTTCATCTATTCAAGTTTTTAAAACTTGATACCCTCAACTTTGATATGTACTAACTTAATACCCTTCTTCAACTAATATTTTTAACTTGAAACCTAAAATTAAATAAAAAATGATAAAATTGTCCCTCTTTTTCCGCCTCACCCCCGACTGTCCACCCCCTTTGGCCCTCCATCGCCGACCCCACACCCCCGGCAGCCCACAACCCCCCGTGGCTGATTGGTGGGTGGGTGGGTGTGGAGGGTGGGGGGGGGGCGGCCGGAGGCAGGGTAGGGGTAGCTGCCTGAGGGGAGGAGGATGAGAGGCATAAATAATTTTTTTTTTTTTTTAGGATATTAAGTTGATATGTATCAAGTTAAACAATTTGAATAGTTAAGGGTATCAAGTTATAATTTAGCCTATTTACTAATGTAACATTGTTAACAAAAAATTTAAAAAATAAACGCAAGGAAAGACGCTGACAGAAAGCATATTTTTCTTCTCACTACTTTCCCCATTACACTTTCCTTGAAGAACTGAGATCAGAACGTGTTACCACAAATAAATAAAATGATGACAGCACAAGCTACTAATATTCAACCTTTCATTGATCAACTAAGAAACTATACACACAATGCAGAAGAAAAGCTGAATTTGCCTAAGAGAAGAGACCTAATACTGAAAAGAATGAAATGCTGCACACCCCAGAACTCCTAGAATAGTAGCTTGCTAACCTTCTGGAAATATTTAAGAAGGAACTACTTGAAAAAAAAAGAAAAAAAAAATGAGCCAGCAGAGGCTAAAGAATGTCGATCCCAGCTGTACAACTAATGAAACTTGTCAAACCCCACACTCTAATACCGGGTACGTGAAGGATGTAGTTTGTGAGTGCGAAAGTCGTGACATTGGACCTTGCTGCTGGACCAGCTCATCGATATCCCTGACGATGTCGAATACCGCATTGGGCTGTGCCAGTTTTAGTGCGTTCTCTGACATCCTCTTCAGCTCTTCCGCGTCGGTGCTGAACCACCCTGTAACAAGCCTTGCTGTTTTCTTTGGGCTTTTGGAGAATACGCCTGCTCCGTTGTCAACGACGAAAGGGACATTCCCTACTTCCTGCAGTTGACACATGAAGATCTGAGAAAGTGCTCACATCGTTGATCTAGTATAGAACAAGGAGAAATGTGGCACATTCTTAAGGGTCTGCTTGGTAATGGTATTTTTATCGGTTTTGGGATGTTTTTGAACCGGCCGTTTATGAAAGTCTCTGCTTGTTAATTTTTTGAGGCACTGGTTTTGGTCGGCTCAAAAACCCTCCAAAATCGGTATAATATAATTTTGAGTGATTTTATAAACACTTCAAATCGATTGGTTTGAACGGTTTTATTATTTTATTCCACTTATATCCTCACCAAAAAAAAATATAATTATAACTACTAATACCCTATCCTATTTTTTCTTTCTCATTTGTGTTTCTTTTCTACTTCTTCCAAGCTATGACTACTTTTATGGTAAGTTTTTAAAATCCCTCTCCTACTTTTATCTAGAAGTTTCTATTATTTATGTGTTTATATTATTTTGATCAAATATGGACTTCATCCTGATTGAGGTGTGGAATGGGTGGCCGTTCCCGCGCTCGAGAATATTTTGTTTATATATGAACATATAGGTAAATTTATTCGTGTAAAAAGCTTTCAGAACTGTTCGTTAATGAATTACCAAGCATTAGTTGGACTGGATTAAAAGCTGCTACTTAAAAGCCATTCAAAACCGGAAAAGAAAAATGGAATGCCCCCAGCCTTTTATTTGCACTAGTCCCTTCCTGCCTCCTCTGCCAAGGCCGAGCTATCGAAGTATTTAAGAACTTTGTAAGTTCAAAGTAGCATGGTGCAACAAGTATGTAAGTTCAGCATCATCGAGTGCTAATTATTATCTAAACAGAAAGATTCAGTTTCTACAAGCTTTGTATAACTTTGATCCACACGGGAGTTGAAGAGAACTGTGTTAGATTATAAGGTATAAATAATTAATCAGAAATATATTTGATATCATAGAAATAACTTCCGTGTCCAGAAGTGAGATGCAAGTCAAGGTTGAACATCGGAACGGCAATTTTGGATGAAGTATCACATTTTTTTGTATCGCAAAACAAATAATTATTAATAAATTACTAACAATATTGGAAAAATATTTTATACATTCAGGCATAACTTTAAGTATTTTCTATGTTGTTTCTTAGTAGTTTTGAAATTGACCGATTTAACTGCAATAAATAACTTTTCTTCATTACATACTTTTACAACTTTACTGTGCTTTTACATCTTTGTTGATTTGTCTTTTTCGTTCAATTTTCTCTGCGGAATTAACTGGAAAAGAGACCCCCTAACCTCAGTGTCGGTCAGTAAGAGATATGTATCTTGTAAAATAACAAAAAGATGTACAGTAACAAAAGAAGCATATGTACATCCACGATGTAGTTCTAAAGATGGCACAATAAACATATATCCATATTGACGTCTAGATATACCTTAATTTAAAGGCGATCTCAGATAAGATGCTATACGCACTAACTATTTATGTTGTTCTGGGCACTAAGCGAGACAAGACGATAGATCTCCAGCCTTGCCTAGACGTCACCCAGGAACTTGTAGGTTATGTTGTCCTACAATTTTCAAGGAAACCACTAAAATTATTTAGCAGTAGTTTTGACTCTTTTGAGCAACAAATAACTAATAGTTTTAAGTTTAAAAATAAAAAAAAAGAACTAAAGAAGAAAAAACTACAAGTTTTAAAACAACAGCAACAGAAGATGAAGAACTGAAGAAAAAGAAATCAAGTAAACGTCTGGTTTAAAAAGAACATAAGAAAAAAAATTGAAGAAGAAGCATAAATCAAGAAAAACTAAAAGTTTTAAAAACACACACAGAAGAACTGAAAAAGAAAGGAAAAAAATCTATAAAATCAACAAGTTAAAAAAAAAACCCTTAGCATACGAATTTAAGAAGAAGAAGAAGAACCGAAGAAGAAGAAGGTGCAGTAGAAAAAATTTAAAAAAAAGAGAAAAAAAGGAAGAACATACATGTTGGCCGGCTTCGAATTTTTATTTTTCTCATTTTTGTTTGCAAAGCAGCAGCCGAATAGTGGACCAAACCCTATTATGCTAATTAAAAACTGAAATAGAAAAATTACATTTATACCCATCAAAAGAATTCTGCCTAAATCCCACTTATCCCCCTGGGCGACCCTAGTCGTCCGTCTAGACGACCATCGCCTAATCCAAGGGAACATTGCATAGGTCGAGGCATTTATTTTCCAACCTACACGCCTAGACCACCAAGCATCGCATGTGACAACATAGTTGACTACTAAGGGATAATATCATATTTCCCACTATCGACCAATATATGTTGTATCGTATTGGTTTTGGCATATCCTGGTCCGATACTAACCTGCTACAACCGGCAAATATCGATATGTTGGGGGTTTCTTTCCCCGGAGAAAAATTGAACAAAAGATAGAGAACGAAAAATAGTCAACACAATAATTCACTTGTGCAACCATTACAATTTGTTTAAGTTATCTATAAATTTGTAAGAGTCATCCATACTAGTAGTATTCCTTTCAAAACCATTTATTGTAGTTTACTATGTCTAAAGGCAATAATAAATAATAATATATCTATTTCAGGTCAACTATTAGCATTGTTGAATATTATTTTCATTAAAACCAATGAGAAATAATAATATAATATAAAAAACTATAGGTTTTTGAAATACTTCTTATCATTTTTGGATTGAAACAAAGAACCCAATACTCCGACCAGAAACTTTTGACACCGCTGATACTGATTCTCATAGGAAGGGTCTGAAACCGATTCCAATACCAATACCAATACCAATACTAATACTGTAACCTTGCATAAGATACAATACAAATGCAAACTTCTCCAAGGTAAAGGTAGTAAAGAAGTCTAAACTCATAGTTAGGACAATGGAGATAAACTTAATACCAGCAAGAGTACTTTACGAAGAGTATAACTAAATTGCTGACCTGTCCTGGTATGAAGTCATTTAGGATGATAGGCAGTCCTCTTATGAGAGCCTCAGCGATCGTGCCAGGCCCCGCCTAGAATCATAAAATAGCCCAACAAAATTTGTAAGTGATACTGGAACAGATAGATATGAAAACTCAAGTAGATGATAAAAAATTGAAAAAAAAAAAAAAAAAAGATAAAAAAAGCATCATACTTTTGTAATGATGCAATCACAAGCACCCATCCATTTCTCCATTTGGGTTTCAAACCCTTGTATCTGAAATCAGGAACAAATAATTTTGAGTACGTCCTGATGATCAGGGATTAGTCTAATAGAGGTGTTTCTGGTACACCTTGACAGGGATCTTCCATTCAATAGATAGTAGGTTAGACTTCAATGCTTGATTACGTCCACAGATAAGAACAAGCTGTCCTATTGGTCTGCTGAGCTCCTCGCTATACAGTGATTCTCCCAAGGCCTTTGCAGTCTTTTTGACGGGGCCCATTCCTTCGCCGCCTCCCATTAGTAGGACCGCAGGAAGTTCCTGGTCCATCTCAAGTTCTTCTCTCAAACCATCCTGCTCATATCATAAAACTCAAATTTTCGCTTGCGAATTTTTTTTAGGATGCAATAATTTGAAAAAGATGAAACCTTGGAGAAAAGAGCACGACAGAAGGATGGTCGAATGGGCAAACCAAACACACGGATCTGAGAAGGTCCTAGGCCATCTAGCAATGCCCTCTTAGATACCTCCTCTGAAGGACAATAGCATCTCGTGACGCCAGTGTGGAACCTGAGGAACAAAACAGATCCTCTTATTACTGATATCAATAAATATAAACTCAAGTTTTTTTGCATTGTGAATCTGAAGCAATCTCCCACGCTTCTAGACTGGTGTATGACAATTTCATATTTTGGACACATTACATTTGCTTGCTATGGCATATTCTCGAAAAGGTTTATCCTTAAAAACCGATCTTAACACACAAACATAACCTACATCCCAGCAAAAGTAGGATGGCGCTCAACACAATCCAACCAAACCTTGAGCTGAATGTGAACAGGTTAACTCGGATCAGATGGTTAAAACCGGTCAGTAACAAAACTCCTTATGTAAAAGAAAAACTTATGGTCAATTTCTACAAATGAACCTGATTTAAAGCAAAAGTAGAATCAGCATCAATTTATATACCATATGAATTATTCCTATGCAGTATTGGTAACAATATTCAAAACATGGACCTATAGCCTCAGATTTGGTGCTTTCCGCATGATCTCAGGTTGTGTTTCGATTAGGTTAACGCCTGGCACGCTAATTTGTTACTTTTAAACACACCTAAACTCAAATCTAACCAAGTTGCCTAACTAATGGGTCGGGATGGTCACTTTTGGTCTGATCCCAATTCAATTGCAGCCTTGCTAGTAGATCCACTTACACCTTTCCTGTTCACTTGAAAGTATTTCAATTTTCAAATTTCAACATATTAAGAGAAGTTAAGATATTTTTACCAAGTGGCACAAAATATACAGTTGATTTATATATCTTGTATCATTCCATTTTTTTATGTTTTTTTTAATATCTCAGGTAAATTTTGAGAAAGTTAATCTATACATAATATTTCACTCACACTCCAATGTAACATGACAGGACAAATATTTTGTTTCATACTATCATTGAACCTAAACCGGAACAAATCTCAAACTTTTACCAAAGAAAAGATCATTTTACTCTTTTAATGACTATAGGAGATAAAAGAAAAGAAGTGGACCTTTAACATAGGTAACAAACTCACCATGTAGGGTGGCAAGTGTTTAGGTCAGTGATGACCGTCACAAAAACTACTCTTTTCTGAAGGCCCTGCCACTTGAGAACCCACAATGGAATGTGCTGCATAAGAGGATGGACGCTTATGATGATGTCCGGCTTGTACTTTTTTAAACCAGCCTCCACCTGCCTTCACTCGCAAATAACACAAAAGCTAATAAGAATACTACAATTTATTTGTTCGAGACACTTGTTATAATTACATAAACAATAGCAAATAATCATCATGTTTACTACAATTTTATTTGTTCGAGACACTTGTTATAATTACGTAAACAATAGCAATAATCATGTTATCCCACAAACACAGTGCACGTATTAATATAACTGGATTTTTATGTATACTTCAATCAAATCCCTTTGGCAGAAAACTTCAGTCAAGTCCATCTATGTTAAAGACGCACTCCTTAATCTTGATCAATAACATTTAAAATTCCGAAAGGCCTAAAGTCAAAAAGTTGATAACAAGCTTTTAAAACAAGCATGTAGGGTTCCTGAAATGAACAAATATAATACTTGACTAATATTTATGGATCAAGAGCATCCAAATCTAGGAAGCACGGACACTCCAAAAATTTGGGCAGCGTCGTGCGGATGCGTATCAGACACATATAGGACACTCCAAATAACACTAGGACACACCAAATAAGTGTTGTGGCCGTGTCCCCGTGTCTTATTGTATCCATGTCCATGTAGATCCAAATACATCAAACTTGACACAGATTCGATTCATGTCATAAAAAAAATCATGATCAAAGCCACAAGCCACAGATTTAGAACTTGCATGGCACAACCCCTGTCAAATATAAAGGAAAGTAGGTCAGTCTACCTAATTTCCAAATTCCAGCTACATAAGAAGAGTAAAGGCACGACTTGAGTCTCCCTCCAAGGTGTCAAACATTTCAAATAGGGGCCAAAACAAACCAACAAGTCCACATGATACCTACCAAACTATAAGCTGACAACACATAAACAACCAGTCACACACAGTAAAAATTCGGTAAAAGCTAAACCATGTCATTTTCTAGTAGCACAGTCCACCCAACTCATCCACTTGAGTTCTATTACTACATAATTATGTTTTAAAGAAATAATTCCTTTGTTAAGTAATAATTATGTTTTAAAGAAATAATTCCTTTGTTAAGTAAATTTGTACGTTAGAGAATCTGGGGACCAGGTCGATTGTTAATTGAAGACTAAGGAAGAAAAGTTTAGAGGAGAGCCGTACTTTGTATAAAAAGCGGCGATGGCCGCAAGATAGAGGCAGTGGACCCATCGGGGGGAAGTGCCGTGGAAGGCCATCTTCCACAGCGAGACGTGCTTCACCATGAACTTGTAGGACCTCTCCATGTTGTTCACAGGCCAGCCTGCGTGCTCCTTGCACAGATCCTTCACAAGCACCTGCGAATTTTACAACATTGGAACCCCTAAAAATAAATATAAAAAGGAGAAAAATTGTAAAGATAACATGAAAAGTTTGTTTTCTTTGTTTGATTTAGTAACATGAAAATTTTGTTCAAAAAGACTTGATCCGAAACACAATGGTGTGGATGACACGGATACGGCATGTCATATTCTTTTTGGGAGTTTCAGTATCGTGTCCAATACGCTTCTGACACAGTACTGATTTTGGAGTGTTTTCCAAGATAATTTTGGCGTGTACATCTTACTCTTTGCAAGACTCAATTTTTTTCTTGTAGTTGGATTCGATTTCTTCATCCCCAATTCGGGAACTTTCTTGACGGAAATCTAATACAACATTTGAAAGCAACCCAAAAATTTTAAAAAAATAAATATATCCAATTTTTGAGGAAGAAGAGCAGTGAAGTATCGAAATCATGATTGCATCATTTGCTTTCACTTGGATTCTAGGAAGCACAGACACTCGCAAAAACCAGTGAGCGTGTCGCGTCAGACACTTAGCGACACAACACGCAGATTTCTTCACCCCTTCCCCCCAATTTCGAAACTTTCCTAGTGAAAATCCAAGACTGGCCCATTTGGAAGCAACCGGAAATAGCCAGAAAACGTAACCTTTAACGAAACGGAACCAATCAAGAGAAAAAGAGGAAAGAGGCCGATTACTTACGCGATAGTCGTCGCCGAACTCGAGGCGGAAGGCGTCGCGGATGGCCTCGGCGGAGGCGCGGTGGCCGCCGCCGGTGTCGCTCATGAGTATGAGCACGTTCTTTGTCCTCTCCGCACCGATCTGGGCCAGCTCCATCGTCCCCTCCTCCGCCGCCACCCACTCCTCCTCCTCCTCCGGATCCGCAGCCGCCGCCTCCCGCCGCTTCCTGTACTTGGGGTCGTACGCCAGGACGCTCTGCATCATCGCCTCCCTCAGCGTTCTCCGCGGTGACGTCACCGGCATCACCATCTCCGCTCTCGATCAAGAAGAAGAAGAAGAAAAAGTTGCGATTTTTATTTTTATTCTTAAGAAAAGAAAAGAGTTTTTTTTTTGTTTTTTTTGAAAGGTGGGAGGAGGGGAGAATTTATATGGACTGGCAGTTGAGTCCGAGTTGGCACGCCCACATGGAATATATTATTATTATTATTATAATGGTAATTTGGTAATTAGATTCGGGGAATTATGCTGTGTGGACTGCTCGATGCGGATTTGGGAGAGCGAATGTACCATTCGAAAGAGTCGGGTTCCTCAAAAAAAAAAAAAAAAGGTCGGGTTATGCTAACGGTGGTTGGCGGTTACGGAAAGAGTTCCAGCTCTACTGGTGACGTGGAGTGTGGAAATCACCTGATGACGTCCGCGGACAATGAGTTGCCTTCATTTTTTTTATTTCTCACATTTATTTTTAGAAAATTTTAGAGGGAGTGATGAAGTTTAAGAAAATTCGGAGAGAAAAAAAAGTTTGCAAGAATTAAAGAGAGGAGGATTACAAAATATTTTGATACTGTTGATAAACAGTTTAAAAATGTGAATATATTTGAATTAAGATTTATATATATATATATGGTGGAGGCGACAGGGGTTCTAGGGTTAGGGTTTAACCCTTCTTGGGATCTAGGTTCTTCATCCGGCGGAGGAACGACGGTGGGCGAGACTGAACGGAGGCAAGGCCAGTCAAATAATGGTGAAGGATGGACCACGGTGGAGCGGCGTCGGCGTGGGACGGGCAATCGGGGCTCTCAGCAGGTTCTTGGAGGAAGGGGTCCACAGGTCACGGCCACCCGGCAGGCGTCCCAAAGGGCCGACATCCAGAGGCAAGGCGTCAACACCCCAAGGGGGGAGGAGGCCAGTTAGGCAGAGGGATGCGGGGGGACAAGTCCCAACCCCCAGGCCAGTGGAAGTGGCGGTATTGAGATGCGTCTAGAGGAGTCATCCGATGATGGGAGTTGATAGCGACATAGTGGATACGGCACAGGGGGATAGAGTTCCGAGCAAGTCGTTCGCAGACTTATACAGATCCGAGGGGGGAGGGATTGTAACGGTAAAATGTGCTACGTTGCGTCGAAACAAGTAGGACATCTCTATAGGGCGTCCTTCACTACGGAGGAGATCGCCGAAATTACAGAGTACTGGAAGAATACTCTCATACTATACGTATTGGGGGACAGGTCGTTTTATAGCCAGATTCGCGCTTACGCTCATAGGGTATGGAAGCCTAAGGGGAGCATGGAGTTCTATGCACGGGAGAACGGATTCTTTTTCGTCAAATTCGGTATGGCGGAGGATGCTATCAAGGTACTTCAAGGGGGACCATGGACGTTCGATGGGAAGATCATTATAATAAAAGAGTGGAAGTCTACGTCCAAGTGTGAGAGAGATGTGCTGCACTCGATGCCAGTATGGATACGTCTGCCAGGGTTGTGCCCACATTACTGGTATGTACCTATGTTAATGAAACTCGCAAGCCTGATTGGGACTCCAATAAAGGCAGATGAGGCTACGTCAAAGAGGAGCAGGGTGATGTACGCGAGGATCTTCGTGGAGATAGACGCCCGGAGAGTGCTGCCTCAGATTATTGAATTCGATATTCCATCTGGGGAGGTACTAATGCAGAAGGTAGAGTACGAATGGGTTCCCCCTGCTTGTCAAAACTGTAATTGCTTTGGTCATACACGTCACAAGTGTCCGTACAGGAAAGTGGCAAAGGGTGACGACCCTACGGCTGAGCCTTTAAACTCGGGTCAGGGGGAGATGATGATGGGGGATCAGCCTGCTACGTCGACGAAAAACCAGGGGGAGGTAAACTGAGGCGAGGAGGATGTGAGGGTGCATGATCAGGTAGACAAAGGGAAGCAATTTGCCAATATAACCCCGGCAGGAGGGACATGAACATTGATGGTCTTTAGAAACCAGGAGTCGCAGAGGATTGGTGGTTCTAAGTCCCAGTCGGGGAAGCAGATAGGTGGAGGTACTCGAGTAAGGCCAAATACGGCGGGGACAAATACAGGTGAGGAAGCAGGCGGTCGGGGAGAACAGGAGCATCGTAGCCGCAAGCGTCATAACATGGGGATGCAATATGATGTCCAAAGGGCCAACCTGGACGTTCAGGTGACGGATCAAAGTAACGCGACATTGTGTGTAGACAGTCCCAGATGGGAAATTGTGGTGCAAGGTGCGTCCATTGTACAAGTGGCGAACATGGAGGAAGATGGAGTTGATCAGATGAAGGCCGCCTCTACCCCTGGAGATGGCGCCGATGTGCTCGCAGGGGCCCTCCAAATTGATTAATGTCTATTATTTTATGGAACATGTGGGGGGCGTGTTCGATTGGAAGGTGGAAGGAGATTAGAGAAGTCCTAAATAAGGACCGTTGTCCCATCTATGTTATATTAGAGACTAAAATTAAGTCAGAAAGAATGCTAACAAGACGGTCCCCTTCTCCTTAGGTACAGGTTAACAACTTACATCTTTGTGACATGGGTCCGGTGGAATGGGAGTAGCTGGGATGGGCAGATTATTCATCTGTCAGAACAATTGATAGCAGTGGTGTTCCGAAATAAAGGGGGTCTTCAATTTGTTATTGGAGCAGTGTATGGACATAATGACAGGCAGAGGAGAGGTGGTTTATGGCAAGAGATCAGCCAGCTAAGCAACATGGCTGATACCAGTCTCAAGCTGCCTCTGGTGTTCGTAGGAGATTTTAATGCTCTGTTGTACAAACATAAAAAGGTTGGGGGGACGGGTGGTCCCGGACTGTATACTCCAAGACTTTTATGCTTGTCTGGCTTAGTCAAGCTTGAGGTGTCTAGACAGAATGGGTCACTTGTTGTTGTGAACTAACAAATATATCTGAAAATGGGTAGCATGTCAACTGGATAGGGCTCTGGGCAATCGGCTTTGGTTCGACAAGTTCCCGGACCTGGTTGTGGAAGGGTTAGAGGCCGGTACTAGTGACCACTCGCCAATCTATATTCACTTCTGGAAGACGAGAATTCGCAAGGCTCGACCTTTCAGTTATAATAACATGTGGCACCTACTTGAGGGGTATGACTGTAAACCCTCAGATTTTTCAGGACTTTAAAAATAATTTTTGGAATTTTTTGGAATTTTTAACTAATTAAAATCAAGGTATTCTGGTACTAAATAATTTTAAATATTTTTATTAAATATTAAAATATTATGAAAATAATATTTTTTTTGGTGTAAAATAAAATATTAGACATAGGATAATTTTTCTGGAATTTATTGGACCCCAGAACCATTTTTAAAGACCTAAAAACCAAATTTTTAAATAAACCAAAACAAACAGGTTTGAACCAAGCCATAAATGAACCGAACCAATCCTGAACCGGGCCCAAACTCTAGCGGGTCGGGTCGAATTCAAACCCGAACCCGACTCGACCCGAACCCGCTACTGCTACAGTAGCCGTTCGATTTCCAGCCGCCGCACCCGATCGTTTTCCCCGGCGGTTTCAATCCCGCCGCCGTGACCCTCCGGCTTCCCCGCGACCGTTCCCCGCCGCTCAGCCTCTACCGCTTCACCATCGACCCGATCTCCGGCCACCTTCTTCCTCCGACGACCCCGCAGCTGGCCGCCCCGACTCCGATGAACCCGACGACCCCACCACCGAGACGAGCAGCAGCCTCCGTCGTGCCCTAGCCGCCGCAGAAACCCTAGCAGCCGGTCGTGCCGCGTTGCGCCCGCTTGCGAAAACGCGTATTTCAGCCATCTTTGGCACCCTGTTCAGGTGACTGTTTCTCTCTCCTCGCTGTCCCGTTTTCCGTTCTGTCTGATATGACGCGTAGACTGCATGACCCTCTCGATACCCGTGTAACTTGTTCGGGGTATCGCGTCCTGTGGCGATCGCAAACTGTGACCCAAAATCAAAAAAATAAATATCCTATTTTTCCCCAAAACTGGGTGCCCCCCGCTAAACGGGACGACTTGGTCGTGTGCGAACTTTACTGAAAGGTGCGCGCCGTTAATATGGACGTGTGAGATTTCGCGGAAGTTGATTTGGTTGTGCGTGCACACCGAAATCAACGCGTATTCATCGACAACACCCCATATCGCCCCTGTTCTGGAACTCGTTGTAACTTCGTGTACGCACGTCGTATCGAAACGAAACTTGCATCATCGGACTCGTAGCAATACGCTGGTCCTGTGACCCAGGTTTGGTTCGATTCTGAGAACGTTGACAAAAATGCGTATCGAGGGCCCCACGGCTCTACTTGACGGACGGTTTTGTGATCGGCTCATCGGAATTCAGTTCTGGATATTCCGTTGGATTTGTATTATCGTTCTGGACTTTTAGACACTAAGTTTGACGAATTTGGAGAACATTGTCTCTGGCACATTTTTCGGTACGAAGTGGGCCACATGTGGACCCCGCTTTGACCAAAAACTGTCACTTTTGCCCCTGTGTCCAAATTGGACTCAAGGACAGGCAATTCTAGCTATTTGATATCTTCTGAACCTGATGGTAATATTTATTTTAGCATTCGGAGGAGTACCTGCAAATCCCGCTGATACCAGAGTAGTAGTTGGACTTAGAACCCCAGGCAAGTGTACCTTGCCAATCTTGCAGTAATTGCTACATGTTATTTCCTTGATTCATTTATATGTTGTATATGTTCAACCTAGGACTGTGTGATATTACTTAGCATCCGAATAATATTCGGGTGTCGACGCCGTACGCGGAGTCGCATAACGTCACCTAGAGATTGATATCGCGACCTTATACATTCTCGTACTTGCATCATCAAGTACGTCATACCCAGGACACCTGACACTGTTCATGAGACAGAATCTTCCTGAGATATTCATGGTGATTCTGTATAGGATACATGTTTCGTGACATATACTTTATTTACCTGCTTAGATCTCATTATGACTTACTGCATTAGATATGATCTTGCGTGACATGGGCATGAGATATCGTGAACATGAGACGTATAATTTCATTGGGTGGGGAGAGACACTGGCTACAGGCTGATTTATATATATAAATTTATTATGGTGTCGTTGGCCCAATACATAGTAAATTATATAGTATAATTACATAGTATATCTGCTATAGGCTCCCCGACACAGAGCTTGTAGTAGTCTCTGTCACGCCCCAGTCCCAAAATACCGAGGGACTGGACACGTGACAATGGCCAGCAGTACGCACCGATGGACAACCCAATTTAATGGATCCATCAGGGCATGCTTAAGTTGTAGTCTAACAATAAATAGATCAAGTATTATAAGTCACAGTCTATACTAATCTCATCCACAACAGATAATCACAGATCAAATGCCAGAATAATGCAAATAGAATAAACTAACATATCTCAAATAAAGCATCTCGGGGAACAATCCGAGAACAAGTCTGATACATCAATGCAATAGACTGGAAATAAAATAACTAGAAACAGAAATAAATGAGTATCTCAAGTCAATACTCAGGAGAAGTCCTCTGGTACGATCTCGTCCTCAGATCCTGGTTCTGCCCCAATGTATGCACCTGTTCCTGCTTCTGCTAATGCTAATGCTTCGGTCCCGTAAACCTCGGGATAGATCTCGTCAGCTAATCCTAGGGACATAGTCTATTCCAGGTCCTCAGGGGACATAACAAGGTACAGATAATACAAGCCAAAATAAATGCAGTGCAGCAATAAATGAAACCATAGGGTAAACTATATAACCAGCTAAGTGATATGCAAGTTGAGAGTTTTAGTCATACTCGGGCTGAGACTACTACAGGATCAGTGTCGGTGAAACCCATAGTAGTATTTTCTCGAAGGGCCAGTACGGTACCAAAGCTCTGTGTCAGAGTCTAAGGCACTTCCATTAAAATATTATATATATATATATATAATCAGCCTTTTGTATGGTAAATCTCTCCCCACCCAATGTAATTACACGTCTCATGTCCATGACACGCAGGATCAAAACTAATGCAGCAAGTCAGGATATAATCTAAGCATGTAAACTGTGTATATCATAAACCTGTATCCTATACAGAATCACCATGAATATCTCAGAAAGATTCTGTCTCATGAATAGTGTCAGGTGTCCTGGGTTATGATGTACTTGATAAGACAAGTACGAGAAATATCGGGTCTCGGTATCCATGTCTAGATGACATTACACAACGCCGCGTACGGTGTTGGCACCCGACTATCAATCGGACGCTAAGTAAAGCCACACGGTCCTAGGTTGAACATTTATATCAAGATTATATATGTATATACAAGAAACTCAAGCAAAGTACTATAACTGGAATCACTGCGAGTTGGCAAGGTACACTTGCCTGGGGTTCCGGCTCCAATTGTAGCTCTGGCAGCAGCGAGATTTGCAGGCAGTACTCTGGTTGCTGAAATAAACATTACCATTAGATTCAAAAATATCAAATAGCTAGAAACGTCTGTCCTTGAGTCCAATTTGGACACAAGGGCAAAAATGACATTTTTGGGTCAAAGCGGGGTCCACATATGGGCCACTTTGCACCGAAAAGTGTGTCAGGGTCAAAGGTCTCCAAATTCTACAAACTCAGTATCAACAAGTCAGAAACGATGATACGAACCCAACGGAACTTCCAAAATTGGATTCCGATGAGCCGATCACAAAATTGCCCGTCAAGTAGAGCCTGTGGGGCCCACGACACGCAATTTTGTCAACGTTCTCAGAATCGAACCAAACTTGGGTCACAGGACCAGCGTATTGCTACGAGTCCGATGGCGCTAGTTTCGTTTTGATCCGACGTGTATACACAAAGTTACGACACGTTCCAGGAAGGACGGATACGGGACGGTGTCCGCGGATACGAGTTGATTCCGGTGTGCACGCACATCCGAATTGACTTCTGCGAAATCCTACACGTCCGTATCAATGACGCGCATGTATCGGTGAAGACCGTACGCGACCAAGTCGTCCCGTTTGGCGGGGCGTACCCAGTTTCGGGGTGAATCAGGGCATTATTTTTCCTATTTTTGGATCGCGGTTCGTGATAGCCACAGGACGCGATGCACCGAGTGGGTTGCACGGGAACCGAGAGGGTCACGCAGGGTTCGCGATGCAACAGACGGAATCGAAAACGGGACAGCGAGGAGAGAGAAACGGGTACCTGAACAGGGCTCCAGAAACGGCGTTTCTCCGTGTCCGGCACGACGCGAAGTGTCCGCGCGACCTAGGGTTAGGGTTTGGCGATGCTGTACGACGGCCGGAGCTGGGCGGCGCTGCCGCTAGGGCCGGGGGAGGCCGGGGAGCGGAGGCGGTGGTCGTCGACGGCGGCGCTGAGCGGCAGAGGCAGACCGGAATTGGGGGCTCGGGGTCGGGGTGCTGCGTCAGGGAGAAGGAGGAGGAGGAGGAAGGGGCCGGGCGACGCTGGAAGAAGGGAGATGGAGGTCGGGGAGCAGCCGGCGGCTGCGCAGCAGGGTCTGGGCGGCCGGAGTATAGGGTGGCGCGGCGGCGGTGAGGAGCGGTGGTCGGCGGGGGAAAGGAAGGAGGAGGAAGGGGTTTTAAATAGGGCTGAGGGCCAGATCGGGGAGGCCGAGGGAGGCGGAGACGTGGGGTGCGGGGCCGGGCGAGGCGCAGCGTGGCGCTGGAAGCGGGCGGCACTGCCGGAGGCGCGGGGAGCGGCGGTAGAATCGGTCGCAGGCGGGATCGTGGGGGAGGAGAAAGGTTAGCGGGTTCGGGCGGGTCGGGTTCGGTCGGGCGGACCCGACCCGACCCGCTAGGCGGGTTGGTCTGGTCGGGTTCAGCTGGACCGGGTTCAGGCCGGTTCAGCCCGGTTTGAACCCGGTTCAGCTCGGTTTATTTAATTAATTATTTAAAAAATAGGTTTTTGGCTTTTAAAAATATTTTCGGGGTCCAATAAATTCCCGAAAAATTACCCTAAGTCCAGTATTTTATTTTACACCCAAAAATATTTTTTTATAATATTTTAATAGTAATTAACAGCAAATAAAAATCATTTAATTACCAAGAGCCTAGGTTTTAATTACAGAAAAATCCCGGAAAATTCCAGAAAATTGTGAAAAGTCCAAATTAATAATTCCTGAAAATCAGGGGGCTTACAGTCTCAGCCTAAGTCTAGTGATGCTCTCACTTGTATTTCACATAGCTGGTTACCTAGTTTACCCTATTGATTCATTTATTTTTGTACTGCATTTATTATGGCTTGAGTTATTCTTGTACCTTGCTATGTCCCCTGAGGACTTGGATCAGGATTATGTCCCCAGGAATAGCATAGGAGATCTATCCCGAGGTATACGGGACAGGAGCATTAGCAGGAGCAGAAGCAGGAACAGGTGCATACATTAGAGCAATACCAGAAACCTAGGATGAGGTGATTGCTGAGGATTTCTCCTGAGTATATGCTTTATCCATACTCAGTATTTGCTGTTGTTATCTTTATTCTTGTATCTTGACTATTATATCAGACTCATTATCGGGTTGTTCCCCGAGTTATGTTTTATTGAGACTTGATATTGCTTTATATTCTGATATTGTTGTATTCATTTTTGTGGATGAGATTAGTATATTAGACCCTTATTGTTGTATTACAGCTTAAGTATACCCTGATAGGTCCATTAAATTGGGTTTGCCCATTGGTGTGTGTTGCTTGCCATTGCCACGTGTCTAGTCCCTCGATATTTTGGGACTGGGGCGTGACATAGTTTTTGTGGTGGCCCATGTAGGTCAACGACTAAATTACTTCAGTTTCAACTTAGGGATCGAGCAAGCCTGCAATAAGGATATGATAAGTTTTAGGATCTCATCAACTTGATTGAATTGTTCTTGATATCTATATCGGATTCAAATTAAATTCTTGACTTGCATACTGCCTTGATTCCTCTGTGCCTCTTATAGTTTATTTTGAATGTAGAGTAATGGAACCACCAGCAAGCTACGAGACTCCTCCAGGAACACCACACGATGCTGTGGTCACCTATGATGAGGGAGTGACACCAGAATACAGAGGACAATCAGCTCAAAGCAATCAAGCGGGCCAACATACTTCAAGGTTCCGGCATGATGACATCCTACCTCCGCCGTAGTTTGCTCCACCAATGCCTATTTTCCTACCAGGATAAGTCATAGATGGGCAGCAGATGTTTCAAATATTTTATACTATGATGCAAGCCCAACAACATATTTATCAAGAAGCTCAACGTCATGAGACAGAGAACTTGAGGAACAGCCTAGTAACCGTACTGGAGCAGGCGAACCCACCAACTAGGCGACCATCGGCGGGATCTATCACTGATTTCCGATAGCTAAAGTCTCGTACCTTTTCTGTCAAGAAGGAGGCCACTGAAGTTCATGAGTGGCTCACCAACACTCAACATCAATTAGAAGCAGCTGAGCTTTCAAAGGAACGCTGGATGACTGCCGTCCGGATGTAGTTGATGGACAATGCACATCACTGGTGGCTATCTGAGAAGACACGGTTCGGACCAAACCGAGTCACTTGGGAAGAGTTCTCTAGACTCTTTCAGGAGATGTACATTTCAGCCATCGCTCGATCAAAACTTTGGGACAAGTTCAATTGCCTCACTCAAGACAATATGACAGTGGAAGAATACAACAGGGAGTTTATTCGTCTGAGTCACTTCGCCCCTACTTTGATCCCGACAGGAAAAGAGAAGGCTGAGAAGTTCTTCGACAGACTAAACTTTGAGCTACAGAGACTGATCGGATCCGTTGCACCTACTTCTTACTCGGACGTCCTTGCTGCAGCACGATGCATGGAGTGCGTCACCAGGAGAGAGTCCAGCCTGAAGCGGCCTTTCACATCAGCACTAGCCAGAGCACCACAGGAAGAAGCTGCAAAGAGACCTCACATGCACCAGCCACCCAGAGCATCTCCGTAGATACTACCTACATGTCAATACTGTGGCAAGGTAGGCCATATTGAGAGGAAATACAGACGCAAGTGGGGATTATGCTTGATTTGCGGATCCAATCAATACTTAGCCAAGGATTATCCTGAGCATCGAGAGGGAGCACTAATGTTAAACAGACAAGCTTTACCGGCACCAAGGCCAGTCTATCCAGCATTGGGAGTACCACAGACGAGAGTTGGAGGAGTCAGACCACCAACCCTAGGAGGGTATCAGCCGAGGCCATCCTTGGCACCATAAGCAGCACTCTTCCAGCAGGCCGAGCAGTAGTAGAGGAATCCACCACAAGGACGCGGAGAGGCTTTTGCGATGACCTTGGAGGACGCACAGACTTGTGGAGTAGCAAATGCGCGTAAGTTATTCATAGATACATTGCTTTAGCTCGTGCCTGTTAGTTCGTGACCTTAGCCTAAAACCTAGTATATTGAACTTATTAATAATTGATAACCTAGTTTTTTTAAAAAACTATAGTTTTTCTTGCTCTAATCAGATTTTCTTCAACCTTGAATTTACATAACTTTCATTGCTTAGGGAAATAATATTTTTTTCTAGGTGTCTTGCTTAACCCTCATCCTTTGATTCTCCTTGATCATGATTCTTTGATTGTGTCGTACTTCGAACCTGTTTTGCAAACCGTATCATCTCTTCTGACCGGTTATTTCTTTGATTGCGAGGACGCAATCCTCTTAATGGGGGTAGATTGTAAACCCCCCAAAATTTTAGGATTTTAAAAATAATTTTTAGAATTTTTTTGAAATTTTTAACTAATTAAAATCAAGGTATTCTGGTATTAAATAATTTTATATATTTTTATTAAATATTAAAATATTATGAAAATAATATTTTTTGGGTGTAAAATAAAATATTAGACATAGGATAATTTTTCTGGAATTTATTGGACCCCAGAACCATTTTTAAAGACCTAAAAACTAAGTTTTTAAATAAACCAAAACAAACCGGTTTGAACCAAGCCATAAATGAACCGAACCAATCCTGAACCGGGCCCAAACCATAGCGGGTTGGGTCGGATTCAAACCCGAACCCGACCCGAACCCGCTACTGCTACAGTAGTTGTTCGATTTCCAACCGCCGCACCCGATCATTTTCTCCGGCGGTTTCAATCCCGCCGCCGTGACCCTCCGGCTTCCCCGCGACTGTTCCCCGCCGCTCAGCCTCCACCGCCTCACCATCGACCCGATCTCCGGCCACCTTCTTCCTCCGACGACCCCGAAGCTGGCCACCCCGACTTCGACGAACCCGACGACCCCACCACCGAGACGAGCAGCCGCCTCCGCCGTGCCTAGCCGCCGTAGAAACCCTAGCAGCCGGCCGTGCCGCGTCGCGCCGCCTCGCGGAAACACGTATTTCAGCCATCTTCGACGCCCTATTCAGGTGAATGTTTCTCTCTCCTCGCTATCCCGTTTTCTGTTCCGTCTGCTATGACGCGTAGACTGCATGACCCTTTCGATACCCGTGCAACTTGTTCGGGGTATCGCGTCCAATGGCGATCGTAAACTGCGATCCAAAATCAAGAAAATAAATATCCTATTTTTCCCTGAAACTGGGTGCACCCCGCTAAACGGGACGACTTGGTCATGTGCGAAATTCATCGAAAGGTGCGTACCATTAATACGGACGTGTAGGATTTTGTGAAAGTTGATTTGGATGTGCGTGCACACCAAAATCAACGCGTATCCGTCGGCAACACCCTGTATCGGTCTTGTTCTGGAACTCGTTGTAACTTTGTGTACGCACATCGTATCGCAAAGAAACTTGCGCCATCGGACTCGTAGCAATACGCTGGTCCTGTGACCCAAGTTTGGTTCGATTATGAGAACGTTAACAAAATCGCGTATTGTGGGCCCCACGGCTCCACTTGACGGGCGATTTTGTGATCGGCTCATCGGAATCCAGTTCTGGACATTCTTTTGGGTTCGTATCTTCGTTCTGGACTTATAGACACTAAGTTTGATAAATTTGGAGGATATTGTCTCTGGCACATTTTTTGGTACGAAGCGGGCCACATGTGACCCCGCTTTGACCAAAAACTGTCACTTTTTCCCCTGTGTCCAAATTGGACTCAAGGACAGGCAATTCTAGCTATTTGATATCTTCTGAACCTGATGGTAACATTTATTTCAGCATTCGGAGGAGAACCTGCAAATCTCGCTGATACTAGAGCAGTAGTTGGAGTCAGAACCCCAGGCAAGTGTACCTTGCCAATCTTACAGTAATTGCTATATATTATTTCCTTGATTCATTTATATGTTATATTTGTTTAACCTAGGACCGTGTGACATTACTTAGCGTTCGAATAATATTCGGGTGTCGACGTCCTACGCGGAGTCGCGTAACGTCACCTAGAGATTGATATCGCGACCCTATACATTCTCGTGCTTGCATCATCAAGTACGTCATACCCAGGACACCTGACACTGTTCATGAGACAGAATCTTCCTGAGATATTCATGGTGATTCTGTATAGGATACAGGTTTTATGACATATACTTTATTCACCTGCTTAGATCTCATTATGACTTGCTGCATTAGATATGATCTTGCGTGACATGGGCATGAGATATCGTGAACATGAGACGTATGATTTCATTAGGTGGGGAGAGGCACTGGCTACAGGCTAATTTTTATATATAAATTTATTATGGTGCCGTAGACCCAATACATAGTAAATTATATAGTATAATTACATAGTATATCTGCTACAGGCTCCTCGACACAGAGCTTGTAGTAGTCTCAGCCTAAGTTTAGTGATGCTCTCACTTGTATTCCACATAGCTGGTTACCTAGTTTACCCTATTGATTCATTTATTTTTGTACTGCATTTATTATGGCTTGAGTTATTCTTGTACCTTGCTATGTCCCCTGAGGACCTGGATCTGGATTATGTCCTCAGGAATAACAGAGAAGATCTATCCCGAGGTATACGGGATATGAGCATTAGCAGGAGCAGAAGCAGGAACAGGTGCATACATTGGAGCAGTACCAAAAACCGAGGACGAGGTGATTGCTGAGGATTTCCCCTGAGTATATGCTTTATCCATACTCAGTATTTGTGTTGTTATCTTTATTCTTGTATCTTGACTATTGTATCAGACTCATTATCGGGTTGTTCCCCGAGTTATGTTTTATTGAGACTTGATATTGCTTTATATTCTGATATTCTTGTATTTATTTTTGTGGATGCGATTAGTATATTAGACCCTTATTATTGTATTACAACTTAAGTACACCATGATGGGTCCATTAAATTGGGTTTGTCCATTGGTGTGTGCTGCTGGCCATTACCACGTGTCTAGTCCCTCGATATTTTAGGACTGGGGTGTGACAATAACTCAGCGGTGAACCGAGGGTGGCACAGAGTAATTGAAGGGAACAGTAAATTCAAATTTGTGCGGCGGCTCAAGTGCATAAAGTTAGAGTTGAAAGAATAGAATATGAAGCGGCTGCAAGCAGATCTGCAAGCTAAGGAGGGAGAACTCTGGGATACTCATGCTCGATTGTAATCAGATGTGACCAACAGCGACATGGCGGGACTGGAGAGGTATATAATCCAGGAGGTTGTTGCACTCCGGATGCAGGAAGAGATTCAAGCTGCCCAAAGAGCCAAGTGATCTTGGCTTAAGGAGGGGGACAAGAGTACTAAATTCTTCTATGACGTGATACGGACCAGGCAGCATCGGAACAGTATTGCCAAGCTGTACGATCCTGATGGTAAAGAGTATACGGAGCCTTCTGACATTCAGGAGGAGGCGGTCGGGTTCTATACTAACCTGTATAACCAAAACGACTATCTAACAATGTTTCCTGATATTGTTTGCAAGAGCCTAGTCACACAACAGGGTAATGATGGATTACTGGCTCCAGTTCGGGCGGAGGAGGTGGATGACATTGTGAAGTCTGCTGACCCAGATAAAGCTCCTGGGCCGGACAACTTTGGCAGCAAATTTTATAAGACACACTGGTCGATGCTTTGGGAGACGGTGGTAGAGCTTATTAGTGACTTTATGGCGAACGGGAGGCTACTCCGGGAAATGAATCACACGTTTGTTACTCTGGTACCGAAGAAGGAGGGGGCATCTGATTTGTCGGACTTTCGCCCGATTGCTTGCTGTTTCTTTATCTATAAATTATCACTCATCTAATGTGTCGCAGGATGGAGAACATTATGAAGGAACTAATTTCTCTCAATCAAGTAGCTTTTATAAAAGGCCGTAGCATTGCGGATAATAGCCTTCTGGCACATGAAATGATTCGGGAGTTCAATAAAAAGGGTGGCAGAAAAGCGTGCATCAAGTTGGACTTGCGAAAGGCATATGATACGGTGAACAGGTATTTCGTCTGCCAAATCACGCTTGCGATGGGATTCGATAATGCATGGGTGGCCAGGATCAAGGAATGTATCTCGACCCCGTCTTTCTCGGTGCTGATCAAGGGTCAACCATATGGTTTCTTCAGAAGTAATCGGGGACTTCGCCAGGGAGATCCTCTTTTCCCGTACTTATTTACTATAGTGATGGAATACTTCACCTGTATGATGGATATGGCCATGCATAAGCAACTCAGCAGACCATTGTACGGCCAGGTGCAGTCCCATATCTCATACTTGATTTATGCTAATGATCTTCTTATTTTTATAGAGCTGAAGATGGGTGGCATAGAGAAGGTGTGCTCCTGCGATTAGTCAAGATCGTCTAAACCTAGAAAGGGACCAGGTCCTCAGAGGGACGTAACAAGATACAAAAAATAATATGCCAATTGAATACAGTAAAATATGCATAATAGATAAAAAATATATAAGTATGTTGTACTAGACAATCTATATGAAAATGCAAAATAAGGACAACTTTTTGACGTATGGGCAGGTGTAGGCTACTCTAAACCATATACTATCTCACAACTCACACACACGTCCATGTACACCATCAATCGACATACCTCAAGGGTAGCGACCATCACGACCCCAGAAGCCGACATACCTCAAGGGTGGCGACCATCATGACATAACTACCATAGTGCGTCCTAGTACTACGATTTACCAGAGTGGGTAGCCCATACGCCTACTGACTGTCCTCCCCTCCTATGATACTATGTGTCAAGTGTGTGTCAACATATATAATATATAATTATGACTGAAAGAAAACACACATATAATGAATATATGAAAAAATGATAAGCATGTAAAGTACTGTAAGCAATTTGGCAAAGTATACTTGTCTGGCAAGAAAGCTGCGAAGTGTAAGCGTCAAGACGTCAAGCACAAGGGATCAGAAACTATGGCATCTGAATGAACGTCTCCGGATGCTGAAATAAATATCACCAATGTTCCCAGAATAAGCGAGATAGTCATAAAAGTCTACTCTTTCGTCCAATTTTGACAAAGGGGCAAAACGATAATTTCGGGTCAAAGTGGGGTCCACATGTGGCCCACTTTGCACCGAAATATGTGCCATAGGTAAAGGTCTCTAAATGGGACAAATTATAGGTCAAACAAATTTTAAATGTCGATACGAACTCAACGGTATATCCAATTTTGGATTCTGGTGAGCCGGTCACAAATTCGCCCTTCAAGTCAAACCGTGGAGCCCACGAATAGGCAGCTTGGTCAACTGTCTCAGAATCACATGAAACTTGGGTCACAGGACCAGCGTGATATCACAAATCCAATGGCACAAGTTTTGTCGCATTCTGACGAGCGTACACAAAGTGGAGTGGTGGTCTGTAAAAGTCACAATACGGGGACTTTTTACGGATACGGGTTGATTCCGACGTGCACACACGTCCGAATCAACTTCCGCGAAAGTCCACACGTCAGGATATACCATACGCACCTTTCAGTTTAATTGATACTTGATGAGGCAGCCCCGTTTGGCGGGACGCACTCCGTATCACAAAAATTTAGTTTTAAAATACCAAATTTTTGGTCGTTTTGGAGGTCGAATAATTTAACCCAATAAAATAAATTAATAAAAACTAAAAGAAAAGTTAAATTCTCGGTTATATTGAGAAGAAATTTTTTTAATTAGATTTTGAAAATATTAAACGGGTTGGTGGCAAATTTTCTAAACCCCCTCACCAAAAATAGATATTTTGTGTGTATTTTATATTATTATATTTATTATAGATATTAAATTTCTTTAGAGTATTCTCTTAGTTAATTAGAAAATAAATTTCTTGATATATTTACTTATATAAATATTTATTTAGAATTATTTTAAGTTATTTTAGATTTTTGGAGATTTTTTTAGAATTTTTGGTAATTAAAACTTAGGAAACATAAATTTCTAGGACTTCTATGATTTACTATACGACCATACTTGCATGTTGTTCCTACCAAATATTTATTTTATTTTAAAATATTTAATTATATTTTTCTGTAATTTATTTAAAATTTTAAGAAATTTATTTAGATTTTTAAAATTATTTAGGATTTATTTGGATTTATATAGTCTTAATATTAGATAGATGCTAATTTAGTGTTAATAGATATTAATAAGATTTTATAAATTATTTGTATTATTTTTAATTATATTTAATATTATAAATTATTGAGATAAATTCAAACTCTATTTTAAATTAATTCAAATCCTGAACCTACTAGGAAAGCAACTTCATGCATATCCTATCCTAATTTAAATTCATCATAATCCAATCCAAATTAACCAATCCTAGTCGTATTTAATTAAGTAGTGTACATCATTATAAATACCTCATCCTTCATATTTTTTTTCCCAAAATTTCTCTCTTTTTTGTCCAAAAATAGTCAAAATTCGTCATAAATTTAGCCTCATTTTCTACTAGTTATGACGAATTAAAAAGACGATATCTCCTAACTCCGGACTCCAAACGCGCTCCAGTTTTTTTTTTAGAACTATATCAAGGTTAATTTTCTGATTATATAATTTATTTTAATAATTTATGAACTTATTTTTCCAAAAAATTCTAAAAGTGTCAGTTGTCCGAAATCAGACGCATTTTGGTGTTTTTGGGATTACGGGAGATCCCGAAATCGGAATTATGACCCGTTTGAAGTTTCAAAAATCTGACATGATAAAATTTCATAAAATTATTTTTACAGAATTTAATATGTAAATTTAATCTACTGTAAAATTTGTGCAACGTAGACGTAAATAGAGAACCACTAAAAACTGTCATCTGTGCGCCCTTGTGGCCATAACTCTTTACCGACTTGTGATTTTATGAAATTATTGATTCCAGTATTCATGTAGCATTGAAATATATAGGATTCCATACACAAATCCATAATTTGGGTCGGTTGACTTTTTGGTCAACGGATTGCCTCGATTTGCGTGCCACGGATCACAAATCCTTAAAGTTGACTTTCTTTGGACCAAAATTAGAGCTTAACAATAAAATTAGATTATAATAAGATTAAAATACTAATTTAGGTTATTATATTCAAAGTTAAAATGGATTAAAATAGTGAAAACTATTCACCCACTTTTGTAACCTAACTTGTTTAATTTATGTGACGGGTAGATCGGACGACGTCTTGAGTTGGGACTTCATCCTTTTTAGACCAGGCAAGATACCTTGCCAAATTGCTTACAGTAATTTTGCATGCTATTTATATTTTTGTATATGCATTTCTGTATATGCATTGCATGTGTATTTTTTTTTCAGTCATTACTATCTATTATATGTATGTTGACACACACTTGACACTTAGTATCATGAGAGGACAATCAGTAGGCGTATGGGCTTTAACCACTCTGGTAAACCGTAGTAACTAGCACGCACTATGGTGGTCGTGTCCGATGGTCGCTACCCCCGAGGTATGTCGATTGATGGAGTCCGAGGGTCGCTACCCCCGAGGTATGTCGGCTGATGATGTTCACTGACGTGTGTGTGAGTGTGAGATTTAGATAGAGTAGCCTACCCTTGCCCATACATCGAAAAGTTGTCCTCATTTGCATTCATATAGATTGTCTTGTACAGCGTACTTATATATTTTCAAACATTATGCATGTTCACTGTATTCCAATTGGCTTGCCTTTATGTATCTTGTTATGTCCCTCTGAGGACCTGGTCCCTTGCCAGGTATAGACGACCAGGAGTATCTGCAAGAGTACGGGCCTGGACCTGACGCAATTTTTTCTGCCGAGGAGGTCTTACCTTCTGAGCATCGTTGATTATCTAGCGATGGATCTTTTTAGCTGATACACTTCTGTCATCATATTATTTTATATTGGAGATTTTATACTCCTCTCTCATTTTAGTTTTGGATATAGTCTTTGGTAGTGGATTTGTCTCCACCGACTATTATTTTGGATATTTCAGACTCCTTATTCTAGTTAGTATTTCTTTTCTATGGCTTGTTGTGTGGATGAGATTAGCATATCTGTGACTTATGACATTACATATACCACATGTGAGTTTATATTCATATTACAGCGCACGTGTGTATTATGGTATCCATATATTGGAGTTGCCATATACATACGGCTGGCATGCTTACGTGTTCCTAGTCCTACGTATTTTGGGACTGGGGCGTGACATATTTTTGTGGTGGCCCATGCAGGTCGAGAGCATATTGTCTCGGTTACGTCACTGTACCGAGCAAGCCTGCGCATAGGATTAGAATATAGGATCTCATCCACTTCTTTATCACCTCCTTTGATTTTGTTTTGCATTCTTATTTGATTGCTTGCATTGCATCTTTCTTGATCCCTTCTCAACGTCAATCTTCTCTCGTGCTTGATAGAGGTTAGGAAGATAACTTATACTAGGTATATACCCTCTAGTATTCAATAACACTATTAGTTAAATTATTGTAAGTTGGATAGTATGTCTCATAACCTAGTAACACATAGTCCTATTGCCCCATTAATGAAGTATAATTGAATGACACCAGCTATAGACTTGCATAAAAAGATAGTATTTATCCAGACTATAGAACTTTAGTGTTATTCTGGACTGTAGAACTTAGAGGCCCATACACCCATTTGGTTGACTTTAGACTTTGACAAAAAATTAGTATGGCAATTGTAGAGGCACAACACCGATCTTCTTGGTGAACTTAGATTATTCAGTACCTTCCTCCATCATAATCAAACGTACTTATATTTTTACTACCTCGACTTATGCTGCTATTATAGCCTAGTTTTACAAGCTTATTCTTTTATTAAGCTTGTTCATGACATATGTATTATTGGGGGCCCACACTAATACATTGTCTAAATCAGAATCGGTGTATTATGGTCTGATCAACCGTAGTGCACTTGGTTCGCTCTTTGTATCACTACTTTATGTGGATTGAGATATAGTTGACTCAACTTGTTAGACGAATATACTTGCCCTCTAGACTGGTCAGAGCATATCATGTCAAGTACATAACTGGTCTGATATGAACATGCATATAAAAATTTACCAAAATAAGATTTCAATCCACAACTGCCTTGGCAACTCCCTTTCAAATTCTTTAATCCCTTCGAATTACGTACTTGTATTATATTACCTCCTCCTTGAACTATTTATTGTTGTTTTTCGTCTTCCCCTATTTCGGAAAGACGAACGTTCGTGCTTAGTATAAGTTTGATACACGAATAGTACTAGATATACCCCATAGGCCAAGCACTCATGATGACAAACAAGAGAGTGCGACCACAGGAAGCCGTAGATACAGGTACAACCTTATTTATATGTGTCATTGCATACTCATGACCCCCTTTATGACACGAGATCTTAGGTGCATAGTAGACGTAGAATTATATAGGTGTTGGTTTAGCAGTTATGAGAATATACTGATATTTTACCCAGATGGCATACACGCGATGCTAATAGATGACGCGAGTAGCAGTAGTACTATTCTTTTTCTATCACTATCTCGCCCCCTTGGGTGGCTCATCTTCTCTTCTGTATCCATTCATTATCTCGTGCTTAATTCTCCCTATCGTAGTTACGTCTTTTTCGTACCAACATGAATTATTGGTCTACTTCGATCCCATCCTTAGTTTTGTTAGTTAAAACGTAAATGGTTTAGTAGATGATTAATAACTAAAGGATGAGTTCTTAATAATAACCCTTATGTATATGACTTATAGCAATATCTGTATCCTCTTATTATTTTAAAAACCATGTATAGCATCCCTTAGGCTAATAGGAATTTGTTAGACTGTTTGAACTAGTTTATACTTTTAATAGTTTTATAAGTTAGTCAAGACTTTAACTGTTGCCTAAAAACTTAGACTATGCCTAGGAAAGAATTGAAGGCACTTGTTACGAACTGACAACTATGACAAATCGCTGGCAAAGTAGCGACAGCTGCAGCTAGACCATTGTAGTAAATTAGTCGAAGTATTTGTAGACATATTGGTCAGGTGGCATGGAAGTATTAGACTACGATACTTGGCGGTTACAAAGAAAAATTATGGTTGTGAGATTCAAGACAAGTACCCTAAGATTCTCGACCCAATAAATATATTCATCTTACAACCTAGACAATAGCCTCAAGTGTAACACCCCGTTCCGCTCAAGCGGACTGCCGTCTCAAAACGGCAATAGTGCAACTGTCCCGACCTGCTTTGCCTCAAACGAGAAGCAAAGGATATCCAGACTTGCCCCTACAGGATCTGACTTAGGCTTTCAGAGGCTCACTCAGGCGTATCGCTCTACCAAGGTGAATCATCGCTAAGGTGGGTGGCTACGGTGAACTTGTCTTTGCTTAGCCAGCACACATAAAATCTGGAATATTTATGCTAGTCGCTAGGTGATTCACCCCCCTGCATGCTAATAAATCCAACGCACCTAGCTAAGGGAATAATCCCAACTTGTATTGCTTGCTAGAACATGGAAATGAAATACTGCTTATATTCAGACCCTCGCATGCTAAGTCCCTTAACGGTTTTATCTCTCGGCTTACCTTCGGGTCCGAGCAACGTGCCTACTTTTGTTCCTTAGAAACGCATGCTTGTCTGCTTGAATGTTGCCTTATTTTCATCCAAACCCCGGGAGACTACTACGTAGTCGTTCCGTGCCTGAATGAACCTGCAAGTATCCGGGACCATTGGGTCGCCAAGGCAATCCCCGAACCAGGGGTACGCATCAGGGTAATGAATACTGAACGTGAATCCTTTAACGTGACAACTGAATAATAATCACATCAAGTTTATATCTAAACGAGAATCACGTCATATAACGAATAAATCTCAGCTCTTGGAGCAAACACTCATTCAGATCACGAATCATGGATTATCATTCAAGTTGTGGATTTGAAACTGACCCTGACCTGCATGTCACGGACAACTTGTAAAAAGGTGATCTTCGGATCTTGTTCTACGGGCGGTCACCGGGGCACTGGGACCGATCCGATCCGGATGGAACTTTACGATAGTCTCACTTGCGGACAGGATGGTATGTAGCACCTCACGTGCTTCGTTGCATACCATCCTTGTTCAAAGACTAAACGGTCCTTTATGGCTATGCCAGCGACAAATGTTCATATAGATAAGTCATCCTCGCTTAGCGGCTATCCGCGTGCGAGTTATTGCATCGCATCAAGAAAAACTGAACTCCTGAACGATCATGTTAAAACAACCCTCATGTTTGCATATGCTATGCCTCCTGAATGTTCATACTTGCCCGTGCTTGAATTAACGATGTTTGCCTCAATGTTTGCCTTGGACAGGGAAGGAGATGGTAAGTTGGTAAGTCTCGCCGTATTTCCTCTCATGTCGCACGGCGCACTACCACACGAGTTAGGCTATTCAATATTTGCATGAAACTGATCCTAAGGCAACTAAAAAGACAACTTAATAGTTGTGCACGGAACCTGTATTACGTGTTTAGATTTATCGAGCGGGCGAGTAGCTTCCCCACCAGTACATTCAATGTACTGATAATCTACCAGTTTGTATGCAGGGTACGGGAGAACCTCGTTCGGTGCGGATATCTCCTTCGTGCGTGCTAAGGTGTGGACATCACTCCGAAGCAACGGTGCGTCCGAAACTGAAGCACATATACAAGACATAATGTTGTGAACATCGCCTGAATATAGCCTGTACAATCATTCCACAATTGTAGCCACTTGGCACGCTTTTACTGTTTCAGAGAGAGAGGCTTGAGCGACTTGTAATTCGGCTATACGCCGCCTGTAACACATGTTTATATTAATAAAAGAGCTTGCTTTACTTTAACTTGTGTTTCAATGCTTCCGCTATATTGTCGACTCAGTGAACCTGTAATCGAATCGTTATACATTCCTAAACTCCGCTGCACTCGGATAAGCTGTGCGACTCTGTGGCTTAGAACTCTTGCCGCCGGCCAATGAACCATGGCCTTGCATAGGCATGGATCACGATCGTGCGGCATCACGCCCGGATGGGTTAAGCGATCGTTCCGCGGGAGCGCTGGCGAGGGTGATTCCCGCCTAGCGGGAACGACCGATTGCCTGCGGGAGATCGGGGCGTGACATGTTGGTATCAGAGCCTGGCTTCTACGCCTTTGGACTTCAATTTGATATCTCTGTTTCGAAAGCTCGTTCGTGGGTTATGTGCACGCTCTCTCTCAATGCCTCAATGGGATGTTCTAACAATAAGTCTAAATACTTTCAAAATGTGTTTTGAATGATATGATTGCTTATCTGGTTATATGCTGCGAGTGGCCTTTGTGCCAACCTGTGCGAACCCTTGAGAGTATCGCTAGTAACTTGTCCGATTTCACTAACTCTAAGTTTGGTTGAATGCATCTATTCGAGGGACGCCTTGAACTAGTGCACCATCCAAGACTTAAGAAAAGGTGAAACTCGAGTGCTGAGACTTCGCTATCACTAAGCTGGTTGACGTGCTCACGCTAGAAGTGCACTTCGAAAGTGCGCACGATCCAGTCTAAGCGATATGCTGATTTCGACGCTTGTGCAAGTGAATATCCAAATGAATAAGTACAACGACTTGTCTAGGATTGCCTCAACCCTAGATTACTGCTTATCCTTAGTAAGTCTCGAGGACGAGACTTTTTCTGAGTTGGGTAGGATGTAACACCCCGTTTCGCTCAAGCGGACTGTCGTCTCAAAACGGTAATAGTACAACTGTCCCGACCCGCTTTGCCTCAAACGAGAAGCAAAGGATATCCAGACTTGCCCCTAAAGGATCCGACTTAGGCTTTCAGAGGCTCGCTCAGGCGTATCGCTCTACCAAGGCAAATCATCGCTAAAGTGGATGGCTACGGTGAACTTGTCTTTGCTTAGCCAGCACACATAAAATTTGGAATGTTTATGCTAGTCGCTAGGTGATTCACCCCCCTGCATGCTAATAAATCCAACGCACCTAGCTAAGGGAATAATCCCAACTTGTATTGCTTGCTAGAACATGGAAATGAAATACTGCTTATATTCAGACCCTCGTATGCTAAGTCCCTTAACGGTTTCATCTCTCGGCTTACCTTCGGGTCCGAGCAACGTGCCTGCTTTTGTTCCTTAGAAACGCATGTTTGTCTGCTTGAATGTTGCCTTGTTTTCATCCAAACCCCGGGAGACTACTACGTAGTCGTTCCGTGCCTGAATGAACCTGCAAGTATCCAGGACAATTGGGTCGCCAAGGCAATCCCCGAACCGGGGGCACGCATCAGGGTAATGAATACTGAATGTGAATCCTTTAACGTGACAACTGAATGATAATCACATCAAGTTTATATTTGAACGAAAATCACGTCATGTAACGAACAAATCTCAGCTCTTGGAACAAACACTCGTTCAGATCACGAATCATGGATTATCATTCAAGTTGTGGATTTGAAATTGACCCTGACCTGCATGTCGCGGACAACTTGTAAAAATGTGATCTTCGAATCTTGTTCCACGGGCGGTCACCGGGGCACTGGGACCGATCCGATCCGGATGGAACTTCATGATAGTCTCACGTACGGACAGGATGGTGTATAGCGCCTCACGTGCTTCGTTGCATACCATCTTTGTTCAAAGACTAAACGGTCCTTTATGGCTATGCCAATGACAAACGTTCATATAGATAAGTCATCCTCGCTTAGCGGCTATCCGCGTGCGAGTCATTGCATCGCATCAAGAACAACTGAACACCTGAACGATTATGTTAAAACGGCCCTCATGTTTGCATATACTATGCCTCCTGAATGTTCATACTTGCCTGTGCTTGAATTAACGATGTTTGCCTCAATGTTTGCCTTGGACAGGGAAGGAGATGGTAAGTTGGTAAGTCTCGCCGTGTTTCCTCTTATGTCGCCCGGTGCACTGCCACACAAGTTAGGCTATTCAATATTTGCATAAAACTGATCCTAAGGCAACTAGAAAGACAACTTAATAGTTGTACACGGAACCTGTATTACGTGTTTGGATTTGTCGAGCGGGCGAGTAGCTTCCCCACCAGTGCATTCAATGTACTGATAATCCACCAGTTTGTATGCAGGGTACGGGAGAACCTAGTTCGGTACGGATGCCTCCTTCGTGCGTGCTAAGGTGTGGACATCACTCCGAAGCAATGGTGCGTTCGGAACTGAAGCACATATACAAGACATAATGTTGTGAACATCGCCTGAACATCGCTTGTACAATCATTCCACAATTGTAGCCACTTGGCACACTTTTACTGTTTCAGAGAGAGAGGCTTGAGCGACTTGTAATTCGGCTATACGCCGCCTGTAACACATGTTTATATCAATAAAAGAGCTTGCTTTACTTCAACTTGTGTTTCAATGCTTCCGCTATATTGTCGACTCAGTGAACCTGTTATCGAATCGCTATGCGTTCCTAAACTCCGCTGTACTCGGACAATATGTGCGACTCTGTGGCTTAGAACTCTTTCCGCCAGCCAATGAACCATGGCCTTGCACGAGCGTGAGCGTGCGGTATCACGCCCGGATGGGTTAAGCGATCGTTCCGCGAGAGCGCTGGCGAGGGTGATTCCCGCCTAGCGGGAACGGCCGATTGCCTGCGGGAGATCGGGGCGTGACATCAAGAGACTGTGACTACTAGTAGAACTTTTGTAAGTTGGGTAGTGTATACGAGTTAGAGGATAATAGGATAGTGTATGGACAATAAATGAGAAGTGTTAGAATGTCAGACCATGAATTTTAGGAAGCACTGCTAGATAGCTATGTAGTGTAATAGCTATAGTGATTATTATGAATATGGGTTAGTGTCAATTTCGAGGACGAAATTTTTGTAAGTTGGGTAGATTGTAAATCCCTCACCAAAAATAGATATTTTGTGTGTATTTTATATTATTATATTTATTATAGATATTAAATTTCTTTAGAGTATTCTCTTAGTTAATTAGAAAATAAATTTCTTGATATATTTACTTATATAAATATTTATTTAGAATTATTTTAGATTATTTTAGATTTTTGGAGATTTTTCTAGAATTTTTGGTAATTAAAACTTAGAAAACATAAATTTCTAGGACTTCTATGATTTACTATACGACCATACTTGCATGTTGTTCCTACCAAATATTTATTTTAGTTTAAAATATTCAATTATATTTTTCTGTAATTTATTTAGAATTTTAAGAAATTTATTTAGATTTTTAAAATTATTTAGGATTTATTTGGATATATATAGTCTTAATATTAGATAGATGCTAATTTAGTGTTAACAGATATTAATAAGATTTTATAAATTATTTGTATTATCTTTAATTATATTTAAAATTATAAATTATTGAGATAAATTTAAAATCTATTTTAAATTAATTCAAATCATGAACCTAAGCAACTTCATGCATATCCTATCCTTATTTAAATTCATCATAATCCAATCCAAATTAACAAATCCTAGTCGTATTTAATTAAGTAGTGTACACCATTATAAATAGCTCATCCTTCATATTTTTCTTCCCCAAATTTCTCTCTTTTTCGTCCAAAAATAGTCAAAATTCGTCATAAATTCAGCCTTATTTTCTACTAGTTATGACGAATTAAAAAGACGACAACTCCTAGCTCCGGACTCCAAACGCGCTCCAGTTTTTTTGTTTGAACTATATCAAGGTTAGTTTTCTGATTATATAATTTATTTTAATAATTTATGAACCTATTTTTCTAGAAAATTCTAAAAGTGTCAGTTGTCCGAAATTAGACGTATTTTGGTGTTTTTGAGATTACGGGAGATCCCGAACTCGGAATTATGAGCTGTTTGAAGTTTCGAAAATTTGACATGATAAATTTTCAGAAAATTATTTTTACAGAATTTAATATATAAATTTAATCTACTGTAAAATTTGTGCAACGTAGACGTAAATAGAAAACCACTAAAAACTGTCATCTGTGCGCCCTTGTGGCCATAACTCTTTACTGACTTGTGATTTTATGAAATTGTCGATTCCAGTGTTCATGTAGCATTAAAATATATAGGATTCCACACACAAATCCAGGATTTGAATCGGTTGACTTTTTGGTCAACGGATTGCCTCGATTTGCGTGCCACGGATCACAAATCCTTAAAGTTGACTTTCTTTGAACCAAAATTAGAGCTTAACAATAAATTTAGATTATAATAAGATTAAAATAATAATTTAGGTTATTTTATTCAGAGTTAAAATGGATTAAAATAGCGAAAACTATTCATCCAATTTTGTAACCTAACTTGTTTAATTTATGTGACGGGTAGATCGGACGACGCCTTGAGTTGGGACTTCATCCTTTTTAGACCAGGCAAGATACCTTGCCAAATTTTTTACAGTACTTTCGTATGCTATTTATATTTTTGTATATTCATTGCATTGCATGTGTGTTTTCTTTCAGTTATTACTATCTATTATATGTATGTTGACACATACTTGACACTTAGGATCATGATAGGACAATCAGTAGGCGTATGGGCTTTAACCACTCTGGTAAACCGTAGTAACTAGCACGCAATATGGTGGTCGTGTCCGATGGTCGCTACCCCCGAGGTATGTCGGCTGATGATGTTCACTGACGTGTGTGTGAGTGTGAGATTTAGATCGAGTAGCCTACCCTTGCCCATACGTCGAAAAGTTGTCCTCATTTGCATTCATATAGATTGTCTTGTACAGCGTACTTATATATTTTTAAACATTATGCATGTTCACTTTATTCAAATTGGCTTGCCTCTATGTATCTTGTTATGTCCCTCTGAGGACCTGGTCCCTTGCCAGGTATAGACGACCAGGAGTATCCGCAGGAGTACAGGCCTGGACCTGACGCATTATTTTCTGCCGAGGAGGTCTTACCTTCTGAGTATCGTTGATTATCTAGCGATGGATCTTTTTAGATGATACACTTTTGTCATCACATTATTTTATATTGGAGATTTTATACTCCTCTCTCATTTTAGTTTTGGATATAGTCTTTGGTAGTGGATTTGTCTCCACCGACTATTATTTTGGATATTTTAGACTCCTTATTCTAGTTAGTATTTCTTTTCTTTGGCTTGTTGTGTGGATGAGATTAGCATATCTGTGACTTGTGACATTACATATACCACATGTGAGTTTATATTCATATTACAGCGCACGTGTGTATTATGGTATCCATATATTGGAGTTGCCATATACATACGGCTGGCATGCTTACGTGTTCCTAGTCCTACGTATTTTGGGACTGGGGCATGACAAATTTGGCCTGAACATGGGGGTTTGGTTCAAAATTCTGGACTATTTTTGGTCAGTTTTTCTGCCAACTTCCGGTCGGTCAATTTTTTGACCAATCCAGGGCACGAAAACTCGTCCCGCTTGAAGAAAAATCCTAGAGGGTTAGGTTGTGAACGTACATGGGCAAACCGCTCGAGAAAAGGATCAAAGATGAGAGAGATACATCACCTTGCAGAGAGGGACGCTGCTGCCTATGCGGATGTGCACACGCGTGCGCGCAGGCGGCCCGAGGCTGCTGCGCGGCGGTCGTCGGCCGGTACGGAGGTCGCCGGTGTCGCGGAGGGTGTCGGCGTTGAGGTCGGGGACTAGGGTTAGGGTTTGAGTTAAAATTCTATATATATATATATATATATATATATATATATATATATATATATATATAGAGAGAGAGAGAGAGAGAGAGAGAGAGAAATTGGGAGGGGGTTGCGCTGGGTTGCTGGGGTAGGTGTAGGTTTAGGAATAGGATTTTGGTTTTGGTTATACTTTTGTTTTGTTTTTCTTTTCTTTTTCTTTTTCTTTTTCTTTTCCTTTTTAATTCTATTATTATTATTATTAGTTTTATTATTATTATTATTATTACTATTACTATTACTATTACTATTACTATTACTATTACTATTACTTATTTTTATTATTATTATTATTATTATTATTATTATTACTTATTATTATTATTATTATTATTATTATTATTATTATTATTATTATTATTATTATTATTTTTATTATATATTTATTCACATATATATTTACATATATAGATGAGATTATATAAAAATTTAAAAAGAATATTTGCACACAGAATAAATTCTAGAAAATCTATCACCCTTTAGCAAGACTCCAAAAATAAAATAAAAATTATTTTTTGGAATAATTCTAAATGAGTATTTATATAAGTAATTTAATCAATAAATTTTATTTTCTAATTGACTATGAAAATACTCCAAAAAAATTTAATAATTTAATAAAAATACTTAAAATTAAATTTAAAAAATTTAGGGGGTTTACATTCTATCCAACTTATAATAATTTTTTCCTCGAAATTAACACTAACCCATATTCGTAATAAATTACTATAGCTATTAACACTTCATTGCTAGCTTGTAGTGCTTCCTAAAAGGTTATGGTCAGCCACCTTAACACTTTTCTCCCTTATTGTTTATACACTATTTTTTTTATCCTCTAACTCGTCTATACTATCCAACTTACAAGAATTATACTAGTAGTCAAAGTCTTTTGAGGCTATTGTCTAGGTTGTAAGACGAATTTATTCATTGGGTCGATAATTTTGGGATACTTGTCTGGAATCTCATTACTATGATTTTTTTTCGTAACCGTCAAGTATCGTAGTCTAATACTGCCACGCTACCTGGCCAGTATGGCTGCAAATAATTCGACTACTCTACTATAATCGTCTAGCTACAGCTGCCGCTATCTCGCCAGCGATTTGTCATAGTCATCAGTTCGTAACAAGTGCCTTCAACTCTTTCCTAAGCTTAGTCTAAGTTTTACGGCAACAATTAAGGTCTTGACTAACTTTATAAAACTATAATAAGTATGAACTATTTCAACAATCCAACTAATTCATGTTAGACTAAAGGATGCTACTCAAGGTTTAAAAAAATAATAATAAAAAATACAGATATTGCTATAGTGCATATACATAAGGGTTATCATGAACTCATATTTTAGTTATTAATCATTACTAATCCGGTTATGTTTTAACTAACAAAATAAAGGGTAAGGTTGAAGTAAATCAATAATTCATGATGGCATGAAAAGATGCAACTACGATAGGAAGAATTAAGCATGGGATAAGGAATGGATATGGAAGAGAAGATGAGCCACCCAAGGGGACGAGATGGTGATAGAAATTAGAATACTACTACTTCTACTCGAGTCATCCATTAGCATCGTGGGTATGCCATCTAGTTAAATTATCAACATATCCTCAAAAAATTTAATACCAAATATATCACATGTGATATGCCCTTAATTATAAAAGATAGTCACAAAGTAATGTGATTGGCCTATGACACAAAGTAATGTGATTGGCCTATGGGGTATATCTAGTACTCTCCGTGTATCAAATTTATACCAAGCACGAACGTTCGTCTTTCCAAAATAGGGAAAGACAAAAAACAATAATAAAGAATTCAAGGAGGAGGTGATAGAATACAAGTATGGGGTTCAAGGGATTTAAAGAATTCAAAAAGAGAGTTGTAAGGGCAGTTGCGGATGAGATCCTATTTTGGTAAATTCCTATTCACATGCTCATATCAGTACAGTTATGTAACCGATCGATAAGATATGCTCGAATATGTCTAAAGGGCAAGTATATTAGTCTAACATGCTGAGTCAACTATATCTCAATCCACGTAAAGTAGTCATGCAAAGAGTGAACCAAGTACATTAAGGTTGATCAGACCATAATACACTGATTCTGATTTAGACAATGTATTAGTAGGCATCCCCAATAACACATATGCCATGAACAAGCTCGATAAAAGAATAAGCTTGCAAAACTAGGCTATAAAATAGCAGCATAAGCAGAGATAGTCCAGAAAATATAAGTACGCTGGATTATGATGAAGGAAGGTACATAATAATTCAAGTTCACAAAGAATATAAGACTTGTCCGGTGTTGTGCCTCTACAGTTGCCATACTAACTTCTTGTCTAAGTCTCTAGTCGACCAAATGGGGGTATGGGCCTCTAAGTTCTACAGTCTGGATAATCACTATCTTCTTATGGAAGCCTATAGTTGGTGTCATTCAATTATGCTTCATTAATGGGTCAAAAGGACTATGTGATACTAGGTTAAGAGACATACTACCAAACTTACAATAATTTAACTAATAGTGTTATTGAATAATGGAGTGTATATACCTGGTACAAGTCACCTTCCTAATCCTTATCAAGCACGAAAGAAAAGATAAGATTAAAGTTGTGAAAGGATCAAACAAGATGCAATGCAAGCAATCAAACAAGAATACAAAATAAAATCAAGGGAGGTGATTAAATAAATGGATGAGATCCTATACTCTATTCCTATGCGTAGACTTGCTCGGTACAGTAAAGTAAACGGGACAATATGCTCTCGACCTGCATGGGCCACCACAATATTATTGGCAACTCTCAGTTCAGGCTGGTGCAAACTCTGAAGCGAATCAAGGGAGAACTACGAACCTGGAATATAGGTAGGCTGTCTACTAACCTAGCGGATAGGGAAAGTAACCTGCAAGATGTACAAGATACTCAGCAAGCGTTGCCTTTGGATCCCGATAATGCTAGAAAGGAAACTCTCTTAAGAGAGGAAGTGCGCCAACTCCTTTCCAGGAGGAGCTCCATCTACATCAACGAGCTAAATGCGCATAGTTGAGAGATGGTGACCAGTATTCAAAAAATTTCTATGCCACTATTAGAGTGCGTCAACAAGGTAATAAAGTGTCTGCTCTTATAAGTTCCAAGGTAATACTCTCACAGACGTAGTTCATATCCAACAAGAACCCATCAATTTCTATCAGGGCTTGTACAATCAATCTGACTATATATCAGTTTTCCCTGACATTATTTGCAAGCGTATTGATACGGAGGAGGGCAACCTAATACTGAGATAGTGGGTCTCAATGGAGAAGATCGAGAAGATTGTTCAAATGGCTGACCTAATAAAACTCCAGGACCCGATGGGTTCAATGCGATGTTCTATAAGAAGCACTGAGACCAACTTAAGTGGCAAGTTCATCAGGTCGTCCATGATTCTTTTGCTACGGGGAGGCTACTTAAAGAAGTGGATCACATATTTCTCACATTGATTCCGAAGAAGGAGGGAGTAGTAGAATTAGGCTATTTTTGACCGATTGCTTGTTGCAACTTTATATATAAAATTATAACTCATCTAATATGTATGTGGATGCAGGAAATTATGATGGGCCATATTTCTCCGAACCAATCTGCTTTCATCAAAGGAAGGTCTATTGCAGACAAATATTTGCTTGCGCACGAGCTGGTTAGAGAATTTAATAGACTGGGAGAGCGTAAGAGATGCATCAAACTTGACCTACGAAAGGCCTATGACATGGTGAACAGAAAATTTGTCTACGAAGTCATGAGAGGTATAAGATTTGATAGCAGGTGGGTAGATCGTGTTGAGGAGTGCATATCTACTGCGATATTCTCTATACTAATTACTGGGCAACTACATGAGTACTTCAGAAGTAACCGAGGTTTACGACAAGAAGATCCGCTATCCCCGATACCATTATGTCAAGCCCCAAATCTCCCGCAAGCCCAATTGTCCCTGCTGAACGTGAATCACCACGTTGCAGCTCTCCCGCAGGACAATCGTTCTTATCGGGACGTGATGCCGTGCAAGCCTAAGATGCGCTTGCACAAGGCCAAAGCTTTGAACAAGGGCAAGTAAGCTATTCAATACTGAAGCAGCGGCACACATATTGCAGAAAAGTAAAGAACACAGTGGCATATGAAAACATGCTCTTTTATTGATAATCAGAAGTGTTACAAGCGGCGCAAGGCCGAGGTTACAGATCGCTCAAGCACTCTTCTCTCGATTACAGTAACACCATTCTATACATTATGTCCCTCTATACAAAAGCAGCTCCATCTCGATACGTCTCAAGTTCACCTTGTTGATAGAATACTATACATGTATGATGGATTTGGCTATTCGTAGGAAGCTGATTACCCCACTCTTTAAGTGAATATTACCTACTGTGTCTCACCTCATTTACACATATGATCTACTACTCTTCATGGAGCCTTCAACGAGGGGAGTGGAATCTCTGAACCAGTTGTTAGATGAATTTGGCCGACTATCTGGATTGAAGTTAAATAAAGATAAATTATATGTGTTCTTTAATAGCACTTGTCCATCTCAAGATCAGTGGTCGAGCATGCTAGGTATCAAATATGGTCTTTTGCCGATCCGTTACCTTGGAATGCCATTGTCGATTACATACACGAGGGACGCGGATTGTAAGGGTCTCGTCCAATATGTACAACATAGACTCGAGGGTTGGCAATCCCAACTCTTATCGTTTGGAGGCTGAATAGAGCTTGTTAATCCACCATTTTGGCGATCACAGCCTGCTGCTTGCAGGCAGTCATTATTCCAATGAGTACAGTCCAAAAAATTGAGAAACTATGCGCAAATTTTGTTTGGGGGGGGGGCTTGCACACTATAGCTTGGGAGAGATTATGTAAAACGAAAGAGAAGGGTGGTATAGGCTTGAGGTCTCTAAAATCATGAGAGATGTTGCTCTATTAAAGCTTACATGGCAATTTCTCGAAGGTAACTCACTGTGTGCACAGTGGATGGCTGGTAGGTATGTACAAAGGAAGAATTTATGGGGGATGGAAATTGAAAACAACTTCTTAGTCACTTTTAAGATGATACTGAAACAGAGGGAAAGTATAAAATAGTGTATATTTCGGGTAATTTGCAATGGGTGTGCGATAAGCATTTGGCTTGATCATGTCACGTCCCGCTTCCCAAGATACGGTGAGTCGGGTACGTAACTACATCCCCAGGCTACGCCCCATACGAATATTACCATACTCGTATCAGCGATTGTAGCCTGTAAATCCTTTTTAGAATAAAATGCAAGTCATGCTAAGGTCATTAGGCAATACAACTGATTCATATCACTCTGGTTAATATACAACTAAATAAGTCTTTATAATAACTTCTCCTTAATGTACATATTTTCAGTTACAAAAACATACTTGGTGCTGTATTTCCTGGAATTACTTGAAGATTATTCCTCGATCTCATCCACGTTATAAAGAGGTAGCATTTCTTCATTTGCTTCATCTCCTCCTAGTGAACAATACTAGGTCGTCAGAACGACATACAAGTCCTCGGTCAAGAACGGTAAGTAAATAGAAGATATGATAGTAGGATAAGAAGGATAACAGTTATAAAAGAAATAAAAAGGTAGAGTATAACATAGAGTCCATGACTTGCATAGTTTCTAATTTAATATTCCTATAGTGTCTAATAATCCAATCATCACATATCCCTACGTCACTACCACAATGCACAAATAATTTCCCTAAATGATGATGCAATTTGGAGAATAACCCTTAAATAACCACTTTACCTAGTTTTCCGCCAACAATCCCATTTACCAGGGATCAGGCTGTGACTTGATGCCACGGTGCTTAGAATCTGGTCCTGCCCTAATGGGCTTTAATCTTGAATTCACCTATTTAATGGTTTGAATCGCACTAGGTGTGCTTATAATCAGGTGACTTGAACAGGATGACACGGGGTTATGATCCGGCCTAGCCCTTTTTTGGGCCAAATCTTGAATTCACCCATTCGATGGTTTTTGAATCGAAGTAGGTGTACTTATATTCAGGTGACTTGAACAGGATGGCACGGGATTAGGATCCGGCCCAGCCCTTTTTGGGCCTAAACAGGAAAGTAAGCTAAGCCTCACCCGCTCACTTCGCAAGGCCTTACGAAAAAGCTTTCACTGTTGATCAGCCATATATATATATATATAATTATGTTGCAGGATTTTGTATGTGGTATTTATGTTGTTCTCCTCCGCCCAATGCTTCTAGCTTAAATCTACAAACAATCCTTATTCTATTTTCTTGTATTCAGGTTTCTGCTCTGTGTATCGCTTTAACGAGTGTTTATATAAAAAATGCTTTTCCAGGATGATACAAGGTACATACTTTTTATTTTATCCAAAATTCGGAGTACAGGTATTAAGTTATTCACATAAATCCAAGAATATTAATTATACAAAGCAGATTATCAAGTAGTTAGATTTTGTTGAGTGACGTGTGTCCGTATCCTATGTATCTTAGACTTTTACTAATCGTCCCCTAATTAAATTACAGTCGTTGGTAGTCTGTCGCAAAATATAACTAGAGTTTAAAGTTTGGGATATCGGCGATATTCCTGGATGTCGAAATATTGGTTAACTCCCGAAATTCTTGAAAATTTTGGCAGAGTCTCCTTTGTATTTTGGTTCCAGAATTTTAACAATTTATATATTCGACCTAGTGCAACCCTCCGTAGCATTCCCGGGCTCGCCGACCCTTTCAGTGGAGAAACTCTCAACACCGGAACACACGCAATAGATTATAAAAATAATTAAAATAGGAAGTCTTATTTCATACCTTAACGGCTAGCTAATTACTTATTGATTATTGCGCAATAGTTTCCTTCCAATGCTGCACAGGTTTCAAACAATCCATAATCCTTAGTAAACAATTTAAATCCAAAATAGATGAAGGAGTTAACTATATGGCCATATTAGGATTTAGTATTCAAGGCCTAAGACTTGCATGGGCAAAATTCATTCATGTTCATTATATGTACTATATACAACCTTCTATAAAATAACAAAATTTTAACTAGAATTTATGTGACTAAAGTTACCCTGATTTATGGTATATATATATGATACATGCTTAAGTTAGGTAATTCTAACGAAATAAGCTAAAATAGGTGTAATTCAATTTTGGACAGAATTAAATCAACTTAATAAATTGACTAAATGTCAAATTTTTATTTAAAGCTATGTCGAATGTAGTTTTATGTTATCTTAGTAATAGGTAATACCTTATTTATATGACAAGTCTTCGCTTTTCATGTATTCCTTTTTATCTCCCTTTATATATATATATATATATATATATATTTATATATTGTTAATACCATATCATTCGATTAAGCATGTAAATAAAATTTTCTTATATCCTAACATACATTGATTATAGGAAGGAACACATACACATACACACATGTCCATATCCATCTAGGTTTAGGTATACATGCATAGGAATGATATACATATACATATATATCTATAAACTAGTTAGTTGTAGGGCTAAATTATAATTATAATTATGATCATCATGTATCCATTTGTGTCCTACCTAGGGCATCAAGATACGTGTATATATATATATATATATATATATATATATATATATATATATATATATATATATATATATATATACACAAGTGTTAATTTGTTTCTAATTCTTCAAAATACCCATTTAATGAAATTTCCTAATTAAATTCTAAGGAAAGAATAATGCAAGGATGAGGACTTGCCTTTGTTTTGAGCAATCTAGGATTCTTCCAAGTTTCCAATTTAGAACCTAATTTCTTTCCAATTTTCTATGAGAAATTGAAATCAAATTATACTCTAATTTAGGTCTAGGAAAAAAGGTTTGGGGAAGGAATGAGAGTTTTACCTAACTTGGAAAGAAGGAAAGAGAAGTTGTGAAGTTGGAGGAGATGAAGCTCGGCGGCGTGTGGGTCCGGCAACGGCAGCGTCGTGCTCGGTGGTAGCGTCCGACGATGGTGGCATCGTGGGCCGACGGCGGTGGCACGGGTCCGACGTCGCACGGGTCCGGCAGCAGCAGCAGCGACAGCAACAGCTACAGCACAGTAGCAACAACAGTGGCAGCGGCTACAGCACAGTAGCTGCTGCAGCAACAGTAGACATGGCAGTAGCAACAGTAGCCTTTGGAAGAAGTAGGGGTTTGGAGAAGATGAAGGTGGGGAAAAGGAATAGGGTTTTGAGGAAATTATATAGGAAAGGGGTTAGGTTTATTGGAAATGCATGGGAGAGGGAAATGGAGCCAAGTTTTCCCTGGTAAATGAGGATGAGAGGAGAAGATGACATGTATGTAGTGAATCATAGGTTGCTGTTGGTTTTCTTCTTCTCCCATGGATTTGGGATTTGCATAAAACTCCCTTCCCATCCAAGAATTAGGTAAGGCTAGTTTGCAATTTGGTATTTACATATGCCTACGATATTAATTCATATATATATATATATATATATTGGAGGGTTAAAAAAATAAAAAATAAAAAATAAAAAAGAAATGGCAGTTATGACACTCTATCCTCCTTAGAAAAATTTCGTCCTCGAAATTTTAAATTAAAAGTGTAACTAACCTTGGTTAGTAAACAAATATGGGAACTATTTTCGCATGTCTTCTTCTTTTTTCCAAGTTGATTCTCCTGGAGAGTCCTTGTTCCAAGCTATTCGAACTAATGGGATGATCCGATTCCAGAGTATTTTGTCTCTACGATCCAGGATTCCAACAGGTCGTTGCTCGATGCGTAGAGTCGGCCCGATAGTGATCTCCGAATGATCTAGTATATGGTTTGGATCCGGTACATATCTTCGGAGTTGAGATACATGAAAATACATTATGTACCCCTTCTAGCGTTGGGGGCAGTGCCAGTTTATAAGATACTCTTCCGATTTTCTCTAGTATATCAAATGGTCCAATATATCTTGGACTCAGCTTCCCTCTAGTTCCAAATCTAATTGTCCCTTTTGTTGGCGAGATTTTTAAGAATACATGATCCAGGTTGAAATTCCAACATCCTTCGATGTTTGTCAGCCCACATCTTCTGCCTATCTTGGGCTGCTTGCAAATGATTTCTTATTGCTTTAATCTTGTCAACAGTCTGTGTTACTAGTTCTGGACTCAGTAACTGTCTTTCTCCTACATCTGTCCAGCATATTGGTAATCTACACTTCCACCCATATAATGCTTCAAAAGGTGCCATCTTAATGCTGGTATGATAACTATTATTATAAAAAAATTCTACCAAATGTAAGTAGTTGTCCCATGATCCTCCAAAATCTAATGTGCAGGCTCTCAATATATCCTCTAGAGTTTGAATCGTTCTCTCTGATTAACCATATGTCTGAGGATGGTAAGCAGAACTAAGTTTTAACTGAGTTCCGAGGCTCTCTTGCAGACTTCTCCAGAAATATGAAGTAAATCTGGTGTCTCTATCCGAAACTATACTTATTGGTACTCCGTATTGACTGACAATCTGTTTCATATACATATCTACTAATACTTTTGTTGTCTGTCCAACCCGGAATGGTAGAAATTGAGCTAATTTAGTGAGTCTATCTATGATGACCCAGATATCATTCTTACCTTTTTGTGTCTTAGGTAGCCCGGTTACAAAATCCATTGTGATATGTTCCAATTTTTATTCAGGTATTGGTAAGGTCTGAAGAAGGCCTACTGTCCTTTGGTGTTCTGCTTTTACTTGCTGACAGACAAGACATCTGGATACGAATTTAGCAATCTCTCGTTTTATTCCATGCCACCAAAAATTTTATTTTAAATCCTTATACATCTTAGTATTTCCTGGATGGATGGAATATTGAGAGTTATGAGCTTCTGTCATGACTTATGTTCTTAGATTTTTACTGGATATACACAATCGATCTCCAAACCTTAGCGATCCATCTGGATGCTTTCTTATTCCAGGCTGGAGCCCTTCCTTGGTTTGGTTCCATATTTTCTGGAGTTTAGAGTCTCCTTGTTGAGCTTCCTTGATTATGTCCACTAGGAAAGACTGTACTTATAAATTTTCCCATGATCCTTCTGATATTGGATATATTACTTCAATTTTCATCTTACTTAAGTCTTTAAGAATTTCCCTTGGGGTATTCATAAAGAATGCCATTGGTTTCCTGCTCAAGGCATCTGCCACTTTATTTGCTTTACCCGGATGGTATTCTAATTCCATATCAAAGTCCTTGAGTAATTCCAACCATCTCCTTTGTCTCATATTAATTTCTTCTGAGTAAACACATATTTCAGACTTTTGTGATCCGTATATATCTTGATTCTCTCCCCAGATAAGTAATATCGCCATAATTTAAGTGCAAAAACTACACCTGCTAGTTCTAAATTATGAGTTGGATAATTTCTCTCATGCTGCTTCAGTTATCGAGAGGCATAGGCTATAACTCTTCTGTGCTGCATTAGCACACAGCCCAGCCCTTTACCCGATGCATCGCTATATATCTCGTATCCTCCTGATCCCGACGGTAATGCTAGCACAGGTGCCGAAATCAATATTTCCTTTAATTCATCAAAGTCTGTCTGGCATTTCTCTGTCCAATTGAATCTTTCCTCCTTTCGGGTCAGCCGAGTTAATGGCTCTGCGATTCTTAAGAAATTTTCCATAAATCTCCTATAGTATCCAGCTAATCCCAAGAAACTTTAAATTTCTGCCACAGACTTTGGTATTGGTCAGGATTTAACAGCTTCCACCTCTTTGGATCTACTGAAATACCTTCTCCGCTGATGACGTGGCCTAGAAATGATATATGATTTAACCAAAACTCACATTTACTAAGTTTAGCATATAATTGTTTATGTCTTAAGGTTTGCAATATTACCCTCAGATGCCCTTCATGTTCTTCTTCATTTTTTGAATATATAAGAATGTCATCAATGAATACAATCATGAACTTATCCAAATATTAATAAAATATCCGATTCATCAGATCCATAAATATAGCAGGAGCGTTAGTTACCCCAAATGACATAACTAGGAACTCGTAATGTCCATAACGAGTCCTAAAGGCTATTTTTTGAATGTCCTCCTTCTTGACCTTTACTTGATGATATCCCGACCTCAAATCAATCTTTGAGAATACCTTGGCTTCTCCTAATTGATCAAATAATTCATCAATTCTGGGCAAGGGGTATTTATTCTTGATTGTCACTTCATTCAAGGCTCTATAATAAATTACCAATCGTAGGGTCCCGTCTTTCTTTTTCGCAAAAAGTACTGGTGCACCCCACGGCGAAGTGATGGGCTGAATAAATTATTTTGATAATAATTCCTTTATTTGTTTGTTTAGCTCAGCCAATTCTTCTTTATTCATCGGGTATATTTTCTTAGCTATAGGTGTTGCTCCAGGCATCAAATTGATAGAAAATTCTACTGCTCTATCCGGTGGTAATCCTGGTAACTCATCGGGAAATACATCCTTGAATTCTTTCACTATCCTTGAGAAATGTTCCTCCTCTAGTTCATGAAACCTTCATTGGACTGGTTGTTCAAACTTCTCTAATTCCTTAGCATCAAATTCCTTTTGGTCTCGAACAAATTCATAAAATTCTCCATTGGTGAGCTGGAATAGAACTTTCCCTTGGCCACAATCTATACATGCTAATGTCTTGGTCAAGCAATCCATTCCAAGTACTAAATCATAATTATTCATTGAAAAAACTAACAATCTTACGTGAAAAGCTCCACTGCCTAACTTAACTGGACATGCTTCACAAACCCGACTAACTTCTACCGTACCATTACCCGTAAGAATATTTAATTTCTTAAGTAACGGTTGTGATTTGATTTCATAAAGATCTATAAATGTTGATGCTATAAATGAATAGGTTGCCCCAGAATCAAATAATACTGATGTCGGACAAGCTAAAACTAGAATAGTACCTGTTACTACTTCTCTAGCTAGTTCTTTTTTATCAGTATTCATTATAAATGCCTGCCCTTGCCTTTTCTTCTTCCCAGTCTGAGGCTGGTTTGTTTTCTGAGCTTGTTGGAATTGGTAGGCTTGGGGTACGAAGGGTGGTCTTCGTTGATTTCCATAAGTCAACGTAGCTTGAGGTGTTGGCGCTTGTATCAAAGGTCGATGGCCATTTCCTTGAAGCATAGGCCTGATATTATTTCCTCAAAACGTTGGTCGTGATTCTTGGTACGAGTTTTGCATTAATGGCCCTAAGGTTCATTGTTGTGGACACTGGCCAATCTGATGCTTATCTAATCCGCATCTTAAACAAAGACCCAGAAATTTTCTACAGTCATCCCTTATGTGCCCAGGTTTTTGACAAAAGTTGCAAATAACTGGTCTTCTCAAGATACCAGTTTGAGAGCGTTTGGACGGTCCTTGCCATGGATGCCTCGAGGATAAAATTCCTACTTCCAAAGTCCTTTTCTGAGGCTGAGATCGAAATGGTTGTTCTTCATTTAGCATTCTTTCTTGGCTCCTTGCTGCTTCAGTCACCTCAGGATAGGTTTGGCATCGATAGGTGGCGACTCTACTCTTCAATTGGCTCCATAGTCCTTCCAGGAATCTAGATACCTTGGTTTCCTCATCGGCTATCAGGCTTGAAGCAAAACGACTAAGCCTGGAAAAATATGCAATATACCGTCTAATATGAGCCTTCCTTGCTTTAAATGAGTGAACCACCGTTCTAACTCGATTTTAATCGATTTTGGAAAGAATCTTCCCTCAAATTTCTTCTTAAATTCTTCCCAAGTTATTTTGTCCTCTGAATCCTCTGGGTGTTCGGCACTCCACCAGTGTTCAGCGATATCTTGCTATTGAATTCAGATTGTAGATACCATATCTTCAGGATAAATTTTTGCTGCTTTTAACAGCCCTTCTATGGTTCTAATCCACTGTCCGTCTTTGATCGGACTTTCTGTTCCTTTAAACTTGGGAGTATTTAGGTTCCTAAATTCTTTAGTGAACCATCTCTAGAATTGGCTGACATTTTGTCACGCTCCAGTCCCAAAATAAGTAGGACTAGGTCACGTAAGCATGACAGCCGGATGGATATGGCAACTCCAATATATGGAAACTAAAACCCATACGTACGCTATAATATGAATATCAAATCCACAAGTGGTATAAATATATCACAAGTCACATGGTATAATCTAAATCTCATCCACGAAAATCAAATATAAATAAATAACCAATGTCTATGAAACTAGATCTCAATACAAAGTATCTAAAGATACTAGTTGGATGGAAATAAATCCACTACCAACTCGAATGTAAAAGTGCAACACCACAAACACAATATAAGAATACCAGCTATCAAATTACGGGCTCAAAGAGAAGACATTCTCGAAATATATGTAACCACCCGAATCTGTGCTCCTGCTAATACTCAAGAACAGATACACCTGGAAGGGGCCAGGTCCTCAGAGGGACATAACAAGATACATAAAAGTATGCCAATAAAGTACTGAAATAAATATCCAATGGGGTCGCCTAACCATCTAAGTGGATGCAGTTTGAGAACAAATTTCTAACAAGTGGGCTATCTGGCCATAAATGGGATTGGCATGACTCTCTCGGAGAATCAGGAGCCTCAAAGCATGTCGTCTTTTGAACGACAGAGGCCGCCAAGTAGTATAGGGGTCATCACCGCCCGTATCTACACCGGAGCTTCCGGGTTACAAAAGGAAAGTACAAAGGAGCCCAAATGCGGTACTTATTGTTCTTCCCACCCCATGCTCTAAGCATGTCACATCCATGACACAATTTGGTTCATAGCTTATTCTTAGTACCCTAGCCCAATCCTGCAACCAAACAAGTACAAGTATTGGACCACCGTACTATAATAGACTATGTCCCTGGACCTCTAATAACTGCTAAGTCTTCTAGCATACAAAGTTTCTATCAGCAGTTATCCCTAACGTACGGCCCACACGTACCGATGATCAGTCAATACGTAAGTCCATGATCTATATGAGACTCACAACTCGTGTAAAAATGTGTCACAGTCAAATAAAACCTAATGATGCTACATGAAAATGGGGCAGTCTTATAAACAAGGTCAATGCAAATACATAACTAAAAATATATCGCGACGACACCGTCGCGCGCATTTTATATAACAGTTAAAATATATGAACTAAAGACATAAAATAAAGATGCATGAAACATATGGAATATAAATAACAGTACAATGGCAAGGTATACTTGCCTGCTCTAAAAAAGGATGAAGTCACAACTCAAGACGTCGTCCGATCTACCCGTCACATAAATTAAACAAGTTAGGTTACAAAAGTAGGTGAATAGGTTCCTCCATTTTAATTAATTTTTAATTATGAATAAATAACCTAAAATAGTATTTTAATCTTATTATAATCTAATTTTATTGTTAAACCCTAATTTTGGTCCAAAGAAAGTCAATTTTACGGATTTGTGATCTATGGTACACAAATCGAGACAATCCGTTGACCAAAAAGTCAACCAACTTAAATCCTAGATTTGTGTGTGGAATCCTATAGATTTCAACGCTACATGAACACTGGAATTGACAGTTTCATAAAATCATAAGTCGGTAAAGAGTTATGGCCACAAGGGCGCACAGATGACAGTTTTTGGTGGTTTCCTAAGTCTAAGTTGCACGAATTTTACAGTAGAATAAAATTATATTTTAAATCCTGTAAAAATACTTTTCTGGAATTTCATCATGTCAGCTTTCCGAAACTTCAAACGGTTCATAATTCCGTGTTCGGGATCTCCCAAAATCTCGAAAATAAGAAAATGCATCTGATTTCGGACAGCTGGCACTTTCAGAATATTCTGGAAAAATATGTTCTGAAATTACTGAAATAATTTATATATTCAGAAAACTAACCTTGATATGATTCTAACAAAAAAAACTGGAACACGTTTGGAGTCTGGAGCTAGGAGATATCGTCTTTTTAAGTCGTCATAACTACTAGAAAATGAGGCTTAATTTATGACAAATTTTGACTATTTTTGGACGAAAAAGAGAGGAGTTTGGGGATAAAAAATATGAAAGATAAGTTTATTCCATAAGTCTAATAGCTATTTATAATGGTGAAGATTGTTTAATTGAATAAGACTATGATTGGCTAATTTGGATATGATTAGGATCAGTTTAAATAAGGATAGGATATGCATGAAGTTGTTTTCCTAATAGGCTCAGATTTGAATTAATTTAAAATAGAGTTTGAGTTCATCTCAATAATTTATAATCTTAAATAGAATTAAAGATAATACAAATAATTTATATATAATCTTATTAATATCTATTAACACTAAATTAGCATCTATCTAATATTAAGACTTTATATATCCAAATAAATCCTCAATAATTTCAAAAATCCAATAATTACTTAAAGTTCTAAATAAATTACAGAAAAAAATATTTAAATATTTTAACTCTAAAATAAATGTTTGGTAGTAACAACATTCAAGTATGGTCTCATAGTAAATCATGGAAGTCCTAAATATTTATGTTTCCTAAGTTTTAATTACCAAATATTCTAGAAAATCTCCAAAATCTAAAATAATCTAAAATAATTCTAAATAAATATTTATATAAGTAAATATATCAAGAAATTTATTTTCTAATTAACTAAGAGAATATTCTAAAGAAATTCAACATCTATAATAAATATAATAATATAAAATACACACAGAATATCTATTTTGGCTGAGGGGGTTTACAATCTACCCAACTTAAAAGAATTTTGTCCTCGAAATTAACAATAAGGCATGGTTTGATAAATCATTCATATTTGTACATAAGGCAAGTCAATCGCAATTTCTTCCAAAAATTTAAAATCTATTCAAATCCATCGCAATCACTTTCAAAATTAAATTAACCATTATTTAAATCAAAATTCAACCAGTCGTAATCTATTCTCGATTTTTAAATCATCAACATCCAAATTTAAATTAAATCCATATAACATATTCAATATTTAAATACGCATATAAATTTTACCTTACGATCTCCAACTATCATAATCTCCTCTAGAAAATAATTCTAGTCCAATATTATTCCTATTTTCACTTATAATTTTTGTACTCTTCAAAATTTTAAATTCAATTCACATCCTCAATATTTTAAATACGTAATCCAGCAATCAAATTTTAACTCTTAATTCAAATCATCAAATTGTAAAAAAAAACTTAATTTCAATCCACCAATGTTCAAGTCTGAAATTATATATTTATCCTCAAAATTTAAATTGATGATTTACCTTCAATATTCAAAATTTAAATCATGTATTTAAAGTATAAATATTTGGTCCGACGCATCAAGGTTTCAAAATTCATTAAGTACTCATCATCTAACTCCTTCTTCTAAAATTCTCTATATTTTAAAAAATGACTTAATCTCTCCATCTAATCCTACTTGATCACAATCTGAAAGAATTTAACCTCAAATTAAGAATACGACTTCTACCCAACTTAGAATTTACCCATCTATCATATAAGGCTATACACTTTAAGAAAATATTCCTTAATTTATTTACTCATGTCATAAAATCCTCAAAACTTTAACACCGATTATATCCTATATGATAGGCCCTTAATCAATTATAAAAGACAGTCACCAAATAATGCAATTGGCCTATGAGTACCTCTAGTACTATCTGCATATCAAATTTATACCAAGTACGAGGTTTCGTTTTTCCGAAATAAGGGAAGACGGAAAACAATGATGAAGAGTTCAAGGGAAGGGTAATAGAAATAGAAGTATGGGGATCAAGGCATTTAAATAATTCAAATGGGAATTGTCTTGTGGATTGAAATTCTATTTTGGTAATTCTTTGTTCGCATGCTCATATTAGTACAGTTATGTAACCGATACGATACGCTCAGACATGTCTAGAGGGCAAGTACATTCGTCTACTAATCACTATATATCTTAATCCACGTCAAGTAGTTATGCGAAGGACGAACCAAGCGCAGTAAGGTTAGCTAGACCCTAATACACTGATTTTGAATATATTATTGTGGGCCCCCCAATAATACATATGTCATGAACAAGCTCGATAAAGAATAAGCTTGTAAAAACTAGGCTATAATAGCAGCATAAGTCAAGGTAGTACAATAAATATAAATACGCTGGATTATGATGAAAGAAGGTACATAACAATTCAAGTTCACAAAAAGATAAGACTCTATAATCTATATAGTTGTCATACTAATTCCTTGTCTAAGTCGATAGTCGACAAAGTAGGGGTATAGCCTCTAAGTTCTATAGTATGAATAAACACTGTCGTCTTAAGCTAGCATACAGTTAATGTCGTTCAGTTACACTTCAATAATAGGTTAAACGACTATGTGATACTATGTTGTGAGGTATACTACCCAACTTATAACAATTAACCTAATACAGGGATAATCTTAAGGGTTTCTACAAAATAACTTTACACTTGTTATTAAAGCAGAAGCTCTTATTGGGGTTTACGAGAAAATATTTTGGTACTCATTAGGGTATCCTCTTACGTTACATAGGTCATAGTCGTCTTAAGTCTTAGTCATAGCGCTTATAGAGTAAGCGTCAATAGTAAGAATGGAAGGTTACTGGCCTTCAAGGGGAAAGGGAATATAACTCATATCGAGGTGAGGGTACATGTTACGCAATTTGAAAACTAAGGGATAATCATCAGGTTGTAATCTACAAGAATAACTTAAACTGTCAAGTTCTAATTACCAATCACATAATTCAAAATTCAAGAGTAACAACCAAAATCCTAGCAAGCTATATATCCTAACGTAGAATAAAGTCACTTGGTCTATAATCAGAGGTGTCAGGTGGCACGAATTGAAAGATGAAGAAAAGAAGAACATAATTTAGTCGTCGTGCAATTAGCGAACGCTAAGGTTTCAGAGGAACTATATATGAAATTAAAATAGAGAGGCTATTGATAATGTCATGGTTTCCTAAGGGAAGATGTTATGCTAGTCTCTGTATTGAAGGTATGATTAAGAAAAAAGAGTTGACTACATTCCTCTAGGCTTCCTAAGGTACTGTTCTTGTAATATCAAGAATCTAACTTTACAGTTCTCTAATACTACCTTACTATGAAGTTAGGTTCAGTCTTAATATTCAACCTTGGATTTCTATTGGTTCCTCAATACTAGGGTCAAACAATATGGTCAAACTTCTAACTAATCGTAGTAGTGTTTATACTACTCTCAAGTCCTCATAATATATCAAACGATAATGGTAAGCCAATCTATAGATAAGGAATTCTAGGGTTCACTAGATATTCTAAACTTAGTTGTAAACCGCCCACCCAAAATAGATATTTTGTGTGTATTTTATATTATTATATTTATTATAGATGTTGAATTTCTTTAGAGTATTCTCTTAGTTAATTAGAAAATAAATTTTTTGATATATTTACTTATATAAATATTTATTTAGAATTATTTTAGGTTAGTTTAGATTTTGGAGATTTTTTAGAATTTTTGGTAATTAAAAACTTAGGAAACATAAATTTTTAGGACTTTCATGCTTTACTATGAGACCATACTTGAATGTTGTTACTACCAAACATTTACTTTAGAGTTAAAATATTTAAATATATTTTTCTGTAATTTATTTAGAATTTTAAGTAATTATTGGATTTTTGGAATTATTGAGGATTTATTTGGATATATAAAGTCTTAATATTAAATAGAGCTAATTTAGTGTTAATAGATATTAATAAGATTATATATAAATTATTTGTATTATCTTTAATTCTATTTAAGATTATAAATTATTGAGATGAACTCAAACTCTATTTTAAATTAATTCAAATCCTGAGCCTAATAGGAAAACAACTTCATGCATATCCTATACTTATTTAAACTTATCCTAATCATATCCAAATTATTCAATCCTAGTTGTATTCAATTAAGTATTGTCCACCATTATAAATAGTTATTATAATTAAGGAATAAACTCATCTTTCATATTTTTTATCCCCAAACTCCTCACTTTTTCGTCCAAAAATAGTCAAAATTCTTCATAAATTCAGCCTCATTTTCTAGTAGTTATGACGACTTAAAAAGACGATATCTCCTAGCTCCGGACTCCAAACGCGCTCCAGTTTTTTTTGTTAGAATCATATCAAGGTTAGTTTTTTGAATATATAAATTATTTTAGTAATTTCAGAACTTATTTTTCCAGAATATTCCGAAAGTGCCAGCTGTCCAAAATCAAACGCATTTTTGTTTTTTTCGAGATTTTGGGAGATCCCGAACTCGGAATTATGAACCGTTTGAAGTTTCGGAAAGCTGACATGATAAAATTCTAGAAAATTATTTTTTCAGAATTGAAATATAATTTTATTCTACTATAAAATTCGTGCAACGTAGACGTATATAAGAAACTACCGAAAACTGTCATTTGTGCGTCCTTGTGGCCATAACTCTTTACCGACTTATGATTTTATGAAACTGTCGATTCCAACGTTCATGTAGTGTTGAAATCTATAGGATTCCATACACAAATCTAGGATTTGAGTTGGTTAACTTTTTGGTCAACGGATCGCCTCGATTTGCGTGTCACGGATCACAAATCCGTAAAATTGACTTTCTTTGGACCAAAATTAGGGTTTAACAATAAAATCAGATTATAATAAGATTAAAATACTATTTTAGGTTATTTATTCAGAATTAAAAATTAATTAAAATGGAGGAACTTATTTACCCACTTTTGTAACCTAACTTGTTTAATTTATGTGACGGATAGATCGGACGACGCCTTGAGTTGTGACTTCATCCTTTTTCAGAGCAGGCAAGTATACATTGCCATTGTACTGTTATTTATATTCCATATGTTGCATGCATCTTTATTTTCTGTCTTTAGTTCATATATTATAACTGTTATATAAAATACGCGCGACGGTGTCGTCGCGATATGTTTTTATTTATGTATTTGTATCGACCTTGTTTATGAGACTACCACATTATCATGTAACATCATTAGGTTCATTGGCCGTAACACAGTTGTTACATAAGTGTGAGTCTCATATAGATCATGAACTGCGTGACAGGTCTGGCCTCCTGTGCGCATGGGCCGTGCGTTAGGGATAACTGCTAATAAAAATTTTGCATGCTAGAAGACTTAGCAGTTATTAGAGGTCTATGGACATAGCCTATTGTAGTATGGTGGTTCCATCCCTGTCCTTATTTTGTTGCAGGATTTGACTAGGGTACTAAGAATAGGCTATGAACCAAATTGTGTCATGGATGTGACATGCTTAGAGCATGGGGTGGAGAGAACAACAAGTACCGCATTTGAGCTCCTTTGCACTTTTTCTCCTGTGCGTCCGGATTCTCCGCTGGAGATACGGGTGATGATGACCACTATATATTATGTATTATCAAGCGGGCCTCCTCCATTCAAAAGACGACGTGTCTTTGTAGGCCCCTGGATCTCCAATAGAGAACCATGCCAAATCCCAGTTTTCAGCCAAATAGCTCACTTGTGGGGAAAGTTGTTCTTAACTGCATTCACCTAGACGGTTAGGTGACCCCATTAGATATTTATTTCAGTACTTTATTGGCATGTGTTTTATGTATCTTGTTATGTCCCTCTGAGGACCTGGCCCTTTCCAGGTGTATCTGTTATTAAGTATTCGTAGGAGCGCAGATTAGGATGGCTACATATGTTCGAGGATGTCTTCTCTTCGAGCCCGTGATTGTTAGCTGGTAATCTTATATGGTGTTTGTTGTGTTGTCCTTATGTTGTATTTGCTCTTATGTTCGAGTTGGTAGTAGATTTGTTTCCACCCAACTATCATCCTTAGATACTTCTTATTGAGATCTAGTTTCATAGATACTGGTTAATTATTTATATTTGATTTTCTGTGGATGAGATTTAGATTATATCCTATGACTTGTGACATATGTTATACCACTTATGGATTTGATATTCATATTACAGCGTACGTATGGATTTGATTTCCATATATTGGAGTTGCCATATCCATATGGCTGGCATGCTTACGTGTCCTAGTCCTATGTATTTTGGGACTGGGGCATGACATTAGTGGTGTGTCAATACTCTAGTTGTACTCTTAATAGGAATGTTACCCTACTTATCATCTAACAACAGGGACTTCTATATTCTAGGAGAGGCTATACTTAAGAAACTAATAGGGAAGCACATGAATCAAGCAGGATGCAAATTATTCAAATAAAACAGATTAAAAGAAATACGAGTCATAGTCAATTGTGGATGAGATCCTATACTCTAATCCTATTTGCAGGCTTGCTCGGTACAATAACATAACCGAGATAATATGCTCTCGACCTGCATGGGCCATCACAAAAAATATGTCACGTTCCAGTCCCAAAATATGTAGGACTAGGTCACGTAAGCATGCCAACCGCATAGATATGGCAACTCCAATATATGGAAACCAAAACCCATACATACGTTGTAATATGAATATCAAATCCACATGTGGTATAAATATATCATAAGTCACATGGTATAATCTAAATCTCATCCACGAAAATCAAATATAAATAAATAACCAATGTCTATAAAATTAGATCTCAATACAAAGTATCTAAAGATACTAGTTGGATGGAAACGAATCCACTACCAACTCGAATGTAAAAGTGCAATACCACAAACACAATATAAGAATACCAGCTATCAAATCACGGGCTCGAAGAGAAGACATCCTTGAAATATATGTAACCATCCGAATCTGCGCTCCTACTAATACTCAAGAACAGATAAACCTGGAAGGGGCCAGGTCCTCAGAGGGACATAACAGGATACATAAAAGTATGCCAATAAAGTACTGAAATAAATATCCAATGGGGTCGCCTAACCATCTAAGTAGATGCAGTTTGAGAACAACTTTCTAACAAGTGGGCTATCTGGCCATAAATGGGATTGGCATGACTCTCTCGGAGAATCAGGGGCCTCAAAGCATGTCGTCTTTTAAACGGCAGAGGCCGCCAAGTAGTATAGGGGTCATCACCGCCCGTATCTCCAATGGAGCTTCCGGGTTACAAAAAGAAAGTGCAAAGGAGCCCAAATACGGTATTTGTTGTTCTTCCCACCCCATGCTCTAAGCATGTCACATCCATGACACAATTTGGTTCATAGCTTATTTTTAGTACCCTAGCCAAATCCTGCAACCAAACAAGGACAAGTATTGGACCACCATACTACAATAGGCTATGTCCTTGGACCTCAAATAACTGCTAAGTCTTCTAGCATACAAAGTTTCTATCAGCAGTTATCCCTAACGCACGGCCCACACGTACCGATGATCAGTCAATACGTAAGTCCGTGATCTATATGAGACTCACAACTCGTGTAAAAATATGTCACAGTCAAATAAAATCTAATGATGCTACATGAAAATGGGATGTCTCATAAACAAGGTCAATGCAAATACATAACTAAAAATATATCGCGACGACACCGTCGCGTGCATTTTATATAACAGTTAAAATATATGAACTAAAGACATAAAATAAAGATGCATACAATATATGGAATATAAATAACAGTACAGTGGCAAGGTATACTTGCCTGCTCTGAAAAAGGATGAAGTCACAACTCAAGGCGTCGTCCGATCTACCCGTCACATAAATTAAACAAGTTAGGTTACAAAAGTGGGTGAATAGGTTCCTCTATTTTAATTAATTTTTATTTCAGAATAAATAACCTAAAATAGTATTTTAATCTTATTATAATCTAATTTTATTATTAAACCCTAATTTTGGTCCAAAGAAAGTCAACTTTACAGATTTGTGATCCATGGTACACAAATCGAGACAATCCATTGACAAAAAAGTCAACCAACTTAAATCCTAGATTTTTATGTGGAATTCTATAGATTTAACGCTATATGAACGTTGGAATCAACAATTTTATAAAATCATAAGTCGGTAAAGAGTTATGGCCACAAGGGCGCACAGATGACAGTTTTCGATAGTTTCCTAAGTCTAAGTTTCACAAATTTTATAGTAGAATAAAATTATATTTTAAATTCTTAAAAATACTTTTCTAGAAGTTCATCATGTCAGCTTTCCAAAACTTCAAACGGTTCGTAATTCTGAGTTCGAAATCTCCCAAAATCTCGAAAATACAAAAATGCGTCTGATTTTAAATAACTGGCACTTTTAGAATATTCTGGAAAAATAGGTTCTGAAATTACTGAAATAATTTATATATTCAGAAAACTAACCTTGATATGATTCTAGCAAAAAAAATTGGAGCACGTTTGGAGTCCGGAGCTAGGAGATATCATCTTTTTAAGTCGTCATAACTACTAGAAAATGAGGCTGAATTTATGATAAATTTTGACTATTTTTGGACGAAAAAGAGAGGAGTTTGGGGATAAAAAAATATGAAAGATGATTTTATTCTATAAGTCTAATAGGTATTTATAATGGTGAAGATTGTTTAATTGAATAAGACTAGGATTGACTAATTTGGATATGATTAGGATCAGTTTAAATAAGGATAGGATATGCATGAAGTTGTTTTCCTAGTAGGCTCAGATTTGAATTAATTTAAAATAGAGTTTGAGTTCATCTCAATAATTTATAATCTTAAATAGAATTAAAGATAATACAAATAATTTATAAATAATCTTATTAATATCTATTAACACTAAATTAGCATCTATCTAATATTAAGACTTTATATATCCAAATAAATCTCCAATAATTCCAAAAATCCAATAATTACTTAAAATTCTAAATAAATTACAGGAAAATATATTTAAATATTTTAGCTCTAAAATAAATGTTTGGTAGTAACAACATTCAAGTATGGTCTCATAGTAAATCATGAAAGTCCTAAAAATTTATGTTTCCTAAATTTTAATTACCAAAAATTCTAGAAAATCTCCAAAATATAAAATAACCTAAAATAATTCTAAATAAATATTTATATAATTAAATATATCAATAAATTTATTTTCTAATTAACTAAGAGAATACTCTAAAGAAATTCAACATCTATAATAAATATAATAATATAAAATATACACAAAATACCTATTTTGGGTGAGGGGGTTTACACGTTTGCAGATGTTCCAATACTATGATAGTTGTGGCTAGAGCCATATCTGCATTCTGACTATTAGACTCCAGAATCTGTTGGAACAACTTGTACATGTCCCTAATAGAGGGTTCCATCTGAGTTTGTGAGGATGAAGCATGGGATTGATCATGATTAGACATTATCCTGAAAAAATTCAAATGTAATTTCTCATGAATAATCTTGAGATTCAATGATAGGAAAAGATATTAAAAATCTTAAGAGTTTTTGGGAAATAGAGGAATATATAGGTACATGGCTAACGAAATCATATTTCATTCACTCATAATCAAAATATGATACAAAATATGCTGCTAAGGTACTAGTCATCTTGCACATAGGCATATATACATATTTAGACTATTTACATTTCTCATACTTCCTTCCTTCCTAACTTATATACATACACATACATCCTTGCCATTCACAAAAGATACCTAGTAGATAAAAGATCCTTTACACCTAAGATTCCTAGTCTAGTTTTCCCATGATACGGATCCACACCTGGGTAAGGATTGTAGCTTCAGGATGTAGTTCTTGAAAATCAGTTATCGTTCCTTCATACCCTTCTAATTTAGGATAATCATATTCATATTTTGGGTCCCGTACATAGATATAATAGGTTTCCCTTTTATGGTCCACTTCTGCACCATCCTCCAAATCCCTAATGACGGGACACATAATACCATAATGCACTTCATAGAGTGGTATATGATACCAGTCTGGTAGATTCTATAGTTCCCTTACATATTGCTGATAGCCATAGAGTGTGCGGTCACTTCCATCCCACCAGATGCTCGAAAGGAATAGATCCAAGTCCTATATTCAAAATAAGAATTAAGTAATAATTATATTAAGAGAAATCAAAATTTTTAAAATACCCTTGCTTTCCTTTCTAATCACTGGTATTTCTTATCTTAGGGTGTTCTAATTTGATAAGGAATCCAGGGTTCACTTATACCAGCTCCTAACCCATATCCTGTAACATGTGTCTTTATAATACCTAGACTTGCACCTTATCCTAGGTTCTTCATTTCAGGTCCTACCTAGGGTTCCTAAAAGCATGACCTGCATGGGCCACCACTGAAAGACATGTCACGTTATGCTTTCCAAGATACGATGAGTCGGGTACATAACTACATTCCCAGGCTATGCCCCATACGAATATTACCATACTCGTATCAGCGATTGTCGCCTGTAAATCCTTTTTAGAATAAAATGCAAGTCATGCTAAGGTAATTAGGCAATACAACTGATTCATATCACTCTGGTTAATATACAACTAAATAAGTCTTTACAATAACTTCTCCTTAATATACATATTTTTAGTTACAAAAATATACTTGGTGTTGTATTTTCTGGAATTACTTGAAGATTATTCCTCGATCTCGTCCACGTTATAAATAGGTAGCATTTTTCAATTACTTCATCTCCTCATAGTGAATAATACTAGGTCGTCAGAACGACATGCAAGTCCTCGGTCAAGAACGGTAAGTAAATAGAAGATATGATAGTAGGATAAGAAGGATAACAGTTATAAAAGAAATAAAAAGGTAGAGTATAACATAGAGTCCATGACTTGCATAGTTCCTAATTTAATATTCTTATAGTGTCTAATAATCCAATCATCATATATCCTTACGTCACTACCACAATGCACAAACAATTTTCCTAAATGATGATACATTTGGAGAACAACCATTAAATAACCACTTTACCTAGTTTTCTGCCAACAATTCCGTTTACCAAGGATCAGGCTGTGACTTGATGGCACGGTGCTTAGAATCCGGCCCTGCCCTTATAGGCTTTAATCTTGAATTCACCTATTCGATAGTTTGAATCGCAATAGGTATGCTTATAATCAGGTGACTTAAACAGGATGGCACGGATTTATGATCCGGCCTAGCCCTTTTTGGGCCAAATCTTGAATTCACCCATTCGATAGTTTTTGAATCGAAGTAGGTGTACTTATATTCAGGTGACTTGAACAGGATGGCAAGGGATTAGGATCCGGCCCAGCCCTTTTTAGGCCTAAACATGAAAGTGAGCTAAACCTCACTCGCTCACTTCTTCGCAAGGCCTTACGAAAGAGCTTTAACTGCTAATCAGCCATATATATATAATTATGTTGCAGGATTTCGTAGGTGGTATTTATGTTGTTCTCTCCCGTCCGATGCTTCTATCCTAAATCTACAAACAATCCTTATTCTATTTTCTTATATTCAGGTTTCTGCTCTGTGTGTCGCTTTAACCAGTGTATATATAAAAAATGTATTTCCAGGATGATACAAGGTACATACTTTTTATTTTATCCAAAATCCGGAGTACAGGTATTAAGTTATTCACGTAAATCCAAGAATATTAATTATACAGAGCAGATTATCAAGTAGTTAGATTTTGTTGAGTGACTTGTGTCCATATCCTATGTATCTTAGACTTTTACTAATCGCCCCCTAATTAAATTACAGTCGTTGGTGGTCTGTCACAAAATATAACTAGAGTTTAAAGTTTTGGGATATCGACGATATTCCTAGATGTCAAAATATTGGTTAACTCCCGAAATTCTTGAAAATTTTGGCAGAGTCTCCTTTGTATTTTGGCTTCCGAAATTTTAACAATTTATATATTCGACCCGGAGCAGCCCTACGTAGCATTCTCGGGCTCGCTGACCCCTTCAGTGGAGCAACTCTCAATACCAGAACACACGCAATAGATTATAAAAATAATAAAAATATGAAGGCTTCTTTCATACCTTAACGGCTAGCTAATTACTTATTGGTTATTGCGCAATAGTTCTCTTCCAATGCTGCACATTTCAAACAATCCATAATCCTTAGTAAATAATTTAAATCCAAAATAGATGAAGGAGTTAACTATATGGTCATATTAGGATTTAGTATTCAAGGACTAAGACTTGCATAGGCAAAATTCATTCATGTTCATTATATGTACTATATGCAACCTTCTATAAAATAACAAAACTTTTACTAGAATTTATGTGACTAAAGTTACCCTGATTTACGGTATATATATATGATACATGCTTAGGTTAGGTAATTCTAACGAAATACGCTAAAATAGGTGTAATTCAATTTTGGACAAAATTAAATCAACTTAATAAATTGACTAAATGTCAAATTCATATTTAAAGCTATGCCGAATGTAGTTTTATGTCATCTTAGAAATAGGTAATACCTTATTTATATGAAAAGTCTTCGCTTTTCACGTATTCCTTTTTCTCTCTCTCTCTCTCTCTCTCTCTCTCTCTCTATATATATATATATATATATATATATATATATATATATATATATATATATATATATATATATATTGTTAATAGCATATCATTCGATTAAGCGTGTAAATAAAATTTTCTTATATCCTAACATACATTGATTATAGGAAGGAACACATACACATACACACATGTCCATATCCATGTCCATATCCATCTAGGTTTAGGTATAAATGCATAGGAATGATATACATATACATATATATCTATAAACTAGTTAGTTGTAGGGCTAAATTATAATTATAATTATGATCATCATGTATCCATTTGTGTCCTACCTAGGGCATCAAGATACGTGTATATATATATATATATATATATATATATATATATATATATATATATATATATATATAATTTATGTATTCACCTATATACACAAGTGTTAATTTGTTTATAATTCTTCAAAATACCTATTAATGAAATTTCCTAATTAAATTCTAAGAAAAAAATAATGCAAGGATGAGGACTTGCCTTTGTTTTGAGCAATCTAGGATTCTTTCAAGTTTCCAATTTGGCACCTAATTCCTTCTCAATTTTCTATGAGAAATTGAAATCAAATTATACTCTAATTTAGGTCTAGGAAAAAAGGTTTGGGGAAGGAAAGAGAGTTTTACCTAACTTGGAAAGAAGGAAAGAGAAGTTGTGAAGTTGGAGAAGATAAAGATCGGCGGCGTACGGGTCTGGCGGCGGCGGCGGCATGCTCGGTGGCGGTGTCCTGCGACGGTGGCGTCGTGGGCCGGTGCGGTGGCGCGGGTCCGGCAGCAGTCGCGGCAGCAACGGCTACAGCACAGTAGCAGCAGTGGGAGCGGCTACAACACAGTAGCAGCAGCAACAACAACAGTAGACATGGCAGTAGCAGCAGCAGCCTTTGGAAGAGTAGGGGTTTGGAGAAGATGAAGGTGGGGAGAAGGGATAGGGTTTTGAGGAAATTAAATAGGAAAGGGGTTAGGTTTATTGAAAATGCATGGGAGAGGAAAATGGATCCAAGTTTTTCTTGGAAAATGAGGATGAGAGGAGAAGATGACATGTATGTAGTGAATCATAGGCTGTTGTTGGTCTTCTTCTTCTTCCATGGATTTGGGATTTGCATAAAACTTCCTTCCCATCCAAGAATTAGGTAAGGCTAGTTTGCAATTTGGTATTTACATAAGCCTAAGATATTAATTCATATATATATATATATATATATATATATATATATATATATATATATATATATGGATTGGAGGGATAAAAAATAAAAAAAAAAAAAAAAATGAAATGGCAATTATGACAGATCCTTTGCTCAATAAGGAGAGTCTGGTGGATAGACTTGGGTGGCCTACATTTTAGTTAGTCGGCAACGCAGGGTGCCTGAACGAGTTCATTAGAAATGGAGAATGATATATAACTAATAGGCATATTCGTCAATGGTATCAGGATGAGATTGAACACAATCAAATATAAAAGGAGGGGGGAGAGGTCTGACTGGAGATGGGATGGTCAAGGCCACGGTAGATTCAGCCATAAACTGGCGTATGAGTATGTCGTCCGAAGTTCCCCACAGTGGAGTCGGCGGCCTGGGTTTGGATGAAGGGAGCACCAAAAAAGATGGAGCTCTGCATGTACAAGGATGTAAGAGATTGTTTGCTTACTAAGGACTGACTCATTAAGTTCGAGATCTAGATTACCAATGAGCACTGTGCACTTTGCGATAGGCAGAAAGAAACACGAGTCCATTTATTGTTTCAATGCTCTTTTTCCTAAGAAGTTTAGCAAAGATGTAGGCATCAAATTTTGATCGCCAACAAAAATAAAGTTGGATTGCAGGGTGCTTGTCAGGAGGTTAAAGCTATAAAAAGTAAGGGAGAACAAACATATCAGAAGGTGAGGATCAGATTATTGTCGACTGTCTGGCATATATGGAGGGAAAGAAACCCCAGAGTATTTGAAGATAAAGCCGCCACCTTGCCTAGAGTTATTAATAATATAGACAATAACATAAAATGTTTGGAGGGTAGATTATAGTGGGGGGATAATGTATAACACCAGGTTGTAGGCTTGCTATCCATTTTCGTTTTATTTACATCAATAAATTACCTTTTCTTCAATATATATATATATATATATATATATATATATATATATATATATATATATATATATGTGTGTGTGTGTGTGTGTGTGTGTGTGTGTGTGTGTGTGTGTGTGTGTGTGTAACCACCTAAAATTAGGAGAGGGGTATTTTTTTGTCATTTCACTATTGATTTCTAATTATATAGTTATAGTTAGTTATTGTTAGTTATAATACTAGTTAATTAGAATTAATTAGTGTTAGATGTCATGGATAGAATATTCTCTTATAGAATAGTTAGATACCTTCCTATAACTAATTAGATTCCTTCCTAACAAAAGAAATTTCATTCATGACAATTTTAGAAACTAATTAGGGAGTGGAATGACAACTTATGATTTTTCTCAACCACACCCACTATATATGGCCTATAGTCTCTCTCTCCTCCTATTTCATTTCATTTTCTCATCAAAACTTCTTCTTCTTCCTCAAGTCTTCTTCACCACCAAGTCATTCCAATTTTCTCCAAATTTATATTACACATCACTCAAATTTTACTCATTCTCATCACCATGGAGGCCTAGAGCATTGGAGCACAAGGAGGACCATTAGAGAGGAGCCTAGCTAGGAGGATCGTGTATATTTTTTCTTATTATGTCCATTTTCGTAGAGATTCATTGGGACACAACTCACAATAGGTACATTTCTTATTTTCTCCAATTTTTATGGTAGGTGTCATGCCCCGATCTCCCACAGGCTAATCGACCGTCCCCGCTAGGCGAGAATTACCGCGCCAGTGCTCCCGCAGGACTATCTCTTGACCCATCTGGACGTGATGCCTCATGAGCATGAGCCGTGCCCGTGCAAGGCCATGGTTTATTGGCTGGCGGTAAGAGGTATAAGCTACAGAGTTGCACAGATTGTCCGAGTACAGCGGAATTATAAACGCATAAGAGATTGGTGACAAGTTCACTGAGTCATCAATAATAGAAGCATTGAATAACACATGTATAGAAGTAAAGCAAACTCTTTATTAATATAAAGAAGTGTTACAGGCGGCATATAGCCGAGATTACAAGTCGCTCAAGCCTCTCGTACTCTGAAACAGTAAAAGTGTGCCAAGTGGCTACATTTATGGAATGATGGATAGGCGATGTTCCAACATTATGTCTTATATATGTGATTCCATTCCAGACGTAACGCACCAAGGCTTCAGAGTGAACTCCACGCCTTAGCACGTACGAAGGAGGCATCCGCACCGAACGGGGTTCTCCCGCACCCTGCAAGCAATCTAGTGGGTTATCAGTACATGAATGACTGGTGGGGAGGCTACTCGCCCGCTCGACAAATCTAAACACGTTCAATAGGTTCCGTGCACCATCTATTTAGTTGTCTTTCTAGTTTTGCCTTAGGATCAGTTTTATGGCAATGTTGAATAGCCTATCTCATGTGGCAGTGCGCCGTACGATATAAGAGAAAATACGGCAAGACTTACTAACTTACCATTTGTCCTTCCCTGTCCAAGGCAAACCAAGTTAATTCAAGCACGGACATATATATAATGCAATCCAGTTTCAATAGCATATGCGAACACAAGTGTTGTGAGGAAGATTATGTTTCGGGTGTACGAGCATACAAATTAGGCAGAAGTGTTGCATAGGATGCTCAAGTGTTCAATTATTGTAAACCCCCTGATTTTTTCAAGATTTTTAAAACAGGATTTTTTAGATTTTCGGGAATTTTTACTAATTAAAAACCAGGGTATTTGGCATTAAATAAAATTAAATATTTTTAAAATATATTAAAATATTATGAAAATAATATTTTGGGTGTAAAATAAAATACTGGACTTAGGGTAATTTATTGGGAATTTATTGGGCCCCGAACCTATTTTTAAACACCTAAAAACTATTTTTTTTATTTAGAACCAAACCAAACCAAACCAACCCAAACCCATTAGCTGCGGGTCGGATCCGGGTCCAACCCGCGACCCGAACCCGCAAAGCCCAAACCCGCTTCGGCTAACGGGTCGGGCCGGGTCTGCCAGACCCGAACCCGCCGCCCGACCCGACCCGGAGACTTCTTCTCCTCCCCCACGCTCTGGAACCCGATTCCCCCGCCGTACCCGCCGGCCACGTCGTCGAAGCCCGCGCCCGCACCCTCCGGTCCTCTCCGCCATAACCCCGCCACCTGGCCGCCTCACCCGGTCACCCCCCGGCTCCGTCCCCCTATATATTCCCTCATCTCCTCCCTCTTCTCCTCCCCTACTAAACCGTAGACACCCGCCGACCCCGACTCCGGCCACCCCTCGCCGAGCCCTCCCGCAGCGACCTCCACCTCCTCCCCGGTCGTCTCCCTCTCTCCTCCTCTCCACCATCACCTCGCCGTCGATCGACCACCGCCTGAGCTCCACCCTCCTCTCCGCCAGGCCGTGCTCCGCCTCCGGCCCGCCTCCGCCGCTCAGCGCCTGCCAAGCGCCGCCGTCCGGCCTCCCCGCCGTGCAGCGCTGCCCCCCAGCTCCCTCCGGCCGGCCTCCCCGCCTGAGCTCCAGCCAGAACCCTAGAAACCCTAACCCTAGGCGACTTCGACACGGACACATCGCAGACACGAGAAAACGTTATTTCTGGAGCCCTGTTCAGGTACCTGTTTCTCTCTCCTCGCTGCCCCGTTTTCGATTTCGTCTATTGCATCGTGAACCCTGTGTGACCCTCTCGGTGCCCGTGCAACCAGCTCGGTGCATCGCGTCCTGTGGCGATCGTGAACCGCGATCCAAAAACAGGAAAAACAACGTCCTGTTTCACCCCGGAACTGAGTACGCCCCGCCAAACGGGATGACTTGGTCACACGCGGTCTTCACCGATACGTGCGCGCTGTCGATAGGACATACAGGATTTTACAAAAGTCGATTTGGATGTGCGTGCACACCGAAATCAACACGTATCCGCGGACACCGTCCCGTATTCGTCAGTTCTGGAATACGTCGTAACTTTGTATACACACGTCGGATCGAAATAAAATTTACACCATCAGACTCGTAGCGATACGCTGGTCCTGTGACCCAAGTTTGGTTCGATTCTGAGAACGTTGACAAAATCGCGTATCGTGGGCCCCATAGGCTCCACTTGACGGGCAATTTTGTGATCGGCTCATTGGAATCCAATTCTGGAAGTTCCGTTGGGTTCGTATCATCGTTCTGGACCTGTTGACACTAAGTTTGACGAATTTGGAGACCTTTGTCCCTGACACATTTTTCGGTGCGAAGCGGGCCACATGTGGGCCCCGCTTTGACCCGAAATTATCATTTTTGCCCTTGTCTCCAAATTGGACTCAAGGAGGCATTTCTAGCTATTTGATATTTTCTGAATCTGATGGTAATATTTATTTCAGCAACCGGAGTACTGCCTGCAAATCCTACTGCTGCCAGAGCTACAATTGGAGCCGAAACACCAGGCAAGTGTACCTTGCCAACTTTGCAGTATTGTCACATATTTTCTTTGATTCATTTATATTGTTGTACATGCTTGACCTAGGACCGTGTGACTTACTTAGCGTCCAATTAATAGTCGGGTGCCAACACCGTACGCGGCGTTGTGTATTATCATATAGGCATGGATACCGAGACCCTATATTTCTCGTACTTGTCTTATCAAGTACACTATAACCCAGGACACTTGACACTTATCATGAGACAGAATCTTCCTGAGATATTTATGGTAATTCTGTATAGGATACAGGTTTATGACAAAGACATTATATTCATAGACATCATATGACTTGCTGCATTAGTATTGATCTTGCGTGTCATGGACATGAGACGTGTGATTACATGGGGTGGGGAGAGACACATAGACTACAGGCTGATTTATATATATATTTATTATGGTGAGGACTTAGACTCTATATCAGAGCTAGGCACTCTACTAGTGTTATATTTATTGTGAGGCCTCAGACTCTTTATCAGAGCTAGGCACTTTACTAGTGATATTACTGCTACCGGCTCCCCGACACAGATCTTGTAGTGGCTCAGCCTGAGTTTTAGTGATGCTCTCATCTTGCATTTTACTTAGCTGGTTACTTAGTATTACCCTATTTACTCATTTATTTTCTGCACTGCATTATTTTGGCTTGTATTATCTGTACCTTGTTATGTCCCCTGAGGACCTGGATCCGGATTATGTCCCCAGGTATAGCCGAAGAGATCTACCCCGAGGTGTACAGAACAAGAGCACTTCTCGAAATAGTACCAGAACCTGAGGACGAGATCGTGGCAGAAGACTTCTCCTGAGCATTGGCTTTATATAGTCAGTTATTTCTGTTTCTATTTCCAGTTCCTTTATTTCCTGTCTATTGCATTGATGTATCAGACTTGTTCTTGGATTGTTCACCGAGACACTTTTATTGAGATTGTTAGTTTATTCTATTTGCATTATTCTGGCATTTGATCTGTGATTATCTATTGTGGATGAGATTAGAATAGACTGTGACTTATAACATTGGACCTATTTATTGTTGTACTACAGCTTAAGTATGCCCTGATGGATCCATTAAATTGGGTTTGTCCATCGGTGCGTGCTGCTGGCCATTGCCACGTGTCTAGTCCCTCGATATTTTGGGACTGGGGCGTGACATAGTTTTTGTGGTGGTCCATGCAGGTCTACGACTAAATTGTTCGGTTTCAACTTAGGGACCAAACATGCCTGCAATAAGAATAGGATAAGTTTTAGGATCTCATCCACTTGCTTGAAACGTTCTTGACATCTATATCGGATTCGAATTTATTTCTTGACTTGCATCCTGCCTTGATTCTTGTGCTCCTTTTATAGTTTATTTTGGATGCAGAGTAATAGAATCATAATCAAGCAACGAGACTCCTGCAGAAACACCACAAGGTGCTGTAGTCACCTACGAAGATGAAGTGATACCAGAAGATATAGGTCAATCAACTCAATAAGGCAATCAAGCATATCAATACTCTTCCAGCAGGCTCAGCAATAGCAGAGGGCACCACCGCAAGGACGCGGACAAGCTTTTGCGATGACCTTGGAGGACGCACAGACTCGTGGAGTAGCTAATGCGCGTAAGTGATTCGTAGCTACCGTTTCTAGTATTGTTTTAGCTCGTGCCTGTTGGTTCGTGACCTTAGCCCCACCCTAGTAATTTGAAACTTGTTAATAATAACCTAATTTTTCTAAAAGTTGTAGTTTTCTTGCTTTAACTAGATTTTCTTTACTCTGGAAAGTGCATAACTTTCATTCTTAGGGAAACGACGTTTTCCCTAAGTGTCTTGTGACGTGTTTCAACCAATACTTGCAACCGTGTCATCTCTGTTGACCGGTTATTCTTTGATTGCGAGGACGCAATCCTCTTAAGGGGGGTAGAATATAAACCCCCTGATTTTTTCAAGATTTTTAAAACATAATTTTTCAAATTTTTCGGGAATTTTTACTAATTGAAAACCAGGGTATTTGGTATTAAATAAAATTAAATATTTTTAAAATATATTAAAATATTATGAAAATAATATTTTTGGGTGTAAAATAAAATACTGGACTTAGGATAATTTTCTGGAAATTTATTGGGCCCCGAACCTATTTTTAAACACCTAAAAACTATTTTTTTATTTAGAACCAAACCAAACCAAACCAACCCAACCCAAATCCATTAGCTGCGGGTTGGATCCGGGTCCAACCCGCGACCCGAACCCGCAAAGCCCAAACCCGCTTCGTCTAACGGGTCGGGTCGGGTCTGCCAGACCCGAACCCGCCACCCGACCCGACCCGGAGACTTCTTCTCCTCCCCCACGCTCTGGACCCCGAGTCCCCCGCCGGCCACGTCGCCGGAGCCCGCGCCCGCACCCTCCTGTCCTCTCCGCCACCTGGCCGCCTCACCCGGCCAACCCCCCGGCTCCGTCCCCCTATATATTCCCTCATCTCCTCCCTCTTCTCCTCCCCTACTAAACCCTAGACACCCGCCGACCCCGACTCCGGCCACCCCTCGCCGAGCCCTCCCGCAGCGACCTCCACCTCCTCCCCGGTCATCTCCCTCTCTCCTCCTCTCCACCATCACCTCGTCGTCGATCGACCACCGCCCGAGCTCCACCCTCCTCTCCGCCAGGCCGTGCTCCGCCTCCGGCCCGTCTCCGCAGCTCAACGCCTGCCGTGCGCCGCCGTTCGGCCTCCCCGCCGTGCAGCGCTGCCCCCCAGCTCCCTCCGGCCGGCCTCCCCCACCTGAGCTCCGTCCAGAACCCTAGAAACCCTAACCCTAGGCGACTTCGACACGGACACCGGACACGTCGTGGACACGAGAAAATATCGTTTCTGGAGCCCTGTTCAGGTACCTGTTTCTCTCTCCTCGCTGCCCCGTTTTTGATTTCGTCTGTTGCATCGCGAACCCTGTGTGACCCTCTCGGTGTCCGTGCAACCCGCTCGGTGCATCGCGTCCTGTGGCGATCGTGAACCGCGATCCAAAAATAGGAAAAACAATACCCTATTTCATCCCGGAACTGAGTACGCCCTGCCAAACGGGATGACTTGGTCGCACGCGATCTTCACCGATACGTGCGCGCTGTCGATACGGACATGCGGGATTTCGCAGAAGTTGATTTGGATGTGGTGCACACCGAAATCAATGCGTATCCGCGGACACCGTCCCGTATTCGTTAGTTCTGAAACATGTCGTAACTTTGTGTACACACGTCGGATCAAAATGAAACTTGCGCCATCGGACTCGTAGCGATACGCTGGTCCTGTGACCCAAGTTTGGTTCGATTCTGAGAACATTGACAAAATCGCGTATAGTGGGCTCCACAGGCTCTACTTGACGGGCGATTTTGTGATCGGCTCATCGGAATCCAATTCTGAAAGTTCCGTTGGGTTCGTATCATCGTTCTGGACCTTTTGACACTAAGTTTGATGAATTTGGAGGCCTTTGTCCCTGACACATTTTTTGGTGCGAAGCGGGCCACATGTGGGCCCCGCTTTGACCCGAAATTATTATTTTTGCCCTTGTCTCCAAATTAGACTCAAGGACAGGCGTTTCTAGCTATTTGATATTTTTTGAATCTGATGGTAATATTTATTTCAGCAACCGGAGTACTGCCTGTGAATCCTACTGCTGCCAGAGCTACAATTGGAGCCGAAACACCAGGCAAGTGTACCTTGCCAACTTTGCAGTATTGTTACATATTTTTTTTGATTCATTTATATTGTTGTACATGCTTGACCTAGGACCGTGTGACTTACTTAGCGTCCGATTAATAGTCGGGTGCCAACACCGTACGCGACGTTGTGTATTGTCATCTAGGCATGGATACCGAGACCCTATATTTCTCGTACTTGTCTTATCAAGTACACTATAACCCAGGACACTTGACACTTATCATGAGACAGAATTTTCCTGAGATATTCATGGTGATTCTGTATAGGATACAGGTTTATGACATAGACATTATATTCATAGACATCATATGACTTGCTGCATTAGTATTGATCTTGCGTGTCATAGACATGAGACGTGTGATAACATGGGGTGGGGAGAGACACATAGGCTACAGGCTGATTTATATATATATTTATTATGGTGAGGACTTAGACTCTATATCAGAGCTAGGCACTCTACTAGTGTTATATTTATTGTGAGGCCTCAGACTCTTTATCAGAGCTAGGCACTCTACTAGTGATATTACTGCTACCGGCTCCCCGACACAAAGCTTGTAGTGGCTCAGCCTGAGTTTTAGTGATGCTCTTATCTTGTATTTCACTTAGCTGGTTACTTAGTATTACCCTGTTTACTCATTTATTTTTTACACTGTATTATTTTGGCTTGTATTATCTGTACCTTGTTATGTCCCCTGAGGACCTGGATCCGGATTATGTCCCCAGGTATAGCCGAAGAGATCTACCCCGAGGTGTACATAACAGGAGCACTTCTCGGAACAGTACCAGAACCTGAGAACGAGATTGTGGCAGAAGACTTCTCCTGAGCATTGGCTTTATATAGTAAGTTATTTCTGTTTCTATTTTTAGTTCCTTTATTTCCTATCTATTGTATTGATGTATCAGACTTGTTCTCGGATTGTTCACCGAGACACTTTTATTGAGATTGCTAGTTTATTCTATTTGCATTATTCTGGCATTTGATCTGTGATTATCTGTTGTGGATGAGATTAGAATAGACTATGACTTGTAACATTGGACCTATTTATTGTTGTACTACAGCTTAAGTATGCCCTGATGGATCCATTAAATTGGGTTTGTCCATTGGTGCGTGCTGCTGGCCATTGCCACGTGTCTAGTCCCTTGACATTTTGGGACTGGGGCGTGACAATTATGTACAAGTATCTTATATCCATAATCATTCAGGTGGTTCCGATTCACTGGATGCGAAGCAATAACTCGCACGCGGATAGCCGCTAAGCGAGGATGACTTATCTATATGAACAATTTGGTCACTGGCATGGCGCCATGGTTTGATGGTGTAGTCTCATGTCGTAATGGTGTGCAAGCAAGAACAAGTGGCATTGCACACACATTCTGCTCGACACCAAACGACTACCAAAAGTTTTATCTTGACCGGATCGGCCCCGGTGCCCCGGCGACCGTCCGCGGAACGGGATGCTGTAATCCCCCTTGTAAAACAAGGTATCCTGTGACATGCAGGTCTTGGTCTTCCAATCCATAACTTGATATGATGATCCATGATTCTTATTTTGAACCGAGCATTTGCTCCACGATCTGGGATTCTTAACTTGCTTGACAGGATTCTCGTTCAGAGGTAAACTTGATATGATTATCATTCAGATGCAAACTTGACATAATCCTCGAGCAGTGATCCACTTGCCTTGATGCATTTTCCCTAGTTCGGGGACTGCCTTGGTGACCCAACGGTCCCAGATACTTTCAGGTTCATATTTGCACGGAACGACTATTAGATAGTTTTTCGAGAACTTGATGAATGCATGACATGTACAGTGTTACACTGTTGAGGCATAGTTTATGCGACAAGCATTGAAACGAGGCAACAAGTACAAGTTAACATATAAGCAGGCAAGTATTGCATTCATAAGAAAACTCAAGCATTCACGTTGGCTCAGGCTCGAAGGTTGTCACATCCCAGTCCCAAAATACGTAGGACTAGGAACACGTAAGCATGCCAGCCGCATGGATATGGCAACTCCAATATATGGAAACCATAACCCATACGTACGCTGTAATATAAAAATTAATCCACAAGTGGTATAAACATATGTCACAAGTCACAGGGTATAATCTAAATCTCATCCACAGAAAATCAATATAAATGAATAACCAGCATCTATATAACTAGATCTCAACATAAGTATCTAAGGATGATAGTTGGATAGAAACAAATCCACTACCAACTCGAATGGAAAAGTACAACGCAATAAACACAATATAGGAATACCAGCTAACAATCATGGGGCTCGGAGAGAAGACATCCATAAAACATATATAACCATCCAAATATGCGCTCCTGCAAATACTCAAGAACAGATACACCTGGCAGGGGACCAGGTCCTCAGAGGGACTTAACAAGATACAGAACAGCAAGCCAATTTGAATACAGTAAACATGTATAATGTTTGAAAATATATAAGTACGCTGTACAAGACAATATATATGAATGCAAATGAGGACAACTTTTTGACGTATGGGCAAGGGTAGGCTACTCGATCTAATCCTCACAACTCATACACTCGTCAGTGGACATCATCAGCCGACATACCTCGGGGGTAGCGACCCTCGGACTATATCAATCGACATACCTTGGGGGTAGCGACCATCGAACACGACCACCATAGTGCGTGCTAGTGACTACGATTTACCAGAGTGGTTAAAAGCCCATACGCCTAATGATTGTCCTCTCATGATACTAAGTGTCAAGTGTGTGTCAACATATCTAATATATAGTAATGATTGAAAGGAACTAAACATACAATAAATAAATAAAAATACAATACATATACAGAAATATACTAAGCATGCAAAATACTGTAAGTAATTTGGCAAGGTATCTTGCCTGGCAAGAAAGCTGCAAAATAGCTTTCTGTATATTTATTGTATTTTTATGAACGTCTCCGGATGCTGAAATAGTATCCCGATGTCAACACCAAGAGTCAGAAGCTACAGCCTCAGAATGAACGTCTTCGGATGCTGAAATAAACATCACCAACGTTCTCAGATTAAGCAAAATAGCTAGAAAGCACTTCCCTTTCGTCCAATTTGGACACAAGGACAAAACGGTAATTTCAGGTAAAAGTGGGGACTACGTGTGGCCCATTTTGTACCGAAAAGCGTGCCAAGGGTAACAGTCTATAAATGAGACAAATTATAGGTCAAACAACTCTATATGTCAATACGAACCCAACGATATGTCCAAATATGGATTTCGATGAGCCGAACACAATTTCGTCCAAAAAGTCAACCGTGGGGCCCACCAATTGGCGACTTGGTCAACTATCTCAGAATGGCGTAAAAATTGGGTCACAGGACCAGCGCGTTACCATGAGTCCAGTGGCGCAAGTTTCGTCGCAATCTGACGAGCATGCACAAAATGCGCGCGACTCCACAAAAGTTGTGACAGGGGGTGTGTCCGTGGATACGGGCTAATTCCGAATTAGTTTTTGCGAACTCTCACGTGTCCGGTTACGCTGCATGCACCGATCGGTACACTTGGTATACGGCGAGATGGTCCCGTTTGGTAGGACGCGCTCCGTTTCACAACTTTTGGGAATTTGGAAAAGTAGGTTCGCGGGGTTTTTCAACGAATTTAATTCTATCTACAGCAGTTAATAATCTAGGATTATTTAATAGAAATTAAACTAGGTCAAGTAGTCTACGCATACCAAAAAAAATCATCGAATTCGGATCTCTGTGGTGGGAGATACGAACTCTGAAACATGGGTGGTCACCGCAGTTTTCTGCGATCCCAGAATTCGGTCTATTAATACCAACTTTGGCACTATTTTTGCCTAGGGTTACGTGTTGTTCGAGGTCTATTAACACACAGATATGGAAGACGGTTAAGGGGTGAGCATACCGGTGAAGATAGGGTAGCGTTTGGTTGAGCGAGTCGAGGGAAAACAACTCCGGAATACAGGCACCTCGCTGTGGGAATTTGCAGTGCGCGGGGTCGCGGTCGTCGGGATTTGTTTGGACGGCCTGGTGGGGTTCTCCGGCTGCGGTGGCGGCGCTCTCTAGGTCTAGATGGGAAGAGGAAGAGTCTGGATGATTAGGTTTAGGGTTTAGAGAAATAATGAATATATATATATATATATATATATATATATATATATATATATATATATATAAGTGGGGAGAGAGGAGGTGTTTGGTATTCGCGGCCAAGGGGGTTTGGCTTTGCTGTGGACTAACAAAGGAGGGTTTGCTTAGCAAAGGCTGCATGGGAAAGTGGGCGGGTCTTGCTGGCTGGTAGTTGTGGAATGGTTAAGTTGTTAAGGGAAAGTAATGGTTTGGATTGGTTTGCTTATAGTTTGCTTTGTTATTAGTTATTAATTATTATTATTATTTTCTTTTCTTTTCTTTTCCTTTTTATAATACTTTTCCAATTAAATATATATATACATATATATATATATATTTGTATATATATATATATATATATATATATATATATATATATATATATATATATACTCATAAGAAAAATTCTAGAATTACACTAATACATAACATTAAGCTAGCAACTGTTCAAGGGGTCTCCTACATGGAATAAATTCCGAAAAAATTTTAATGGTCCCATAAATATTTTGAGGGCACCAACACCCAAAATAAAAATTATTAAAAATCTATTTCTCCTAATTAGCACATAATTACTACAATTAAATTATTAATTAATAAAAAAAATAATAAATACAGTTTTTAGAAATAGGGGTTTTACATTCTACCCAACTTACAAAAATTTCGTCCTCGAAATTGACACTAACCCATATTCATAATGATAGCTATAGCTATTACACTACATTGGTATCTAGCAGGGCTCCTAAAACTCGTGGTCTGCCATTCTAACACTTCCTCATCTATTGTCCATACACTATTCTATCATCCTCTAACTCGTCTACACTATCCAAATTACAAGAATTCTACTAGTAGTCACATTCTTTGAAGCTATTGTCTAGGTTGTAAGGCAAATACATTTTATTGAGTCGAGAATCTTGGGATACCTGTCTAGAATCTCATAACTATGACTTTTTTTCGTAACCGTCAAGTATCGTAGTCTAATACTGCCACACCACCTGGCCAGTATGGCTGCAAGTAATTCGACTACTCTACCAAAATCGTCTGGCTGCAACTATCGCTACCTCACCAGCGATTTGTCATAGTCATCAGTTCGTAACAAGTGCCTTCAACTCTTTCCTAGGCATAGTCTAGGTTTTTAGGGAAACACTTAAGGTCCTGACTAACTATTAGGGGTATGATCTAGCTCAAATGATCTAACAATTTCTACTAGGCTACATGGTGCTACTTAAGGGTTAAATTAATAAAGAATACAAATATTGCTATAGTGCATATACATATTAAGAACTCATCCTTAGTTATCAAGCATTACTAACACATTTATGTTTTAACTAACAACATAGGGGTGAGGTTGATATGAATCAACAATTCATAATGGCACGAAAGATACGGCTATGATAGGAAGAGTTAAGCACGAGATAAGAAATGAATATAAAAGGAGGAGATGAGTCACCCAAGAGGGCGAGATAAGGATAGGGGAAGAATACTACTACTGCTACTCACGTCATCCATTAGCATTGCGTGTATGCCACCTAGGTAAAATAGAAATATATCCTCATAACTACTAGACTACCATATATATAATTCTACATCTATTTGTACATCTAAGATCTTGTGTCACATTGGGGTTATAAGTATGCAAAGACAATTATAACTAAGGTCGTACCTGTATCTACGGCTTCCTGTGTCTGCTCTCCCATATTTGTCATAATGAGTGCTTGGCCTTCCAGGGGAAATGGGATATAACTCGTATCGAGGTGGGGGTACAGGTTAAGCAATTTAAAACTAAGAGATAGGCACCAGGTCTCAATCTACAAGAATAGCTTAAACCATCAAGTTCTAACTACTAAGCACAAAATTTTGAAATTTAACATTAACAACTATAATCCCAGTAACTATATGTCCTTAACACAGAATAAATCACCTGGCCTACAATCAGAAGTGTCAGATGGCACGAGTTGAAAGATGAAGAACAGAGGAGCAAAATTTAGTCGTCGCACAATTAGCGAACGTTAAGGTTGCAGAGGAACAACATATGAAATTAGAATAGAGGGCTCTAGATAGCATCATGGTTCTCTAAGGGGGAGTGGTATGCTAGTTGCTATATTCGAGGTATGATCAAGGAAAAAGTGTTGATTACATTCCTCCAGGCTTCCTAGGTGCTGTCTACTAATAATAAGACAATGATCTAAGTTTATAGTTCTCCAATACTATCTAACTATGAAGGTTAGGTTCAGTCCTAAAATTCAATTTTGGTTTTTCATTGGTTCCTCAATACTAGGGTCAAACATTATGGTAAAACTCCTAACTAACTCTAGTAGCGTCTATACTACTCTCAAGTAAGACATCAAGGGGTAATGGTAAACCAATCTATAGATAAGGAATTCTAGGGTTCACTAGATATTCTAAACTTAGTGGTGTGTCTATATTCTCGTTGTATTCTTAATAGGTGTGCTACCATAATTATCATCCTAATAACAGGGGTTCCTATATTCCAGCAGAAGGCTATACTCAAGAACTATTAGGGAAGTACATGAATCAAGCAGGATGCAATTATCTGAATAGAAAGATTGGAAGGAGAGCGAATCATAGTCAATTGTGGATGAGATCCTATACTCTATTCCTAGGTACAGGCTTGTTCGGTAATATAACGTAACCGAGACAATATACTCTCGACCTGTATGGGCCACCACTAAAACATGTCACGTCCCAGTCCCAAATACGTAGGACTAGGAACACGTAAGCATGCCAGCCGCATGGATATGGCAACTCTAATATATGGAAACCATAACCCATACGTACGCTGTAATATAAAAATTAATCCACAAGTGGTATAAACATATGTCACAAGTCACAGGGTATAATCTAAATCTCATCCACAAAAAATTAATATAAATGAATAACCAGCATCTATATAACTAGATCTCAACATAAGTATCTAAGGATGATAGTTGGATGGAAACAAATCCACTACCAACTCGAATGGAAAAGTACAACACAATAAACACAATATAGGAATACCAGCTAATAATCATGGGGCTCAGAGAGAAGACATCTACGAAACATATATAACCATCCAAATCTGCGCTCATGCAAATACTCAAGAACAGATACACCTGGCAGGGGACCAGGTCCTCAGAGGGACGTAACAAGATACAGAACAGCAAGCCAATTTGAATACAGTAAACATGCATAATGTTTGAAAATATATAAGTACGCTGTACAAGATAATCTATATGAATGCAAATACGGACAACTTTTTGACGTATGGGCAAGGGTAGGCTACTCGATCTAATCCTCATAACTCATACACTCGTCAGTGGACATCATCAGCCGACATACCTCGGGGGTAGAGACCCTCGGACTCCATCAATCGACATACCTCGAGGGTAGCGACCATCGGACACGACCACCATAGTGCGTGCTAGTGACTACGATTTACCAGAGTGGTTAAAAGCCCATACGCCTAATGATTCTCCTCTCATGATACTAAGTGTCAAGTGTGTGTCAACATATCTAATATATAGTAATGACTGAAAGGAACTACACATACAATAAATAAATAAAAATATAATAAATATACAAAAATATAATAAGCATACAAAATACTGTAAGCAATTTGGCAAGGTATCTTGTCTGGCAAGAAAGCTGTAAAATATAGTGTCCCGAGGTCAACACCAAGAGTCAAAAGCTACGGCCTCAGAATGAACGTCTCCGGATGCTGAAATAAACATCACCAACGTTCCCAGATTAAGCAAAATAGCTAGAAAGCACTTCCCTTTCGTCCAATTTGAACACAGGGGCAAAACGATAATTTCGATTAAAAGTGGGATCCACGTGTGGCCCACTTTGTACCGAAAAGCGTGCCAAGGATAACAGTCTCTAAATGGGATAAATTATAGGTCAAACAACTCTAGATGTCAATACGAACCCAACGGTATATCCAAATATAAATTTTGATGAGCCGAACACAATTTTGTCAAAAAAGTCAACTGTGGGACCCGCCAATTGGCGACTTGGTCAACTGTCTCAAAAATGCGTGAAAATTGGGTCACAGGACTAGCGCATTATTACGAGTCCAGTGGCACAAGTTTCATCGCAATCTGACGAGCGTGCACAAAATACGCACGACTTCCACAAAAGTTGCGATACGGGGTGTGTCCGCGGATACGAGCTGATTCTGACACACACACATGTCCGAATCAGTTTCCGCGAACTCTCACGTGTCCATTTACACTGAACGCACAATTTGGTATACTTGGTACACGGCAGGGCGGTCCCATTTGGTGGGGCGCGCTCCGTTTCGCAACTTTTAGAAATCTGGAAAAGAGGATTCGCGGGATTTTCCAACGAATTTAATTCTGTCTACAATAGTTAATAATCTAGGGTTATTTAACAGAAATTAAACTAGGTCAAGTGGTCTACGCATACAAAAAAGAATCATCGAATTCGGATCTCTCTGGTGGGAGATACGAACTCTGAAACATGGGTGGTCACCGCAGTTTTCTGCGATCCCAGAATTCGGTCTGTTTCTGCCAACTTTGACACTATTTTCGCCTAGGGTTACGTGTTGTTCGAGGTCTATTAACACACAGATATGGAAGAGGGATAAGGGGTGAGCATATCGGTGAAGACGGGGTGGCGTTTGGTTGAGCGAGTCGACGGAAAATAACTCCGGAACAAAGGCACCTCGCTGTGGGAATCTGCAGTGCGCGGGGTCGCGGTCGTCGGGATTTGTTTGGACGGCCTGGCGGGGTTCTCCGGCTGCGGTGGCGGCGCTCTCTAGGTCTAGATGGTAAGAGGGAGAGTCTGGATGATTAGGTTTAGGGTTTAGAGAAATAATAAATATATATATATATATATATATAAGTGGGGAGAGAGGAGGCGTTTGGTATTCGTGGCCAAGGGGGTTTGGCTTTGTTGTGGACTAACAAAGGGGGGTTTGCTTAGCAAAGGCTGCATGGGAAAGTGGGCGGGTCTTGCTGGCTGGTAGGTTGTGGAATGGTTAAGTTGTTAATGGAAAGTAATGGTTTGAATTGGTTTGCTTATAGTTTGCTTTGTTATTAGTTATTAATTATTATTATTATTATTTTCTTTTCTTTTCTTTTCCTTTTTATAATACTTTTCCAATTAAATATATATATGCATATATATATTTGTATATATATATATATATATATATATATATATATATATATATATATATATATATATATATATATATATATACTCATAAGAAAATTTTTAGAATTACACTAATACATAACATTAAGCTAGCAACTGCTCAAGGGGTCTCCTACATGGAATAAATTTCAAAAAATTTCTAATGGTCCCATAAATCTTCTAAGTGCACCAACACCCAAAATAAAAACTATTAAAAATCTATTTCTCCTAGTTAGCACATAATTACTACAATTAAATTATTAATTAATAAAAAAATAAATAAATACGGTTTTTAGAAATAGGGGTTTTACAAAGGTAAGCCGAGGAGTAAAGCCGTACAGGGACTTACAGAGCGACATGATCTAGGTTCGTGCAGTGTAGCAAGTAAAGTAGTGCATTACGAAGAGTATAATGTTCTACTCGAGGCATAGCGGGGTCTAATTGCGCAAGGCAGAAAGGTAGCATACATGGGTCTGTATATAAGCAAAGTTTTATTTTCATGTTCTAGCACAAACAATACAAGTTGGGATTATTCCCTTATCTAGGTACGTTGTATTCTTATTAGCATGCAGGGGGTAATTCACCTAACGACTAGCATGAAACGTCTATATTTTAAGTGTACTGGCTAAGCAAAGACAAGTTTATCGTAGCCACCCACCTTAGCGATGATTCGCTCGGTCGAGTGATATTCCGAGCGAGCCTCTGAAAGCCAAAGCCGAAACTCCTTAAGGGACAAGTTGGAAAATCCTTTTGCCTCAAACGAGTATTCTCGCTGAGCAAAGCAGGTTGGGACGTTGCACTTTTACCATTTGAATCAGTAGTCCGCTTGAGCGAAATGGGTCGTCACATCATACACCACTCAGAAAAAAATCTCATCCTCGAGACCTCCCGAGCACTGGATATTCTATCGCACTATTGATTCTATCCTAAGCGTAGCAATCGGTACCACTAAATCTAATTTTGTTCATAATCTCCTACTCGTTCCTTACGTCGTGTCACGTGTATGCTGAGTTGGTCTCATTTGCGCCTTAATGCGGGACATATTGCTTAATGCGGGGTACGTTTTAATCCATCGTGAATAACGATCTAGGGCTGAGGCAAACTTATACAAGTCGTTATACTTGTTCATGTGGATATTTACTTGCACTAGCATTTGAGATCAGCATATCGCGAGTCTGGATGGTGCACATATTCGAAGCGCTTCAAGCACATGCATGTCAACCAACTCATTGATAGCGAAGTCTTAGCACTCAAGTTTCACATATCATTGAGTCTTGGATCGTGCATACGTTCAAGGCATCCCTCAAACATATGCATTCAACCAAACTTAGAGATAGTAAAATCGGACAAGCTACTTGCAAAAATCTCAAGGGTTCTCATTTTATGAATCACAAGGATACTTTCGATAGGGTCAATCAAATCATCCCACATCATTTTCCTTCCAACTCAATTCAAGTATTTACACTACCGTTAAGCACGATCTATCCGATTAACTGACTGGCGTTCATCCATTCGGGTCAATCATAGCACACGTTACCGTTCCAAGTCTAACCTTAAGTCTTGCTTCCCCAGTTCTATAGCTTGTTCAAGCAATATGGTAAAGTCGGTCATACAGGTTCTTTTACTCGATACAGGGTCGTCTGCTTAATTTCTAGGTCAGCTCACAAGGTCATAGGTACAAGTTCAAGCACACAAGTCATCGTACAAATTTATCGCACGATGCTCGCCCCAATTTCCTAGGGTCAAACCATTGTTCATTTGTACGGGGTATTCTACCCAAGCTTATTTTACTCATATTTCTAAACATCGAGCACGGATCATCCTACTCTCCATAACACGTTCGTTTGTACAGGGGTTCAAGTTCGTTCAGTAAAATCCAAGATATATCTTCAAGTTGCAGGATAAGCCTAGTGATTTGTATAATCTATCTTCTCAAGTATATTCGATAGAATCCATATCCATTCCAAGTCTAGACCACTAAACCAAGATTCAATTCTGAAACCTTTTTATTTCTAATTCCAAGTCGTTCAACCGGATTTATGTATTCGTTCACGAAACCATCAAGCGTGAGTTATTTCAGGTTCTAGGCTAACTTATCCTCGAAATATTTTTGATTCACTGCATTCCCAAGTTTGTCTTCTTGTATTGAACCAAAAGTCAAGATGATCTACAAGTTATCATGCTCCGGTCTTTCGCAAATTCGATCACCCTCGTTGGACGTAAGATCACCATGTCAACGCTCCCACTGGATAATCGTCCTAATCCAGACGTGACGCATGTACGAGCATAGAGTTACGCTCGTACAAGATAAGAACGTTTGAATATTATGGTTATCTTCGATAAGATCGAGACACCTTATATTTTACTTTTGCTCCATCCAAGTTATATATAAAATTCATCGAGTCAAGTCCGTTCATGCAGCGATTATAATTCGTCTAGCAAAATTATCCAACTTTAATGTTACCATTTGATAATTCTATAGTCTACTTATATCATTCCTCAAGCAACCAGTTTTAAATATTCAAGCCCAAGTCTATTCCATTTTTGATACGTTTTATTCATCGAGTTCGTTCAGAATAATCACCGAACATGTTCCCGTGAGTTCGATCATCCCCTCCGTACGTGAAATTACCATGCCGGCGCTCCCGCAGGATAATCGTTCTCGTTGAGACTGATTTCGAATGTTTTTCTTTCCGAACTTGATTTCAAGATCGTTCTTCTAAACTCCAAGCCAAATCCATTATCGCTTATCTCTTTCATCGAACCATAATATTTATTTTTGGCCTAACTTATATTCAAGCGATGTTGTATTCAAGTTTATTCTGTTTGTTTCAATCTGAGATCGCTTGCACAATTTTTCAAGTTTCCACCAAGTTTCCTTAACCGAGATATCGATTTCCATTTTTGTGAATCCTAATTCGATATAAGCCTTATCATTTATTAAAGACATTCTCACATCGTTCAATCCGACTATCGCACGAGACCTCTGAATCTGTTTGGACATTTCTAAATAATCCATACACCATTCGTGTCACCCCCGGTCCTGCAGGGCCGTTCGTCATCGCTTTGGTCCCTATGGAACCGATCGTCCTCGTACGGACGTGATGTCATGCAAGCCTAAGATGCGCTTGCACAAGGCCAAAGCTTTGAATAAGGGCAAGTAAGCTATTCAATACTGAAGCGGCGATACACAATATTTTAGAAAAGTAAAGAACACAATGGCACATGAAAAACAAGCTCTTTATTGATAATCAAAAGTGTTACAAGCGGCTCATGGCCGAGGTTAAAGATCGCTCAAGCACTCATCCTCTCGATTACAATGACACCGTTCCATATATCATGTCACTCTATACAAAAGTAGCTCAAACTCGATACGGCTCAAGGCATCGACTCCAGATTTCCGGTTCCCAGGGATGAGGCACGGCTATCGCTTCCTCGGACAAACAGGAACCTGAGAACAAGCAAACTGTTGGTGGGTTAGCACGTTTATAAGTACTAGTGAGTATAAACAACTGAACAGAAGCTACACCCCCTGAAACCCATACTAAGTAATCATGTGGCAAAATATTGCATTACTAGTGATCTTGCTACTTTTACCTAAGTTTGTTTCATGCAGCTCAGAACTATAGTCAGATTACATCTTTTAAAACATAGTTTTGACACAGTTTTGCATATTTAAACTATAAGCATACGAATTGGGACAATGCTCTATCGTACAGTATGCAGCATGTATTGTGCATCACAAACTATCTCTTTGGCAAAGTCCTATAGTAGACTGAATCATTTCTTTCAAGCACACAAGTAGAAACATCTATTTGATTTTGGTCTTCGAGAAACTCAGGATCGGCATCGGTAATCCAGTTAACCAATGACTCACATTCTGATACTATTAGCAGCTGTGACCGAGGTTCAGCTCTGCACTAATAGTCATTGTCTGACCGATGTGAATGTAATAAAGTACTAACAAATAGTTCTACGATACAGACAAAATGAACGAATGGAATATATGTATACACTTGCATTTTTTTACCCCATTGCCGAATGGTTATCCCCGCAGCAGACACACAAGTTAGCCACAATTTGCATATGCATAAGTTATGTATCAATCCTTTGGTGTCATCAATCGATAGGTATACAAGAAGGTAAACCTAGCATGCGCCCTATCTATATGAAGGTCCATAGGTTGTCCCATGATTAGCAGCAGTTGCCCAAGATTTAGCTCTTCAGTAGCACGCATGGGTGTCGGCAGTTGTGACTCATGGTTCAGCTCTTCACCAACACACCCGAGTACTAGCAGCTGTGACATCATGAGTTCCGCACAACACTAATAGACATATCGTCCCACTAGACCCTTGTGAGCCGTACACCTCAGGGTGATCCAAAAATCTCTTCCGGACCGAGCGATTCCTAGTGCCCCAGGAATCGTTCGAGAGACAAAACCTTGTGCACAAGTTGTCTGAGACCAAATACAATGACATGAACACACAATTCAAGCAAAACAATGATCAAGCAAAACATATGCGGTCTTAGCAAAACATATCTTTTCAAACGAAGCACATCTTTTACATTACTAATAGCACACCCTGTAGCGCCCCGTTCCTCCTATTCGAGGAGCGCGGCTAAGAAACACAAGACGGTATTGTTCGATCGGGATAGATTGAATTAAGAACTCGTCCTCGTTATGGATTTGTTTTTTCGGAAACGATTTTCATATTTAGTGGACCGCGCCCCAAGGATCGACTTAGCGGCAGAGTCAGGAGGTGTCACGCCCCGATCCCGAAAGGGTCATTCGTCCTCGCCGGATCTTTTACGGAATCGATTCGTCCTCGCTAGGGGCGTGATGTTGTGCGAGCCTGGGGTTGCGCTCGCATAAGGCAAGAACTTGCAGTTTTAGGAACCTATTTTGAAACACAATTGATAAAACACATTCACAGAGATTTGAACACAAATGCGGAAGAAACATGCTTTTTCATTGATAATTCAGAGTAATTTACATAGAGTTTATATTGATGCGTCTTCTCGGCTATTGAATTACATTATAAAAGATAACTCAAAATGCAAGGCGCGCTCCGTCAGATAGTCCACGTTGATTGCACATTACGCCCTTGTATAGATTGAAGTCTCTGCCTCCAAAATGAACTGACTCCAGCTATACTTCAAAATAGAGGTGCTCCTAACGCCTCCTCGCTAACGCACTAGCATTGCACCGTCTGATTGCCTGAAATAGTTGCCCACAACGTGGGTCAGTACTCAACTTGTACTGGTGAGCGGGATGAATCCCACTCGACTAAATCGACACTAGCTTGTTAGGGGCGAGCATGCATTAAGATAGCTTCTATAAGGAAGCAAGTGAAATCAATTCATATCAGTTGCATGTTTTGATAGGAATGAAAATAGCATTGAATCCAACCAGTACACCGATTGCTTACTCAATCGATGCACGCCTTCCCTGAAACGAAACACAAGTATACTTACCATCTGCACAAGACAATAAGTTAGCATGCGTTCTAGTCTATGCGGTCATTGGTGTGATCGACACCTTAGGGACATATTTCAAGCTTAGCGGCGCGCCCTATCATCCCGGGTAGCAAGCCTTGCTGGAGGTCCCGCTATGCATCGTGACGAACACGAATCAAATATTTCCCTCCGGATCGATATGGTTCCAGTGCCCCGGAAAGCCGTTTCGAGAAAATGCCAAACCCTGTGCACAAGTTGTCCCAGACCATGCAAATGCATGAAATAATTCATATTACATACAATGCATCAAAATAAACAGAAGAAATAAGCAGCAACATATATATATCTCATGCAACAGTTCATATTTTCTCAAGCGGTGTTCCGATTCAGTTATCCCATAAGTCCAACTCTATCTGAGGCACTAGGCCGCCACCAACAACCAACTCTTCCTTATAAACAAGCTCAAATTATAAGGTGTGCAAGCATATGATAAAATTAGTCTACAAATCCCATGTTCCTTTCTTAGTGGCTGGCATGCCTGTGGCTAAGGATTTCCTAGGCGTCCAACCGGGCATCATCGAGTGAACGATTGAAACTTAGAGATGTTGGCATGAAAAAGTAGGAAGGAAGGGACCAAACCACTCACTGGTTAAGGAAAAGAGGCTGAAACTAGGAATCTCGCTAGCGACGATCAAACGTCAGTTACGCGGACCTGAAACAGAACAAGCACCGAGTTTGAAATCTTGCCTATCCTTCCTTGCCGAACTCCCCAAAACCTCAAGTTCCAAACGATAAAACCAGCAGCGAAAACCAAGCAAATCGAAAGCAACAACAAATCCAAAACCTCAAAACGGCAATCAAGAAAACCAAGCAACCAAAATACGAAAACTATTGGACTCGTTGCAATAGAGGCCTTTCCATGAGTTGGAAAGGATCATCGCATTTCGTCCGTGGCAAGAAGATGCCGAGATCTAAGTTATGACTCAGATGGACTAGCCACAAGCCCAATTACATAGTGCTCGTCCCGGTCGGATCGGGATTTAAGGTACTACATAATATACCACTAAGAAAAAGTTTTGACCCGAAACTTAAGAACAAGCCCTACCTCCGACTCAATGAACAACGAAGGATACTTCTCCTTCATCTCCGATTCTACTTCCCAGGTTGACTCCCCAACTGTATGGTTCTGCCACAGCACGCGAACCAAGGACATTGTACGGTTGCGAAGTACTTTTTCCTTACGATCCAGGATCTGCGCCGGCTCGTCTGAGTATGACAAATCCATACGCAATTCTAGCTGTTCGAACCTAACTACATGACTCGAGTCATGCACATACTTCCGCAGTTGAGAAACATGGAATACGTCGTGCACTCCAGCCAAGGCGGGAGGTAGTGCAATTCGGTATGCCACAGCTGCCACCCATTCTAGTATTTCAAAGGGGCCGACAAACCTGGGACTCAGCTTGCCCTTCACGCCGAAACGCATCACCCCACGCATCGGCGTCACTTTCAAGAAGACATGATCCCCGACCATGAACTCTAAGGGCCTACGATGAGTATCAGCATAGCTTTTCTGTCGGCTCTGCGCAGTGCGGAGTCTTTCCCGAATCAAGCGAACTTTCTCGACTGCCTGCTCCACCAGCTCTGGCCCGAGTACCTGCCGCTCGTCGACTTCGTCCCAACAGATTAAAGATCGACACTTGCGTCCATAGAGTGCTTTGTACGGTGCCATCTGGATGCTCGATTAGTAGCTGTTGTTGTACGCAAACTCTGCCAACGGAAGGTGCGTGTCCCAACTAGTCTTTAAATCGATCGTACACATCCGTAAAATATCTTCAAGTATCTGATTTGTCCTCTCTGTTTGGGCATCATTCTGGGGGTGGTATGCGGTACTGAACTGTAGGTTGGTTCCCAAAGCAGACTGTAGGCTAGTCCAGAAATGAGATAAGAAACGTCCGTCACGGTCAGAGATGATAGAAGCGGGCACTCCGTGTAATCGAACAATCTCATCTATGTAAATATGTGCTAACCGATCGACGCTCCACGCAACTTTTATAGGAAGAAAGTGGGCTAATTTGGTCAAACGATCAACTATGACCCAAATCGCATCATGCCCCCGTGGCATCTTCGGAAATCCCACAATGAAATTCATAGTGATGTTGTCCCATTTCCACTCGGGAATAGCGAGGTTCTACATCTCCCCGCCGGGCCTCTGATGTTCAGCTTTCTCCTGTTGGCAGGCCATGCACTGTGACATAGGTCACTATATCCCGCTTCATACCTTGCCACCAGAAGGTACCGTGTAAGTCCTTGTACATCTTAGTGCTCCCCGGATGCAAAGAATACTTCGCGTAGTGCGCTTCCGCCATAATTTCCTTTCGGAGTTCAGGGTCGCTAGGGACGCATAGCCTTCCTTTCATTTGTAAGGCCCCATCTTTGCCTGCCACAAAATCAGACGTCTTCCCCGCCGAGATCAATCCGCGTACTTTCGCTAGGAACTGATCGCCCTCCTGAGCTGACTTGATTCTATCCCGTAAACTCGGTTCAAGATGGAGTGGTGCCAGCTGCACGCCTTGATGCCGAACTCGAAGCTCGATGCCCATCGCCTCAAGATCTCGAAGTAAACGGTTGTTTATAGATAACGAGCCCACTTGCTTTCGACTCAGAGCATCAGCAACGACGTTTCCCTTGCTCGGAGTATACGCGATCGTTATATCATAGTCCTTAATAAGTTCTAGCCAACGCCGCTGCCGGAGGTTCAATTCCCATTGGGTGAATAGATACTTGAGGCTCTTATGATCTGTGAAGATTTTGCAAGCAACACCATAAAGATAATGCCTCCACAACTTCAATGCAAATACAATCGCCGTCAATTCCAAATCGTGCATCGGGTAGTTTTTCTCGTGCGGCTTCAGTTGCCTGGAGGCGTACGATATTACCTTGTCCCGTTGCATGAGTACACATCCCAATCCGAGTCCTGAAGCGTCACTGTATATCTGAAACTCTTCTACCCCATCCGGAAGTGCAAGAATCGGAGCTGAAACAAGACGCCGCTTCAGTTTACTAAAGCTGGCTTCGAATTCATCACTCCAGTTGTATACAATCCCTTTTTGAGTAAGGCGAGGCCAGTTTAGAGAAATCCTTCACGAACCTATGGTAGTATCCTGCTAGGCCGAGAAAGCTTCAAATTTTGCTGGCTGACGTAGGTTATTTTCAGTCCACCACCACCTCTATTTTCTTCGGGTCTACGGCGACGCCTTCGGCCGAGACGACATGACCAAGGAACGCCACGCTGTTCAACCAGAACTCGCACTTGCTGAGCTTAGCGAACAACTTATGTTCTCATAATATCTGCAACACGATCTTCAGGTGTTCCTTGTGTTCTGTCTCGTTCTTGGAATATATTAGAATATCGTCGATAAACACGACGATAAACTTGTCTACGTACGGCCGAAACATGCGGTTCATCAGATCCATGAAAGCTGCAGGAGCGTTCGTTAAGCCGAACGACATCACGAGAAACTCATAGTGTCCGTAACGGGTCCTGAACGCAGATTTTTGAATATCTTCGGGTTTGATTTTCAACTGGTGATACCCTGACCCGAGATCAACTTTAGAGAAAACTGTTGCACCTTGCAGTTGATCAAATAAGTTATCTATCCTTGGCAAAGGGTACTAATTCCGAACGGTCGCCTTATTTAATTCTCGGTAGTCAATACACAGCCGCATGGATCCATCCTTCTTCTTTACGAATAGTACTGGAGTACCCCACGGAGAAACGCTTGGACGTATGTATCCTCGGTCCAACAGATCTTGTAACTGAACCTTAAGTTCTTTAAGCTCTACTGGGGCCATTCGATAAGGTGCCTTCGATATCGATCGTGCATCCAAAAATGTGTTGATGCTGAATTCGATCTCACAATCAGGAGGCATTCCAGGCAGCTCGTCCGGGAATACGTCGAGAAAATCTGCTATGACATCAGCCTGAGCTGTATTTGCACTTTCCTGCCGGGTGTCTCGAACTGAAGCTAAGTACCCTTCATAACCCGAATGCAGCATACGCCTAGCCGAAATTGCTGATATCACCATTGCCGTCTTCGGTGCAGCGCTGCACGAATAGTAGAAGTCTGCCTCGCCGGGTAGACGAAATACGACTCGCTTCTCCGTGCACTCGATTGTTGCATGGCAAGCACCCAACCAGTCCATCCCGAGAATAATATCGTAATCCTTAATGTCTAGTACAATGACATCTAAGGAAAGCTTCCTCCCTCCGATGCAAATATAACCATCCCTACAGATCGCATGGGCGGGCATGTCGACTCCCGAAGGTGTGCTTACGCAAAGATTCATAGTTAAGGGAATAGAAGCTAATTTATGCTCAACAGTAAAATCAGCAGATATGAAACTATGTGTAGCACCTGAATCAAATAAGACTCTAGCGGGCAATTCTCTGAAAAGTAACGTAACTGTCATGACCGTTTCAGAGACAGATGCCTCATCCCGAGTCAAGGCATAGACTTGGCCTTGAGCACCCTGACGTTGCGGGTTTACTGGCACCGTATTTGTATCACTTGCTGGAGGCCCCTTATTCTGATTATTCCCGTTGTTTTGATTCGGCTTACCCTCTCGACAGTTAAATTGTTTATGGCCCAGACGACCACATTTGAAACATCCAGTAACCCAACATTCGTTTACTCGATACCCTGCTTTGCCGCACCTGGTACAGTTCGGTGCCTGAGTCTGACCCCTGTTATCCGACGTGTGCTGACGCTTATGTGCTCCAGACCCTCCCGTTTCCTGAGGTCATTTATTGTTGTTGGTACGAGGGGTTTGCACTTCTGCCTTTGGGGGACAACGCCCAAAGATCCGCTCTCTGCCCAGGGCTGCTTCATAGCATTCCCTGTAGGTTTGACATTTCTGATTGATGACGTCCCTACGCAACTCATCATTCAAACCTTTTTGAAAGCGATAGCACCACGCCTGCTGGTTAGGCAGGAAGTGTCCCGCAAACTTGGCCAGCTTAGCGAACACAGAATCATAATCATCCACAGACAAACTTCCTTGGACCAGATTGCTGAAGTCGTCTTCCTTTTGTTGACGCACGGCCCTGGAAATGTATTGTTCAATGAAGGCTGATTTGAATATTTCCCAAGTTATTTTTGCAGTTGGAATTGGCATCGTAAATCCCTTGCTTCGTTGCCTCCCACCAATCATGCGCACGCAGTTCCAGCTGAACCGATGCACAGGCAACTCGCTTGGATCCCCGGATGCCAACCAGGTTGAAGAGTCCCTCCAGCTTAGCAATCCATCCCAACACCACGTCCGGTGTCGTCCGTTGAACGTAGGTGGATGAATTTTTGTGAACTCCGCTGCTCGGCAGGTGTTCCTAGCTGAAGGCTGCGTCTCTTCCGACTCATCCTCTACCTCCATGGCCGGCGGTGGGGAAGGAGTCACAATGGCAGTCTCGTTGCTTGGTACCAAGGATGCAATCAGATGCATCATGGTATCCATTTGCTTCTGCTGAGAAGCAAATTGTGCCTGTTGCGTAACGGCTTGTTGTTGCTGCACCTCCATGAGATGCATAAGCCTTTTCGCCATACGGGTTGAACCCGCTCCTCCGGATTCTCCAGAACTTGTCGGACGCTCTGGATAGGCTGAGCACTGCTTGCAGCGGCAGTGTTTTTCTTAGCCATCGCTACAAAAGAGAGTAGCTTGTTAACACTCCAAAATCGATAGATTTTATATCTATGGGCTCATTGTATAGGCGACTCATCTGATGCAGCGGACGTCGAACGCAACTCAATTGAGAGGCGCATCAAACTCCTTTATATTCTTTTAAAATCCCAAGGAAGTAGAGCCATGCTCTGATACCAATATGTTACGCCCCGATCCCGAAAGGGTCATTCGTCCTCGCCGGATCCTTTACGGAACCGATTCGTCCTCGCTAGGGGCGTGATGCCGTGCGAGCCTGGGGTTGCGCTCGCACAAGGCAAGAACTTGCAGTTTTAGGAACCCATTTTGAAACACAATTGATAAAAACACATTCACAGAGATTTGAACACAAATGCGGAAGAAACATTCTTTTTCATTGATAATTCAGAGTAATTTACATAGAGTTTATATTGATGCGCCTTCTCGGCTATTGAATTACATTACAAAAGATAACTCAAAATGCAGGGCGCGCTCCGTCAGATAGTCCACGTCGATTGCACATTACGCCCTTGTATAGATTGAAGTCTCTGCCTCCAAAATAAAATGACTCCAGCTATACTTCAAAATAGAGGTGCTCCTAACGCCTCCTCTCTAAAGCACTAGCGTTGCACCGTCTGATTGCCTGAAATAGTTGCCCACAACGTGGGTCAGTACTCAACTTGTACTGGTGAGCGGGATGAATTCCACTCGACTAAATCGATACTAGCTTGTTATGGGCGAGCATGCATTAAGATAGCTTCAATAAGGAAGCAAGTGAAATTAATTCATATCAGTTGCATGTTTTGATAGGAATGAAAATAGTATTGAATCCAACCAGTACATCGATTGCTTACTCAATCGATGCACGCCTTCCCTGAAATGAAACACAAGTATACTTACCATCTGCACAAGACAATAAGTTAGCATGCGTTCTATTTTATGCGGTCATTGGTGTGATCGACACCTTAGGGACATATTTCAAGCTTAGCGGCACGCCCTATCAGCCCGGGTAGCAAGCCCTGCTGGAGGTTCCTCTATGCATCGTGACGAGCACGAATCAAATATTTCCCTCCGGATCGATACGGTTCCAGTGCCCCGGAAAGCCGTTTCGAGGAAATGCCTAACCCTGTGCACAAGTTATCCCAGACCATGCAAATGAATGAAATAATTCATATTACATATAATGCATCAAAATAAACAGAAGAAGTAAGCAGCAACATATATATATATCTCATGCAACAGTTTATATTTTCTCAAACGGTGTTCCGATTCAGTTATCCCATAAGTCCAACTCTATTCGAGGCACTAGGCCGCCACCAACAACCAACTCTTCCTTATAAACAAGCTCAAATTATAAGGTGTGCAAGCATATAATAAAATTAGTCTACAAATCCCATGTTCCTTTCTTAGTGGCTGGCATGCCTGTGGCTAAGGATTTTCTAGGCGTCCAACCGGGCATCATCGAGTGAACGATTAAAACTTAGAGATGTTGGCATGAAGAAGTAGGAAGGAAGGGACCAAACCACTCACTGGTTAAGGAAAAGAGGCTGAAACTAGGAATCCTGCTAGCGACGATCAAACGTCAGTTACACGGACCTGAAACAGCACAAGCACCGAGTTAAAAATCTTGCCTATCCTTCCTTGCCGAACTCCCTAAAACCTCAAGTTCCAAACGATAAAACCAGCAGCGAAAACCAAGCAAATCGAAAGCAACAACAAATCTAAAACCTCAAAACGGCAATCAAGAAAACCAAGCAACCAAAACACGAAAACTATTGGACTCGTTTCAATAGAGGCCTTTCCATGAGTTGGAAAGGATCATCATATTTCGTCCGAGGCAAGAAGATGCCGAGATCTAAGTTATGACTAAGACGGACTAGCCACAAGCCCAATTACAGAGTGCTCGTCCCGGTCAGATCGGGATTTGAGGCACTACAGGAGGGACATCTCCGCTGCTATCTTTTATTGCCTCGATTTTCGATGTCGCTTGTTGCTTTCGTGCTTTGAGTTAGTTTTGGATTTGCTTGGGTTTTCTTGAACGGTTTCGATGATTTCATTGTTTTCGTTCATTGAATTGTACTTCAATTCCGAGATTGGAAAGAGTAGAAGGAGTATTGATCAAGCTGTTCGTGATGCAGGTGAACGAGCAGTAGGCGGCTTGCGAGCGGAGTCGTGAAGCGCCTCTTTCCTTCTCCTTTCCTTCCAACCAAGTGAGTGGCTACCAACCCGATTAGCTAGCCCTGCTTCCAAGCTTCACACCCTAAAATCTTGTATTCTTCTTTGCCCCGATCAAACGATACCAATTAATAATAAAAAAGATCAAGATAAAAAGGGAATAGACTTGGAAATATTGCTTGTCAACTAAACTTATGAACGGTTATCATCTTATATGCTAGTTCGCTTATAACTGTTCTATGAATCGTGCTAAGTATGGAATTATGCTTGTTATGAAATAAACTGTCAGGAAGACTATGCAAAACTGTTATGCTATGGAACAAATTCTATGAGTGTTGTTTGATCACGGACAACTTGTGCACAAGGTATGTTATGAGTTCCGCGGACGGTCACCGGGGCGCTGGGACCGATCCGATCCGGACGGAACGTATGTATAGTCGTATATTATGGGGCAAAGTGTTATGCAGCGGGGCTCGCCACCTGCGTTGTATATCATTTGTGTCTTGAGACTATAACCCGTCCCTTCGTGGCATCATGCCAGTGATCCCTATGTATATTTAAACTTGTTGCATACTAACTTGTGTCTTCGTGGCAGGGAAGGCAAGGTAAGTATTGTGCAGGTAATTTAGACGGACAGGTAAAATCCACCTAACGGTGGCACATTCATTTTCAGTAAATTCTATATGCTGCTTACTTGTAAATGAACTAAGGCAAGATAGAAACCCACAAATATGCATGCTTTACTAAAACAATGTGTTGATTGGTATAGTTCGGTTAGCTCGCCTTCACCAGTATGTTTCGACATGCTGACCCTCGTTGAAACAGGTTCTCCGCACCAAGGCGAACCGAGCGAGGAGCCAAAGTCGTCTTCCCGATCCAGTCCAGCTGTTGGCGCATCTTCACCGCGCCCCTTTTGAAGCATTTTGAACCAGGAGCTTGCACTCTTCATACACAATGCAGCTCCGTGGCAAAGCTGTCCTCCAGCCCGGAGGTCTTTATCATTTTGAAGTTATAAAGGGATGTAATGTACAAGACTGCTATCTCATTTTGAGTCAACACTTTTGTAAGCCCGTGTGGCATATTAGCTGACTCGTTCAGGAGTTTGTAATAGATGTTTATTATCAATAAAGAGAACTTTTCCATGTTTCAAATCTGTGTTTCAATTTATCTGCGTACTCTGAATATGTGCTTGCTATTCAAATCATTAAAGCCTTGTGCGGGCGCAACCCCAGGCCCGTACGGCGGTCACGATTCGGGGGACGTCTCAACGATTCTACGGAATCGGGTCGTGACATAATGGTATCAGAGCACAGATTCAAGTTCCTTAGACTTCGTGCTGGAAAAGTTCCTTTAACGATCAAATTCCTGTGCGAACTCTTGAATTCGCTAGGCCAAGATGAGATACGTTCATGCAATAAGTCCATAATACATTATGATTCTAATATAATTTACCTTCTTTTGAAGGAATGGTACCAGCGCAATCTGCAGCGCAAGCACCGAACAAAACACAAGAAAGCAGTTCGGTCACTTTGGAAAGCTCTCGGAGCCAGCGAGGTATATCTCAAGTCAACCCGCTTGAGCGGGTAATGCAAATGTTAGAATCGCAACGACAAAGAGATGATGCTCGCCAAGCCAAGTTCGAAAGCAATTTAGAGACCCGATTCTCAGTCCAACAGAAGCAGGTAGATACCCTGCAACAGATCGTTCAGACTTTAGCTGCCAACCATTCCGCCGCAACAACAACGACTCCGGTGGAACAACCCATGCTTGAAGTAGAGACGCCGCAAATCCCAAGGCCGAGGGACGTGACTGCCTTCAACTTGGGCCACTTCAAGAAAGTCTGCAATACCCCATTCAACGGGACTGAGTACCCAGTGGTAGCTCTAGATTGGCTGGCCGAACTGGAAGATCACTTCGCTCTGTTAGAGGTCCCCGAAGTGAAGCGCGTCGCCTGTGCGCAACTTTAGCTCTGCCTCAACGCATACGATTGGTGGAACGTGCATCGACGATCTCTCCAATTTGATCACGGAGAGAAGGCGATCTCGTGGACGACCTTTCGTGCCGCGTTCGAAGAGGAGTATGTACCCCCTCCAGTACAACGTCAAATAGAGAATAATTTCGTGCAGCTGCGGTAGGGCAGTATGACAGTGAAGCAATACTCCGCCGAATTCAACCGACTCTCCAAATTCGCTAGGGCCTATTTACCTGATGCAGCGAGTCGAGCAAGAAGGTTTGAAGGCGGTCTGCGCCCTGCCATCCATGCGCACGTGGTCAATAATCAGTATGGAACAATGCGTGAAGTAATGAATCATGCCCTATCTCTTGAACCGCAGTATCCTCATGTTTCCACCGGCGCTGTGCATACCTACAATCACAAACGCCAAGGCAACGAGAGAGAAAATACTGCTGCAAAGTGCCCTAACCACGGTGGTTCACAAAAAGGAAACCCGAGACCATTCTGCGATTACTGTAAAAGGCAAGGACACACTACCGATAGATGTTACAGCAGAAAAGGTCTATGCTTCAACTGTGGCGGGCCAGGCCATATAGCTCGGGATTGTCCACTCCCCTCTAAGCTTCTGCCTCAACCAAATAACCCCTAACGGTTGGTTCTATTCCTAAGTTTCGGGATGAAACTTCCAATTAGTTGGGTAGGATGTAGCGCCCCGTTCCTCCTATTCGAGGAGCGCGGCTAAGAAACACAAGACGGTATCGTTCGATCGGGATAGATTGAATTAAGAACTCATCCTCGTTATGGATTTGTTTCTTCAGAATCGATTACCATATTCAGTGGACCGCGCCCCAAGGATCGACTTAGCGGCAGATTCAGGAGGGACCTCTCCGCTGCTATCTTTTATTGCCTCGGTTTTCGATGTCGCTTGTTACTTTAGTGCTTTGAGTTGGTTTTGGATTTGCTTGGGTTTTCTTGAACGGTTTCGATGATTTCATTATTTTCGTTCATTGAATTGCACTTCAATTCCGAGATTGGAAAGAGTGGAAAGAGTATTGATCAAGTTGTTCGTGATGCAGGTGAACGAGCAGTAGGCGGCTTGCGAGCGGAGTCGTGAAGCGCCTCTTTCCTTCTCCTTTCCTTCCAACCAAGTGAGTGGCTACCAACTCGATTAGCTAGCCCTGCTTCCAAGCTTCACACCCTAAAATCTTGTATTCTTCTTTGCCCCGATAAAACGATACCAATTAATAATAAAAGAGATCAAGATAAAAAGGGAATAGACTTGGAAATATTGCTTGTCAACTAAACTTATGAACGGTTATCATCCTGTATGCTAGTTCTCTTATAACTGTTCTATGAATCGTGCTAAGTATGGAATTATGCTTGTTATGAAATAAACTGTCAGGAAGACTATGCAAAACCGTTATGCTATGGAACAAATTCTATGAGTGTTGTTTGATCACGGACAACTTGTGCACAAGGTATGTTATGAGTTCCGCGGACGGTCACCGGGGTGCTGGGACCGATCCGATCCGGATGGAACGTATGTATAGTCGTATGTTATGGGGCAAAGTGTTATGCAGCGGGGCTCGCCACCTGCATTGTATATCATTTGTGTCTTGAGACTACAACCCGTCCCTTCGTGGCATCATGCCAGTGATCCCTATGTATATTTAAATCTGTTGCATACTAACTTGTGTCTTTGTGGCAGGGAAGGCAAGGTAAGTATTGTGCAGGTAATTCAGACGGACAGGTAAAATCTACCTAACGGTGGCACGTTCATTTTCAGTAAATTCTATATGCTGCTTACTTGTAAATGAACTAAGGCAAGATAGAAACCCACAAATATGCATGCTTCACTAAAATAATGTGTTGATTGGTATAGTTCGGTTAGCTCGCCTTCACCAGTATATTTTGACATGCTGACCCTCGTTGAAATAGGTTCTCCGCACCAAGACGAACCGAGCGAGGAGCCAAAGTCGTCTTCCCGATCTAGTCCAGCTGTTGGCGCATCTTCATCGCGCCCCTTTTGAAGTATTTTGAACCAGGAGCTTGTACTCTTCATACACAATGCAGCTCCGTAGCAAAGCTGTCCTCCAGCCCGGAGGTCTTTATTATTTTGAAGTTATAAAGGGATGTAATGTACAGGACTGCTATCTCATTTTGAGTCAACACTTTTGTAAGCCCGTGCGGCATATTAGCTGACTCGTTCAGGAGTTTGTAATAGATGTTCATTATCAATAAAGAGAACTTTTCCATGTTTCAAATCTGTGTTTCAATTTATCTGCGTACTCTGAATATGTGCTTGCTATTCAAATGATTAAAGCCTTGTGCGGGCGCAACCCCAGGCCCGCACGGCGGTCAAGATTCGGGGGACGCCTCAACGATTCTACGGAATCGGGTCGTGACACACCCCACTAGACCCTTATGGACCGTATCCTCAGGGCGTACTATTAGTCACTATATTTACACATTTTTACTTATAGCAGTTCGATATAGAAAACAGACAAACGAAACATATAATGGCAAGCACGATTGATTTTATGTCTACATGCAATAACTATCTCTTTCTTAGCATATTACAAAGGAACTTATTCCAGCAATTCATTAACTTACTTTCTTAGCATAGCAAGGGTTCGTTTGATAGCTGTGTCGGTGTTTCTAAGCATGCAATATTTCTTATACTCTTAGCATGGCAATGGTTCTATCTCATTTCTGACAAGCATATATATATTCACTAGTTAGGCAGCAGATTCGTTTCAATGACAAGCTATGTGAGTTCTCTTATTAGCATGCTGAGTCGGTTCTATCATTCTTCTTATAAAACAATCTTTTTAAGCAAACAGCATTCAAAAACTCAGATTCATTATTAAGTCGTGCAAGAATCAGAGAATGTAGTTCTGTCCACTTACATTGATCAATCGGTCGGAAACTCTCCGAGAAGACTTCCGTTCGAGCAAGAAAGGCGATATCACTTGTACATAGCACCTACGTGGAGTGGGGCACTACATACTTACCCACCAACAAAGAGTTTCATCCTCGAAACTCAAGGAGAAACTCACGAAAACATAGAGCAACGATAGTCCTCATCCCTCACCTTCCTCAATCAAAACTCAGTAATCCAGAAATCACAAATCACATCTCAAGCAATGAAAACAAATCCAGAAAACTTTTGCACACATCTTTGAGAATATCTATGGACTTATTGTATGGAATGTTCATTGCAACACAATCACAACTCAGAGTTGGAGGTAATAGAATGGGCAAAGAATCGAGTTGCTCTGATACCACTATGTCACATCCCGGTCCCGCAGGGCCGTTCGTCCTCGCTTTGGTCCCTACGAAACCGATCGTCCTTGCACGGGCGTGATGCCGTGTAAGCCTAAGATGCGCTTGCACAAGGCCAAAGCTTTGAACAAGGGCAAGTAAGCTATTCAATACTGAAGCAGCGACACACAACATTGCAGAAAAGTAAAGAACATAATGGTACATGAAAAACAAGCTTTTTATTGATAATCGAAAGTGTTACAAGCGGCTCATGGCCGAGGTTACAGATCGCTCAAGCAGTCATCCTCTCGATTATAATGACACCATTCCATACATCATGTCCCTCTATACAAAAGTAGCTTAAACTCGATACGGCTCAAGGCATCGACTCCAGATTTTCGGTTCCCTGGGATGAGGCACGGCTATCGCTTCCTCGGACGAACAGGCACCTGAGAACAAGCAAACTGTTGGTGGGTCAGCACTTTTATAAGTACTGGTGAGTATAAACAACTGAACAGAAGCTACACCTCCTGAAACCCACACTAAGTAATCATGTAGCAAAATATTGCATTACTAGTGATCTTGCTACTTTTATCTAAGTTTATTTCATGCAGCTCAGAACTATAGTCAGATTACATCTTTTAAAAATATGGTTTTGACACAGTTTTGCATATTCAAACTATAAGCATACGAATCGGGACAGTGCTCTATCGTGCAGTGTGCAACATGTATTGTGCATCACAAACTATCTCTTTGGCAAAGTTCTATAGTAGACTGAATCATTTCTTTCAAGCACACAAGCAGAAACATCTATATGATTTCGGTCCCCGAGAAACTCAGGATCGGTAGCGGTAATCCAGCTAACCAATGACTCACATTCTGATACTATTAGCAGTTGTGACCGAGGTTCAGCTCTGCACTAATAGTCATTATCTGACCGATGCGAATGCAATCAAGCACTAACAAATAGCTCTACGATGCAGACAAAATGAACGAACAGGCTATATGTATACACTTGCATTTTCTTACCCCATTGCCGAACGGTTATCCCTGCAGCAGACACACAAGTTAGCCATAATTTGCATATTTATAACTTATGTATCAATCCTTTGGTGTCATCAATCAATAGGTATACAAGAAGGTAAACCTAGCATGCACCCTATCTATATGACGGTCCATGGGTTGCCCCATGATTAGCAGCAGTTGCCCAAGGTTCAGCTCTTCACTAGCACGCATGGGTGTTGGCAGCTGTGACTCATGGTTCAGCTCTTCACCAACACACCCGAGTACTAGCAGCTGTGACATCATGGGTTTCGCACAACACTAATAGACTTATCGCTCCACTAGACCCTTGCGAGTCGTACACCTCAGGGCGATCCAAAAATCTCTTTCGGACCGAGCGATTCCCAGTGCCCCAGGAATCGTTCGAGAGACAAGACCTTGTGCACAAGTTGTCCGAGACCAAATGCAATGACATGAACACACAATTCAAGTAAAACAATGATCAAGCAAAACATATGCGGTCTTAGCAAAATATATCTTTTCAAACGAAGCACATCTTATCAAACGAAGCACATAACAAAGCACATCTTTCACATTACTAATAGCACACCCCACTAGACCCTTGTGGGCCGTATCCTCAGGGCGTACTATTAGTCACTGCATTTACACATTTTTACTTATAACAGTTCGATATAGCAAATAGACAAACGAAACATATAATGGCAAGCACGATTGATTTCATATCTACAAGCAATAACTATCTCTTTCTTAGCATATTACAAAGGGACTTATTCCAGCAATTTATTTACTTATTTTCTTAGCATAGCAAGAGTTCGTTCGATAGCTGTGTCGGTGTTTCTAAGCATGCAACATTTCTTATACTCTTAGCATGGCAATAGTTCTATCTCATTTCTGACAAGCATATATATATTCACTAGTTAGGCAGCAGATTCGTTTCAATGACAAGCTATGTGAGTTCTCTTATTAGCATGCTGAGTCGGTTCTATCATTCTTCTTATGAAACAATCTTCTTAAGCAAACAAGCATTCAAAAACTCAGATTTATTATTAACTCGTGCAAGAATCAAAGAATGCAGTTCTGTCCACTCACATTGATCAATCGGTCGGGAACTCTCCGAGAAGACTTCTGTTCGAGCAAGCAAAGCGATATCACTTGTATATAGTGCCTACGCGGAGTGGGGCACTACAACTCAGAATTGAGTCATCAAATTAAATCCTCAATCGATTTGTATCTTCCGACACAAAATACCGTTTGAACTATTTTTCCAAAATCCAAGTACGATTCTCCATATTCGCCTAAGAGATAAGCTGATAAGGTTGTTATCGATTGTCATTCTAAGTCTGACTTGTCTTATTCCTGAACGATATCCCAATTTGTTGCCAACTTAGCTTGCACCAAAGGGTCTTGGCGCGCGATACTTTACACAACTTAGCCGAAAGACTGTGTGCAAAGCTAACCGTTCAGACAATATTCGATTTCGTATACTAACCTGTTGGGTAATCATGTATAGTTATTCGGGTTCTACACAACTTGAAATTCTAGCACGAGTCTAATCCCAAAGGTCTAACATAGGTTGGCACAAAGGCCTTAGCATCACAATTTTGTACAAGCAATCATATCATTCAAATGCACTTTTTGAAAGTATTTAGACTTATTGTTTGGAACATTCCATTGGGACATTGAGAGAGAGTGTGTGCATATAACCTACGAAAGAGCTTTCAAAACTGAAAAAATCGAAACGAAGTCCAAACGCGTATAGCCAAGCTCTGATACCAATCTGTTACGCCCCGATCTCCCGTAGGCTAATCGGTCATCCCCGCTAGGCAAGAATTACTGCGCCAGCGCTCCCGCAGGACTATCTCTTGACCCATCTGGGCGTGATATCGCACGAGCATGAGACGCGCCCGTATAAGGCCATGGTTCATTAGCTGGCGGTAAGAGGTCTAAGCTACAGAGTCGCACAGATTGTCCGAGTGCGGCAGAATTATAAACGCATAATCGATTGGTGACAAGTTCACTGAGTCCTCAATAGCAGAAGTATTGAATAACACACGTATAGAAGTAAAGAAAACTCTTTATTAATATAAAGAATTATTACAGGCGGCGTATAGCCGAGATTACAAGTCGCTCAAGCCTCTCTCTCTCTGAAACAGCAAAAGCGGGCCAAGAAACAGTAAAAGCGGGCCAAGTAACTATATTTATGGAATGATGTATAGGCGAAGTTCCAACATTATGTCTTGTATATGTGCTTCTGTTCCGGACACAATGCTCCAAGGCTTCAGAGTGAACTCCACGCCTTAGCACTCACGAAGGAAGCATCCACACCGAACGAAGTTCTTCCGTACCCTGTAAGCAATCTGGTGGGTTATCAGTATATGAATGCACTGCTGGGGAGGCTACTCGCCCTCTCGGTAAATCCAAACACGTTCAATAGATTCTGTGCACCATCTATTTAGTTGTCTTTCTAGTTTTGTCTTAGGATCAGTTTTATGGCAATATTGAATAGCCTATCTCGTGTGACAGTGTGCCGTACGATATAAGAGAAAATACGGCAAGACTTACCAACTTACCATTTGTCCTTCCCTGTCCAAGGCAAACTAAGTTAATTCAAGCATGGACATATATATAATGCAATCCAGTTTCAATAGCATATGCGAACACAAGTGTTATGAACGAGATTATATTTCGGGTGTACGAGCATACTGATTATGCAAAAGTATTGCTGAGGATGCTCAAGTGTTCAATTATGTACAAGTATCTTATATCCATGATCATTTAGGTGGTTCCGACTCACTGGATGCGATGCAATGACTCGCACGCGGATAGCCGCTAAGCGAGGATGACTTATCTATATGAACAATTTGGACACTGGCATGGTGCCATAGTTGGACGGTGTAGTCTTATGTCGTAATGGTGTGCAAGCAAGAACAAGGGGCATTGCACACACATTCCGCTCAACGCCAAACAACTACCAAAAGTTCCATTTAGACCGGATCGACTCCGGTGCCCCGGCGACCGTCCGTGGAACGGGATGCTGTAATCCCCCTTGTAAAACAAGTTGTCCTGTGACATACAGGTCTTGGTCTTCCAATCCATAACTTGATATGATAATCCATGATTCTTATTATGAACCGAGCATTTGCTCCACGAGTTGGGATTCTTAACTTGCTTGACAGGATTCTCGTTCAGAGGTAAACTTGATATGATTATCATTCAGATGCAAACTTGACATAATCCTCGATCAGTGATCCACTTGCCTTAATACATTTCCCCTGGTTCGGGGACTGCCTTGGTGACCTAACGGTCCCGGATACTTTCAGGTTCATATTTGCACAAAATGACTATTAGATAGTTTTTCGAGGAGAACTTGATGAATGCATGACATGCACAGTGTTACACGCTTGAGGCATAGTTTATGTGACAAGCATTAAAACGAGACAACAAGTACAAGTTAACATATAAGCAGGCAAGCATTGCATTCATAAGAAAACTCAAGCATTCACGTTGGCTCGGGCCCGAAGGTAAGCCGAGGAGTGAAACCGTACAGAGACTTACTAAGCGACATGATCTAGGGTCGTGCAGTATAGCAAGTAAAGCAGTGCACTATAAAGAGTATAATGTTCTACTCGAGCCATAGCAGGGTCTAATTGCGCAAGGCAAAAAGGTAGCATACAAGGGTCTGTATATAAGCAAAGTTTTATTTTCATGTTCTAGCACAAGCAATACAAGTTGGGATTATTCCGTTAGCTAGGTGCGTTGTATTCTTATTAGCATGCAGGGGGTGATTCACCTATCAACTAGCATGAAACGTCCATATTTTAAGTGTGCTGGCTAAGCAAAGACAAGTTCATCGTAGCCATCCACCTTAGCGATAATTCACCTCGGTCGAGCGATACTCCGAGCAAGCCTCTGAAAGCCAAAGCCGGAACTCCTGAAGGGACAAGTTGGGAAATCCTTTTGTCTCAAACGAGTATTCTCGCTGAGCAAAGCAGGTCAGGACGTTGTACTTTTGTCGTTTGAATAGGCAGTCCGCTTGAGCGGAATGGGTCATCACAGTAGGAACCAAATTAAACCCATAGGAACCCTCCCATAGATGGAAATAAAATTTCCGATGGTAGATCTAGGTGGTAGAGGGCTGAATTCTAGTATATTTAGGCTTTTGCATGCTAGAATAGTAATTTTGTGGTCAATTTGGATAGAATTACGAATTTGTGTCCATTAGGTGTTTGACACATGTTCCCAAAGGAAGAGTTGTGTCCATTTTGGTTTGTGCTTGTGTTTTCGTATCATAAATAGGATATGTAGTGTCCGTATCATGATACATTATGATACGCATGGTTAGAATACATGATTCATATGTAATTGCTCATGATTACTGCCAAACTAGATACTATGGATTAATTTACATTTGTACCATTCATTTGTATATGTCAAATGCTAGATAATAGTTGATATATAGATATTCCTATGTTTAAATATATAACTATATTAATTATAAATTTATAGCCTATATATTCATTAGTACTTGGTATCATAAGGTTTTGGGGTGTTATGATATCAATTAGTATTGGTGTCGGTATCTTGATGAGAGTATGGTGTTGTGTTATCATGAGTGTGCTAGCAGTTAGGAGTGGTGTGCAGTTTTGGAGAAGAGATTGGTCGAGTTTGGGATTGAAGTACAGCTGGGTTTATTGCAAACAACAACAATGTTTAGTCCATGAACATCATCAGCCGTCATACCGCGAGGGTAGCGACCATCGTGACAACATCAGCCGACATACCGCAAGGGTAGCGACCATCGTGACACAACTACCGTAGTGCGTGCTAGTTACTATGGTTTACCAGAGTGGATATCCCATACGCCTATTAATTTTCCTCCCATCCCATGATACTATGTGTCAAGTGTGTGTCAACATATATATTATATAATTATGACTGAAAGAAAACACATATATAATGCATATATAAAAATATGATAAGCATGCAAAAGTACTGTAAGAAATTTGGCAAGGTATCTTGCTTGCTCTGAAAAAGAATGAAGTCCCAACTCAAGGCGTCGTCCGATCTACCCGTCACATAAATTAAACAAGTTAGGTTACAAAAGTGGATGAATAGGTTCCTCCATTTTAATCTATTTTAATTCCGAATAAAATAATCTAAAATAGTATTTTAATCTTATTATAATCTGATTTTATTGTTAAACCCTAATTTTTGTCCAAAGAAAGTCAACTTTATGGATTTGTTATCCGTGGCACGCAAATCAAGGCAATCCGTTGACCAAAAAGTTAACCAACTCAAATCATGGATTTATGTATAAAATCCTATAGATTTTAGCGCTACATGAATGTCGAAATCGATGATTTTATAAAATCACAAGTCGGTAAAGAGTTATGGCCATAAGGGCGCACATATGACAGTTTTTGGTGGTTTCCTATTTACGTCTACGTTGCATAAATTTTACAGTTGATTAAACTTGCATGTTAAATTCTAAAAAGATAATTTTATGGAAGTTCATCATGTCAAATTTTTGCAACTGCAAACGGCTCGTAATTCCAAGTTCGGGATCTCCCGAAATCTAGAAAACACAAAAATGCGTCTGATTTCGGACAACTGACACTTTTAGAATTTTCTGAAAAAATAGGTTTATAAATTATTATAATAATTTATATATTCAGAAAACATATGGTTCTAACAAAAAAAACTGAAATGCGTTTGGAGTCCAAAGCTAGGAGATATCATCTTTTTAAGAGATATCATCTTTTTAAGTCGTCATAACTACCAAAAAATGAAGCTGAATTTATGACGAATTTCGACTGTTTTTTGACGAAAAAGAGAGGAGTTTGGGGAAGAAAAATATGAAAGATGAATTTATTCCATAAGTCTAATAGGTATTTATAATGGTGGAGACTAATTAATTGAATACGACTAGGATTTGCTAATTTGGATATGATTAGGATGAGTTTAAATAAGGATATGATATGCATGAAGTTGTTTTCCTAGTAGGCTCAGGATTTGAATTAATTTAAAATAGAGTTTGAGTTTATCTCAATAATTTATAATCTTAAATAGAATTAAAAATAATACAAATAATTTATATATAATCTTATTAATATCTATTAACATTAAATTAGCATCTATCTAATATTAAGACTATATATAACCAAATAAATCCTAAATAATTTCAAAAATAAAAATAAATTTCTTAAAATTCTAAATAAATTACAAAAAAATATAATTAAATATTTTAACCTAAAATAAATATTTGGTAGGAACAATATGCAAGTATGGTCTCATAGTAAATCATGGAAGTTCTAGAAATTTATGTTTTCTATGTTTTAATTATCCAAAAAATTCTAGAAAAATCTCCAAAAATCTAAAATAGCCTAAAAATAATTCTAAATAAATATTTATATAAGTAAATATATCAAAAAAATTCTTTTCTAATTAACTAAGAGAATACTCTAAAGAAATTTAATATTTAAAATAATCTATAATAAATATAATGATATAAAATAAACACAAAATATATATTTTGGGTGAGGGAGTTTACATCATTACTTGTCAAAGGGCAGCCTCATGGGTTTATACGGAGCAACCGTGGCCTTAAGTAGGGGGATCCTATCTCCCCGAACTTGTTCATGTTGGTTATGGAGTATTTTACTTGCATGATGGATATTGTTGTGCATCAAAAACAGATTTTGCCACCGTACAAGAAGACTACTCCGCATGTTTCTCACCTCATTTATGCGGACGACCTCCTGGTATTCATGATTCCTACTATGGAAGGTCTCATAGTTGTTTCGGAGATCATGGATGAGTTTGGACGGATATCGGGGCTACATCTAAACATGGACAAAAGCAAAGTGTATTTTAGTACACATTTCCCCATAAGGAGGAGGGGGCGGTGAGGTTAGGTGTTAAGAAGGGCAAATTACTTGTCAAATATCTATGTATTCACTATCCATCAACTACGTAAACCCCCAGATTTTTTCAGAATTTAAAAACAAATTTTCGGGATTTTCTGAGATTTTTACTAATTAAAATAAATTTTTCTGGTATTAAATTAATTTTATGATTTTATTAAATATTAAAATATTATAAAAATAATATTTTTGGGTGTAAAATAAATAATTAGACATAGTATAATTTTTCTAGAATTTATTGGGCCCAGAAACTATTTTTAAAGACCTAAAAACTAAGTTTTAAATAAACCAAAATGAACCAGACTGAACCGAATTAAACCCAGTTGAACTGAACCGGTTTAAATCCAAAATAAATCGAACCGGACCCAATCCTATTGGATCGGGTCGGATCTGAACCCGACCCGACCCACTACCAGACCCGATAACCCTAATGAACAGTAAATCCCTAACCCCCGAGTCTCTCCGACTTCCCTTCTCCGCCAGTTGTAACCGTTGGCCGCCCCTTCTTCTTCCCCCAACGCCTCCGCGCTGCCTCGCCTCCCCGCGCCTCTTCACCTCCAACAACCGCCGCCTGTCGACCTCCCCGACCGCCCTATATAAACCCCGGCCCCTTCACGAAGTCGACAACTGCCGCCCTCACATCCGCCGCCCTCCGCCTCTCCAGCTCCGGTGAGCTCCAGCCCCGGCGACGCCGAGGGTCACGCCCCAGTCCCAAAATACCGTGGGACTAGATACGTGGCAATGGCCAGCAGTACGCACTGATGGACAAACCCAATTTAATGGATCCATCAGGGCATACTTAAGCTGTAAAACAAATATACGACAATCATGGCACAACTAATCTCATCCACACAAGATAAAAATATGATCCACAGAATAAATAAGGAATGTAAATCATCAGCTAGTCTCACAAAGTACTTCGGAAAATAACCCGATAAATGTCTAGTACAATGGTTCAACAGACCAGAATATAAAAGACTGAAATAAATAATAAAAGCTGAGCATGAACATGGATGCTCAAGAGAAGTCTTCAGCTAACACCTCGCCCTCAGATGGTGGTACAGCTCCTGGATCGGCTACTCCAGCTGCGGTCCCGTATACCTCGGGATAAACCACGTCTGCAAAATCTGGGGACAAAATCCATATCCAGGTCCTCAGGGGACATAGCAAGGTACAGAAAATATACAAGCCAACATATAAACAGTGCAGCAGAATAATAAAATAAGCAGGGTAAGTATGTAATCATCTGTGTAAAATGCAAGAGAGAATATCAATAGTACTCAGGTTGAAACAACTACAAGCTCTGTGTAGGGGATCCGGTAGCAGTGGTGTCAAGAGGTGGTCTAGCTCAGCGGGAGACTGAGTAGCCGGCATAACATAATCAGCCTGTAGCCTGTGAGTCTCTCCAGCAATAGATGGAACAATAAGGGAATACTAGAATAACCAGCTAAGTGATATGCAAGATGAGAGCAGCACTAGAACTCAGGCTGAAGCATACTACCAGCTCTGTGTCGGGGAGCCGGTAGCAGCAGTAATAATGAGTAATGGGCCAAGCTCGGGCTTCAGAGTCTTGGCCTCACAATAGTAGGGGTGTATATATATAATCAGCCTGTAGTCTGTGTGTCTCTCCCCACCCAATGTAACCACGCAAATCATGAACATAACGTCTCACGTCCATGTCAGCGGGGTCATAACTAATGCACAAGTCATAATGTATCTAGAATATAGGATCTATGCCAAGTCCTATACAGAATCACCTCGAACATCTCGGGAAGATCCTGTCTCATGATCAGTGTCCAGTGTCCTGGGTCAAAGTTTACTTGGTAAGACAAGTACGAGAAGATAAAGTGTCACATATGTCCATATCTAGATGACATTACCCAACACCGCGTACGATGTTGGCACCCGACTGATAATCGGACGCTAAGTATGTCAAATGGTCCTAGGTTGAGCATGCACAGTAATATAATGAGATAAGAAAATAGGTAACAAACTGCAGAGTTGGCAAGGTACACTTGCCTGATGTTTGAATATCAACTGTCGTCCTGGTATCGGTGGATCCGGTAGGTGCTATTCCAAAAGCTGTAATAAACATCACCAACAGTCTCAGAAGGTATCAAACTGCTAGGAACGCCTGTCCTTACGTCCAATTTGGACACAGGGGCAAAAAGGTCATTTTCGGGCCAAAGAGGGTTCCATATGTGGCCCACTTTGCACCGAAAAGCGTACCGAGGGTAACAGTCTCTAAATGGGACAAACTATGGGTCAAACAATTCTAAATGTCAATACGATCCCAACGGTATGTCCAAATTTGGATTCCGATGAGCCGAACATAATTTGGTCCAAAAAGTCAACTGTGGGGCCCGCCAATTGGCGATCTGGTCAACCGTCTCAGAAATGCGTGAAAATTGGGTCACAGGACCAGCATGTTACCACGAGTCCAGTGGCGCAAGTTTCGTCACAATCTGACAAGCGTGCACAAAATACGCACGAGTTCCACAAAAGTGGCGATACGGAATGTATTCGCGGATACGGCCTGATTCCGGCGCGCACACGCGTCCAAATCAGTCCCCACGAATTTTCACGTGTCCGATTATGCTGCGTGCACCATTCGGTACACTTGGCACACGGCGAGGCGGTCCCGTTTGGCGGGGCGCGCTCCGATCTCCAACTTTTAGAAAAGGTGAAAAAGTGGGTGCGCGCAGTTTTGTGACGAATACAATTTTGTCCACAGCAACTAATAGCACAAAGTTATTATACAGAAAATAAACTAGGTCATGCAATCTACAGGTATCAAAAAGAATCACCGAATTCGGATCTCTGTGGTGGGAGATACGAACTCGGCAATATGGGTGGTCATTCTGGAATTCTGCGATTGCAGAATTCTGTCTGCTCGCGCTGACTTGGGCGCTGTTTTTCACCTAGGGACACATGTTATTCGAGGTTGACTATAAAACAAGTATTGGAGAGGGTTAAGGGAAGATCATACCTATAAAAACGGAACGGTGATTGGTCGAGCGAGTCGATGGAAAATCACGCCGGAGCGAAGGTGCCTCGAGTGGGAGACTGCAGTTCGCGATGTCGGCGTCGACGGGATGGTTGGATGGCTTGGGGAGGCTTCTCTGGCTGCGGTGACGGCTCTAGATGGGAAGAGAAAGTCTAGAGTTTCTAGGTTAGGGTTTTAAAGCTAACTATATATATATATATATATATTATATATTAAGAGAGGGAGAGATATAGGAGCGGGTTTCCGCGGGTGAAGAGTAAGCCGCTGAAGATTAAGTCTCGGGTCTGGGAAGTCATACGAGGGCTAAGGGGCGGCTCCCTTAGAAATTTCTGAAGGCGGGTTCCAGCAGCAATCCTGTTGTAGCAAGTTCCTAAGGAACTTAAGTCTAATAAGTAGTAACTATTATTATATTATTATTATTGTTATTATTATTAGTATTATTATTATATACTTATTTAATTCTTTTCTTTTCCTTTCTTTCTTTATATATATATATATATACATATATATATATATATATATATATATATATATATATTCACACATAAGAAAATTTATATAATAGGGTATTGCACATCGTTAGGCTAACAACTGCTCAAGGGGTCCCCTATATGGAATAAATTCCGAAAAATTTCTGATGGTCCCACAAGTCCTCTAAGTGCCCGAACACCTAACATAAAAATTATAAAAAATCTATTTCTCCAATTTGGACCTTATTACTACAATTTAATTAATAATTAATAAATAAAGGGTATATACGATTTTCTAGGAAGGGGATTTTACATTCTACCCAACTTGTAAAAATTTCGTCCTCGAAATTAAAATTAAGCCACGATAGAATGCAAGGATGGTATAAGATATAAATTAACAATGTAAATTCATACCTCGGTCTGCGAATAGGTTCGGAAAATGCTTGCGCATGTCGTCCTCGCGCTCCCAAGTTGATTCTCCTGGCGTGCCATGCCTCCATGCTACGCGAACCAAGGGAATAGACTGGTTCCTCAATACCTTCTCTCGACGATCAAGGATTCCCACGGGTTGCTCTTGGTATGACAAGCTCGGCCCAATGGTGATCTCTGAATGGTCGAGGACATGATTGTTGTCTGCCACACATCGCCTGAGCTGCGACACATGGAATACGTCATGTACTCCCTCCAGTGAAGGTGGTAGCGCAAGTCGATATGCCACCTCTCCAACTCTCTCGAGCACGTCAAATGGTCCAATATACCTTGGACTCAACTTGCCGCGCCCTCCGAATCGGATGGTGCCTCTGGTCGGTGATATCCTCAAGAAGACGTGATCGCCCTCTTTGAACTCCAAGGGTCGACGATGAAGGTCTGCCCACTGTTTCTGCCTGTCTTGCGCTGCTCGCAAGTGTCCCTGAATCTTCTTGACTGTCTCTACGGTGTTGACCACCAACTCGGGTCCCAGAATCTGACGTTCTCCCACGTCACTCCAACACACAGGAGACCTACATTTTCTCCCATAGAATACTTCAAACGGAGCCATCTGAATACTCGCTTGATAGCTAATATTATAAGAAAACTCTACAAGATGTAGGTGGTCCTCCCATGATCCTCCAAAGTCTAACATACAAGCCCTCAACATGTCCTCCAAGGTTTGAATAGTACGCTCCGACTGCCCATCTGTCTGCGGGTGGTAAGATGTACTGAACTTCAGACGAGTACCAAGACTCTCTTGCATGCTCCTCCAAAAGTGCGATGTGAAGCGTGAATCTCTGTCCGATACAATGCTGACTGGTATACCGTGCAATCTCATGATCTGCCTCATATATAAATCAGCTAAAGCTTCTGTAGACTGACCCACTCTAAAAGGTATAAAATGGGCTGACTTGGTGAGTCGGTCCACTATTACCCACACTGCATCTCTCCCACTTGGACTCTTGGGAAAACCCGTGACGAAGTCCATAGTGATGTGCTCCCACTTCCACTCTGGAATCGGAAGTGGTTGCAATAATCCTGCTGTCCTCTGGTGCTCCGCCTTCACTTGTTGACATACCAGACATTTAGCTACAAAGCGAGCTATCTCTCTCTTCATTCCATGCCACCAGTAATACTGTCTCAAGTCCCGATACATCTTGGTTCCTCCTGGGTGAACAGAGTACATAGAGCTATGTGCTTCGGTCATTAGCTCCTGTCTCAATTCTCCATTTGGAACATACAGGCGATTTCCAAACCTCAATGTCCCATCTTCATGGATGCGAAGTCCTGTCTGTAGGCCGGCTTCTGTCCTTTCTTTGAGTCTTCGGAATCTAGCATCAGTGGGCAATGCCTCTTTAATCTTCTCTACGAGTGATGACTGAATCTCAAGATTAGCCATCAATCCAGTCTGTCCCGGTAAGACGACCTCTATCTGTAGCTCCTGTAAATCTCTCAATAACTCGGGCTGCATCGTCAAGAAATAAGCCGTAGGCTTCCTGCTGAGTGCGTCTGCAACAACATTCGCCTTTCCCGGATGATACTGCAGATCAATGTCAAAATCCACCATCAGTTCCAGCCAGCATCTCTGTCTCATGTTAAGCTCCTTCTGAGTATACACATACTTCAGACTCTTGTGATCAGTAAAGATTTCTACCCTTTCTCCATAAAGATAGTGCCTCCAGATCTTTAATGCAAATATAACTGCTGCTAGCTCCAGATCATGTGTTGGGTAGTTCTTCTCGTGGACCTTCAACTGTCTCGACGCATAAGCAATGACTTTGCCATGTTGCATCAAAACACATCCCAGTCCACTACCCGATGCATCACTGTAAACAACAAAACCTCCTGACCCTGAAGGAAGAGTCAAGATAGGTGCTGTTGTTAATCTTCTCTTCAATTCTTCAAAAGCCTTCTGGCAGTCTTCTGTCCATATAAACTCCTGGTCCTTACGTGTCAGCTTCGTCATCGGTTCTGCAATCCTCGAGAAATTCTCTACAAACCTTCGGTAATATCCCGCAAGTCCGAAAAAACTTCTCACCTCTGCAACTGATGTGGGTGTAGGCTAAGTCTCTATTGCCGCAACTTTCTCTGGATCCACTGAAAGTCCTTCTCCTGATATGATGTGTCCCAAGAAAGGCACTTTGTCCATACAGAACTCACACTTACTGAGTTTGGCATATAACTTCTCCTGCCTCACGGTCTCTAACACGATTCTGAGGTGCTCCTCGTGCTCTTCGTGGTTCTTGGAATATATGAGAATGTCATCAATGAACACCACCACGAATTTATCCAAGAACTGATGAAAGACTATGTTCATTAAGCTCATAAACACTGCTGGCGCGTTGGTTAAACCAAACGGCATCACCAAGAACTCATAATGTCCATACTTGGTCCTGAAAGCTGTCTTCGGTATGTCTTCCTTCCTTACCTTGATCTGATGATAGCCGGATCGAAGGTCAATCTTCGAAAATACCCTTGCACCACTCAACTGATCGAATAGATCATCAATGCGTGGTAAGGGATACCTGTTCTTGATGGTCACGGCATTCAGTGCCCTGTAGTCTATGTACAATCGTACTGTTCCATCCTTCTTTGGCACAAATAATATGGGTGCTCCCCAAGGTGAAACACTGGGCCGAATGAAACCCTTCTCCAAAAGATCATCAACTTGTTCTTTCAACTCCACTAACTCCTTAGGTGCTAGCCGATAAACTGATGAAGTGATTGGCTCTGCTCCTGGAGTTAAGTCTATTGTGAATTCTATTTTCCGATCAGGCGATAAACCTGGAAGATCATCAGGAAATACATCCACAAATTCTGATATGACTCTTGGGTAACCTGTCTCCTCTTCTACATATAATACCCTAAGAGTAGGCTGAACTCCTTGCTCTACTGCTCCTCGGAGAAACTCAAATTTTGGATGTCCTGGCGGTCTAAATATAACCTGCCCGAGTCGGCAATCAAGAGTCGCATGGCACTGACTTAACCAGTCCATACCAAGTACGACATCATAATCCGGCATAGAAAATATCAGAAACTGCGCTCGCATTTCTTGGCCACAAACGACTACAGAACATGATCTACAGACGTCACTAACCGGAATAATTCCACCTCCCGTAAGAATTCTCTTCATCTTCGGAAGGGGTGCGGTAGCTACTCTATGGGTGGCTACAAAGCTAGCTGCTATAAATGAATGCGATGCTCCAGAATCAAATAATGCAACTGCTGGTAATGAAGCTACTAAAATAGTACCTGCGATGACCTCGCCTGCTGTAGCCTCCTCCTCAACAGCTAAAGTGAATGCCTGTCCTCGCCCCTGTACTTGGCCTCGCTGCTGCTGAGCCTGCTGGAATAAAGCTGCCTGTGGTGCCAGGGGTGGTCTCTGCTGATTCCCTCCTGGGGCTGGTGGCCTGACGCCTCCAACTCCTACCTGCTGTGCTCCTACTGCTGGGTAAGCTGGTCGTGGTGCAGGCAAAGCTAATCTCGGTGCTCCCTCTCTGCGCTCGGTGCAGTCTCTGGTCTGATGCTGGTTGGACCCGCAAGCTAGGCAGAGTCCCAACTTGCGCCGGCATTCTCTCTCAATGTGACCTATCTTGCCGCAGTGGTGACAAGTAGGGAGAGATATGGCCCTGTGTGTTGTCCTCTCTGGCATGCTCCTCTGGGTCCGTTTTGCTGAATCCCCATGTGCTGTCCTGGTTGGTGCTGAGAAGATTGGCCTCTTCAGGTTCGACTCTCTTCTAGTGACGCGCTCCATGCGTCGTGCTGCTGCGAGAACGTCGGTATAAGATGTAGGTGCGACTGAGCCAATCAATCTCTGAAGTTCGAACTTTAGCCCATCAAAGAACTTCTTATCTTTCTCTTCCTCGGTCAAAATTAAGGTTGGGGCAAAGTGACTGAGGCGTATAAACTCCGCGTTGTATTCCTCCACTGTCATGCTGCCTTGGATAAGGCGGTGGAACTTGTCTCTGAGCTCTGATCGTGCAACTGCCGGAATGTACATTTCTTTGAAGAGTCTGGAGAACTCTTCCCAGGTGACTCGGTCCTCCCCGAGCCTCATCTCCTCTGCTAACCACCAGTGATGTGCATTCTCCGTTAACTGCATTCTGACTGTAGTCATCCACTTCTCTCTCGGAAGTTTTACGGCTTCCAACTGATGCTGAATGTTTGTGAGCCATTCATGAACTTCTGTTGGTCCCTCTTTACCAGAAAAGGTACGAGGCTTGAGCTGACGGAAGTCGGTGATAGATCCCATCGCCGATCGCCTTGCTGGTGGATTTGCCTGCTCCAATGCCGATACCAGGCTGGTTCTCAGATTCTCGGCCTCCTGACATTGTGCTTCTTGCTGAATATGTTGCTGTGCTTGCATCATAGCATACATCATCTGGAACATCTGTTGCCCGTCCATGGCTTGTCCTGGCGGGAAAGCTGGCATCTAGGGAGTGAACTGTGGTGGAGGTGGGATGTCATCTCTCCGGAACCTTGGATTAGGCTGACCGGTTTGATCGCTCTGCGAGGCTTGTCCTCCATTCCCTGGGGTCACTCCGTCAATATAAGTAACCACAGCGTCGTGTGGCGTATCCAATGGAATCTCATCTCCGTTCCTGGGATCCATTTCTCTGCAACCAAAAGATAAACTGTAAGAAGCTCATAGGAATCAATACAGGATGCAGTTCAAGTAACAATTTCGAGTTCGATATAGAGTTCAACAATGGGTTAAATAATGGATGAGATCCTAGAACTTATTCTATCCTTAGGGCAGGCTGGTTCGGTCCCTAAGTTGAAACCGAACAATTTTGTCGTAGACTTGCATGGGCCACCACAAAAACCATGTCACGCCCCAGTCCCAAAATACCGTGGGACTAGATACGTGGCAATGGCCAGCAGTACGCACCGATGGACAAATCCAATTTAATGGATCCATCAGGGCATACTTAAGCTGTAAAACAAATCTACGACAATCATGGCACAACTAATCTCATCCACACAAGATAAAAATATGATCCACAGAATAAATAAGGAATGTAAATCATCAGCTAGTCTCACAAAGTACTTCGGGGAATAACCCGATAAATGTCTAGTACAATGGTTCAACAGACCAGAATATAAAAGACTGAAATAAATAATAAAAGCTGAGCATGAACATGGATGCTCAAGAGAAGTCTTCAGCTAACACCTCGCCCTCAGATGGTGGTACAGCTCCTGGATCGGCTACTCCTGCTGCGGTCCCGTATACCTCGGGATAAACCACGTCTGCAAAATCTGGGGACAAAATCCATATCCAGGTCCTCAGGGGACATAGCAAGGTACAGAAAATATACAAGCCAACGTATAAACAGTGCAGCAGAATAATGAAATAAGCAGGGTAAGTATGTAATCATCTGTGTAAAATACAAGAGAGAATATCAATAGTACTCAGGTTGAAACAACTACAAGCTCTGTGTAGGGGAGCCGGTAGCAGTGGTGTCAAGAGGTGGTCTAGCTCAGCGGGAGACTGAGTAGCCGGCATAACATAATCAGCCTGTAGCCTGTGAGTCTCTCCAGCAATAGATGGAACAATAAGGGAATACTAGAATAACCAGCTAAGTGATATGCAAGATGAGAGCAGCACTAGAACTCAGGCTGAAGCATACTACCAGCTCTGTGTCGGGGAGCCGGTAGCAGCAGTAATAATGAGTAATGGGCCAAGCTCGGGCTTCAGAGTCTTGGCCTCACAATAGTAGGGGTGTATATATATAATCAGCCTGTAGTCTGTGTGTCTCTCCCCACCCAATGTAACCACGCAAATCATGAACATAACGTCTCACGTCCATGTCAGCGGGGTCATAACTAATGCACAAGTCATAATGTATCTAGAATATAGGATCTATGCCAAGTCCTATACAGAATTACCTCGAACATCTCGGGAAGATCCTGTCTCATGATCAGTGTCCAGTGTCCTGGGTCAAAGTGTACTTGGTAAGACAAGTACGAGAAGATAAAGTGTCACGTATGTCCATATCTAGATGACATTACCCAACACCGCGTACGATATTGGCACCCGACTGATAATCGGACGCTAAGTATGTCAAACGGTCCTAGGTTGAGCATGCACAGTAATATAATGAGATAAGAAAATAGGTAACAAACTGCAGAGTTGGCAAGGTACACTTGCCTGATGTTTGAATATCAACTGTCGTCCTGGTATCGGTGGATCCGATAGGTGCTACTCCAAAAGCTGTAATAAACATCACCAACAGTCTCAGAAGGTATCAAACTGCTAGGAACGCCTGTCCTTACGTCCAATTTGGACACAGGGGCAAAAAGGTCATTTCCGGGCCAAAGAGGGTTCCATATGTGGCCCACTTTGCACCGAAAAGCGTACCGAGGGTAACAGTCTCTAAATGGGACAAACTATGGGTTAAATAATTCTAAATGTCAATACGATCCCAATGGTATGTCCAAATTTAGATTCCGATGAGCCGAACATAATTTGGTCCAAAAAGTCAATTGTGGGGCCCGCCAATTGGCGATCTGGTCAACCGTCTCAGAAATGCATGAAAATTGGGTCACAGGACCAGCGTGTTATCACGAGTCCAGTGGCGCAAGTTTTGTCATAATCTGACAAGCGTGCACAAAATACGCACGAGTTCCACAAAAGTGGCGACACGGAATGTGTTCGCGGATACGGCCTGATTCCGGCGCGCACACGCGTCCAAATCAGTCCCCACGAATTTTCACGTGTCCGATTATGCTGCGTGCACCATTCGGTATACTTGGCACACGGCGAGGCGGTCCCGTTTGGCGGGGCGCGCTCCGATCTCCAACTTTTAGAAAACCGGAAAAAGTGGGTGCGCGCAGTTTTGTGACGAATACAATTTTGTCCACGGCAACTAATAGCACAAAGTTATTATACAGAAAATAAACTAGGTTATGCAATCTACAGGTATAAAAAAGAATCACCGAATTCGGATCTCTGTGGTGGGAGATACGAACTCGGCAATATGGGTGGTCATTCTGGAATTCTGCGATTGCAGAATTCTGTCTGCTCGCGCTGACTTGGGCGCTGTTTTTCACCTAGGGACACACGTTATTAGAGGTTGACTATAAAACAAGTATTGGAGAGGGTTAAGGGAAGATCATACCTATGAAAACGGAACGGCGTTTGGTCGAGCGAGTCGATAGAAAATCACGCCGGAGCGAAGGTGCCTCGAGTGGGAGACTACAGTTCGCGATGTCGGCGTCGACGGGATGGTTGGATGGCTTGGGGAGGCTTCTCTGGCTGCGGTGACGACTCTAGATGGGAAGAGGAAGTCTGGAGTTTCTAGGTTAGGGTTTTAGAGCTAACTATATATATATATATATATATATATATATATATATATATATATATATATATATATATATATATATATTAAGAGAGGGAGAGATATAGGAGCGGGTTTCCGCGGGTGAAGAGTAAGCCGCTGAAGATTAAGTCTCGGGTCTGGGAAGTCATACGAGGGCTAAGGGGCGGCTCCCTTGGGAATTTCTGAAGGCGGGTTCCAGCAGCAATCCTGCGGTAGCAAGTTCCTAAGGAACTTAAGTCTAATAAGTAGTAACTATTATTATATTATTATTATTGTTATTGTTATTAGTATTATTATTATATACTTATTTAATTCTTTTCTTTTTCTTTCTTTCTTTATATATATATATATACATATATATTTGTATATATATATATATATATATATATATATTCACACATAAGAAAATTTATATAATAGGGTATTGCACATCGTTAGGCTAGCAACTGCTCAAGGGGTCCCCTACATGGAATAAATTTCGAAAAATTCCTGATGGTCCCACAAGTCCTCTAAGTGCCCGAGCACCTAACATAAAAATTATAAAAAATCTATTTCTCCTATTTGGACCTAATTACTACAATTTAATTAATAATTAATAAATAAAGGGTATATACGATTTTCTAGGAAGGGGGTTTTACACCGAGCTCCCCTCCGGCGAACTCCGCCGCCGCTAGCACCAACAGATAGCTGCATCCGCCGCTGCCAGCTACCCCACCACGACGACCGAGCACCGCCGCGCCGCCCTGACACGGAAAAGTCAGCGAGGTATCCCTCTTTTGTCTTGCGTAATTTCTTGTACGTAGATCCGTTTTCCAATCTGTCGAATCCTACGCGTAGACCGCGTGACCCTCTCAAAACCTGTGCAAATAGTTCGGGGTATCGCATCCTGTGTCGGTCGCAAACCGCGACGCAAAAACAGAAAAATAATCCCTATTTTCTGAAAATCAGAAATTTGTCCCGAACTTGCCAGTTCACGACCGTTTTACGACCAACCTGTTAACTAATTCTAAAATTTACCTGAATAGTAATTTAGACTGTATAACCTAGTTTTAAAATCCTATATTAGTTCAATTTATCGTGTTGTAGATTATATTTTATTCTCGGGTAAAAATCGACCAAAAATTTGGTCTTTTAAAACCCTGATTTTCTCGAAACTGGGTGCGCCCCGCTAAACTAGGCGACTTGGTCATGTGCAAACTTTATCGAAAGGTGTGCACTATCAATACGTGTAGGACTTCGCAGAAGTTGATTTGGATGTACGTGCACACTGGAATCAACGCATATCCGTCGACAACACCCTATATCGACCATGTTCTGAAACTCGTTGTAACTTTGTGTGTGCTTGTCATTTTGAAACGAAACTTGCACCATCGGACTCGTAGTGATACGCTGGTCCTGTGACCCAAGTTTGGTTTGATTCTGAGAACGTTGACAAAATCCCGTATCGTGGGCCCCACGGCTCTACTTGACGGGCAATTTTGTGATCGGCTCATCGAAATCCAGTTCTGGACATTCCGTTGGATTCGTATCATCGTTCTGGACTTATAGACACTAAGTTTGATAAATTTGGAGAACTTTGTCTCTGGCACATTTTTTGGTGCGAAGCGGGCCACATGTGGACCCCTCTTTGACCAGAAACTGTCACTTTTGTCCATGTGTCCAAATTGGACTTATGGACAGGCAATTCTAGCTATTTGATATCTTCTGAACATGATGGTAATATTTATTTCAGCAATCAGAGGAGTACTTAAAGATCCCGCTGATACCGGAGCGACTATTGGTATTCAAATTCCAAGCAAGTATACCTTGCCAATCTTGCAGTATTTGCTACATAATGTTCTCTTGATTTAATTATATGATATAAATGTTCAACCTAGGACCGTGTGACATTGCTTAACGTCCGAATAAGATTCGGGTGTCAACGTCGTACGCGGAGTTGTGTAACGTCATCTAGAGATTGATATCGCGATCCTATATATCTTCGTGCTTATCAAGTACGTCATACCATAGGACACTTGACACTATTCATGAGACAGAATCTTTCTGAGATATTCATGGTGATTCTGTATAGGATACATGATTCGTGGCAAAGACTTTATACATATGCTTAGCTATCATTATGACTCACTGCATCAGTTAGTGGTCATGATCTTGCGTGTCATGGACATGAGACGTGTGATTACATTGGGCGGGGAGAGTATTACCATATTAAAGGCTGATTATATATATGTAGTTTTCTGGAGGTGCCTTAGACTCTGACACAGAGCTTTGGCACAAGTTCTGGCCCTTCGAGATAAATGCTGCTATGGGTTTCTCCGACACAGAGCCTATAGTAGTTTCAGCCTGAGTATGACTAATGCTCTCATTTGCATATCACTTAGTTTGTTACTTAGTTTGCCATATTGATACATTTTATTTATATACTGCATTTATTTGGCTTGAGTTATTCTTGTACCTTGCTATATCCCCTGAGGACCTGGAATCTGGATTATGTTCCCAGGTTTAGCAGAGGAGATCTACCCCGAGGTGTACGGGACAGGAGCATACATTGGAGTAGTACCAGAACCAGAAGACGAGGTGATCGTCGATGATTTCTCTTGAGTATCTGGTTTATTATACGCAATTTTTTCTATTGTTGACTCTTATTTCCTGTTTATTGAACTATTGTATCAAACTCATTTATCAGGTTGTTCCCCGAGACTTTTTATTGAGATATGTTGGATATATTTGATCTTGATTATTTTGACATTTATTTTGTGATTATCTACTGTGGATGAGATTAGTATCATAGACCTTTATAGTTGTTTTACAGCTTAAGTACACCCTAGTGGGTCCATTAAATTGGATTTGTCCATTGGTGTGTGCTGTTGGCCATTGCCACGTGTCTAGTCCCTTGGTATTTTGGGACTGGGGCGTGACAAACTATGTGAGGGACTTGGAGTGCAAGAGTCTGGTGGCATACACTCAACATCGAGTGGAGGGTTGGCAGGATCAATATTTTGTCTTTGGCGGCCGTATTGAACTTGTGAGGTCTGTTATCTCAACTTTAGTGCTATTCTGGCTACAATCTATTATGTTGCCGACAACTACTATTCGTAAGGTTGAGCGAATTTTTGCCAACTTTATATGGCGGGGAGTATTCATGCTATCGCCTGGGACCAGCTTTGCCAGCCACGGAAGGAAGGAGGTGCCGGGTTGCGTTCATTGACGACCATGCGGGATGTGACATGTATGAAATTGACTTGGAAGCTTCTACAGGGTGGTTCATTGTGGGCGGATTGGATGAACGACATGTATTTGAAGGGGGAACTTTTGGACCTACAGATTATGTAATAGCCATCAATCCCTCTTTCTCTTCTTCAAAAGATACAAACTTGAGAACTCGCCCTTTGGTCTCTCTAGTAGACGTGATGATAGGAATTAGGTTCCTCTAAACCCCGTAGCAATCTGGACCGTTGATTAGATCCAACAGTGTAAATATAACACCCAAATTCGACCTCAGTCCTGACAACGGTATATCGAATCAGAGAATCAGAGTTTCTGGAACGAACAACAGCACCTTCAGCGAAATCAGTATACCGAGGACGGTATACCGTTGAGGTTGTTGTTTTACAATTTTGATGCTGAAATTTGTCCCATTTGTCGTCTTTGACTCCCGAACTTCTCCGACACACGGATGTCACTCGTCGTACTCTGGGGTATTCTTCACATAGGTTGTGATCCCCATCCAACACCAACATTTAGAGATGTAGTTATTTCCTGCTTAGACATGCACGACAAAGGGACATTTTGTATTAAAAATTAGTAGCCCATGGGTTACTCTAGGATTTTTGTATTTTGATTGGCATTCCCTTTAGTAATATTTTGGTGACTATTTTGGTCAAAGTCCCTAAAAACGTTTATATTAGGAGTGGGAGTTATTTTAGTAAATTCTTTCCCAAACGGTCAGAATGTGTTGTACTGCACCGTGCCCACCCAGTAGGCGCACCAGACACGCCTTGACACATGCCATGTAGTGCCAGCAGAATTTTGGACAGAAAGAATGTCCGACACGTGACACACATACAATTTGTCGTGTCGTGTTTGTGTCGGAAGGGCTTGTCAATGTCCAGGCTGGACAAATCAAACTGGTACAATATCAGGACACTTTTCCTGGATTGACACTCGGTTACTAATTGCCACTTAGGAGCTGTCTGGTTTGCATAAAGTGCCAAAAACTGTACTACTTTGTAGCACTTTTTTGTTGTTCAGTCAAGCTAAAAATTGGAGTAGCGGATCCCAGGAATTATTGACACAACAGTAGTTCATGCTACATAACATGGGATGTCTATTTTCATCATGAACTAATTAGAATTTAGACTCTGGATTCTATACCAATTTAGACCAATTAAAAAAGTATTTTTTTGACTTTTGTCTCATTTATTAATATGAATTTGTACTTACATCTTACTTTTTGTATTTATTAGACTTACATTTTATTTGTTGTCACAAAAAATAATAGTTTTGTCACTTTTTAATTAGACATGTCAGAATTTAAATTTTAAGCTGAAATAAAATCGAAGAAATAAACACTAATTAGCCTTTCTAATTTATTTTTGCCAAACAAAGAAAACAAAACCAACCATCATTACACAAAGTCATGGACCCCAACCACATGAGTCCATGCTGTTGTCTGGACCCAGTGTTACTGCCAGCAAATAATTAATTAGCCTCTAATATTAATTTTGGCTTGGTGGGTCTACTGGATTATGTAGTAGAGAATGAGAACGATAAATTGAGCAAAGTAGGATATATTTCTTTTGGTTATTTGCACATTTCTATTTATTTCTGACGGAAAAACGAAAAAATAGGAATAATTTCAAGCTACAATATATAAACAAACATCTATTTGATAAAAATCAAGAATACGTTATATATTAGTACCACAGAACGCAGTATTTGCAAATCAATCCCCATAAATACAGGTAAATATTCACAAATGATTCACTAGGAAATAGTGCTAATTAAGAATGATGAAGATTTAGTTTGTATATTTATCTTATTTAATATGATGTTGATATTGGTATTGGTATAACTTTTTAATGTTATTTTGTTAATTGCTAATTTTTAAGAGGTAAAAAGCTAGAGATAACAAGAAAACAGAAGAAACTTCGCTTTGTGCCGCAACCAAAATCAAACGTTTGTAAGGATACCATTTAGCAATTTTTTTTTAGATGCATACCATTTAGCATTTCATTAATTATATTCTTTTTTCTTTTAAAAAAACAGAAATTAATATTTTAGTGGGGTTGTTTAACATTTTGTTATTGACTCACAATCATAAAGTTAGGGGTGTGCAACAAGGAGTTGGGTTGGGTTTGATTTAATCGAATTTTAGGTTTACCGTCTTTCTTTGTGTTAGTTTGTAAGTAGAAAATATATGAAAAATAAATTAATTTTACTGGATTATTTTACTAAAAAAAAAATTCTTGAAATTAAAAAAATATTTATGAAAAACTTCATTTGGGTCTTTGATTGTCATTATTTACCATAAAAAATAGTTTATTTTCTATAAACAATGATATTTTACTATTGGTTTGGCCAGTTTTATTTTCCATCATTTTGAAAAAAAATATAGAAAATGATAGTTTTTTTGAAAAATTATTAAATGAAAAATATAAGCTATCAAACACTACAATTGATAAAAAAAATTGTTATGAAAATATTTTTTATGAAAAAAATATTCCAACCAAACACTGCCTTATTTTTGGTCTTTTTCTTTTTCTTTTTTTCTGTGTCATTTTTCTAAGCCGGGTCGTGGCTGTATAAGCCATCCAGCCGCTGGGTGGGTGCCCGGACATACCCGTGATGTCCTTATTTTTGGTCTAGTTCGTAATTGAGAAGCTAAAAATAATTATTTTGGAACCGAAATCAACCAAAGATATGAAATGACTTTATACAATTAAAAATTACGAGACAATATTGGCAGATGATCGTCTTATAAATTGCTAAAAATCAATGGAAGATTCCGACCGAGCTTACGGTAGACCCATGATCGCCGGAACTCGACATCCGTGCTATCAAGAAAGTTTTTTTTGTTTTTGTTTTTGTTTACTTTTTTGTCCTATCAAACACTTCATTAAATAGGTTTACTATAGCTGAATGGAAGAAATTAAAGGAATAGCTAATAGAAATGATGGGAGAAATGTTTCAGTGTTGTTGTTTACAAGACTGGCCATCTCTTGTGGTTTCAGGTTCTTCTTCCTATAATTGCTTGTTTAGAAGGGTGATGTGAACCCCTAGTTCCATTATAAAAGCTCCAGTAGGAGGAATGGAGACAAATACTTGCAGTAGCTGGAAACAAGAAATATTTTGTGCATTAAGACGAATACTGTCCCTTAATTCCTCAACATTTCTGACCACACTGTGGACAACAGTTCAATAATTTCCTATAAATGTTTAAAAGGAGAGGTTTTACAGAGTAGACAACATGCTTTATTATGGTTGAATAAGTTTGGCAACCAGAACATTAGTGTGGGCAGAATGAGAAGGTTGAGATAGATGAGTTATAAATTTGGCATGACAAGAATTTCTCTATCAGTACTTCTACTAGTTTATATCAGAGGCAAAATAATTAGATGGGGGTAATGTTAGCAACTACCACCCTTTCTTATCGCCAGAGTCTGAATTGCAATTTGCCTCATCTAATTCTCATAAAAAGATGTAGTGAAGTGTGCAACCTTGATAGATACACAACAGGCAATTTTCGGAAACAATTAAAACAAGCATTGGAAAAAATATATGAAGTTCCGTACGTCCGTCCAAAAGAAATAAATATATTATGAGGATGCCTTACATTTCATATATAATCAATAGAATAGATTTGAGCATCCATAAGTGCAGTGCAGTAGCTGCATTCTCATAGTTATAGTATTTGGTGGCGACAGGCATTAATTAAACTATAACTAAAATAAAATAGGCAAACTAACCTGAGACCAGGAAAGGAAAGGAAAGGAAAGGAAGGAAGTTGAGAAGAAAGAGGGCGGGTGGTTGGGGCTGCTGGTTCACTGGGCCGATGGGGGGCGGGCGTGAGGTCGTCCTTCGGCGTATGGGTCGGGATGGAAATGCTCCGGAGAGGTCGGGCAGGCGGTCACGTGCGGCCGGATTTAGACGACGGAGTGGCCGCTGGTGCTGGTGCTGGCGCTGGAACTGCCCAGCAGTGAGCAGGTCGGGAAATTTGGGAGGTTAGTGGAATGGTGATGGAGGTCAGGGATGGGTCTTTGGTGAATGGCTCTCACCTCTCCGACTGGACTGCAATGTTTCGATCAACATGAACCCACTCCCACCCCAACCCCATAAGAAAATGTGTTTCAGCCATCATATCAAGTATAACTTTAGTCCCATATCGGCTGCACCAATGTAGCAAACCTGGTTTATAATAGTTTGTTGGTCAGCTTTGTTCAGGAAATTTGGTAGGTATCTTTAATAAGAACTATTAGGTCTAAGGTTGGTACATTAGACCTAATAGTTCTATATAATATACCAATCATTCCTTTTTTGTGTTTTAACAAACACAACAGCCTCTTTTTTTCTTTTTTTTTCTTTTTTTCTTTTTTCTAACAAACACAACAACATTATTATATTTTACATGCTAATCTAACTTGTTGATCACCATTCATTCCGATAGAATCTTTTCTCTCGGTTCTATTCATTAAATAAAGCAAGCTATAACCTATCAAGAAATACTTCAATACAAATAGCAGTTCAAAATTTGTTAAGATATATCATAATCCATTCTCAACTCAATATATGATTACGTGATCAATCATCAATGATTAATCATAATTTTAAAGTCCATGGAGTCATTTTATTGTCAACCCCAATTTGAAATAAAGCCTTTGTTGTTGTTATTATTGTTGTTGCTGCTGGGTCTAGTCTGGATATAAAGGAACCGAACTCGGACAAAATTCGGTCATTGTTGCTGGGTCTAGTCTAGATATTTGAGACAAAAATCTTTGACACGGACCAACCTGATTCGGGACAAATTCGGTTTGGTCGGAGCCGAACGAGTTCTGGGTTTAATCTACACTATTGGATGCTAGTGGAGTGCCAGATCTGATGGTAGGCTATTTTGGAGATTTTCGAAACACAAAAATAGGTTTCTTAACCTATTTATACGTGTTGGCGGTGGAGGCATGGGAGAAGCTCAAGACGGAAGATTTTGGGTGATTATCCCTAAGAGAACTAAAAGAAAGGTCGTATGTCGTTTGAGACAACAGAAATAGGAGATATACACAGGGAATCGTCAATATATATATATATATTTATATATTTATATACCTTTCTCGTCGTGGCCGTCCAGACGCACCGCCATGAGGAGGCCCCAAGCGCCTACAACCCTCTTTCCGACCCCTCTACGACTCACCCCACCACCACCCATCCCCTTCTCCCCCGCTCTCATAAATAGGTTCAAGCTATAAAAATACTAAATACATATTTTGAAAAATTAATGAAACTAGTATTTAGAAAACTTTTATTCAAATTTTTTTGAAAGAGGGAGTTATAGGAACAAACGTTCCAAGCCCCCCTCCATCCCCTACCCCCATTGCTCCCCCCTCTGGCTACCCAAGCCAAAGCTTCATAGCAGACATCCGTTAGCCAAGTCCTAGCCAAGGCAGCTACCACGAAGGCTCCCTCTCAAGTGTCCCACATGTAACGACCCGCTCCGCTCAACTCGGAGGGCCGATTCAAACGGCATAAGTGTAGCGAAATGACCCGCCTTGCTCAGCGAGGAGCATCGTTCGATGTAAAGGCATTCCAGAATTGGATCTACAGGTGCAGTCAGACTTAGACTTTCAGGCATGCTCGGAGTCTCGCTCGTCCGTAGCGATTCATCCCTAAGGTGGGTGGACCCCGGTGAACATGTCTCTACTTAGCTGCACACTAATAAAATAAAATGATACATGCTAATTCTAGGTGATAACCTTTGCATGCTAATAAATGGGATGAATGCACATAGCTAAGGGGATAACCCCGCCTTATCGTTTTATAGAACATGGAGATCTTACTTGCTATTTGCGTAGTCGATTTTGTTAAAGTTGGAATATAGTAGCTTATTCACATATGGATAAAAATGTAGTTGAGTTCATGCTGAGGCACTTTACCGCACGGGAAATTACACAGAATAGAGTAAGTAGCATGTTGCATGCATGGACGAGAAAGACTATCAAGTAGTCATTCCGAGTCAGGAGAAGGAAAGAAAAAGGAAGTGTTCGGGATATCAATATCGCCGATGCAGTCTCCGAATCAGAGAGCTGCGCAAGGAAGGAAAAGGTCCGAGTGTAGTCCTCGGCATAGTTCTACCGAGTGTAGTCCTCGGCTGGAAATGGAAGTAGAGGAGTAGTTGCATGGTCACGGACAACTGGTTTTGCACCAGGTAGAGAGAGTCCTCGACATGATTGCTGAGGCATCTGAATCGTGTCGGCCCGGGAGGACAGGTTGCCAGTGTAGTCCTGGTATTACGCTAGCTGATGACTAGCAGGCGAGAGCGAGACATCCAACAAGGTTTGCTATCGACCTGGACGGGCGTCGACTCGTTAGACGGTTCGGGAGGCCCAGCAAGGCTAGCAACTGTGCTGGGAGGTCAAGCCGTACATCACAGATCTGTCCAAAATGGCTATCAGGGCCAGTGACCTTCATATAGATAAGTCATACTTGCATAGTGGTTATCCGCGGTCAGTAGAGGAGTAGCATAAATGAGTACAATTGCAAGACATTGCATATTCAGAATGGATGCACGGTAATAGACATGGTTGGAGTAAAATGGGTCTGTGGCTAGGACACGACATAACACTTGGACTTTGTGTATATGTTCTTCGTTATTCAGTATACCATTGTTTATATTGTTGTATATGACAGGGAAGGCCGAATGGTAAGAAATGGTAAGGCGAACTCAGTTGTTCATTATTATGACACTGTTGTGCAGACACGGTTATTGCTTTCATTATATTGCCATGAAATTGATCCTAAGGTAAAGAATAAAAAGACAACAAATTCAGTGTTTCCACTATGTCAAATCTATGAACTAGTTATCTAACGGCCGTTTCATTATTTGCCTTGCGCGGGCACAACTCCAGGCTCGCGCGGCATCACGTCCCGGTGGAAAAGATTATCCCACGGGAGTGCTGGCGCGGTGATTCACAACTAGCGGGGACGGCCGATTTCGACGGGAGATCGGTGCGTGACATAATTGGTATCAGAGCACGGCTTTACGTCCTTGGAATTCGTATCGATTTTTCTCAGTTTTGAACTTGCGCATTAAAAATGTGATGGATGCTCTCTCTGAGTTCGATGAATGTTCCATACAATAAGTCTAAATATTTTTGAAAAGTGCGTATGAATGGAGCGATAGTTTGGACGGGATTACGATGGTGATGGCCTTTGTGCCAACCCGTGTCAGACTTTATGAGAATAGATCCGAGCAAGAATCTGAGTTATTTGTAAAAGTCGAGTACCTATACGTGAACACTAAGCAGGTTAGTGTGCTGGAGGTATGATCGTTCAGGACAATTGCTTGTGCACGCAGCCTTTCGGCTGAGTTGTATTGAGTATCGTACGCCAAGACCATTGGTGCTAGTGAGTTATAAACGAGATTCGGATATTGTTCAGATAAGAGTAAAGTTGGAATTAGAAAGGAAATCGATAGAGACGTTATCGGAGAACTGCTAAGGCGAATGATGGGAATCATGTTTGGATTTCGAGATATAGTTCGGACGATTGTGCATAACATTAAGCTGTGATTGACGAGTTTAATTCGTATGGAGGACTATCAATAGAGGTCCATGCGAGATTGAGATCGTAAGGCAGCGAATAGGGATCATGTTGGAGTTCTGTGGAACGAATTGCATAAACGAGTAAATAAGGCGAATGAGATTCAGGAGTTAGTAAAATGACTCAATTTCGAGTGGTGTATACAATAGTCTCAGGTTCGAAAATATGAATTGAATTTATAGTGTATAACTCGAGCCATGAATGGTGTATTTGTCGACTTAGAAATGTTTGAATGAATCGTAGATAATTGGGTTTAGATGAGTCTAGCAGCAAGCAACAAAATTGTGTAAAGTCGTAGAATATCTAAATGATGCCTAACGAGTAAGCGAACTTGAAGGGATCGTGTAGGAGCTGATTCAAACAAGTTAGAATGTGTTGAAGCAAGGGATAAGGCTTCCATCATAGAAAAATTTTGAGAACTTGGGATTGATACTATAGTCGGAAGAAAACTTGGATTTGGGTAGGATATCGCTCAATAGGGTTCGGCTTGAGTATGAGTGCTATAATTTCGAATTTTGGGGAGACTTGATATCATATTGATACTTGGAGAATATATCGGATCAATGCAAGTTAGCAAATTTGCGGTTCGAAGATGGAGATAGGCGATAAAGGACTTGAACGATAAAGGACTTGAACATGAAAGTGGACGAACGATCTTGAGTCAATTTCGAAAGTAAAACTCAACATTGGGCCTAGACGAGATCGATCATTCTGCGGGAGCGCCGGCATGGTGATTTCACGTCCGGCGGGAATGATCGAACTAAAGGGAACATGTTCGATGATTTTATGAACGGACTCGACAAAATGGAACGTGTCGAGAAGTGAGTAGACTTGACTTGGGAATTGGACTTGGTCGTTTGAGCAATGATCAGTTGGTAACATTTAAGTTGGACGATTGTGCTAGACGAATTATGATTTCGATAAGAACGGTTATTAGATGAACATGACTTGACGGATCAATGTATAACTTGGAGTGAAATAAAAGTGCAACCATAAGGTGTCTGTTCGTTCGATGATAACCATAACATTTGACCTTCTTGTCTTGTGCGAGTGCAAATCCTTACTCGCACATGCGTCACGTCCGGATTAGGACAATCATTCCGCAGAAGCGTTGCCGTGATGATCTCATGTCCGACGGGGTAGATTAAACTTGCGGGAGGCCGGAGCGTGACAATCGAAGGATTATCTTGATTTATAGTTCGACACGATAATACGAGTTTCAGGACATAAGTGAATCAGAGGTATTTTGGGGATGAGTTAGTTTAGAACATGAAGTAAAAACGCTCGATGTTTTAAGGAACGGATATGTGGATCATGTAGTATGACTTTGAGAGTTATGATTTGAGATCATAAGGATGGGAATTGGATCATGACTTGGTGGATTCAGTATGTAACTTGAATGGAGTAAAGAGAAAGGGTAAGGTGTCTTGATCATTTCGAAGATAACCATAACGTTCAAACGTTCTTGTCTTGTGCGAGCATAATTCTATACTCGTGCATGCATCACGTCCGGGTTAGGACAATTATCTAGTGGGAGCGTTAGCATGACGATCTCACGTTCAACATGGATAATCGAACTAGCGGAAGACCGGAGTGTGGCAAACAAATGGCTCGTCTAAATTTTGGTTCAAAATGACAAGACGAACTTGGAATGCAGTGTGTCAAAAGTGTTTTAATGATAAGTTAGCCTAGAACTGGAGTAAATCACACTCGATAGTTTCGTGAACGGACTCACCCTCTGTGCAAGCGAACGTGATTTGAGAGTTGGTAGATCTGTGCTCGATGTTTAGAAATATGAGTGAAACGAGCTTGGGTAGAATGCCCGTGCGAAAGAACAATGGTTTGACCTTAGGGTATTTGGGGCGAGCTTCGTGCAATGCGATTGCACGATGAGTTATAAACTTAAACTGTACCTATGACCTTGTGAGCTGACCTAGTGGCTAGGCAGATGACCTTATGCCTTGAGTTGAACTGGAGTGGCTGACTTCAGTATATCGTTCGAGAAGAATGATAGAATTGGGTAACGAGACTTAGAGTTAGGACTTGAAACTGAGAGCTTACGCTAGCGGCGTTGGCATTGAAACAAAACACATTGGGAGATAGGACTTGGGTAAAGATTTGATTTGGTTGAATACGTTATGCAACGTTGAGGAATAAGACGGTATTAGAGAATTTGTCGGACGAAACTCCTACTATTGGGATTGATGATATCCGAGATAAGATTGGCTCAACGAGTTTAATCGTTGTTTGGAAGAGGTGCGTTGCTAATAATGCAATACTTAGATTTGGAAGAGGATGGAGCAGATAAAAACTAAGCGAACCAGAGTTCGGTTATTCGATTAGCAAAACGGTCGGCGATTCGAAAGGATTTTCACGAGTAGCTTGTTCGACTTAGCTATCACTAAAGCTTGGCTGAAATACACATATTTGGGGGACGCCTTGAATATGGGTATGATCTAGACTTAGCGATATGCATATCTCGAATGTAGCTGCAAAGAAAAATGTTCAAATTTGCGTGGACGAAAGTGGCAACTGGAGTGAGTTACCCTCAACCCAGGCTTTCATAAATAAAAGATTGTAACGTTCCTCGTGCAACTGAGATAGTTCTGTGCTAAGGCGCAGAAAAGGACCGAGTCAGGAATGCAATGATTGAATGATAGAGTCATTTAATAGAGTGTTTTGGCACACACGTGCAAAATAGAACGAGAAAACGAATCGAAAGTTAAGTTAAATTGGACCTAACGCGCGATGGAAAGAAGGTGACCCATATTGGGCAATTTAGCCCTGCACAGAGGTGCAATAAAGACAGAATCAAAAAACATAGGCAGATTTATGCGATGACTTGGGGCGGTAGTAACTTACTGGCGAGAAGGGATGATGACTTAGAATGGTATGGGTGCATACGGGATTGGTGGATTGGCTAAGAATTTGAGCTCTTTGGATTTAGGCGTAACGATGGGTTTCGATGGCCGACGTCGTGAACTCAATCGAACGTATTGGGTTTGTAAGGATGGAATGTAGCGATTGGGAAAGTCCACCTAAAGCCTAAGTTTTAGTGTCCATTGAGTTATAGAATACCCCGTGTTTGAGTAATACAGCTCTGCGGCAGGCGCAGTGTAGATTGTGTCGAGAGTGCAACGATTAAAGTTAAGTATAGTTCGATAGCATTGAACGATAGAGTTGTTCGATAAAATTTGGCTAAGCGCGTGCGTATCGCGTGGTGAGGAGATAAACAGTTATAAGTATTGAAACAATCCTTGGGAGTTAAATAAAAAGTATAGAGTTTGGCTTAGAAATGGTACGATAATGTGGTTTCGCTCAGGAATTCTCGAGGACGAGACTTGTTCTGATTGGTGTATAATATAACGACCTGCTCCGCTCAACCCGGAGGGCCGATTCAAATGGCATAAGTGTAGCGAAATGACCCGCCTTGCTCAGCGAGGAGCCTCGTTCGATGTAAAGGCATTCCAAAATTGGATCTACAGGTGCAGTCAAACTTAGACTTTCAGGCGCGCTCGGAGCCTCGCTCGTCCATAGTGATTCATCGCTAAGGTGGGTGGACCCCGGTGAACCTGTCTCTACTTAGCTGCACACTAATAAAATAAAATTATACATGCTAATTCTGGGTGATAACCTTTGCATGCTAATAAATGGGATGAACGCACATAGCTAAGGGGATAACCCCGCCTTATCGTTTTATAGAACATAGAGATCTTACTTGCTATTTACGTAGTCGAGTTTGTTAAAGTTGGAATATAGTAGCTTATTCATATATGGATAAAAATGTAGATGAGTTCATGCTGAGGCACTGTACCGCACGAGAAATTACACAGAATAGAGTAAGTAGCATGTTGCATGCATGGACGAGGAAGACTATCAAGTAGTCATTCCGAGTCAGGAGAAGGAAAGGAAAAGGAAGTGTTCGGGATATCAATATCGTCGATGCAGTCTCTGAATCAGAGAGCTGCGCAAGGAAGGAAAAGGTCCGAGTGTAGTCCTCGGCATAGTTCTACCGAGTGTAGTCCTCGGCTGGAAATGAAAGTAGAGGAGTAGTTGCATGGTCACGGATAACTGGTTTTGCACCAGGTAAGAGTCCTCGACACGATTGCTGAGGCATCCAAATCGTGTCGGCCCGGGAGGACAGGTTGCCAGTATAGTCCTGGTATTACGCTAGCTGATGACTAGAGGGCGAGAGCGAGACATCCAGCAAGGCTTGCTACCGACCTGGATGGGCATCGACTCGTTAGACGGTTCAGGAGGCCCAGCAAGGCTAGCAACTGTGCTGGAAGGTCAAGCCGTACATCACATATCTGTCCAAAATGGCTATCAGAGCCAGTGACCTTCATATAGATAAGTCATACTTGCATGGCGGCTATCCGCGTTCAGTAGAGGAGTATCATAAATGAGTACAATTGCACGATATTGCATATTCAGAATGGATACACGGTAATAGACATGGTTGGAGTAAAATAGGTCTGTGGCAAGGATACGACATAACACTTGGACTTTGTGTATATGTTCTTCGTTATTCAGTATACCATTGTTTATATTGTTGCATATGACAGGGAAGGCTGAATGGTAAGAAATGGTAAGGCGAACTCAGTTGTTCATTATTATGACACTGTTGTGCAGACACAGTTATTGCTTTTATTATATTACCATAAAATTGATCCTAAGGTAAAGAATAGAAAGACAACAAAATCAGTCGGTGCACATAACTAATGAACGTGGTTGTTTTGTGGCGTGGGCGAGAGGCGATCCCACCAGTGCATTCAATATACTGATACCCAACTAGATTGCATGCAGGGTGCGGGGGAAACTCGTACAGATTCGGATTCGCTTAATGCAAATAGGCACCGGACTTCACTTGGCGTCTTGGAACATGGCGTGCGGACCTGGAGCTCACATATAAGAGACATAATGTATGGGAACATCATCATCCAGAGTGTTTGATTCAGCTGTAAGCTCATGGGCATAGTCATTGTAATGAGAGAGAGCACGAGCGACTTGTAATCTCGGCCTAACGCCGCTTGAAATCTTTACTTCATATCAATAAAGAGCTAGTTTGGATTCAATACTTGTATTTATTCTATGTTTCCGCTATGTCAACTTTGTGAACTAGTTATCTAACGGCCATTTCGGTATTTGCCTTACGCGGGCGCAACTCCAGGCTCGCGCGGCATCACATCCCAATGGAAAAGATCGTCCCGCAGGAGCGCTGGCGCGGTAATTCGCAACTAGCGGGGACGGTCGATTTCGACATGGTTCTCTCCCAATAGCAGTTATAGCAGTAATAGTTATAGCAGTAATAGTATCCAATAAGATCTCCCATTCAACATGGTTCTCTCCCAAAGCCAGTATCGAAGTGCAGAAGCAGAGGAATCAAAATAGCGGCCCCGCTCCCCACCCGAGAATATCTCCCTCGCAGTCAGACACAACAAGAAACCTTCTTTCATCCCTTCCATGACTCTGTGGTCGAAATCAAAAGTCGCCTGCAACCCCATGTCATCTTTATGTTAAAGTTCCTAATATGGAACACGAAGGGCATTGCCGGTAATCATACGATCTACCATCTTAAATCACTCCCAAAGATACACGGGTTTGCCGTTCTCGCCCTCATTGACGTTAAAGTCCCGGCTTCAAAGCTTGTCCATTACAAACTCAAATTAGGCTTCCTCAAAGCTATCACCATCTCAAATGGTTTCTGGATTTTCAATGACTTCTCGACCTCCTTGGTTGAAGACGCTGAGCAAACCCTATCGGTCGACCTCGATCTCCCGAAGCTGAAGCTTAAGCCTATCCTCACGATCGTCCATGGTGGCTCTACTAAGCTTCTTCGTCTCTCTCTTTGGGACCAACTTCTAAAGCTTCAGGACAGATTCCCCCTAGCACTTTGGATTTGTGGTGGTGACTTTTATGCTATTTCTTTCGTAGAAGAGAAGTCCGGATGGCTCCCCCCTCCCTCGGATTCGATATTCGACTTCAACATCTTCAATTTTGACGCCCTTCCCAGGGCCCTCCTTTTTATCGGAAATACCTTCACCTGGACGAACAACCGTGAAGCTCCGCATCGCCAACATTCTAGGACGTACATAATCCTTGTGAATCAAGGCTAGTCAGACATTGTGCACGGCTCTGCGATTAAGCACCTTGATAGAACATAGTCCGACCATTTATCGCTCGTACTATAGATCAACATAGACAAACCCAGTTTCCAAAAGCTTCAAGTTCTTGGATTTTTGGCCCTAACATTAGGAGTTCTAGGCAGTTACCAGATCGATATGGGAATCCACTCACCACCTCAACCCCCTTCTTCGTGTCGCCTTGAGGCTCAAAGCCACCCGTCGTGCTTTATCGTCCTGGAACTCCCGCACATACGAAGAAATCTTCCAAGCGGTCAGGGTTGCGAAGGATGTCGCGGCTAGGGCTGAGGCAAAGTTTGAACTGTCGGGATTGCCTACGGACCAATGCTCTATGCATCCGTCTAAATCTCTCAGGAAGCAGTGCATCGCTATAGAAGGGACATTCTAGAGGCAGAAGGCCAGTTTCTGTTAGAACCTAGATGGGGACAAGAACTCAAAGTTTTTTCATGCATGTGTTAAACAAAAAAGATCCCAGCTTTTCATCCATTTTATCAACGACAGCGAGGGGCACAATCTAGAATCCTCGGAGGCGATTGGCACAACCGCTTCCTATTTCTTCTCAGACCTCTTTAGCATAGAGCAAGTGTGCCACGACCCTAACTTCCTGGATGTTATCCCCCCATCCACTCCCCCAAATACCATTCCTCTTCCCCTTACCCTTCCCCTTCCCCTCCCCTCCTCTTGACCCCCCTTCCCTTCCCCTCTGCCTCCTCACCAGCTCCGCCACCCACCTTCGCATCGAACCCCCTCCCCTCCGCACCCGCACCCACTTCGACCCCCCTCCCCTCCGTGACTGGATTCGTCGCCGCTACTTCGACCCCTTTGTACTCACCTCGACGGACCTCCTCCTCCCCCTCCCCTACGACTCCTGTGCCATCGTCGGCAACAACGGCATCCTCCACAACTCCGACCATGCCCCCCTCATTAACTCCTACCACCTCGTTCTCCGCCTCCCCTATGACTCCCGTACCGCCGGCATCCGCCCGCTCTGCCGACATCTCCCACAACGCCCGGCCTGCTCATGCCACCCATACGGCACCCAAGTCCCCATCGTCACCTATATTGTAATAATTTATGGTTGTAATATTGATATCTCAACAAATATTTTATATACAGTACAAATAATTTATGGTTGTAATATTTTATTATACGGTACTTATGGTATCTTTATTGGAATGATCATATGTTAGAAAAATAGGTTATTGATTACCTTTTCCGTTCACTTGGGGTGTTTTGTCAATTTTAACAATTTACAAAGAACCTCTGGTGCATAAAAAAGATAATCAATAACCTTTCTTCCATAAAATTTAAACATCCTAGTAAAGAGACTATAAGTATTGTATTTCAAAAATAGTGACGTTCAGCGACGTCTTGCTACGGGAAGATTTTGTTGCTAAAAATAGCTTTTCGTCGCTAAGTGACGCTAAACGTCGTTATAATGCTGACATGTCAATTTCTGCCATGTCAGCATTTTTGTCGCAGAACGTCGTTGATTAAGTCGCTATTGTAGCGACGTTTGGCGACACTTTAGGATGTCGCCAATGTACCGATATTGAGACCCTGGACGTCGGAACTACGACGACGTCATCACGTCACAAATATACGTTGCTATAGCGACGAATAGCGACATTTCTGTTGTCAGCGACCATGGAATACGCACGACACATAAACGTCGTTAATTACATTGCTAATTATTATTAGCGACATTTTTTGGATAATTAGCGATGTTTTTTGACGTCGCTAAAATGTATTATTTTGGTAGTGGCTGGAGGCCCCAATTTCTGAGGTTGAAGTCCACTGGACCATCGAGGTGTTGAGCTCAGTGAGCGCTCCCGGACCCGACGATTTCTCTGGGGGTTTCTTCTCTAATTGTTGGGACCTGATCAAAGACGATGTTGTGAAAGTTTTCTCTTTTTTTTAGGGCCTTCAACTACCGAGAGCGATCTCCAGCACCTTGTTGGTGCTCATTCCCAAAGCCCAGAACCCGTTATCCTTTGCAGACTTCTGCCCCATAAGCTTATACAATTTCATAAACTAGATCCTATCCAAAGTCATAGCCAACAAGATAGCCCAAGACTTCCTGCTAGCCCAAGACTTCGTCAGCTCGATATGGAGAATGCCTATGATCGTCTGGACTGACATCACCTGATGCAGGTTCTTCGTAGATTCAGATTTGTCGAGACTTGGATCGACGTCATCTTTCACGCTATGAGCAACTATTGGTTATCCATGATCAACAACGACACAACCAACAGTTTTTTTAAGGCGCAACGCGGTGTGCGCCAAGGCGACCCCTTTTCCTCCACCCTCTACATCATTGTCGCTGAAGATCTAAGCCACAACCTTATCGCGCTCGGTTCCAGCTCGACCATCTCTTAGTTTCGTAACACGAGCGGCTGCCCCATAGTGTCCCACCTCTCATACGTAGACAACCTCCTCATTTTTTTTGCCAGAGATAAAAGAGCATCCCGTCAGATCAGCAGCCTATTAGCTAGGTACGAGAGAGCCATGGGCCAAAAAATTAGTCAAGCTAAGAGCGACATCTACACGCACGAAAACTCCTCTCCCCTATTCAAGCAAGCGCTCACTTCAGCCTTCGGCTTTGCCGTGCACACCCCTCCTTTCTCCTACTTTGGTTGTCCCTTAGCTTATGGTAGAAGGAAGTGTTCCCTCTATGAACCCCTCATATCCAAGATTCAGAAAAAATTGACGGGTTAGGCATCCACTGCCAGTCAGAAATGGTGCAGGATTTATCGATGAAGCTCTGGTGGAAGCTTAGACTTCAATCATCCGTATGGAGCAGTTAGATACGCGTTCGCTACTTCCCCCACATCCACCCATCCATTGCCATCGCGAACAACTCTGGGTCCCCTCTTTGGAGGAGACTGCTCATAGGGAGATCTCACGGGGAACGTTTTATTCTGGTACGGCTTGGTCGCGGGTCCATAGATGCCTTCAGGGAAGACTGGACATGATTGGGAAAGCTTCCACACATTTTTTAGCCTCGCGTCGCGGCCCTTGTCAAAGAAAATTTGGACGAAGACAAACAATGGGACAACGGGAAGCTGGCAGATTCCTTTGGCCAGCAGGTTGCAGCTGCCAATAGGAACGTCGACATACCGGGGGCTGGGGATGACCACGCTCTGATCTGGAGCCCAACACATAGCAGTAGTTTCTCTGTTGCGTCGGCATGGAACGTTGTGCACATCTTATTTCAGGGTCCGATGGGGCCCAACCAGTGTGGAGCTTTAGCATTCCGAGAAAGTGGATGATACTTCTTTGGCGTATGGTGCGCAGGAAGATACCCACCGACGAGATGCTTCAGAAGTAGTCACTATTTGCCTGTCTTGGCGTTCTAGTAGATGTGTGGTTAGTTATTTCAAGTAGGTTGGCCTAGTTTCCACTGTGGTCAATTTTAGATACGGTATCAGAGCGAGGTATCAGTGCTGCTGGTCCTAGAAATCTGCTATTAGAGCTTTCAGGTTCTTTAGAGGGAAGGTAAAACTATGTCTATGGATCAGATAAACACACGTGTGATCACCCTCACAAGGGAAAAATGGACAATTTGGAAGCCAAGGATGGAGGATCTACTCTGGTACAAGAATTTGCATGATCTACAAATAAAGATTAAAGATTTCTCCTCGAATCGCTCTCCGGCACCTCAGACTAATATTGTTGATACGATACAAACATTGGCAGATGTTCAATATTGTCTAACTCTGTTAAAGCTCTAGCTCTAGCATCAGTCTATCTTTGCTGGCTACCCTGCACCTTCTTGTTCTACTGACATAACTACATATTTAATATTATATTATGTTGCTTCTTATTATATGACTTCTGATATTAGTCTCTTATCTAGTATTATACCTTTACCATCCCACTTTCACTCTTCACACATAGTTGATGGTTCTAAATTGGTCATCACTGAATTTGGCTCCATTATTATCAATACTTTGAGTCTTTATTTTGTTTTACATGTTTACTATCTTACTTTAAATCTCATATCAGTTAGTAGCCTTTGTGAGAGTGGATTTATTATTGTTTTTTTATTCTATCACATTTTCTGTGAAGGATCCTCGTATGGGCTAGACATCTGTTCATAGGAAGGGGTAGTTGTACCACTTAAAGTTTTTTTTATCTTCAATCATCTCAAACTTTGAGTTCTAAATCATGTTGATATCGTTACGTCTACTGCCGACATATGGCACACACACTTAGGTCATATATTTCACAGTCCCGCCTAAAGAGTTTGTGCAATAATGGAGCTCTTGGGCATGTTTCTTTCTATTCTCTATACACATGTACGTGTTGGAAGTTGACAAATCACTTAGCTCTATATTTTCCTATGAGTTTATCTAAACTCAGTAATATTTTTGAATTAGTTCATTCTGACATATGGGGACCAGCTCATTTTCTATTTTTGACTGATTTTCTTTACCACGTACGCTTTATTGATGATTACACTCAATATACTTAGGTCTATCTTATGCATTACCATTTCGATCTTCCTACAATTTACAGGACGTTTACTATTATGATTTACACTCAATTCAATGATAGGTTTAAAACTGTTTGCTCTGATTGTGCTCGTGATTATCTCTCCACTACGACGAGATCTATCATGTAATCTCACATCACTCTTTTTCAGTAGTCCTACTCTCACACTCATGAACAAAATAGGGGTAGCCGAGTACGAACATCGTCATATTTTTTAGACTGCTCGTGCTCTTTTGTTATCCTCTTTTGTTCTTCGAACATTATAGGCAGAAGCTATTTTTACTTCTGTTAATCTTATCTATATAACTCCTTCCTCTGTTTTGTCTGGACGAATAAGTAATAATTTATTTGTGTATCTTAGTAATTTTTACAAGAGCATAGAATTGACTATGATTAGACCTTTGCCCCGGTTGCTCAGATGACCATAATTCATATATTACAATTTGTTGTTGTCGTTCATCAATGGCCACTCTATTAGATGAATACAAAGAATTCCTTTTTCACGATTCTTTATCTGAGGTTTTCTATATGCATCCCCCTTCAAGTCTTTTTACTCTACTGAAACATGTTTGTTGCCTTTGTCGTGCTATCCATAGTCTAAAGTAAGCTCCCTAAGCTTGGTTTGAGTATTTTCGAAGTGTTGTTTTGAGACAGGTTTTCACCAATGTTTTTAGGATCATTCTTTGTTTGTGCGATCGTCATCGCAATGGAGATTTTTATTTTACTCTAAATGGATGACATTATTTTCATTAGCGATGATTCAGTAGGGATTAAAACTACTCAGAGGTACCTTCATCAGTAGTTTTAGTTGAAGGAAATTGGACATCTTCGCTACTTTCTTGTACCCGAGATTGCACAAAGTAAGAGATGGATACTTGTTTCTCAGCAGAACTATACTTCAAAGATTATTTTATATGTTGGTTTATTGGATAGTTTGACAGTTAATTCTTTTTTGGAGCTTCATGTGAAGCTTCGCCCCACAGATGGTGAGCCTCTCACAGATCCTCCTCGCTACAGAAGGCTAGTGGGTTAACTTGTGTATCTTTGTTTCACCGGTCCAAAAATTTCCCATGGAGTTAGTATTGGTAGCCATTTCATTTTTACACCTCGATCAGTTCACTATGGTGCCTTACTCCAAATTATTCGATACCTTCAGGGCTCTATTACGCGCTTATTATTCATAACTTCTACATTTACTCTGCATCTTCGAGCATTTTCTGATGTAGATTGGATAGGAGATCCAACCACCAGACGATCTGCAATTCTTTTTGTTTCTTGGCAATTTATTAATTTTATGGTGAAATAAGAAACAAGTCGTTGTTACATGTTCTTCAACTAAGGTAGATTGTACAGCTATTGTCAAACCCCAATCCCCAAATATACGGGACCAGGCCACGTGGCAATGACCAGCTGGTACGACTTCGTAGGGCTTTCCAATTTAATGGGCCCGACGAAGCGCACTTACGCTATCCATGGTCAAGTGATCCAATTAATAATCTAAATTCTAACATGCAACAAGTAAACTAAATCTCAATCCAAGGTAAATAATCTCAAGAAAGAACGATACGCATCATCAGTCTGCAGCCCAATAATACATCCGTTCGAATAAACCAAAAGAACAACATAGGTCTATAAACACTAGGCTATAAAGCAGAATAAAAATAGAAAGTACTACATGACTGTAATAGCTGGAAATATAAAGACACCGGCAATGATGTCCACACTCCACTAGATCAAGCATCAAGCAAACTGTACAAATAACCTGGAAGGGAACCAGGTCCTCAGAGGGATGTAACAAGATACAAAAAATATATGCCATAAAGTAAATACTTTAAAACTCAAGGATAATCTAACCAGCTAAGTGAATGCAATTTGAGGACAACCTTGGTACGTATGGGTAGGTGTAGGCATAACGTCCATACTCCGAAGAGCGTGGTATCTATACATGTAACGTCCATCATTCTGAAGAATGAGGTATCTGCAAATATATACGTCCGTATTGCTCCGAAGAATGCGGTATCTGTATAAAGGAGGTGGGTGTCCCACACGCCTACTAGCCGTCCTCCCCGCCCAATGCCAATGTACAAATCTCTAGTGAGACATGGACATCTCGTACTATAATACAAGTCACTAAAGAAATATACAACTAAGCTAAATATCGTCACACGTGCTGCTCACACCGATGTCCAGTCAAGCATGAAGCAATCCCTACATGAATTTACTCTGTGACGTGTAAAGATACGTGTCAAGGCCTAGGGAGTCATATTGATAACTCTACAACTTTAGGTGGGTCCACTTGACACTAGGTCAGACACAAGTCCTAACGTCAATGCCTTCGTTGACTGCACCCGAGTCTTTCTCGGACACGCACAGTTAAATACAATATTAAAACAATAAACATGCAACTAATAATATCTAAATTTAAATAGTACAACAAGGCAAGGTATACTTGCCTGGGTCCTCAAGCTACGAGTACTAATAACCTGCTCTCGAAGTCTCGTCTGAACGGTCCAACGACCCTATATATATAATATAATAATACGATCATCAGTCACTATAATAGTACAAACATGACACACTACGTTGCAGTAAAGAACTAACGCAGGGGTCACAACTATCCATCTAGTTGGGTCGCGTGCGTACATATCTAAACGTACATGTGTCGTATCCTCGATTTGCATGTACATCAAACACAGGTCCTAACTAACATGCTATAAGAATACGCTACAATTTAATTGACGTATTAAACTATAACATATTTATGTGCAATACTCAAAGTCTAAACCTCGGTCAACATCTCTTCAATTAAAGCAGCCATCATAATTATGAGGTAAATAATAAATTTTATATACATATATACATAGGTACATATATACATTAAATAAATTTATTAATAAACATACATACATATATACATAATTATGCATATACATAATACATATATACATACATATATACATATGTACATAAAGACATACATATAATATGTATAATACATTAATAAACATATATACATATATACATTATATATACATATATATATACATAAATATAATACATATACATATACATAAATATACATAAATATAATACATATATATACATATATATATACATAAATATGTACATATAATACATTAATAATATATATACATAGATACATTAAATATACATATATATATATACATAAATATAATACATATACATATATATACATGTATATTTATATAGGTAATACAATACATATATACACGTATATGGCGGGGACAGGTGCATACCTGACCGGTGTCGTGTCCGGGGGGTATCCGCCGTACGAGGGGGGTCGTCGCCGGCGAGGGGGGGCGGAGCTCCGGCGGCTACAGGGTCGGCGGGGGGTGCGGGTTACAACAGCAGTAGCAGCGGCTCTGGCAGTAGGCAGTGCAGCAGCTGCTGCGGCTCTGGCGGTGGCAGGTTGGCCTCAGGGGACCGGTGGTGGTGGGGTGCGGGTCATGGGGAAGTGGCAGTGGCGGTACACTGTCCGTGAGGGACCGGCGGTAGCGGTGAGGGATGACCAGGGAAGAAGGGGTCGGGTGGTGGTATTTTAGGCTATGGTGGTGTTGGTGGTTGTGGCGGTGGTTAATGGTGGTGCTGGGGCGGTGTAGGCAGTGAGGACGATGGTGGAGAGGGTGAGGGAGGTGGCCATGGTGGTGGTGGTTGGCTGTGGTGGCCGGTGGAGGGGAGTCAGGGGCGTCGGGTCGGGGAAGAAGGGGTCGGGGGAAGGGTGATGAGGTGCTGCTGTGGCTACTGGTGGGGGGCAGCTGCGGTTGGTGGCAGCGTGGGTGACTGGAAGAAGGAAGGTCGGAGGGGGAGTCGGGTCGGTGGTGGTCGGAGGCGGAGACGACGGTGGCGGGCTGAGGGAGGCGGTTGGGTTGAAGTCGGGTTGGGTGAGGGAGGTGAGTGTGTAGTTAGTTTTCTAGGGTTTTTCTAGGTGTAGTTGGCTTTTGGTGTAGGCTTTAGAGAAAGAGAGTGTGGGTAGTATTTGTTGGAGAGAGAGAGGGGGGCTCTCCTTGGGATTAGGGCCGACTGGACAAGTTATTTGGGAATGTGGGAAGCTTTATCATGATGAGGGGAGGGCCAATATTAAAGGGCTTTGAAATGGAGGGTGGTGATGGAGATGTGGAAAGTTGTTGCAAATACAACCAAATAAGTGGGAAAATTGTGTGGACCGGTCAAGGGAAGGGGGGGATGTGTTCTTTATGTGGTTGGGCCAATGAGAGGGGGACACCTCATTGCTTATTTACATAAAAGTCCCTGAACAATTGGGAAATTATACAATAAATGGAATTTACGATTAGATGAGGCAAAATACCATGTTTGGTGTTATGTAGTAGGCTATAATGGTGTGTGGTATTTAGTATGAGTCTTGAGGGTGTGAGTGTGGGTTTGGGTTGGAGTTGGGTCTAGTTTTGGGTGAGGTTGGGTCCTTACACCAATTTTAATTAAAATTAGTGCACATTATGTTCTTTAATTAATTGGAAATACATGGGGTTAAAATTGGGTGGAACACAAGTGTCATGGACGTAGTACACAAGTGTCGTGGGTACGTCCAGCCTACGCCACAGCATCGACGGTTAGACCGATGTAAAGGTCCACAACATAATCTAACAAACTCACGCAATGATATACATATAACCTTTCAATGGTAACTCAACTCCATAAGATGGACATGATGAATATATATAGCATCAATGCTCAATCATAAGGAACTAGAGGCAGATAATGACACAATATCATAAAGAGAAGGAAAATAACAAGTCATAACAATATCCAAGTCTAGAATATAGCAATAAACACAAATGGTCTCAAATATAAATAACATACAAATGTCTAAGATGGAGACATATCCAGTACAATAAATAGATACTAGCTAAGGGTCTGCTATAGCTAGATGTGCCTCCTCGACAACTAGTACTAGATCATCCTGGCCTAAATATGCTACCTCAACTGGCTCTCCGTCCTGCGGACCGTTGTATGTAGGACACCAGTCCTCTAAATAGTCGTCTGGAAAAATATATTCAGTCAGGATTGGAGCACAGTACAAAAACTCTGAAAGCAGTTTTATATACATGGTAGAGGATATAATACAGCAATAGAAAAATATATAAGATGCACAAGTGAGAAGGAAATGGAAATATGGCTGAACTAGACATATAAACACGAAGGATAACTGGAAAAGTAAATACAGGCAACAAGGTATGAACTGCAAATAAGATAACTGTAAATAAGAGAACTGATGATACAACTAAGTGCTTTAGAGTGCAAGTTTATTATGTGATCGGTTTGGGTTGCACACGAATGTACTAAGGTAACTCAATTATACGTGTCTAGTATAATTGGCATGCACACGAATACACTAAAGTATTTGATCACATAATCGACTCATATTCCTCCTCTCTGACTAATATTCATGGATCCAATCACGACACATTACGCACACGAATATAATATGAGCACACGGAGCACACAAATATAGTGTGAGTACACGGGGCCCACGAATAGATACTATCACAAGGAGCACACTATGTACACAATAAGATACAAGTACAAGGAATATCCGATTGCACACGTCAATAAATAACATCTCCTGATTTGATCCATACAATACCAGCCCGTGCAACATCGTGTCAGAATCAAGTAGCGCAGATCTAGAACATGTGCTATATATACTATCAAGTACTAAAAACTAACAGAGAGATGTACTCGCCTGAGGTCCTGAGCAAATAATACGAAATAGTGTCCGAACTGGTGTCATGTAGACCTATATATGAAATATCATGTCATTTGGTGTAATGAAGGGATAAACCAGTTTAAATAAGTTAAAATAGGGTTGCTAGGTCATATTTGGTCAAACTAGGCTAAACTAGGTTAATCTCTTGATTTTAGGTTCACACATATCTTCTTGGTTAACTTCAAGTCTAACTAGTAATTACTAGGTCATACCTAGTTGTCTAGGTTCAACTTGAGGCTTATTAGCTATACTAGCTAATACTATATCCATATATGGACTATATATATATCCTCTACTCCCTAATACCTTGGTATCCATATATAACTCTTATATATATAGTATCAAGGTATTACCCACTACTATGGATACTCACCTACACTAAATATCTAATACCACACTTACCTTAGCTTAGGAGCTAATACCTTGACCCTAATTCCCGTATCCCACTTAGTATTTAACTATACCTTAGCTATATTGATACTTACTCCAAGTGTCACATTGATACCTTGAGTATCAATAGCTTAATACTAACTCAAGTATTTGGTATCCAACCTACACATGACACTAATACACAACTGTCTACTCACCTAAACACTAATCTCACCTCGACACCCCTATGTATATCAACACTCA